>JARYHS010012519.1:193198561-193906167 GCA_031002005.1 Vandiemenella viatica
TGTTACCTGCTGTACCAATCACACTTAACTGGCCTGCCCACTATACTGTACAGTATACTTCAAGCATACTTTACCGGTTAATAAATTTATTTTGTATTATTTTAATAAACTTTAGATTACTACCGCCATTAACCTTGTGTAAGCACCTTAGAATTTGGGTAAATTCCAGTTTACTTGGGTATAGAGCATAAGGGAGTGGGTAAGCCTTTCATTAAACATAAAAATTTTCAGTTAACAACTACAGGATATGAAAGGTACATTTCATGCAGAAGACGACCTAACTCAGTAAATACGCCGATTTAAAAACAATAAATTCACTTGACACATAATACAAGCTCTAAATAAACAATTTATAATAGCAAACAACCTTTAAACTAACCTGAAACAGTGTAATCCATAGTTATCCAATTTGTAAACAGTCGATTTTGGATACGTGATAATTTCACTAATTCTCAACACTTTTCGATGCAGTAAAGTATTTTCATAATAATAAGAATCAGAAAGCTAAATTCACTAAAAATCAGTAGTTTCAGGCCGTGTAAATAGAATAAATAAAGTTTTAAACACTTTGTTAGACACACTTGCAGTTTCAACATTAAATAACAACACGTTTCCGATAATTTCCCGAACTAAAAAGTAAATTTCCCAAAAGAGTAAAGAATCCAGTATAACAAATTACAATTTTAAAACATTACATGTAGTATAACAGATATTAAATTAATTTTCAAGTAATGAGGTCGGAAATAAAAGCGTGGTAGTTTTCGAAATTAAACTGTGAATAATTGAGACAATTTCCGTAAACAAAACAACTTTTAGAAAACGTAATAAAATTAAAAGAAAATTCAGAGAATGAAACCTTTCCGATATAAGTAACATTTTAATAATTATTAACCAAAACCCAGGTTTTTCTAACATGGCTTCTAAGCACTCTCAACCTCGATTTTTGTCAGATAGATAACGTCTCCAATACACCACCAATAAGAATAAAAGTTACATTTTTGAAATCAGTAGCAAGCATCGAACACAATGACATAAGTTTAAACACGATAATTTGCAATCCAGCAGGAATTTCTAAAATTGCACAAATTAAGAAATAGCCCGGGGATTTTCTAACCATTTTTAGGAAGTCCATTAACATTATGCCCACACACTTTAATTATTTACAAGAAAACACGTTAATTTAGAATTATGGTCATCATACTTTTAACAAACCTTAAGGGCCAGGCTACACACTGTTAAATTCTGAACACTAACTATAATTAAATATTATCAGACTATTTTTGTCAAGCGAAAGATCACAGTAAGCATGCGGCTGAGAGTATATATTGAGGTGCTCAGACCGTCTGGGCTGTCTTGTATTGCGGAGTCTTGTCTTGTATCTTGGAGCCTTTTGTCTTAAGTCACGGAGTTAACCATGCGCTAGTGTGTTGTAAGAAATCCATTGGGTGGTGTTAGTGTCGATAAACGGAGATGGTTTCCGGTAAACTTTGAGCTAGCCACAACTTGGACGACACGGGGCCATGCTGAATTTTCCCGCCAGCCAGTGGTGCAATCTGCGGCTATGAACTTTTAAATTTTCTAAAGGGGTTTAGTCTGGTAGTTCTTCCTCTTCATGGCTTGTGATTTTTGGAGACGTTTAGTTCTATTTTGCCGATTTAACTGTAATAGTGATTTTCAAATGTGACTTTGAAATCAATTTAAAATTTTTCATCAAGTTAACTTTTACATACTTTCGTAGTGAACATCAACCTTTCCCTAGCTTTTGGTTTAAATAAGCTATATGGCGACTTTTAGGCTTTACAGTTGAATTATCCAGTCTGTTACATGGTCATTCAAATTTATTAAGGAAAAGTTAGCAGAATTTTAAACAAGTCAGAAGTTAGTTAAGGTAACTAAACCAATACTACTCCCCGAGTTACAGTTTAAACCTTTACACTTGCAAGAATGTAAGCAACCCCAATGTATAAAATGTATACAATGTGATCTTGCCTTTCATCAGCAGAGTATGTCAATTAGAAGCAACTTTCCAAAACCAGTCTCCGGCATTGAAAAATCTATCCATTTGACACACATCCCCCCTGAAACACTCAAGAACATTTTATACATTTCCCTTCACATAAATCACAGCAGGACCGCATTTACAATATGTAGTATTCTTGGCTCTTTAGGACCTGTAGGCCCCTAGGCTATAACTGTTGTGGGGGCCTTTAAAATCGATTACTTATTATTAAATTAATTAACCTTTTAATGCAAAATACTGGATAATGGAATGGTAGTAAAAATATATGAGGATAATTTACTGAAGAATTGAAAGTTCTAAACATGTTACCTGTATCATTTCTGAGACTGACGTAAACAAGGTTAACAAGTAATGCTCGCACGTTCAATTTTTCGCAACCAAAACACTCTTTCAGCAAAAGCCCACCAAATTACAAACTCAAAAGTTTTAATATTAAGATAATACAAACGATAATAGATGATTAAGATCATCAAAGCATGCAACAGAGAATGATTAAAAACACAATATTCACACACGCATGACAATAGGAAGACAGCGACTAAATAGTTTTCAAACACTTCCCACACCACACCAAGCGACTGAGATTCCTGAATGCTGAAATAAAGTTTTAAAAGAAATAAAAAGTGACTTAAAACAAAAAATTAAATAAAAAAGAATTTAAAGAAAAAGAATTAAAATTTAATTCCAAGTGCACTTAAATTATAAATGATTTTATTTTTTTTACATAAATATTTACATTAAAACTTGGACCTCCCACTGCTACTTGTTTACATCATATACAAAATGAATTTATCTTACCTAACCTTGTAGACATGAAGGCTAGAAAATTTTAGTTCGTATTACAGGTGTACGACAGTGATTTCAATCTACATTCATACACTCTGACCACAGGGTTATCAGTTCTCATAATTGAGCAGCAAAGTTCTTTCTTTTTGGTAAAGGTGCACTGAAATGTTATTTTATAGTACACACATACTTCAAAGGAATTAACTGCAGTTTTCTAAACATTTTAAGACCTTCCGTGCTAAAACCATTTCGGAAATAGGTTACTTCCTATGCACATCTATGTTTTTCATTTTTTATTTATTTGTTTTTTCATGTGGTAAGGGCCCCTAGAGCTACAGCCTCGGCAGCCTATGACTAAATGTGGCCCTGATTCGCAGGTCATTAGCTAATTCAGTCCACTTGATTTCACTTTCAGGTGATACAGTCAACATCAATATCAAGTTTGAATGAATTGTAAAGAACTGTAGTGAATTGAAAAATATATACTACAAATGAATCTAATTTATACAGTACACCACTAAATAACATATCATATGTCTTGCATTTCATCGATATGCTGTGAAAGCCTTCGATCTCACATATGTCTTGCATTTAACAGAGCCATATATACTGCATTAAAATCAATGCAATAAAATCATACACTAAAAAAGCACCAGGGACAGAATGCTGAAAACAAAATTAAATGATCCTCAATTTTCAAATGGAAGTAAAATGAGCAAAATTAAATAAATTAGCTATTCAAGGTAAGCAGTTTTTTAATTCAGTCACCTTAACAGACACTTAAGACTCAAAATATTGCTCTGTATTTATCTAAAATCAAAATCATTCTCACTTCTCACTTTAACAGAGAAAATTAAAATTTTGAAATGATTGTAAAAAAATCTCGCAAGGCATTATGGCTAATCTTTATTTTCATAAAAAATATATTACCTGTTGCTATCAGGCACTTGTTAAACTTTATAGCATATCCGTCTTCAAGGTAAGCAATTTTTTCACAGGCATCCAATTTTGTGACATTCCAACCACGAGCAACTGCAACTCCTCCATTGCACTGACTCATTAGTTCCTTGCAGTCAACATAAAAGTCATTTGGTTCATAAAATAAACTTCTCTCTGTTCCATTCCACTGTTTGAAAACCAATTTTTCTGAAGCTTTATCATCATCACTAAACCACATTTCTTTCGACAGTGGAGGTCTCATATACGGGTAATAGCTTTCATTAGAAATTACTAGCACCTGGAGAAAGCAAGAACACAGATTAATATAACTCGTGCCTTATTTATGTGGTTTTGGATTTAAGCCTTAATAATGTGGTTATTACAGTGAGTTTGAATGTAGGTGATGATAATTACTCTTATCTTTAAATGAGCAATGCTTGTATATATTTGCAATCTCGGAAACAGCTCTATCAATGTGTGATCGTAAGTTTTCCCGGCGGAACTATTGCTGGAAGATTTCTCGGGCGTGCAACCGGGTCAATTGATCGCAGATGTACGAATTTTCTCGAGACACGGCATACTATTAAATACGAGGACACCGAAGTTCTGAGAAACACATCTCACTTCTGGGACTGTGTGTATAAGGAAGCCATTGAGATCCGGCTACAGGGTAACCTCATAAACAAAGACAACGGGTTCCAACTAAGCCAAGCTTGGAACCCAGCATTGAAGCGGCTCCACAAATACCGGAGACGAGGCACTGTGCGCGACAGAGGTGGCGTACAAACTGATGGTCATTGCTCGACGCGTTGCGACGCACGACCCCCACCACCGCTATCGGAGCGCAGTGGCGGGAGTGGGGGGGGGCGGGGTCCGAGGGTATAAATATTGACGCCCCCGAAGCAGACCAGCAGTCGCGTCCCGGACTGCGCTCTTCATGCCGACCAGTGGACACTACCTGAAGCTGATGGCATGTTACGCCATCGAAAATTCGTACATCTGCGATCAATTGACCCGGTTGCACGCCCGAGAAATCTTCCAGCAGCTCTATCGATTTTGATGAACTTTCATATTTAGATAACATTTTGTTTATTTAGGCCCACTTCACACGGGACACTCGGCGTCCGGCCACTGAATTTCTAGACACTACCAGAACATGGAACAGAATAAGAGCATTCACATGGAATAGCAGTGTCTGGTGCCACTAGCTACTGTGGTTTGTCAGTGGCTTTCCCCTATAGCCTCTTGGACACTGCCTCATTACAACAATCACGTTCTTTGTCAGTGAGAGAAGCGGGAGCTGTTTCTGTGACATAAGGGACATCAAGTGCCTCTGAAAAGGCCACGTAAGATTCCGGTGGCCAGTGTCTAAGAATTCAGTGGCTGGACAACAAGCGTCTCGTGTGAAACGGGCCTAAGATTACCTAAATAGTTGTATTCCCTGCAAAAACGCATTTTTACAAAATACGAACAATTTTTGCACTTTGTATCTCGAAAACGGCTCAAATGCCATCGCAGAGATGATTCAGGTACCACGAGACCTTCTAATATTTTCTCTTTGATTTCAAGGAATATTTAAACGAACAATTGTATACTAGCTGACCTGTGGGAGTACTAGCACTGCATGTTTAATTGTAAAATATTCAAAAAGAAGATATCAGAAGTGATACTATACTGAAAATAATATTAGCAGTTATAATGTAATCATCTTTTACTTTTCAACCATATATCAAACATCAATATTACTGAATTGTAAAACGTGGTTATCATTAAATACTACCAGTTTAATAGTTAAACATTTAAAAAGTAGATATTTAAAAAATAGATACTGGATTTGTCAAATGAGATTTTTTAAAAAACTTCTGTACTTTACAAAACTCGGAAATGGCTAAGTGATCTCGTATAATTCTAAGAAACCAGTGAGCCTACTGTTTTATCTTTGGTTGTAGTAAACAATTGTGAACTTTGAAATGCATAGGAAACCTTTAAGGAATAATTTTAATTACAGTCAAACTTCATGCAGTCAAAACCCTTCTCAAGAAAACCTAAAAGAAAATAGTTTCAATCAAGTTGCTCGAACTTCACCCAGTGAAGACTCAATTCAAGAAAATCCTAATGAAATTCGACCTAAGCAGGTTTCTATTAATGAAATGATGCCATTTGCTCGACCCATGCTGCTAAAGAAAGACACTTACAAAAATGTCTACAATATTAAGTGACGTAAGATCCTACAATTTAAATGTTCAACGAGAGTGTAATCGATTGCGTACATCACAACGTGTGGCCTGTGAAAGTGTCGAATGTGAGCAAAGTAATTAGTGTGGAAAAAAGTGGTTATTGCACTAGCTCTAAAAATATTCTGGCTACGATCCTGGGTTCAAATCCCCGTGGGGACAAGAATTTATAAGATTTGTATGTGATCTTATGAACTACGCTGGGGTGTCCTGTGGTTCGGATTCTACATTAAATTGTAGATCCCAGAGGAAAGGAACTGGAAATTATATCTATGATACAATGGCTTAGTTGCCTTCTGGAGGATTCACCCAACCTTCATGCTAGGTTTTTATACTGTCTATATATTTAATCAAACCAATCTATCTAATATCTAATACTATTACATGGGCAACTATAGTAAATACATAAAATTAATTTCTCACAAACTTCGAAAGAATTTTGAACAGAAATCGAAAGATGCCAAGTGCAGATCAGTCACCCAGGACAACTGTAACCTAAACTTCCAGAGACTTGTAAGCTGTAATTTGTGCTGCGGCAAAATAATTTTCATCAAATTAGTATTTGTTTGATAAAAGTGAGAATAAGAAACTATTTCCTCAATCTGACTACTTGTCTCTCTAGTTGTGAGCCCACTACACACTTTTAAAAAAAATAAAAAATCCTGCATAAACACTATTAAGACCAACAGAAATATCAGGAAAAACTGTCCGTTGTTCATAATGCATATCTGGTTTTTCTATGAATTTATGGCTTGAAGATCATTTAATCTTGCTCATACCAAAGTTGTCATTCCTGCCCCTGCTGATTTACACAATTCTGGGATATGTTATAGTTGATAAAAATCTAAGCTTCAAATATTTTTATTTTTGGAAAACTTTTTAGGGAGTGAAATAAGATCTCAAAGGTATGGGTGTAGAGTGAAAATACGGTTCCTTCATAAGGAGAATAATAATTAATTTTGATTAAATAAGTTGGAAAATGTGCATCAAGAGAAGGAATAAAGCTCAAAACTTCCCCAATCAGATTACTTAATTGTCAAGATTCGAATGTCTCTTTCACCTTAATTTCTACCTAAAATGTAAATCCCAAAAAGAAATCAGGAAAAAGTCTGTGTTCCCTTACCTGTGAAGAAAAGCTTGGGAAGCAATGGAATAAAAAAAAAAAAAGTGTTCAACTACAACAAATGGGTTCTTAACGCTCATTCCAGAAATGGAGTAATGATTCATCCCAGATAATTGGGTAACCTGGTTAAGGAAATTGTGATTTTTATCCATTGTCATAATAAATATTTCCCAAATTATTTATTCCAAATTGATTAGTTTTGTTCGTTCAAAATTTTCACATGACACCATTAACTTTGGGTTCACGCCATACAAATTTTCTTCTGAAAATAAAAAATAATTTCAGGCTTGGATCTAATCAACTTTTAACATATTCTAAAATTATTTAAATCAGAAGGGACAAAATGACATGTCTGGTATTAGTTTGATTAATGATCTTTGTTGGTAGTTAACCTTAAATTTTGATATTTAGACTAAATAAAATATGCAAAAGTTTCTCATTTGTAGCAATGAGCAACTTTCAGTTGGTATTAGAGTTTCTTGCGAATTTTGTAAAAAGGTCCTTTGAAAGCTGAGTAATCAGATTGTAGAAATTATTATCATATATATTATTTCTATAAGGTATTTTTTTGTCACAAGCCTGTATCTTCCTTCATACTAAACCGAAATCAATGAATGAGGTGTCATTTTAAAGCTTATGGTCTTCCCTTTGGTCACATCATATTTTAAGAAATGAAGTTTTCGGAATTCGGCCCTTAAAGGGCGAAAATGTCAATATTTCTAAAATGCTGTTTTCTGTGTTATGAGTCAAATATCTCCCTGGATACCTATCTGAGATCGTTTAATAAAGTATCATTTTAAAGATTAAGATATCCGCTTTAGTGACGTCATATATTAAGATAGAAAGTTTTCGGAATTCAACTCTTAAAGCGCAAAAGTATCAATATTTTTGCAATTCATTTTTGTGTCACAAGCCATTTGTCTTCCTTAATATCTAACTGATATAGATAAATGAGGTATCATATTAAATATTAAGGTCTCCGCCATGGTAACATTATATTTTAAGAAAGGAATTTTTCGTAATTCAACCCTTAAAGGGCAAAAATGTTTTTTTTTTTTTTTTTTGTATCTTGAGCCATTTATCTCCCAGGATATCTAACAAAAAAGAATAAATGAGGTAGGATTATGAGGAGTATTGTCTCAGCTCTGTGACATCATATTTTAAGAAAGAATGTTTTTGGAATTCTACCCTTAATGGGAAAAAGTATAAATTTTTCTATAACGCATTTTTGTGTCACGAGCGATATATCTCCCTTAATATCTAACCGATACAGATAAATGAGGTATCACATTAAAGAATAAGGTCTGCGCCGTGGTAACATTATATTTTACGAAAGGAATTTTTCGTAATTCGACCCTTAAAGGGCAAAAATGTCAATTTTTCTAAAATGCGTTTTTTGTATCTCGAGCCATTTATCTCCCAGGATATCTAACCAAAATCGGTAAATGAAGTAGAATTATAAGGAGTAATGTATCAGCTTTGTGAAATCATATTTTAAGAAAGAATGTTTTTGGAATTCAACCCTTAAAGGAAAAAAGTATAAATTTTTCTATTACCGATTTTTGTGTCACGGGCGATTTATCTCCCTTGATATCTAACCGATATAGTTAAATGAGGTATCATATTAAAGAATAAGGTCTCCGCCGTGGTAAAATTATATTTTAACAAAGGAATTTTTCGTAATTCGACCCTTAAAGGGAAAAAATGTCAATTTTTCTAAAATGTGTTTTCTGTATCTCGAGCCATTTATCTCCCTGGATATCTAACCAAAATCGATAAATGAAGTAGGAATATAAGGAGTAATGTATCAGCTTTGTGAAATCATATTTTAAGAAAGAAGTGTTGGAATTCAACTATTAAAGGGAAAAAGTATAAATTGTTTTACAACGTATTTTTGTGTCACGAGCCTTATATTTCCCTTGATATCTAATCGATATAGATAAATGACATATCGTATTAAATACTAAGGTTTCCGCCGTGGTAACATTATATTCTAAGAAAGGAATTTTTCGTAATTTGACCCATAAAGCGCAAAAATGTCAATATCTCTAAAATACATTTTTTGTGTTTCGTGCCATTTATCTCCCTGGATTTCTAACCAAAATCGAAAAATGAAGTAGGAGTATGAAGAGTAATGACTGAACTTGGTGACATTATATTCAACCTCACTATTCATTGCATTTTATTCGCGAAATTTTTGCACGGGTAGTCTAGTTATTTTTTAATTCTCACTTGCGGTAAACTTTTTCTAAATTGTTTGGCAAAATTTAATATCTTTTTTCAGTATGAACCAACAAATATTTCCCTTGACATCCCTTGTATGAGAATTTAATTTCACCCCAGAATATTTTTGACATACGTTTTGATCTGCTAAACATTTCAAAAAATTATTGAGATTGGTGGGGTGAAATCTGTGGTGCAAGTGTGATGAACTGATAATTGGGGTATTACTTACCATCTTAAACTTTATTTTGAAATGATGCATAGCATACATTTTTTCCAAATCTTTTGGCTTATGTTTACAGCTTTTAGGTTGGAATTTTTAAAACATTGGGGGTGGTTCATGACCCTAAACATCGGATAACTCGATTGAAAGAATTATGTTTATCATCATTCCGCATCTGAAACATTTTAACAATTTGTTTTTGTTGAAATTGATTATTGTTTTTAGTCATGAGATGTGAAAATTTTCTGTTTGCACCCCTAATTTAGGAGCATTATTTCACTCCCTTAACATATTTTTCGGCTAATAAAAAATAATCTGTCAACGTTAGATTTTAGTCTACTATAACATATTGCAAAATTATTGAAATCAGGAAGTGACCCAAAGATAATCTTCCTCGTTAGAGAAAGCAACTGCAGTTTTAAACAGAATATCCTTTAAGGAAATAAAACTGCACAACAAACTTCAAAATTTTTCTGAGATATATTTTATTTTATATCACCCTTACCATAATTATGAAAATGTCACAAAATGACTATTTATGAAGAATTTATTAACAGCTGTCCAGCTCCAGTGAAAAACATCTATTAAAATATGTTATCCTTTGAATTTTAATAAAGAAATTACCAGTTTCTCTCTTTAAGAGAAATATGTATTTATGAACACACTAGGTAATCAAACACATTAAGCTGTAACGAGATGCTGAGACACAAGTATAACATTTTTAATTTTAATGTCTAATGTGATAAACATTCTTCATTACCATATAAAGTTGAATCCTACCTTTGCTGTTGGGTCAGATGATTTAATGGAACGAAAAGCAGAAAATGAAGCAGTTCCTCCTCCAATTAGTAAGTACGGTACACATGCTGGTATTTCACTAGAATCCTTTGGATACCTCACAACACATTTCTTAGCTGCAAAGCAAGAATTAGAAAACATTTAAAATGGGGGAATAAACTTACAATAGCAAACAACAACCAAGATACTCACTTTTCTGCTGCCCACCTTTTGGTTTCTTTCCTTTATCCTTGCCGAGATAGTGATACAACTGAAAGAAATAAAAAATCATGATAGCAAGTAAATTTCAGCAGAAAATATGAACACAAATATGTATTTATCAAGAATGTGTGTTTATAAAAAGAAGAGCTTAGGTCAATATCTGTCTAGCTGTTTGTTAATATTAAAGTTGCTTACTCTTCCTAAAATATATTACAATTTATTTAACAAGTTTCACAACTGAAAATATTATATTATACTTTATGATTTCCTGCAAACTTTCCCAGAAATGAGGTCCATTTTTCTCAAAATCCTCCCTACTCCTCACAGAAATTGTTTCAACAGGCCTCCTAATCTCAGCCAACTCTGCCAACTTCAGTCCACTACCATAGTCTTCATTGCCCCCTCACAAGCCCAAAGGCTCTTTCCCATGCAATAAAGCCACTTTGCTCCTTGTATTGGTTTGGTTAAATTTTATGTAGCTTTAAAAAACTGATTATTTCTCAAATTAGTTTGGTAAAATATATGGAAAACAAAACTCAAAATTTCAAGAGAGCTGGAGGAACAACTGGAATAAGTAGCCAGAATGGAAGACATTTTACATAATTGATCGAAGTTTTTCACGGCATTGTATATAAATAAATAAACTCTTCTTGGGGTTCCAACCATGTAAAGATTTCACACTTGTGGGACACTTTGAAGGCGTCTATCTCTGCCCTCATTTAAACAAACAGTTAATGATTTGGTTGAAAATGAGGGCTGAGATAGACGCCTTGGACACGTCCCACAAGTGTGACATCTTTACACGGCTGGAAGTCCGAGAAGAGTTTATTTTACATGACTGTTTTAAATTGAGCAAAATCTGTTAAAAATAGCTTTATTAATTTTTCAAGACATGTTTCATCCTTTTGGTGTGGGGTATCGTCTGCATAAATGACTGTATAATGGAAATAAAGTTACTGCCGTGAGGCACTGAAAATAAGATAGGATAGGGGGAAAAACCAGATACCCTTCACTTATCACAGATGAAGGCAGGAGGGTGAGACGAACACTTAAAAACATAAAAACAAATAAATTGCACAATATTTTGACACGAGTCTTAATCATGTGAGAGGCGAGACATCTGGCAGGGGGAAAGATGTGGTCACATCCCAACCCGCCACATGAAACACAGGTAAAAAGCGCGTGGAAGTTATAATTTTATTTAGATTGGTTATAGACGAAAATAAAGGAAGACAGAAATATATATATAGGAATCAAATTAGGATAGGGAAATGAGCCACCACTTACCTTTAGATGATGGATGTGGGGCGCAAACACACAATAAAGACACAAAAACAAATAATGAAGTAATTTTTGTGATAAAATCTTCTTCAACAGGAGAACATTATGAGAGGTGGGCGCAGCTGGAGGCTGCCTCACAGAAAGACCACCTCTCAATTTTCTCCCGTTGACAAAGGGTTGAGGCAGCCTCCAGCTACGCCCACCTCTCATAATGTTCTCCTGTTGACGAAGGGTTTATCCCGAAAATTACTTTATTATTTGTGTTTGTGTCTTTACTGTGTGTTCGCACCCCACATCCATGATCTAAAGGTAAGTGGTGGCTCATTTCCCAATCCCAATTTGATTCCTTTCCGCTACGTAGCGACTTGATTTCATTGTTACTATATATATATATAGATTGTTAGGAAACAAAGGCGCTAAAAGCGGATATATTGAACATTGGATAAGATAAAAAACCACCGCTTACCAAAGAAGGGGATTCCAGCGGCGTTGGTACACGAAAAAAACACGAACACACAAAGAATAAAATTTTCGAGCATGGCTCTTCCTCAGTAGAAGTTAGATGGCTGCACGCAAGCGCTGCCGGCAGCCAACTGCGTGAGCCACAATTTCGGTGGCTCATGGTGGGGGAAATACATCATGGCAGGAAGTGATGGAGGAGGTAGAAGAGTACAGGCTGGAAAACGGAGATGATTGGCAAGTATAAAGCAAAACTGTACAAGGTCCTGACGCGGAAGGGTAGTATACCTCAGTTCATCAAGTAATGGACACAAGTGGGGGGAGAGGAGGAATTAAAATTTTTAGTTGAAACTAAAACTAAAATTCGAAATCACAATCTATAAAGATAGGCTCTGGTGAGCGGTGGTTCTGTGAGGGAAGGTGGAAGTGAGGGGGATGGGTGGGAGGAAAATTGGTGCTATCTTAAATTTAGACCTGGAAGTTATATATATAGATTGTTAGGAAACAAAGGCACTAATAGCGGATATATTGAACATTAGGATAGGATAAAATACCACCGCCTACCAAAGAAGGGGATTCCTGCGGCGTTGGTACACGAAAAAACATGAACACACAAAGAATAGAATTTTCAAGCATGGCCGGCGGCCGCTTGCATGCAGCCATCTCACTTCTACTGAGGAATAGCCATGCTCAAAAATTCTATTCTTTGTGTGTTCGTGTTTTTTTTTCGTGTACCAACGCTGCAGGAATCCCCTTCTTTGGTAAGTGGTGGTTTTTTATCCTATCCTAATGTTCAATATATATATAAAGATATAAAATGTATATATATAAGTAACTGACTGTAAAAGGAAATGAAAGATAGTAAGTGACAGGTTTAACGTAGGTTTAAGCCATGGGTGTGTCTGGTGTCAAGGATATGTTGGTAGGCTAGTTACCATCTGCAGAGTTCTGAAGGGGTTGTATTTGGAAAAACTCTAATAGCTCTTACTGTGAAACAGGTGTTGAGGTTGTTCGAATTATGTAAGTTCGCATGAATTGCCACCAGATGGTCTGGGTTGGAAGTATACTCTGTTTGCCTGTGGCTATTCATCCATAGTTGTTGAGTGGTGAGACCAATGTAAGAGGCAGTGCAATGGAGGCACATCAGTTGGTAAATAAGGTGAGTCGTAGCACACATAGCTTGTCCAATTATAGGAAAAGATTCACCTGTGACAGGATTAAAGTAGTGGTGGCAAGTGCATGCTGCAAGTTTTGCAGCGGAGTCTGTTACAAGGGAAAGATCCCTGTGGAGGTCTAGGAGAGTCAGCAGGTAAATACTTGTGGACCAAGATGTTATTCAGATGGGGTGGTCTGCTGAAGCAAGTGCAGGGAGCAGTGGGTAGGGTTTTGGGAAGGATTAGACACATTTCAAGGGAAGGACCGTAGGAAATCATACCCATGGCGGAGTATCTGGTTGACAGATTTCAGGCCATGAAAGAACTGGGTGACAAGTGTTGGTCCACAGTCAGTTTTAGGAGGTGCAGATCGAGGGTTGTGGGTGATGGCATGGGAAATTTGTTTTTCCACGAGATCATGGGGGTATCGGCGGGAAACCAGGACTTGTGATAGTTTTTGGGAGTAACTGGAAATTGATTCTTGATCGGAACAGATGCGTCTGCCATGGATTGCAAGGCTGTATGGGAGGGAACGTTTGATATGGAAAGGGTGACAACTGCCAAAGTTTAGGTATTGCTGTAAATTGGTTGGTTTGATGTGTATTGAGGTATGGAGGGCCCCCTGTCAATATCTACATCAAGGAAGGTGATACAGGTGTGGGAATATGACCATGTGAAATTGATGGAGTGATTGTTATTGAGTGAGTTGAGGAAGTATAGGAGGTGGTCCTCCCCATGAGTCCAGATCATAAATATATCATCTATGTATCTGCCATACGAGGGGACAGTTCATAAGAAAAAAAAAATTTGGAGAAATTTTCTCCAGATGGCCCAGAAAGAGGTTGGCATAGGACGGGGCCATGCGGGTATCCATGGCAGTGCCACGTATCTGGTGATAAATCTGGAAGTTGAAGGAGAAATAGTTTTTGGAAAGGATAAAATTGGCTAGGGATATGAGAAAAGATGTTCTGGGAAGACTGTTTGGAGGGCGCATATCCAGGAAGTGTTGAAGGGAACTAAAGCCTTCAAGGTGGGGAATATTGGTGTACAAGGAGGTTACGTCCATGGAAACAAGGAGGGAGTCTGGTGGTAAGAGGACTGGTGACTTTTGACAAACGCTCCAAAAAATGTGGCGTGTTTTTGATGTAAGAAGGAAGGTTCTGCACAAAAGGTTGGAGGTATTGATCCAACAAGGCTGAAATCTGTTCAGTCGGGGAACCATAGGCCGCAATTAAAGGTCGATCCGGATTGCCAATTTTGTGTATCTTGGGGAGAAGGTATAAGGTAGGTGTGCGGGGATTCTGAGGGGTGAGAAGGGATAAGGATTGTGAAGAAATGCCTTGTAAGGGGCCCAGAAGGTCCAGGAAGGAGCGAATTTCAAGGCAGATGGAAGAAGTGGGATCTGTGGCATGTGGACGATAAGTGTTGGTATCAAAAACTGTTTAAAGGCCTCCACATCATAGTCACTGCGCTCCATGACCGTGGTGGTGGAGCCCTTGTCTGCTGGAAGGATAATGATATTTTTGTTACTGGACAGTTCTCTCTTTGCCCGGATTTCAGGGGGGTTGAGGTTATTGAAGCTGGGAATAGAGTTGAGGAAGGATTTTGAGGATTGAGTCGATGAGAGGAAATCTTGGAACAGGAGGAGGTTTTTTTTTGTTTTGTTTTAACTGCTTTACGTCTCTATTTAACATCGAGGTCTTTAGAGATGGGAAAGGATGGGGGCAAGGAATGGGAAGGAATTCGGCCATGGCCTTTTGAAGGAAGCATCCCGGCATTTGCCTGGAGTGATTTGCAGGAGGAGGGGATGGTTTAGGGGAAGTGGAGGAGGGTCATGTTGGGATGGTGGTTTGAACTGCTCTAAGCTGGACTCAATCTCACCCCGGCGGCTGTCACTCTCTGTTGTGATAGCAAAGTGATACCGCCAGCGGAGTGTGTGGCAGAAAGCAAGTGAGCTTAATCTGCTTAACGTCTCTTAACAGTGAGGACTTTAGAGATGGGAAAGGAATATGAAGGAATTTGGCCATGGCCTTTTGAAGGAAGCATTCTGGCATTTGCCTGGAGTGATTTGGGAAACCATGGAAAACCCAAATCTGGATGCCCGGACAGGGATTTGAACCGCCGTCCTCCCGAATGCAAGGCCAGAACGCTAACCGTTACACCACCACGCTCGGTCATACAATAATCAGCCAACTCCTAACTACTCTCCGACAACCTAAATAGAGCAATGTCTCTCAAGTCAGAAGATGGGAACTGGATTACCAGTAAAAATTGGGTACCAGATGTCATCTTTACATAACACCCATCAATCTTCCTTCATTTCCCCTCCTAACCCCTACAACCACTATCTCTTCCCAACATTAACCATCACTCACTAGACCCAATATTTAGATTAGTGTGTACTTTCTTTGAGTTTCTATTCATTTATTTCAAGATTATTTTTATTTTATATTATTTGTATTTATTGCAAAAATAATGTACCATATTTGCTACCAACTCCTGCCCCCTCATGTGTTACAGCGATACAGTCCCAATTTTTCAATAATCATGTTTGTTTTTTCCCCTCCTTCTTATTCCATAATCCTTTCAATTTTGTTTTTTCACCCATTTGTTGGCGATGAATAACAGTCTCCGAGTCTTCAGTTAGCTGTTAACAACAACAATGTAGCTACCTTGTTCTATTGTTGCTGAAGAGCCATAAACCCAAAAATTATGATGCTCAAAGTGTGTACGTGTTTGCCTGTGTTTCCTGCCTCCATCTGTGGTAAACGATGGTTATTCTCGTATCCAAATGTTTAATTTGTCCACCATTAAGCACCAAAAGTTTCCTATGATCAAGCAGCAAAGAATAACCATTTTACATCTCCACTGATGTTTATTAGTACATTAATTTTCAATTTCAATATTTTCTAAAAACAGTATGCACAGAGGGAGAAAAAAAATATGGCAAGGTAGGATAAGAAATGGAATTAACTAGTCAGAAATGCTTGTGATTTAATACCAATTTAGGTCAGAGAGAGAATTGTGGAAGAACCAATTATGTTCATCAGAAATATATACACTGCAACAGTTTCACATTCTTCCACACAGTAGGAATTGTACAGAGTGTACAAACTTAATATAATTTCTTTTAACTAACAAATTCAAACAATTGCAAAAATCTTTAATAGCCCAAAAACAGTAAAAACTTTATCTCATCAGTCAACATAACAACATACCGCAAAAAGTCCAATAGCAGTGAAAACAATACCGCCAATCAACTGACGGGTATAGTTCTTTTCTTCTTCCAGTGGGCATTCAGGTTGCGGACATTCTGACATCAAGTTTCCTTTACTACGCAGACCATACTGTTTCCGTGCTGGGTCATCGCACCTTGATTCATGAGGTTGTGATTGCAGAGTCTTATTTTCGCTCTCACATTCTTGGACAGTTTTTGTAATTCCACATCGATTATCAGGTGGGTTGTTGCTGGATTGATCATTTTCACTAGTCGTAAAGAATCTGAGATTAGATGACACTGAAAATTCAAAAGACAAAATCTTGTGACATGTACAGGAAAGGCATTTTAGGATGATGCAATTACATGCAACAGTGCATTATATTATTCAATTCTGAGCTGTTACAAATATAAAAATATCTATATATTCTAGACACAGTGGTTTCTGTTTAAAATTCATTTACTAGAAAACTCTCTTCTTTTGGGTTGAGAATATGTTTACCTGCTTCCTTGGCTTATACTCTTCAAGAAAACCTGGGAAACAGGTAACAAAGGTACAATGCACACTGAAAAATATGGTTACCCACATTACCGACCTTGTAGCAATAGACATTTTGAGCCAATCCTGACATCATCATAGCCAGAATTTGATCAACAGCCACCTTCTTCACTTAAAACCCACTCTGCACCAAGGAATATTAATAGTCATTCTTGTCCAGGATGCAGTTCAACCTAACAGTAGAGTCCCACTAGTTCAAACTAATTGTGACCAGACCTTGTTCGGATTGACCAGAATTAAAGCGACCAGTTACTAAAATGAAGTACGGGTCATTCCATGTCAAATCAACACAATTTTTGAACATTTTTTATCTTACCATCTCCAATCTTGATGAAATTTAGTATATTATAAATTGACATAAAAACAAAGAATATTCCAAAATATTAAATTGATATGTCTTTTGGTTTTGGAGTTACAGGGCTCTAAAGTTGCCAGATTTGTCCAAAAAGTGCATGATCGGCATGTTTAAAAATTGCATTTGCCGTTCACCTAATTAAGATAGGTTGTTGAACAAGATGTCATTTTAAAGCTCTTTCTTGGGGCTTTCATATGATATGCAACAATACAAGATTTTATTAAAAAAAAAATTAATTAAAATTTAAATTTTTAAATTTTATTTTCCCAAAAAGCCAATTTTTAAAAATTTTGAAAAAAATCTCAGAACTTATTCATATTACTGTTAACAAATTCTGAAAGTTTCATTTTGGGATCATGATGGGTTCTCGTGGTACAAGAGCTTTTGGTTTGGAATGCTTGTTAAAAATTACAGAAATGAAAAAAAAAAATTCAGGCAATTTTAATAATTTTATCTCAATCTAATAATTTAACATATATTAAAGTATTAATATTTACAACACATTAATTTTACAATATTTAAAGTTTGTGAAAACTTACACACTATCAGAAACTTTAAAAAACCTTGCCATTTAGTGGTGCTGCTTTGGATGTAATTGACTGAAACTTTCATTAGTTTTTAAAGTTTCCACTTCAGAAAGAGTGTACATTCGGCCTGTTGGAGTTGTTGGATTCACTTTATGCAGAATATCTAATAAAGGAAGCCACAATACATTTGAATTTCTTGGATAGGAAAACGATGGTGAAGGACCAGCTGGTTTGAGGAATGTCACTTTTATTTCATCGGTGCTTTCATTTTTCTCTAAAACGTTTGCAAGCCACCAATTGCTGCTATATACAGCAGTGATGTATCCATTGATATCAGCAAATGAGAGCTTTTCTTGTGATGATATAACTGTTTGTTGTAATGAACTTTGTGATAAGGAAAATGTCTTTACAACCATTTTAGTTGAGGACACTGCAGGTATAAAAGCATGAAATTTTTGAGTCCCTGGAATTGTCACTGTATTTTTAAAGCGCTCATCAAAAAATATTGCCGTTTCAATATGTTCTTCTTGTGTTGAGAATGTAAAATTCATTCCTGTGATGTTTTCTTTTGCCCATACATAACTGGCTCATGCTACTAACCTTTTTACTGTACCACTTACTCCATCGCAAGGTCCTTTACCGTGAGCAGTTGCCCAAAAATGCCATTCTGGCTCTATATCAAAATCATCTTTATGGAAACAAATTAGCAAAGTTTTTCTTATTTTTATACTGGGCAGCTGAACCATCTGAGAAGTAAATTATTTTCTTTATTTTTTCTGCAAATGTTGTCTGTAAAAAGTTTATAAGCTTTTTCTGGACTGCAACTGTAGTGTGTTCCAGACAATCTAAAATGACAACATAAGTTAGATGCTCAATTTTACCTTCTAGCTTGTAGTATGCAACAAATGGGTGAATAGTTGCTTGTGTACTGGTCCAGTGATAGCCCTGGGCCTCATCCTGTATAATAAAAGAATAGTCTCTGCAAAATCAAGTAGCACCACAAATTCTGAATCTTTTAAATTTTCTTTAGTGTGGTTTATAAAGAATCTTTGCTGTTTTGCAATAAAGTCATGGCGAACTAATGCAGACAACTTCTCACAAAATAAATCTATGAAATCGGTTGCAGATTTTTGCATAATTTCTAAAGTGCACCTATCAACAGATATCCATTGATGGAAAGTTATATCTTCCACCATGTTTCCCTCAAATGCTTCCTCAAGTAAATTTTTCAAATCTGCAGTTCCATGGCAAGATGTACAATCCCTCAAATGGCAGTTAATCAATGGTGGGTTACAAATTATCATTTCCAGACAGTCCTGGTAAGTTTTAATTTTTCCATTAGTTAGGGAAGCTAACCTAGCATTTTCAATCATAAGTTTAATATTCTGATGAATAGTACACACACAGACTGTATGTGTACCATTCTGGCCTGCTAAAACACAGTTCTTAGGTCGAAGTTCTGCAAATTTTGAAAAGCTAACTTGCAAGTTTGGAAACTTTCCTTTAAATATTTTGTATACTTCCTTTAAATTACACAGGATGAGTCTTTTTGAAACTTGGATTTTTGTACCAGTGTCGTCCCTGACTGACAAACAATCTTTCTTACCAAGCATCACTCTGCTAATATCATCACTTTCATAAAACTGTTGAATTGTTTGTGCAGTTTCTGCTGAAAGACTTTTTCCTGGTTTCTGATCTGGACTGGACAATATTCCCTTAACCTTTAAAAGCTTCTTTGCATGACAAACCATATAGTTAGGAGCATTAAATTCATACATTATTAATAATTAATGCATTAATAAATAATGTTTTCTGCAAACACTCAAAATTGAAAGTTCTTATATCATGTTAACCCATCATGATCCCAAAATGAAACTTTCAGAATTTATTAACAATAATATGAATAAACTATGAGAACTTTTTCAAAATTTTAAAAAAATTAAATTTAAAATTTTTAATTTTAATTTAAAAATTTTTTAAAAAGAAAATCTTGTATTGTTGCATATCATATGAAAGACCATAAAAAGAGCTTTAAAATGACATCTTGTTCAACAGCTTACCTTAATTAGGTAAATGGTAAATGTAATTTTTAAACATGTCGATCACCCACTTTTTAGTCAAATCTGGCAACTTTAGAGCCCTGTAACTCCAAAACCAGAACACATATCAAATTAATATTAGAGAATTTTCACAATACTTACATCATCATTCAGTACACTAAATTTCATTACAATCTGAAAATGTCAGTTTTAAACTCTGTGTTGATTTGACATGGAATGACCCGTACACCAAGCAATATAACTAGGTACACCATGGTAACAATTGGGAACAGGTGGAGGGACAATGGCTCACTCTCACTCCCTCCTTTTGTTGTTGAGACGTTTGAACTGTTCGAGATCAGTGCACTGTCAGCCAACTCTCAAACTTCTCATTTAATGTTAACTATCGATCGCTGGCACGCTTGACAGTTGTATTGTATGCACCCGGGTGTAGTGGTGTATCGTCGTCATGCGTAAACGGAAACACACAGTGACGCGGCAGAAGCCTTGATCTCGAGCTTCGCTATCTGGAGCAACAGGCCACTGCTACACCTCCTGACTTAATGTTTATTAGACAATGGCGCAACTTTGCGTCAAATAACAGACTGTCTTCATTACGCCAAAAAACATGGACTGAGTTTTTGTCTTCTAAAAAGAAGGAATAAAATGGGCACTTGTAAGCATTGTAACTATTATTGTTAGTTTGACAGTTTTTCTTTCATTGCTATGCACTGTTTAAACTTAATGTTTTCTTGCTAATTTTTCTAAAATACGTTTGTACTGAACTGTGTAGGCTAAATTAAAATTGTGTGTATGTACAGCAGTTTACCGTGCAATTAAATACAGTATGAATTGTATTTTCATGAACTGTGTTTTAATTCTTTTACCATTTTTCATACGTGGACTAATTTTTTGCCATGTTCGGATTAACTGAACGTTCTGATTACTGGGGTTCGGATTAGCGGGACTCTGCTGTACATGGTTATGCACAATACTGACTTGGTGGCAATGGCCATTTCTGACTTCAGGATTTTTTTTTCTTTCTTTTCAATTTAATTTTATATTGTGATACCACAACAACAACTTGTCGCCAAATGGAAAATAGCACAGCAATCAAAGAAATAGCCATATGGCATTTATGAAATTTATCTTTATGTCCAGGCCACATTTCAATTTAACCACAATCACTAGGAAGAAAACAAAACAGTTTAGGATTATATGATCCCTTTACTGACAAGGTTGTGACCTAGCATAAAATCTTTTTTTAACTGGCCACGGTGTGTATAACAGGAAGGCAGCACTATAAAAACCACCGTGCAGCAATTTGATGATTGATACTTATGTAACTCAGTGAGAAAAATTGAATTGTAGAGTAAAATTTTGGGATTACTGGAGACAGCGATTTCATTAGCAATTACTGCAGTAGTCAAATGCAACACACCACTATAAATACTTTCTGAAGTATATTTAATACAGTCATGTTGTCCAAGTTGTATTATAACCTAATTTCTACTCAAAATGATGTCCAGGCAGTATTACAGTGAAATTACTGCCTGAGAATAATATGTTTTGTGATTGGCTAAAGCAGTATTATGACATCATTAGTGAATGTTGTTGTAATGGAATCGCGATCTCCAATAGACCCAAAAATAGTTCTCAAGATATTAACTGTGAAAAATTAGTTATAGGTATAGTTCTATGTGCCATTGGCAGCATTTTTCTTCTGGTCCAGACCTCTTTCAAACCTCACAACTGGTAATAAGAAAACAAAACACCCATTGTGCATGTGCAGCCTATACTTCTGCATCTACCAGAGATCGTAATTCCACTACAACCATGACTAATGACAATAATGTAAAAGTCAATCAATTCATATTACTTTAAGCATTAATTACGTTGTAATACGCCCTGGACCATTTTTTTTTTCAAGCACTAATTAGAATTTAATACACCCTGGACCAGCAAGACACTGTTAAAACTGCTATGGAAAACATTTCTAGAGGTATCTTGCATTTGACTACCCAGTATTATGGTACCAATTCCTCGCAGAATCACCATCTCCAATAATTCTATAGTTCCTTGTGGTTTTGCCTTTTTATTTTTTCTCTTGTCCAGGCTGCATCTCAACCTAACCACCTCAATTTAGAAACAATATATCCCAAAAACTAAGCAAATTAAAAAAAAAAAATATTCCTCACTTTATGTTTATCTTGTTGAGTTATATAAGAATCAACCATCAAATTGCAGTGCTACAGTTGAATCCCCAGAATCCAACACAGCAAAACTAGGAATATAAATAACTGTAGATTATTTGTGCATACCTGTTGTTGTGTCTACCTGTAGCTTGTTTTATACGACCTAACAGGATATATTTACAGCACTGGTGGGATATTACAAGCACAGTGCTGACTTAATACGATCTGTGGTTACAAGTGATTAAATTTTATCCTGCAGTAATGTTTCATAGATTCAATTTCAGATTGTGATACATGGATAAATTCTTGCACCTATAGGGGAACTTTAATGATTCTAGGAACAATATCAGTGGAAAATGTGGTTGGGTTGAAGTGGATCCTCTACCAGAATGACAAGAAAATATTCTGCGGTAGGTATACGGTAAGGAGCACGGATTTTAGTATTAATTTTTAAATTATGTTGCTTTCATGAGCTAATGTCACACTTCATGCATATTAACCTTTAAGAGAAGAGGCTGCCAATAGGGGTTTAATTCTAGATCACAATACTGCTACCACAACTTTCTGCCACACTTATCCATATCACTTTTATGAAAAAAATTTCCTGGCCCAGCCTACATTTCAACCTAAACAAAACTGCTAGGAATAAAATGAAACAATTTTGGTTGATACGATCCCTGTATTGGCAATTAAGTTGTTTTAGCAGTATCGTGATCTTCAATTAAACCCCAATGAGTTATAAATTCGCAAGTGCTCCAAAAATTCTCCAAACCAAATGCATCTCCTGAGCTCAAAAGATATTTTTAGGAAAATCTATCAAAATCACTGTGCAGAAACATCACCTTCAATACCATCAAAAGATGCAATTTCTCCCTACTCATTCTAAAGATAAGCTATTACTTTTTTTTTTTTAATTTGTTTTCAGTTCATAATCCATTTTAAACTAAGTCAAAGAGGAAAGGAACTATCAATCCTACCTCTGACACACTGCACTAATACACCTTTAGGATGATCCAACCATCCTCCAAGTTTTGGTCTAAATTAGTTTTAATTTATTTCTAATATGGTTCATGAAAATGTTAATGTAATCGCGGGAGCATAGGTGGAAATATGAAGAAGAGTAGGCCTATATAAAATCAGCCACTCCATTTAAGGGGCAATGTTTAATGGGTTTTGAGGATCTATGAAACCTGGACTATACTTATGATTGACATTTAAAAGCACAAGGTGCGAGTATTTTAGCATTTAATTTCAATTTACGTTGCTTTCATGAGCACCATATTAACATCATCATTAGTCAGTTGTTAATATTCAGTTGCTTCCATATCAAGTTATAAAAATTGGCCATTTGCTGTTCTGAAGATAATGAATTTGAAATTACTGTTGTAAAATGGCCACAGATGATATATCCAAAGAGCAGTATCTTGCACTCAACTTATTTATATAAACATAAGTCACTAAAGGAAAAATAAAAATCAACACTGGTGTAAATGATTTATAAAATAACAAATTACCCTTGGCAATATTTCATTAATAACACAGTGCAATTTAAAAATTTGACATAACTTTAAATCATAACTAATAACCACAAGACTACAATTATTATTACCAAGAAATCGTTACACTCCAACATATTAAACTGACAAATGCTATCATTTTGATAGGAATAATATGTAGTCTTGCAAAAGCACTCACCTCGTGAAAGCTGATGAAACTTAACTGGCGCAAAAATGCACACTAACTGACCGACTAGTTTTCTGTTTCTTAACATTTTCTCACACTGTAGTGAGAGAAATACATGAATGTGGAACAATCAATCTTTAAAATGAGTTTCTTTTCCTGTTAAAATATCGGCGAATTGTAGAGTCAAGTTTAAATACGCCATAAAGATAATTAAAATCAAAACTGTTGTGGAGCTGTTACAGAAACAACATCTTTTAAAAACACATAACGTAACACGCAGCACGTAACCAAAATTTTGATCATTTGCAAACACAAAGTAAACATTAAGTAGACGATCTACGCCATCCCTAGCACAATCCTTTGGTTATTACAATTTCTTTGGCCTTACGTATCTCTGCAAAGTAAACTACAACTATTGTCCATAGACAGTAACAGTTAAGAAATAAATGTATATCATCTATCAAAAAAAAAAAAAAAAAAATCTGAATATTAATAGGTGATAAATCTTCCGCAGCTTATTAAGTTTTGGGCAAGTTAAATATAAAGAATCAAGAAGGTATATGGTCTATATTATTATTTGATTGCTACCTGTGGTTAAAGATCTGACGTACAGAAACAGTATTCTTACACCAGCTGATAGAGACGGGTGTGCCGCCACAACGTTAAAGGCGTGCCGCGAAAATTTCGACTGGATTCGTGATCAGTTTGTGGCAAATTCAGATTAACTAAGTCATTACACAATTTATCGTGTATAAATGATGCATGGGACCAAATAAAATGAATGAATGAAAATAGTAGCTGCCAGACATAACATTGAAATAAAAATTCCTTAGGTTTTGGTTGAAAACAATTTAATTTAATTTAATTGCAATGCCAAGATATTATTATTCGTTCTCCAACCCATCGAGATCACCCATACATCTATTCACAATCTTCTCCCATTTTGAATCAATTATATAAAATTATGCCATCTGCAAACAGCTTAACCTCTTATTGTAAACCATTAACACTTTCCTTAATTACAATATTTTTTATTAGTTTATTTAATTGGGAGCACACGCTCCAGTACGAATTTCTCCACACCTATGCTCTTCACTTTTCTTGAACCCGACTATATGAATATTAATTTTAAGATCTTCCTGCGTTTTTGGTAAATTATTTATTTATCATTTCCATTGATAATTTCTTCCAGTCCTAGTCCACTTATCTACGAAAGAAAATTTTCCCACCCTTTTATGCCTGAAATCGAGTGCCAGCTTTTCCATTCTATCCATCTCTTAATTTTTCCAATAATATCTTTCCTCGTCTCAAACCAATATACGCATTGTGGACTCCTACAATTCTCTTCACCCCCATCTGTCTTTCAGTGAATCCAATCTCAGTTCCTTCGTCTAATCAGATTCCGATTGTGCCCTGAAGTAATTTCCAGAGACAAATCTGGTAGCTCTCAATAAGAATTAATTGCAATAATCCCAATTCACTATCCTGTCGCACTCCCATTTTTACTTCCACTTCTTTTGAGACTGCATTTCCTACCATTTATATTTGCTTTCTAAAATTTAAGAATTCTTCTAAACAGAAAAATGCTTTTTCCTCCAATCCAGTGATTTCTACAATATTTTCACCATTTTATGATTCACTCTGTTAGATGCCTAAGCAGTAGTGCTACGCTATCAATTTAGCCTCCCTTGTTCCTTTCGTATGAAATTTGTTACATATAGTCCACTAACCTAGATTCACATGAATATCCGTGCCTGGAGACATGTAGATTTGAATACCAGTCTTTTTGCTCACAGATCTTTCTGATGTGGTTGCATATCAATTTCGCCTTAGTTTTGCCCACCACTGATGTCAAACAGTTCGCCCTGTAATATTAGACCCCACTTGGCATCACTGCTTTATGCACTGGAAATACTATTACATTTTTCCAGACGGCGCTACGTCTATTTGAAGTTAGAGACAACTGCTACTAAGACCTCCAATGAGTTATCAAGTTAATTTGATATAAATAGTCTACTCTGTAATAAAAGTAAAACATGTTTAGAACAGTTTGAATTAACGACTAGTGTAGGAAGCACTGATCAAATATTTGAACATAAGTTTCTAGGAATATATACAGACAAATTCCTAACTTCGAAGATACTTGTAGATTCTACTTGTAAAAAAGTAAGGGAATTTTTCTAATCATTCAGAAATCTAAAATTTTGGATAACAGTGTTCTTAAAACTGGATACTATGAACTAATTCATCAACATATCGTGTACGGTATTTTATTTATTTATGTTTATTGGCATTTGGTGTGTACCATACAGACAGCGGATTACATCTAATCAAATACTACATATTATCCTTTGGTTATGTACAGGGTCAGATTTACAATTTATAAGTGCATATACATTTATCGATATATGGCATACAGTATATGAACAAAAATTTGTGGCATCGAAATTTACAATATACAATATTTAACAAGAATGATATTAAAATGTTTCACTCGGATTATTCTGTTGGTCAGCGTTGTTATAGGATTTTTGTTTTGGTTGAGTGTATATGGTTTTGTTTAAGGTCCGCCCGTGTGACTTCTTTATTCGGCTCGTTCTGGTGTCATATTTCGATGTTGTTCCTCGCTGCAAACTTGAAGAGGGTCATGAAGATTTCCGCATTAATGTTTTGAAGGAGGGTCTGCACCTTGGTTGGCAGTTTTGCCCCGAGACTGCGCAACTCTGCTTATTAACATTGATGAATCAAAATCTTGAACATGGCAGCATCAACAGCAACGTTGGCTGCCGGAAGGATAGTCATAAAATATATTTTAATGTGTGACTTTAGTACAAAATGTACTATTTTATTGAGAAGAGATTTTAGATTTATGTAATACTTTTTAACAAGTGAGTATGCACAAATTTTCATGTATATAACTCAAAGGTTAACATCAGATGCACTAATAATGTACAATATCCACAGGTTCTGAAGAAGACTCCCTTAAGACGGGTCGAAACAGGTAAAAAAAATTGCAACAGGTGTTTCATTTTACAATTGATGAATCATCCCAATGTCGCCTAAGCTTCTGCCATCAACTCACACGTCGGGGAGTTGACCATGTCGATCCTGTAGAGGTGGTTCGGATAGCGACCGTGGTTGAATTTCAGTCTGGAGACAAATGATGTGACCTTCCTTGTAGTTGGCGTGTTGTCGTACCAGTGGGTCCGTGGGATTGTTGGGTGGATCTGTCTATAATGACTAGCTTTGTCTTTTGAACTCCACTCTCTCTTCCATTCTGTTATAGCTTTGTTACGGAGAAGGGGGATCAAGTCAGAGGCTGGGATATGTTTTATTTTTACGCCGTGATGTGGTGATGCCTTAGCCAACCGATCGCTGAGCAGTCGCTGAGGACAGTAGCGGATTTTCGTTTTGTATCTGATCTTTAGTGGTGTGCAGATTTAGTTAGTGTATTCTTTGAGTGTTTACGTTTTGTAGAAAGTGGACATTAGGTACAGTTGAGCAGTTGCTGAGGACAGTAGTGGATTTTCGTTTTGTAGTTGATCTTTAGAGGTGTGTAGATTTGGTTAGTGCAATCTCTGAGTGTTTGTATATTGTACGAAGCACAGGTTATTTCGAGTTTCTGTTCCTTTTTTCTGTTTTTTTTTCTTCTTCTTATTTTTCGAGTTTTTCATAAGCATAATGGCTAGGGACTGTGATTGCTGTGTGCAGACGCGAGCTGAGGTAACTGATTTCCGCGCACAGCTTGCGGTTGTGTTAGCGAAAGTTACACAGCTGGAAGCTGCCGTAAAAGGTCGCAACAGATGTGATATTGGGGAAACTGATGTAGCCATGCCTATAACAGATTCTCCCATATCGACCATCGTCCCTGCAACCCAGGCTGAAGATTTGGAGGCTGTGCCGCGGTCGCCTGTTGGTGACTGGTGTATGGCCTCTAGACTTCGAAGCCGCACACGGGGGCAGTCGAGCAGGCTTAAAGGCCATGACGCTGAACTTATTCGACTGTCCAACCGGTATAATGTATTGTCGAAGGGTGACTCAGTCCCACAATTGTCATCCTGCGAGTTGACGGCCCCCCAGCCCGCTAGGTCTGAGCAAACACAGAAGGGGATTTTGGTTGTTGGGAGCTCTAATGTTAAGCGGTTATTAGAACCACTTAGGGAAATGGCGGAATACTCGGGAAATAAATCCAACGTCCATTCAGTGTGTATTCCGGGTAGCCTGATCTGAGATGTGGAACAGGACATCCCGGATGCCATAGAAGGGATGGGGTGTAGCCAACTACAGATTGTGGCTCATATCGGCACCAATGATACTTCTCGCTTTTGGTCGGAGGTTATCCTCTCTTCCTTCCGGCGGCTGACTGAAAGGGTGAACTCTGTTGCCAGTGGCCACAAGATATCGGCACAGTTAACCATCTGTAACATCGGAGACAGTGTTGATTGTGGACCTCAGGTTCAGAGCCGTATTGAAGGGCTGAACCAGAGACTACGACATTTCTGTGATGATATTCGCTGCAGATGTCTCGAGCTTCGCGATAGGTTCGAGCCATGTTAATAGGTCAGTTGAGCACTATACACGTGAATCGGCTACTCGGGTGGCAGGGGCTATGCGAAATGCACTGGGTGGTTTTTTAGGCTTAGGGAGGAAGACCCGAAACACAAAATACAGTTACGGGCAATCCAAACAGATGCAACACCGGAATGTACGAGGAACGTAAAAGAATCTCGACAGTTAAACTTAAGTTCACTTAAGCTCAACCTCTGACGTCAACCAGCTCTCGGTTCCTAGTATTATATCGACATCATTAATCGTAACTGCAGCGTGTAAATCGGCTACTTTCCCTCTAATACTCTGACAATTCTGGTTCATTATCCTTAGCTGCTTTGTATTGTTACTTGCGGAGTCTAAATTTCCATTTTTCCTAATCGTATTCCAAAGGGGAACGGGTCGAGTATTTACAGCTTTAATATTCGCCATCACTACCAGAACCAATATCTAGATTATCGTCACATTCTCTTCGTTGAGAATTTTAGTTTGTATACACTTTCACAGTCTAACTTTATACAGGCCCTACGTTTTCAATTTTTTACATGCTGTCAAACCCATATTCAACTATCACACGAGACAAGCGCCATGAAACATTAGCACTGGGAAAAATGCAACAACTATGAAGCTTCGAAATGGAATGAATCACACTGACTGACTCTTCGCTCATATTAATACCTTTTCCTAAAAGTATGAAATTCTGCATTGCTAGGTAACAAATTCGGTGACGTGATACTCTCACCTATCCGTCAGTATTTTAATTTTTTAAGGTTCGTGAATATCTAATCATCTTTTGAGTTCGATTAAAGTTTCTCAGGAAACTAGCCGAATGAGTATTTTTGTATACCTCGACGTTTCGGCGGTCTTAAATTCTGCCGCCATTGTCAACTTGATTTCTTTCAAATTCCTACAGCAGTTAGCGTTGATTATTTTAAAAATTTTTTGTTACAGTGATAATTCAAAAACATAGCTTAATTTTCCTGTGATAATTTCCCTTACACTTTTCCATGCGTTCTCAGAATGTTATTAATCACCCAAACCTCTAATTAATTAGCTAAATCATGTTTAAACGTTCTCCACTTTTCTTTTCCAAAGTTGTGCAAGTTATTTCCTTACTGGAAACCTCTTAATCGTGAAAATACTTCAAATTCATGCGTTCCCTCCAAATCCTGTATGTCTGTTATTTAAAACTAATTGCTTTCCACTTCTTCTGTGATACGAAACCATCATCTACAGCCTACATTCAATCTTTACTAACTTTTAACTAACTTCATTTCCCAATTAATCAACTTAAACTTTCATTTTAATTATTGATGACGACAATCGCGCTCACTATTATCTTAGTTGTCCGGATTTTTTCCCCCTTGGTTTACAATATAATTTTAAATCATTACAGAAACAAAAATTATCCTTACTTCTTAGGTTGCTACAAATATCGACTTCTAAAGCCACGTATTGAAAGCATACGTGGCCCGTCGACGAAGGCAGGAGGCATGGGATTGAACCGCGCCAATTTCTAAAAAACCTGACGTTTCGGCCATCATTTTGCGGCCTTCTTCAGAGGACTGTCAAGGCTGGGATTGCTTCACTTGGACAGCGATCCCAGCCTTGACAGTCCTCTGAAGATGGGTGCAAAATGATCCCGAAACGTACGGTTTTCATAAATTGACGTGGTTCAACCCGGACAACCATGGTAACATCGACAACGACCGCGAAAGTCTGTGCACCCAACCGCTACACCTTCTGTTAGATAAGCTAATTGAAACTTCACTTTATAGTCTGTAGTTACGTTTCCTCATTATAATATTCCTCAAATCACTTATACTTAATCATTCAGGATATAACTTTTGAATTTAAAAGACCTTCAACAATATTTCAGTATGCACCAAATCGTTCAAAACCTACCAGGGCCAAGCCTTATAGAACAACGTCCAATTTATCTCATCACCAGACCAAAAAAAAGCCTGTAGTTTCCAACGTTTTAGAGCAAACTGTGCTTTATTCTGTTACATAGTGTAGGAACAAGTGTTTCGGAGCACACCTTTCAGAGCACATTGTTCCACATGTGGCTTAGTCTTTTAGGCAATCTGCTCCTCGAAATGTGCACAACCCTACAGACGCAAGCCAGTGGCGGCTGTACTATTGTATTGGCGACATTCACATGATATTCTATGGGACCGGCGTCAGCGATCGAAGGCATCATGAACAGCTTTGGACTACGCTAAAATTATTGCAGGACACCTGCATCCCTTCATGTCTCATATATTCCACGACGGCGACGGCATCTTCCAGCCAGATAACTTTCCGTGTCACAAGGCAAGAATTGGGATACAATGGTTTGAGAAGTATGATATTAACTCAAATTGATGTCATGGCCAGCATTCGCCTGATTTTAACCCAACAAAAAAACATCTGGGATGACGCCGGCCTGTAATTTAAGGGAACTGCCTAGACATTTGGTGCCAGATACGTCCGGAATCTAACAACGAATTGACGAATGATGCCATGCCGAATCGCTGCTGCATCGCTTTTCCAAAAGCAGGTTGTCGCAATGTTAAGGCCAATGTGTGTATCTATTATGTTTCTTTACGTGTTTTATGCAACATACTTGTTTTCACTTCGCTACTTCTCTTTTCACTTCCGTATTTACTCTCATATAGTTTTTCTTGTACTTTAGATATCATCATTATTTGGAACAGTTGTTTCGTTTCATTAGCTATCTGATCTATACCTTAGGTATTACGCTCTGGTTTCTTTTCATGCTCATGTTCCTGCACGCCTAAAAATTGATTTTCTATACTGTGTATACAGTCTGTGATTTATATATATATATATACTCTCTCTCTCCCTCATCTATTTGTGAATTCTCCAGTTTTTTCGTTAAAATTTTTTTGAGTAAGAATTTTTAAGACACTTGCTTCAAATTCTCCATGTAAAATTTTATTTTCTATATTTACTTTTTCTTCATAAATACTTTGAAATTGTTTTGATCTGCACTTGTTGTATATTACACAAAAATTTTCATTTGAACTGTGAAGTAGTCTAAGCCACATTTCACTTCTAAATACACATCCCTTCATCCATTTAACATCTTGTGTTATTTAGCAAAATGTATTGTCAGTTATGGATAAAACGTTTTTGTGATTATACTCATGTGTATTACTGAGTGTCTTTATGTAGATAAAATCGATTCATATTTTTTAATGAGTATGTTTCATAGATGTCGATTGATGTTTTAGCACTATTATTTGTTGTTCTTCATCCTATCTTTCGTAAATTCGTTTAGTGTTCAGGTTTCACAGCCATAAGTCAGCACATCGAAAATGCACTGGTCGTAAACTATCATATATTTGAAAAAGCTGTTTTTGTCACAAGCAATTATATCCTTTCACACCTAACCGAAATTGATAAATGAGGTATTCTTTTAAAAATTTAGATCTCCGATATGGTCACATCACATTTTATGAAAGAAATTTTTCGGAATTCAACCCCCCAATGGGCAAAAATGTATTTATAAAACTTCTTTTTAACGAAGCACCACGAAATCGAAAACATCAGGTAGTATTTTAAAAATTAAGATCTCCACTTTGGTGATATTATACTTCAAGAAAGGAAATTTTCTGATTTCTACCTCAAAAGGGGAAAAGTATAATTATTTCTGAAAGGTGTTTTTGTGTCACGATGCCTTTAACTCCATTGATGCTTTACCTAAACCGATAAATGAAGGATCGTTTTAAAGATTAAGGTCTCACATTTAAGAGAATCATATTTTAATAATGGAATCTTTAGCAATTCAGCCATGAAAGGGCAAAGCTATCATTATTTCTAAAGCATGGGATTTAACTCCCTTCATACCTATCTGAAATCGATAAATGAGAACCATTTTAAGGGTATAATCATAAATTAAGAAAGGATTTTTTTCGAATTCGTTCCATAAATGTCAAAAGTAATAACATTTCTAAAAAAAATTAGAGCCAAAGAAACTGGTATAGGCATGCGAATGGAAACACAGAGATATGTAAACACTTAGAGTACGGCGCTGTGGTCGGCAACGCCTATATAAGAAAACAGGTATCTGGCGAAGGCGTTATATCGGTTACTGCTGCTATAGTGGCACATTATCACGATTTAAGTGAGTTTGAACGTGGTGTTATAGTCGGCGCACGACAGATGGGACACAGTATCTCCGAGGTACCGATGAGGGGAGATTTTCCCGTACGAGCATTTCACGAGTGCACTGTGAATATCGGGAATCCGGTAAGACATTAAATCTCCGGCATCGCTGCAGACGGAAAAAGATCCTGCATGAACAGGATCTACGACGACTGAAGAGAATCGTTCAACGTGACAGAAGCGCAAACCTGCCGCAAATTGCTGAGGATTTCAGTGCTAGGCCATCAGCAAGTGTCAGCGTGCGAACCATTCTACGAAACATCATCGACATGGGCTTTCGGAGCCGAAGGCCCACTCGTGTATCCTAGCAGAGTGCACTACACAAAGCTTTACCCCTCACCGACATTTGACTGATGATTGGAAAGGTGTTGCCTGGTCTGACGAGTCTCGTTTCCAATGGTATCGAGAGGGTGAACGTGTACGGGTATGGAGACAACCTCATGAATTCATGGACCGCGCATGACAGAAGGGCACTCTTCAAGCTGGTAGGTTCTCTGTAATGATGTGGGGCGTGTGCAGTTGGAGTGACATGGGGCCCCTGATATGTCTAGATACGACTCTGACTGTGACATGTTCATGCGTATCCTGGCTGATCACCTACATCCATTCATGTGTATTGTACATTCCGAAGGACTTGGGTAATTTCAGCAAAACACTCCACACGTCCAGAATTGATACAAAGTGGCTCCAGGAACACTCTGCTGATTTTGAAAACCTCCCTGGCCACCAGACTTCCCAGACATTAACATTATTGAGCATATCTGGGATGCCTGGAAACGTGCCCCTCATAATCTTACGGATTTATGGACAGCCCTGCAGGATGCATCTGGGATTCCTTACAACGTGCCGTTCAGAAGAGATCTCTACCCCCTCGTACTCTTACGGATGCATGGTGTCAATTCTCTCCAGCGCTACTTCACACATTAGTCGAGTTCATAACACGTCGTGTTGCAGCAAGTCTGCATGCTCTCGGGGCCTCTACGCGATATTATGCAGGTGTAACAGTTTTTTTTTTGTTTGTTCTTAAGTGTATCTCCTTACATACCTAACCAAAATAGAGAAATGAGGTATTATTTTAATGATTAATGTCCTAATTTTGTTCAAATCATAAATTAAGAACGAAATTGTTCTGAATTTTATCCTTAAATGGCAAACGTATTAAGTATCAAGGTCACCCGTATGAGACATTTCACAAACCCCGTTAATCTTCACTGGCATCGCTAAGGATCTGTCTCTTGGATAGCTGCAGATAAATAAAGAAACTGTTTCACTGTTGTCGACAATGCCTGATCGCCTTATTGCTAGCTAACAACACAATATATCACAGAGTTGGCAATATACAGTATGTTTTTTGTACAATAAGCAGCTATTTTTATATTTTTTTCTGTTAAGGAAACATTTGTGTTCTGTTATATAGTACCCATGTAAACATTTTACTCTCGAAATTTTTGCACAGACTAAGCTCTAATTACCAATAGATAGCAGCACCACATATCACAGTGCTTAATTGTATTCAGGTGAGGTATATGACAGTTCGGATAGCTTCAAGTGTTTAGGTCAAAGTAGAGGGCTGTAGGATTAGTGTACATTAATTAAAACAAGAAAGATATTTCTACAAATGATCCAGTTCTTATTTCAACCTACTACAACGCACGGCTATTTATCGCATTTTATTTACAAAAAATTCACAATGGCTATCTATTTTTATTTAGGTTTGTGGGCAAATTAGTTTTGAGGATTTTGGAATGCCTCCCAAAAGTTTGCAATTCCAGCTTCATGAGACGGAAAATTTTAATTCCAACATCTACTCTCATACTGACAAACTGGCAAAGATAAATTTACTCACTGACATTTTCTAAAGACATATTATTTAGTTGCACATTTCCATCTGTGGCCGATTTGTTAGACATGTTTTTTTTTTGTTTTTTTTTTTTATTTTTGGAAAGATTTTTTATATAGGCCAACTGATTTTCACTCGCCGACGAGATCGGTAACAAAGTTTACTTACAAGCGCAATATCATTAGCAAATCTCAAGTTGTTAAGTTTTCTGCCATTGATTCTAATTCATCTTTCTGCTCATTCTATCTTTAACATTGCCATCTCCAAGACAGCTTAAAACAATTCTGGACAGATGCTTAACACCTATTTCGATGCGACGATCATTAATTGGTTCTCTAACGGTGATAAAAGCTGATGAGGTACCATAGATGCTATAGAGCTCTCTTAAATAAACTGTATCCACACCATGTTCAGCTAGATTTGCAAGACAACCTTGTGACTTACGTAATCAAATGCCTTTTCGAAGTCTTCAAAGGTATTCGTTCGTAGGGTTAATTAGTTCTCGCAGAGCAAGAGTGTGGTCAATTGTGCTAAAAGGTACTGCCAAATCCTGCTTGCTTAATGGGTTGGGTAAAATCAAGGGTGAGACTGATTCGGTTAAATAGGTTCCTTGGAAAAAAACTCTGTACAGACACCAAGCGTACAGATCAGTAGTTTTCGATGTTTTGAATACTCCCCTTTTAGTGCAACAGAACGATGTCTGATTTATTCCATATATATTCTGAGTAACACCTAAATAGTCAAAATTAATCATTTTTCAGATTGTTCAAGCACAAGAATTAAAAATACTCCAGGTTTCTTAATTGATAATTTTGGAAATTGTTTATTTTTACAGTATTAATAATTGGTACACTGCTAATGGCTTATCCTTAAACTTTGAAGGAACTCAATATATACATTATAAATATTAATTCAACTGCGATTGAGCATGCGCTCCGGTGGCAAATTCCTCAGTCATCTAATTACCCCTTTTTAAATTATCTTATGAAATTGGAGAGTTAAATCCCTTCCACATCTACTTTTGAAAGTTAAGAATTTCAAATTTGAATTCCTTCAGCCTTTTTGGTAAATTAATTAATTACTTTACATGGTATCTTGATCAAATCGTTGACACACACTTACCCACAAAGGAAAATTTTCCCATTAATTAATTTAATTCAGCACTTCAAACAGATGGCAACAATCATACCTATAAAATTAGCACCAGTCCATTCAAGCGGAAGGGAAAGTGAAATTTCTGGATTATCAAACTGACCATAATTTAAATTGGAGGGAACGTTTCTCGAACTTACTAAAACGATTGGGTGTATCCACATTATCATTTCGTACTACCTCAGCCATAGGTGATGAACAAACTAGTTTTTTCCCTTATTTACAATAATTCATGAAACATACAATAATCTGTTGTGTAAAATCAACACATAGAGATAAAACATCACTCGAGTAATAAGAACTATGTGTGAAGCTTGCAGTATAACCTCCTGCAGATAAGTATTTCAGAAGTTAGGCATTTTAATATTTGTGGCGGAGTATGTACACACAATAACGTCCAGCAGTTATACTAAGACTCAAGCAATGTACAGATCTTAATTGTGCAGGCATGTGTCGTGCGTAAAGCTAATATCTATAAGCCACCGAATATCTTTTGGTCTGCCTGCCCACTGCCTAATTTGCAGCAACCCCGCGTTGTATGTGGGGGATATTAACCCCTGACTGGGGTTACATGGAAGAAGACGAGAATGGTAGATGGTTGTGTGAATGGATGGAGCTTAATTACTTGGAGCTTCACTTTGATGCCAAGAATAAGAAGACTTTCGAGTCAGCCAGAAGGGGATCAGAGTCTAATCCTGACCTGTGTTTTACGACAAAAATCCCCAATGCTGATGATGGGCTGAGCAATCAGCGAATTGTCCTTAACGACTTTCCACACATTCAGCATAGGCCAGTGGTCGTTTCATTTGGTATCCATATAAAAGTCATAAGATCTGCCCAATCCTCTCGCTGGAACTTTAAGAACGTTCTGGCCTTGCATTCGGGAGGACGGCGGTTCGTATCCCCCATCCGGGCATCCAGATTTGGATTTTCCATGGTTTCATCACTCCAGGCAAATTCCGGGATGCTTCCTTCAAACGACCATGGCCGAATTCCTTCCCACCCCTTGCCCCCATCCTTTCCCGTATCTAAAGACCTCGCTGTTAAGAGACGTTAAACAGAAAAAAAAACTTTAAGAAAGCAAATTGGGAAGAGTTTACTGGGACATTGGATAGACTCCTTGAAAATGTCCCAAATGCTGTAATATCTTACAAGAAATTTCTGAAAGCTGTGGAAACAACAGCAAAGCATAACATACCTAGGGGCTACAGATCTGACTATATCCCTGACTGGGTACCACGAGTCGAAAACAACTCTGACAGGAAACAACTAAGAAGTTTGTTTGACTTTACACACTCAAGCAGAAAGACTTGATCTTTAATCAGAAAACTGGATGTGAACTGCAACCAGAAAGGTAAGAAAGGGGAAACGTCCTGTGATATCATAGACACTCACCTGCTAAGAACTTCTAATGTGAAAGGCAATAGAGATAAAATTCGATTTGTGAAAAGTGAACTTCATGAAGTCAAGAAGCTCACTAAACCAAATGCAGAATATTCAGACCCCTTCACTTTGTCTGAACTGGATGCCCCATTAAAGTATTCTAGATTCTGCAAAGCTGCTGGACACGATGGCGTGTACCCAGAATTCCTCGTCAATTCAGGCCCTATCGCAAGAAAATAGTTGTTTGCACTTTTCAATGAAATATTACAGACGTCAAAGTTGCCTCCAGCCTTTAAAAAAGCGAAAATCATAGCCATTGTAAAACCGGGTAAAGAAGAAACTGCACCAGAACACTATAGGTCAATTTCTCTCCTCAGCACAGCATACAAGCTGCTTGAAAGAATGGTGCTGGCTCGGATTCACAACGCCATTAATAAAGTCACTCCCCCAGAACAGGCTGGGTACAGGCCAAAGCGTAGCTGTGCCGAGCAGGTTCTGAATCTCGTGACCCACATTGAGACTGGATTTCAAAAGAAACTTAAAACCGGAGCTGTGATCGTTGACCTATCAGCAGCCTATGATACTGCCTGACGTTAGGGTCTCCTTCTCCAATTCTTAAATGCTGTACCTTGCAAAAAAATAGCTGAACTCTTAAACAACATGCTGAGTATTCGCAAAATCGAAGTCCACTGCGGGACCCAAAAGAGTCGCTGGCGTGTTCTCAATAATGGACTGCCTCAGGGTTCGGTGCTGGCGCCTGTGATTTTTGATTTATATATTGCGGAAGAACCACAACTAATTTGCACGAAATTTCAGTATGCAGAAGACCTGGCAATTACTTTCCAGGATAGAAATTTCCAGATTTGTGAAGATAGACTCTCTAAGAGTCTTAACCAGCTATACACATTCTTCTCTAAGTGGAGACTAAAACCAAATCTGACAAAGACAGAGTCTTGTTGCTTCCACCTTTCAAACCAGCTAGCCTATGTCAGTATAAGACCAATCTTCGAACCCCTTGAAAGGGGGAGTTACCTTGGATCCAGCACTCACTTTTCATCGGCATTTAGCTAACACTGCAGAGAAAGTGATGACCCGTGTGAATCTCGTAAAGAAACTGGCTGGTACCTCATGGGGTGCAGGCGCTCAAGTTCTACGAGGAGCAGTCCTTGGTTTGGCATTCTCCCCAGCAGAATACTGTTGCTCTACATGGCGTGGTAGTGCTCATATTGCCAAAGTTGACACCCAGTTTAACGCTGCTATGAGAACAGTGAGTGGTGTCATTAGGTCTACCCCTGTATCCTGGCTGCCTGTACTTTCCAACATTCCTCCACCACATTTGAGGAGAAAATCAATATTGCTTAGCTAATTGGAAGGAGCGGAGGAAAACAACATGATTCCTCTGCATGATGACCTTCTTCACCTACCTCGCACACGTTTACAATCGAGGAGACCTGTCTACATGGAAGCATCCAGTCTCAGACATAACAACTTTAACTTGTATGAAGAGTGGAGAAAGGAGTGTGAAGCCAACAGCCCACACAATTGTGAGCTTATAAAAGATCTCGACAACCTGTGTTCCATTGTTTGACTTGCCTAGGCGTCTTTGGTGACGATTGAACAGATTTCGCACAGGTCACGGAGTATGCAATGCAACATTGCTTTAATGGGGTCTCCGTGAAGATACTTTGTATGACTGTGGTGGTATGCAAACTGCTGACCACATTGTGATCGACTGTCCAGCAAGAAGATTATCTGGAGGCCTTCTCACATTGCATCAAGCTGGACCAGCTGCTAGAATCTATAGATATAGTTATTTTATTGTACATGTCTGTTTTTGTACTTGGCATACGATAATAATAATAGCTATATTTAAAATATAACTTATGGCATTATATACAAGGATTGTTAGTTATTCAAAGAGCTTTAAGATAATTACGAAAGCTTCCACGGTCACTGTATGCAGTTCTCCGGGGAGAACGCGTCGATTTATTACAACCTAACGTTTCTGCCATCGTCCTCTGAAGAAAGACACAACACGATGGCAGAAACGTTAGGTTTTAATAAATCGACCCGGCTCCACCCGGAGAACCAAGATAATACGAATTGTCAGATGGTTGTGAATACTAATCTTCAATAAACTTCCAATTCACTTTAAATATCTGGTAGGTCTAAATTAAAACAATTTTAATTGACAATACCTTCTAATCAATAGAATTATTCCTTGTGAAGGTATCTACAAAATAATTCCCAGCATCTTGTATATATTTACATGTAGCTGATATAATAGATAGTACCTGGGTGACCGATCTTCAATCGGAATTTTTCGATTTCTGCTCAATATACAAGATTTCGAGTAAAGTTTGATTAAAGTAAAAGGCTTGAAGGCTTCCTAAACATTTTGAGGTGTACAGTTAACCAAAGAGAAGCTTAGCTAACATCAGTAGGTTTACTGGTACCTGAACCTTCTACGTAATGAGATTAGAGCCGTTTTCGAGACACCAATTACAAAAAATTCCTCCTTTTTTTAAAAAAAAAAAAAAAAAAAAAAAAAAATCGTGTTAAAAATTTGAAAATGAAAACGTCATCTACATATGAAATTTCATCAAAATCGCTAAATCCGTTTGCGAGACCGCCTCATAAATTGCTTTCAAAGAAAAATACTATTCTTACATTAAATAGAAATCGTAATGCCACTCTGAGATTAACAAATGATGTGAGATTTGTAGTAATTCAGGGGATTTTACGATAGCCCTTCATGATGGATTCTTATGTAACTCAACGAGAAAAATTAAAAGTAAAAAATATTTTTATATATATATGTATATATCTCGCTTTGTTCTCGATATATCCTATCTCAAAATTGACGTTGTTGCTTGAAATGCAACCTGGACCAGAAGATAAATTTTGCCAAAGCCAAGTTTGATGATGAATTGGGATGAAACTCGTCGAAAAAATCGAAAATAAAGAATTAATGTTTCTGATATCTCGCTTAGTTCTCGAGTATTATATCTCAAAAGTGAAGAGGTTAGGATTAGATCCGGCCTGGACCAGAAAAAAATCACCAAAACCACTATATCTATACGGCGGAAATGTACTTTCAATGTTTTATTTTGTTCCTAGTAGACCAGAAGAAAAACAATGAACTATATGTATAACGGATTTTTGATGTGCTATATCTCGAAAACCATGCGAGATATCAAGAACATTTATTCTTTATTTTCAATATGTTTCGTCGAATTCTATGAGTAATGATCATCAGATTGTAACATCACGGTAATGACAGAACATCATCAGTGCTAAATTCATTCACTCCGATAAAACTATGCTCATACCTCGCAATAACCTCACATCTTCTGATCAACTGTGCCTTTCACAATTCCCATAAGAAGTAACCTTCGTTGTAAACATTAATAAAGCACAAGGTCAGACGCTTCAAAAGGCAAGATTTTATTTATCAGAACCCAGATTTTCGTATGTGCACTCGTACGCGGCTTTTTCAGAAATTTTTAAATGTATTAATATTTAATTATTCACTTTATTATCAAACTTTACTCGAAATCTTGTATACTGAACAGAAATCTAAAGATTCCGAGTGAAAATCGGTCACCCAGGTACTTTTTAAATGTTTTATAATTAAGGTGGTAGAATTAAATGATAAAAAAACAACCACTTTTTACGGTCAAAAAGTAAACGATTATTACTTTATAACTGGTATCGGTAATATTATTTTCAAAGAAGTTTCTGTAAAGTATCACCTCTGACAAAACCAATGATAAATTTTTAATTATCTTCTTTTTTAAATATTTGACAATTACACTTGCAGTCTTAATATCTCCACGGGTCAGCCAGTATACAAGAACTGTTCGTTTAAATATTCTTTGAAATCAAGAGAAACTATTTGTAGGCTTTCTGGTACCTGTATTGTATACGAGATGGCGTTAGTGCCGCTTTTGAGATACCGAGTGAAAAAATTGTTCCTATTTTGTAAACTCGCTTTTTTGTAGGGAAGGCAACTATTTAGGTAATCTTAAAAGTCAAAACGTTATCTACATATCAAATTTCATCCAAATCGTCATAGCCGTTTCCGAAATATATATACATGAGTTGCTCGTTTAAAAATATATTTGTAATGGTCAAATTATAATATAGTTAAAGTTATCGCATTAGCCTGTGGCAGGCGTACGGCGGAGAGCGGGCAACGCCCGGCGCGCAAGTAGGTTATACTGGCTCAGCAAGTAAGGAAATAGCTGGATAATCTTCGAGAAGTCGATGGAAACATCAGGTCGTTGGCTGACCCACTGACGACGGCAAAACGTGACCAGCTCTCGTGGAGCTTTTAGAACACAATCGAACACGAAGGTCGTTGCTAGCCTAGTAAAGCGTTCACGCTGTCGTCACGGAGGGCACGCGTATAAATGATACGCCCTGAGGTCGGAGGGAGGTCAGTCGCAAGGGTGAACATCAGCAACCACTATGTCAGTCTGAGCGTCGAACCGGGTCTTGCCAGCCACGAGCCTAGCCCGCATTACCGCCCGCCACGCCACATGATGGTAGTGATTGTGATCTGCCTAATTAGCCGAACGACAGGTATGGAGTTCTATTGACTGTGAGCCGCTGAATTTGTATTCTCCCTAGTTAAAGATCAACTAGCTCTTTTAGTAGAAGCTTCCTTCACTGCCGTTTACAGCTCAAACCGTTCGGTACCAACCACTAGTATCCAGGCCAGGACGGACCCCGAAGCGGTGACGCCAAGAAAGCCGACAGCCAAGTAAGTTCCCATCGGGCCTTCACGTCGGCATAGCAAACTCTTCCATTCCTCACAGTCGCGTAGTAGGAAAACGGCTATTACATAAGATTACATTGTGACAGTGTATACATTTACTTTTTTATGTTCACAGAATCAAGTATTTCCCAGGAGGTTATATTCAGGAAAAATGAAATACATTTTTACTTGAAAACTTCTCCTACACAATATATTTGTTTTAAGGCTGTCAATATATCCGTTAGCTGTATGGTGTTAAAATGCAGTTGTTATTGTAGACTAGGCTATTGTTCTGTGATAATTCATTTTGGTAGGATACACCCGTTTTGTTTACTTAATTGAAGTGGGTAGTTTTCTTGCTTAGCATCGTAAGTTCCGATGTTCGAGTTTCGACCTCTTCCAAAAAAAATTTTAAAGATCCTCAAACTGACTAATACTTCTGACAAGGATGTGCCTTGATCCGGCGAAACACAGTAAACTGATCCGTATTTTAGCTTCTACATAAAACTATATGGAACAGTTTAGGTGGGATAGACGCGACTTTGGTGTATTGTGTGGTATGATGGATCTCAGTCATTTAGATGGGGCAACAAATTTTTGTTTCTGACTGATAAAAATTTTTAAAATAAATATTTACATTTTACACTCTTTTACAGACTGCACTTCCTAGATTATTATGTATTTAAAATATATATTTGGTATTATATTGATGGATCCCAGTTTTTTTCACATTTAATGCCCTAACCCTTTTTAATGTTTATTATTATTATTATTATTACATATTTTACGCCCACATTTCAGCACTTGAATCAGTCCATATGCACTGTGTTGGTTGAAAATTTGTTCTTATGCTACCTCTTCTGCTCCCAAAACTTTTTCAATCTTTCTGACCCGATCTTTGTCAGTTATGGTGTATTGTTTTCGTTCAATTTTTTTATTTTAAGTCTTGTGTTTCTGATCCTCAAAATCTTTTTCTCTCCTCTATTTTCAATTTGTTGCATTGTTGTACCTAACTTTCCTAAGTCCTCTTGGACTTCGTTGAAACAATTGTTTTTGTTTTAATTTGTCAAAAGTAGTTGAATAACTATTTTATTATCCTGGTTTCTGGTAATCTTGAGATGTGACAGAAAAAGGCATCTCGCCTTTTTCCTATTGTGTCTATTATTGTCTCACTTTCCCGGTATACCACTTCGTTAGGTAACAATCTCGACTTTTTCCTATTGTGTCTATTATTGTCTCACTTTCCCGGTATACCACTTCGTTAAGTAACAATCTCCATTTCTCCGTCTCTCTGGTGTTTCTTGTTATTGATTGTTCTTATGAGACTCCTGTCTTCTCTTTGTAGCTTATCAGTTGTTGATTTTAATTTTAACTTGAATAATGATTCCAGGGCCGAATTTAGCCATAGGCTACCTAGGCTAAAGCCTTGGGGCCTGCAACATTTGAAAAAAATGTTCAAATAAAATAACCTATTTCCGAAACGGTTTTAGCACTGAAAGTAACAACTTTGTGGTTCAGTGATTACGGCTTCTAACCCTATTAACATAAGGCTTCTTTATATTGTGGTAGGGACGTATGAATGTAGATTGAAGTCACTGTGTTCACTGCAATACGGACTAAAATTCCCTTGCCTTCGTGTCGGGAAAGTTAGGTTAGATAAATTCATTTTGTATACGAGTAGCGGTGGGAGGTCCAAGTTTTAATGTTTTTTGAAAGTAAGTATGTGTAAAAACATTATTACATTCGTTTGCAATTGAAATACGTATATTTAGAATTCAATCATAAATCTGTTTTTCAATATGTTTTCATTTAATTTGTTGCTTTCAGTAACTTTTTATTTCTTTTAAAACTTTATTTCAGCATTCAGGAATGTCGATCGCTTGGTGTGGCGTAAGAAGGCCCTGATTAGTATAGCGCTGGCTTCCTATTCACATTCATATGTGAATAATCACTATCGTGTTTTTAATCGTTTTCTATTGCGTGCTTTGGTGGTTTAATCATCTTTTATCTTTTTTTTTATCTCAATCAGTTTGTGTTTGTAATTGCGCGGTCTTTTGATGGTGTTTGGTTGCAAAACTACGATAGGCATCAATTTATCTATCGCTCATCAGTCAAATAACTAAAGGGCGAACATGACTTGCTATCCTCGTTCACTCGTTTCAGAAACGATGCAGAAACACGTTTAGAATTTTGGATTGTTCAGTAAGTTATCCTCGTATATTTTTACTATTATTACATTATCCATTATACATTATTACCTTTATATACATAAGGAGGCCCCCACCACAATTTTTAGTCTAGGAAGATACAGATCCTAAAGGGCCCGCACACATGTATATCCTACGGCCCTAAAGATCCTAAATGCTGCCCTGAATATTTAACTAACAAAAATTGCTTGAGATTTAACAGCGGATTATTATTGTTTGAGTTTGGTTTTGGTTAAAAGAGATTTATTCTTATATGTTGATCAGATGATTTCTTATCAGATCGATTCATAAAACAAGGTGGAATTTAAAGAGTGCAAACTGGAACCATTATAGCTCCGAGGTAGATAGTAAACTGCAATGGATACCCCCAAAAGCGAAAAACTACAAGAGATTTGTAGGTATTATTATTGCTGTAGCTAGACGAAAGATCCCTCGAGAGTACAGGAAACAATACAGTCCATGCTGGAACAAATCTACGCAATTTTTTGTATGATAATTATAAAAAAGCTGGTGATTCTGAAACAGGAAAAAGAATATTAGAACAACTGAATGATGGGAGGAAACAGAAATGGAAAGAGCTTACTTCTCAAATGTGCTTTACTCACTCCAGTAGAAATACATGGACTCTCCTTAGAAAACTGGGTGCAGCCTCAAACACATGCAAAGTGGAGTCAGGAATTATACCAACTGGAAAGGCATTGCACATCAAAACAAGAGCTGACAAAGTCCCAATAGATCCTGCCATGAAGAAACAGATGGGGAGAGAGATGATTGATATGGATAAAAACCTTAAAAATAACCCACCCTTCCTTCCCTACCTTCTAATCCATTCAGTCACAAAGAAATTGAGAAAGCCATCAAAATGCTAAAAATGAGAAAGGTTGCAGGATTAAATGGTATTTTCCTAGAATTTATAAGTTATCTCGGCAAGCAGGGAAGAACTTGGCTCAAGAACTATTTCAGCGATATCCTGGACGCTGGGATCATCCTCCCACAGTTCAATTTGGCTCACACCTTGGCGATCCTCAAACTAGGCAAACCAGCAGATGAAGCTTCAACCTATCGATCCATTGCTCTACTAAGTGCTTGAAATAAGCTCTAGAACGCATCATCCTTAACCGTATTCAAGGAATAATAAATAACGTAACACCAACATACCAGGCAGGTTTCAGACTAAAACGGAGCTGTTGTTAGCAAGTATTAGCACTGACATCATATATTGAGGCTGGATTTCAGAAGAAGGTAAAGACATCAGTAGCTTTTGTCGATCTAACAGCGGCATATGATACAGTTTGGCTGGATGGACTGCTACTTAATCTTAAAAAAACATATACCCTGCAGGATACTAACATCACTCATGAAGAATATGCTGACCAACCGATATTTTACAATAAAAAATGGATTACCTCAATGGTCAGTACTAGCTCTATTGCTCTTCAACTTGTACATCAGTGACATGCCCGAAACAACCGGCAATAAATTTTGCTATGCTGAGATCTTAGCTATCGCCGTCCAAATTGCCACATTAGAAGAAGGTTAAAGCACTCTCTCTAACGACTTAGAAACCTTGAATGCGTATTATATGAAGTGGAGACTTTGACAAACCCAATGAAAACAGAGGTATGCGTATTCCACTTGAGCAATAGAATAGCACACCAGCAGCTCAAAGTGAATTTTGCCATCAGGGAGTGAAACATAAGTTCCATGTTAAATATCTTGTCATCATCTTAGACCGTTCGTTAACATTCAAAATACACATGGAATACATAAGTCAGAAACTTAAAACACGAAACAACATCATTAAGAAGCTAGCTGGTATTTCGTGGGGAGCTGATGCGGATACACTTAGAACAACCGCTCTCACCATGGTTTACCCTGTCGCTGAGAACTGTGGTCCAGTGTGGTAACATAGTGCTCACACTAGAAAAATCGACGTCCATATGAATGAGTGAGTGTATGAGAGTAATAACTGGTATCCTTAAATCCACCCCAGTCCGCTGGTTACACCTAATCAGAAAATAGCACCTCCAGAGGTAAGACGCCAAGAAGCAACGGCACGTGGGTGGATAAAATTATACCATCCTTACCATCCACAGCATCTCCAAATCCACGAGGTCCTAAATGACTTACCCCCCCCCCCCCCACTGTTCTTAAATCCAGAAATCCAGGATGGCAAGGAAAAATGGCGACAAAGCTGGAACTCCACATCTGTGAAACATCCAGATTTTAAAGATCCCACAACCAGACTTCCGGGATTCCACCTAATAGAGATCAATGGGTCAAATGAAAACGCCTAAGAATAGGCCATGCGAATTGCAACGCCATGCTGTATAAGTGGGATCTTAAGGGTTCTCCGGCATGTGACTGCGGTGCTCCTTCCCAGAGTGTGGAGCATATCATCAAAGAATGCCCTCTGAGGAAGTATGATGGACCGTTTGAAGATGTTTTCAGAGCAACAACTTTCTTCATGAAGTGGTTGAAAGAACTGGACATCAGTTTGTGAAAGTTGCCAACGTTCTTCTCATTGTATATATTTATATTAGTTGCTTAGCCCTACGACAAATAAATAAAATACCAGGTGATTCGTTGCGCTTGTTTAAATTTAGTTGCTCTGTTGTCTACGGATGCTTTCTCATTTGAATTCCAGGTTATAGTTTCTCCCAAATATTTGAACTTATTTACATTTTTAAATTTTCTCTTATTGTTCATTTGGATGTTTGGAATTTCATCTTAGATGGTTGGCATCATTTCGGTCATTTTATACGATATCTTTAGCTTGACTTTTTTGCAATTTTTTGAAGTTTTTCAGTTTGCAGTTTAGTTTATAGGCGAGTAGCGCAAGATCGTCTGCAAATGCTAGGCATTTAAGTTTTTTATTTCTGCCATTCTTGATATTTGTTTGGCATTCATTATTCCACGCTCGCATGACTCCAATGCGCAATAAAACAACATGGAAGAGAGTCTATCTACATGTCGAACGCTATATTCGTTTTAATCCTTTGCTTATACAAGAAATTTTTTTTGTTTTTTGTTTTTGTTAGTTGGGTGTTTAACTATATTTATGGCGGTAATGTGTGCCAATTTTGAATATTATTTAAATAAAATTATTGCTTTATCTACTGTCAGCTTGGTTTCATAAAAAGTGTTTTATCAATGGTTTATTATTATTTTTCATTTGCTTTCTCAGATAATTCGCCTCTGAATTGATTTAGTATTTTTAACGCCGATCTGAAAGAGCTTTTGGTGTAAGCCAAATTCTTTAAGGATTTCCAGTTGTGACTCTTGATTTTGATTTCATCGGAAGTGAAAACAAATTCCTGTTTCTGACTCTTTGGTGCTTCATGACCCATTTAAGACAGATGATTTCAGCTGAGTATCTTCTTCCTGGCAGGAATTCTTCGCAATAAATAAAAATTCGAGAATATAAACTTTTATTTTTATTTATTTATTTTTAAACTTGATTTATACTAGTTTAAGACGTGAATTACCCATGGAGGAACCTCCAAGGAATTACGCAATTCTTTCGGTACCTTATCTTTGTAATCGATATTTTTGGTTGTGAATCCTTGATTTGTTCTATCTTTCTGAAGATTTTGTGCAGTCTATGTTCCTTGATTTTGGTTTGTTCACTTCCTTTTCCTCTATTGATGTTCGTGGGGGTGTTGCGGGGAACACGTTGCCATGAGGTAAGTTTAAGTGAATAGTAATACATCCAAGTTGTATATAATTATCTTGTTTACATATTGTTTTCAATGTGTAATGTATTTTTAAAGCTGTGTTTATAAGAATGTATTTTCTACTGATTATTATTTTTCCGTTTGAAATCTTGTTTCAGTTCCAAAGTATCTCGGGATACATTGTACGAGTGTGTGAGTGGTGTGCTGAAGAATTCTAAGGAAAAGGAAAGGAAGTTTGTTGAAACTGTGGAGATACAAATTGGCCTAAAGAATTATGATCCCCAGAAAGACAAGCGTTTTTCAGGCACAGTGAAGTATGTTTTTACCTGACTTTGAGCTGCCTTTATTTTTGCAAATTTAAATGACTATGAACGTTTCATTTTTGAATTTTACCTTTTTTTCCTCATATGGTTTGTGCAGGTTGGTATTCATTGTTAAAGGTCACTCGGTACAAGTAGGTAATTACATGTTTCCAAAAAAATCTAGTTTAATGAATTGATAGTGAAGTTGCTTCACAGTTAGTACATGATTTAAAGTTTGTCATTTAATGGTGTATATTCCCATCAGCTGCATCTGGATGCTTCTACCAGCGCACATTTCCAAAATTGCTTGAAAACCATATTAACTTAATTATAATAAAAAAATTGGCAGTACTATGATATCCGAGCTTCTCAAATTTATTAATTTTGTGATTGGTTCTTTTACATCAGGACAAGACAAATTGGAATCAAAATTTTTTATCACACTTTGTTCTCGGCATATCCACTGTTAAGAATCTGTTAAAAGTATAGTTCCTTGTTCATTTGGTGACAGTTTTCTCCTGCTCCAGACCGTATTTAAATTTGACCATGGGTCTATTGGAGATTGCGATTCCACTGCAAAAACATTCAGTATTGACATCGTAATACTACTCTGGTCGTTCGCTAGATGAATTACTTTCAAGCTGTAATTCCGTTGTAATACATCCTGAACCATTATTTTCAGGAAGTTAGGTTGTAATATACCCTCGACTTCCTCAAGTATTTTTAGCAGAGTCTTGCGTTTGACCACTGCAGTATTATGGCGCCATTTCGTAGCTGATTCGCGATCTCCAGTAATCCCCTAGCCACCACAGCTAGGAAGAAAACAAAACTCCTATTTTGCATGTTCACCATGTAGTTCCTTGTGATATCGGTGAAGTTTTCGGGTTTTATCTAACAGGCAATACCGCTTGCTTCGCGACAAGATCGTGACGTATTCGTACTCAGCGTACAGTCATCTGCGGAAAAACGTGTCACCAACGGGAATGCACGGAAAGCAGGGATTTTTCGGGCGGGGAGAAATTTCTGAGAAATATAAGGCACAATACTTTATCGCAAAAAGTAAAACGCGGTATCGTTTTCTAGAATATATCCCATCCACGTAATTCTATATTGCAATACCACTGGAAAAAAATATTCAAAATTTCTGAAAAACATGGGAGAATTGTCATGGAAGCAGAGAAATATATAATTCATCGCAAATGTGAATCGTGGGATTGTTTTGTAAAATATATCCCATCCGCGTAATTCTACATTACGGTACCACTGCTTAGAATTATCAGTAACGGGAGTGCAAGGAAAACACTGGTTATATTATAGATAACAATACCACGATTCACATTTTAATCCTTTATTTTTCTACTATTTCTCCCCACGCGAAACAACCCTCATTTCTTTGCAGTGGTATAGTAATATAGAATTATGTGGATGGGGTATGTTCTAGTTAACGATACCACGATTCACATTTTAACCCATTATTTTTTTACGTACATGACTTTACGCCGAGTCTGAATATGTCATAGTGACGTCATGATCATGTAACGTTAACTGTGCAAAGCGAGCGGTATTGCCTGTTAGATAAAACCCAAGTTTTCTGGTCCAGGCAACATTTCAACCTAGACTCCTCAACTTTTGAGATATGATATCTCGAGAACTAAGAGGTATTAAGAAATGGTATTCTTTACTTTAGATTTGTTACATAGAGGCACAGAAGAATTCATCATTAAATATTGTGTTGGCGAAATTTTTCCAAGCCATTTTTGGGATCTGCACCACTTTGGCAACCTTCCAGAAACTGGTACTAACCTGTTGAAATTTACATCAGTCGCTTTGTCAACATGTCCTCTTCACATTTTGCGATTATACATAAAAGTTGCCAGGAATTTAATTAAAAATTCCAAAATATGACGGCGACCGACAACCGTTAGACGCCGCCAAAGTTGAAATATCGGTGACAGTCTCTTAAAATGTTGATTTAATTCTTTGTTGTAATGTTTTCATGCCTTTTCAGCTCTACCCTGTTCTAAAAAGTCGCACAAAATTGACAAACGGGCAATATTTATCCGAGTTGTAATACAGTGATGCACGCCATCTTACATAGCAATGAGCAACCAGAGATAATCGATTGCTTCAGTTGTTAACAAATACGGCATGGATGCGGCATAGCAAAATTTTCAGAATTTTTTCCCCCACTTGGTCCAGGCAGTATTTCAACCTAATCACGATTTCTATGAGAAAATGAAACTGTTTAGGTTGAAATGATTCCTATACCAACAATTTTTGTTATTTTTGCAGTGCTGATATCATTTAGCAGTTGCTCAGCCTTTCATACTTTGGCATTTTTAATTAAATTCCTGGCAACTTTCCTGCAATGTATAATCATAAAACGTGAAGAGGACGTGTTGTCGAAGTGACTGTTGTAAATTTCAAAAGGTTAATACCAGTTTCTGAAAGGTTACCAAATTGGTGCAGTTCCCCCACTTTTAAACCAAGACACCTCAAATTTGACATTCAATATGTCGAGAACCAAGTGAGATATAAATTTCATTTTATTCTTTACTTTCCATTTGTCCCGCTGAGATATACATGAGTAGACCATCAAACTTATAGGCCTAAAATTTCAATGTCTCGAATATATTAGAATCCCCAAAAAATTTCTGTAAGTAGGATATATTGGAATGATAAATTAGCCATGGAGATATGCACTTATATTTTCGCATTTTTAATTTAAATTGTACCAAATTTTTACTTGAAATGTGAATGGGCAAATGCGAAGAGTACCTGAAACAATTCAAATTCCAAAATGTTGGTACCTTTTTTCCTATAGGTATTGAAAATCTTAGTCTCCAGTAATTCTTTGTAAACTTGTTTCATTGCAGAGTATCCGAACTAGAATTCCTGCACTTCCACCCTAGTGAGGAAACTTTATTTGGTTATTTGTTATGTGGCGATACCGCATGCACTGGCGACGGCGGACGTGACGACACCGTGACGATCCGTACAGTCACAGCTTGTAAACGTACACCGTGACAGCTTGTAAACATGTCACTATCGGGACCGCACGGAAATGTGGGGTTTTTTGGGCGGGGAGAAGAGGGAAAAATATTCGTATATTACAAATGTTACTAACAGGACCACACGGAAAAGTGGGGTTTTCTGGGCGGGGAAAGCTGAGAAAGGAATGAAAAGTAAGTGCATGTTACAGGAATGTACACTCCGCGAAATAGTATGTTACGATACCACGTGAATGGAAATACGGTGTTTTAGAGAAATAAGAGACAAAAAGTAAAGCTGCACAGGATGTTTCGCTTTCTACACATGTGCACCCGCGGTATCGTTTTCTACAAAACAGCCCATCCGCGAAATTGTATTCAACGATACCATGGGAATAGAAATACGGAACAATTGAACGTGGATTTGTGGTATCGTTAAGTACAAAATAGCCCATCCGCGAAACTGTATTTTACGATACCACGAAAGTGGACGTTTGAGAACAACACCTTATGCAAATTAGACACAAATAAATATGCTCCGGCGGTATCATTTTAGACAAAAACGGTAATACGGTGATTGAGAGAAATAAGAGACAAAAAGTAAAAAAAATTAAACCTGCACAGGATGTTTCACTTTCTACACATGTGCTTTTCTACAAAACAGCCCATCCGCGAAATTGTATTCAACGATACCACGTGAATGGAAATACGGAGCAATTGAACGTGGATTCGTCGTATCGTTAAGTAGAAAATTGCTCATCCGCGAAACTGTATTTTATGATACCACGGAAATGGGCGTTCGTAAAAAAAACCTTAGGCAAATAAGAGACAAATAAATATGCTCCGGCGGTATCGTTTTAGACAAAACAGCCCATTGGGATACCACGTAATAATACACAGGGTATTAATTTTCACTCTGCATACCACGGGTGAACAATTGTACAAAACAAAACAGCCTGTGCCTATTCGATGGGTTCTTTTGTACTAAACGATACCGTGAATGCACGTTCAATTGCTCCGTATTTGCATTACCGCGGTATCGTTAAATACAATTAGGCGGATGGGCTGTATTGTACAAAACGATACCGCGGGTGAACATTTGTACAAAACAAAACAGCCTGTGCCTATTCGATGGGTTCTTTTGTACTAAACGATACCGTGAATGCACGTCAATTGCTCCGTATTTGCATTACCGTGGTATCGTTAAATACAATTAGGCGGATGGGCTGTATTGTACAAAACGATACCGCGGGTGAACATTTATACAAAACAAAACAGCCTGTGCCTATTCGATGGGTTCTTTTGAACTAAACGATACCGTGAATGCGCGTTCAATTGCTCCGTATTTGCATTACCGTGGTATCGTTAAATACAATTTCGCGGATGGGCTGTTTTGTACCAAACGATACCCCGGGTGCACATTTGTACAAAAGGAAACCGCATTGCTCAGTATTTGCATTACCGTGGTATCGTTAAATACAATTTCGCGGATGGGCTTGTTGCATTACCGTGGTATCGTTAAATACAATTTCGCGGATGGGCTGTATTGTACAAAACGATACCCCGGGTGCACATTTGTACAAAAGGAAATCGCATTGCTCCGCATTTGCATTACCGTGGTATCGTTAAATACAATTTCGCGGATGGGCTGTTTTGTACCAAATGATACCCCGGGTGCAGATTTGTACAAAAGGAAACCGCTTATTTGCCTCTCATTTCTGTAAAACACCGTATTTCCATACGGGTGGTGTTATAAAATACTATTTCACGGATGGGAAATATTTTACGAAACAATACCGCGAGTGCACATTTATTTCCTGTAATTTCTCCCCGCCCAAAACACCCCACATTTCCGTGCGGTCCCGATAGTGACATATGTTTACAAGCTGTGACTGTACGGATCGCCACGGTGACGTCACGGTGTCGTCACGTCCGCCGTCGCCAGTGCATGCGGTATCGCCAAGTAACAAATAACCCTTTATTTTATATTAGAGAGTAAATTATTGATATTTTTTTAGTAAAGGCAACTCATGTTATGTCAGGGAGCTGGGCTTAACCTGGCGGACCTTCACCCAGGGTCTTAAAAAAATTGGGGAGGTAGCTTGCTACCGTTATATAAATGATCATTGGTTCTGAAGGTAAGTTGTAGAAAGTTGTGTGGGATGGCATCTAGAGAATATCTTGTTCCTGTCACTAGTTTGTTTCTCAGTAGTTTAATTTTGCAAAAGGTAGCCACAGGTGGTTGGCATCAGATTGTACACAAGAAACTTAAGGATGTAATTGTATGTTCAAAGAATGCAGGATGATGGAGGAAAACAAGTGAAGGAAGAAATTGTGCCCTTGGTTTGAAATTTCTACTGTTGCTGAGGATATACCTTTTGAGAAAAGCAATAGGGAACATACCTTAGATTTAATGATATGTGAAAGTTTCAATAGGGTTCAACGTTAACAGCACTAGACTCCATTTGAAATCACATTATGGCAAAAGTTACTGTCTGCAGTGATGAATGTGAAATCTCTCATGATTATTTTAACACTTCACATCTATACATGTCGGTATATTGCCACTTTAAATTCATAAGCAAGCTTAAATTTTCAATGAAATCTATATCCATCGCATCTTGTGATATTACAAAGAATGCGATTTTTCATTTTGGTCCAGGGTGCATTAGAGCCTAACCGCCGTAACAGTATATTGCCACCTGAAATCAAGCGAGTTAAAGTTGTCACTAAAAAAATAAATTCCTTGTCTTGTGCTGTAATTTTTTTCCTTTATGGTCTATTACGGCAATAAATCACGTGAGCTTAAGTTACCAATGGAAACTGAATTCCTTTTGTCTTGTGCTGTAACAAAGTGTCAGACCCCTTTGAGAATAGCCATAGATCCCTTAATAGTATTAACAATAATTGAAAATTATTCTAGAACTCATTTGCATCACACACATTGTGACAAGAGTTCATGTGGTCTCATGCCTCCATTTATGTTTTTGTAATTATTTTCATTTTGTCTGGGGATCCACGGACCACAGGTTGGGAAATACTGCTGTACCTGTACAGTAGTGTAACTTTTGTGTGGCATCACGTCTAAAGAACATTGCTTTAATGTAACTTTTTTTCTAAGGTACATGTGTGGGGAAATTTCAAACCAAGGGCACAATTCCTAAAGTGTCTGTTCAATTTTTACTTGCCTTTAGTAAGTTCTTAGGGTAAGCACATGATCATATTCTTCAAGCCTGGCGAAGGTGAGCACACTATTGAACTTATCTACTTCCATGCATTATGCCTCAGCATTTAGTGATTATTTGCTCATTTTCTATTAAAAAAATCTTTTGAGGACTATTACAAAAATCACACGTTTCAATATTCAAATGACATTTTTCTGCACGAACCAAACACTGAGGTGCTTTTGTCACATCCCTGAATACTGACTGAGAATGGATCAAAATTGTCTAAAATTCCTTTGAAAATCATTTATGATACCAAGTGCTGTAACGTAAGGTGGCGAGTGACTGAGAGAAGGCATATAGCGATGTGTAGGCCTAATGATAACACTATCGTTTCAAGTATATTATTTAGTAATATGTTTCTATTACACCTATCAAGATTTTGTATAATGCACGAACTTAACGCAAAATAATAATAAAAAAACTGCTGTAACATTACACACTAAGCGATCAAAGGGCTCCATTTGTTGTCATGTGTGACTTCCAGTGATGCTAATATTAAGTGCAACAAAATGCATCAATGACCAACGACAAAAGCCAAACCAACTTAACTTCAAAGACAAACTTGCAAGTCCATTAAGCTACAAAAGGAAGCGTCTATGTTCATTTTGGCTCAGGCTACATTCCAACCTATCCTCAGGCGCCCCTAATGATTCTGCTTGAAAATCTGGGTATTATCTAACAGGCAATACCGCTCGCTTCGCGCTGTTAACGTGTCGTCATAGTGACGTCACGTTCACGTACAGTCAATTTTTGTGACTATTCGGCCGCTGGTAAGCGGCGGTAGACGTCCGATAACACATCAAACACTGGACATCTGGTTGTGTTATCGGACATCTGCGGCCGCTTACCAGCGGCCGCCTGCATCTGATCCACCTTCGGGATATCAGTTTATGTTGATATTGTACAGCTTTAAATTATTGTGACCGAGCGTAGCGAGGGCACAATACACACAAAAATTGACTGTACGTGAATGTGACGTCACTATGACGACACGTTAACAGCGCGAAGCGAGCGGTATTGCCTGTTAGATAAAACCCGAAAATCTTGCTATCTTAAATGTTTAATAAATCCAAATTTCTAGCCAATTATGCTTTAACAGCAAGAACCAAACGCCATTTTGTTATAGGCTGCATGTCAACTATAAAAACTAAATTCGGGTGCTGTGCAAAGTACGGCCAGTAGAAAAAACTGTCATTTCTCGATGAAACTGTGATTAACGCATTCCTTAGACATATCTATTCAAGAAAAAGTGTACGCGAAGCCGATAAAACAGGTATGAAAGAAGTAATATAGTGAAAATCGTCGGGTTACGTACGGTATTAGCCGATGTGTAGCAGCCATCTTTGTCGCGAATGTGCTCTTCCTCACGCTGTACACATGTTGATTTTCAATGAGCTGTGTTAGTGGACGGTGTGGTTAGGTTGAAATGCAGCCTGGACCAGAATTACGACTAATATTCCATGGTTTATAGTGAATTTTGAGCGAATAAGGTGACCGCCATGCCGAATTCTGACTATAATGACGTCACAGACGGAACGCGACGTCTATTGCCGCTAATACGGTAATATGCGTAACCGTTTCCTTTTTAGGTTGAATGGCAGCCTGGACCAGAATGACTACTAATATTCCATGGTGTTTAATGGATTCTGAGTAAAGAAAACAACTGTCACGCCAAATTCTGACTATAAATACGTCACAGGCGGCTCAAGATGTCTATTAACGCTTAGGCATTAATGTGCGTAACCGTATGTTCGACGCGGATTACACCTTTGTTACATATTTTACGGCTTTCGGGTACACTTTTCCTTAAAGAATAAGCGCCAAAGAAGCAGTTAGCCGTATTTTCAACCAAAATTAACAGTTTTTTCTACTGGCCGTACTTTGCACAGTAACCCTAAATTCCTTCAACCTAATGCTGAAACAAGGATATTGCCGCACTTTCAACCTAAATATAAGCTACGGTAATATTGCCACAACCTTCTTTGATAAATGCCATAGGATATTAATCCCTCTGACATAACATGCTGGATGTTTCTTGACAGTGTAATATCTATTATTGTTGGACATCGCGTGTGTTTACGTAAATGAGGCAACCAATGTTCGCTTATGGTCCAAAGTTTTTTTTCCAGTGTAATTTTTTTCCTTATTCTTTTGATATCTACATCTACATAGGGCCTATATACTCTGCAATTCACAAAATTGTGGGTGGCAGATGGTGTTCAGCACCAAAGCTAATCTTTTTTTGTGCAGCATATTCCCAAATATTGTTCAAAGAACGTGTGCATGTTTATTATACTTCACTATAACACTACTCCCAGTTGCTTGCGGTATAGCATTATGGCACTGTTTGAGTGAAGTTTTTGAGTTGTCTATATATTTTACAGCTCTAAGAGCAACATATATTAAATATCACCCAACGAACATGTGCTACAATTTTCAGACCGGAGCGACAATTCTTTGAGTCCTGGTAATTGCACTAGAGCCGTGATCACTAAAAAATTACCAAGGCTATTCAGCTCGGTAAAGACTGAGTATCTTGAGTAAACAAAGCTCCCATGTTGTGTCAATTGCAACATTGGTCTGCTCCTTTTCTGTAAATGCCTTGTCTACCTCCCTGGATCTTCCACAGTCTTAGTTTCATTTGCCTTCCTTGTTATTCTCTCCATTCTCTAAGTCCTTGTATTCTGTGTTTGTGCTATTTCACTGTCCCCCTGAGCCAATCACATGCTGTACTATGTGTGATTGACTCAGTGGATGTCAATCAGTTTGCATGAGTGCTCACGTAATGATTCAAAACAGTCAGATAAATTTGTACTTTTAATCTTGAATTTCGCCTGGAGTTTCCTTGTTGAAGTCATTTGAGGTATTGAGTTTTTTTTTCTAAAGATAATCAGAAACTTGTATTAAAGATAATCAGAAACTTGTATTAAACTAACTGGTCAATCCATTAAAAACACCGATACAAAAATGTTGCTGAACATTTTTGTTTTTCTTCAATTTTTTTACCAGTACCAAATACTAAGTCAGCTCAAAACTGTGTTAAATATTTTTTTTAGGAATTTCCTTTTTTTTTTGCAGCCATTTTAAGTTCGCTTCTGAACAGATTTTTAGCTGAAAACAAGTTTTGGGTAAATGTTTATAACTCTGTTAATTCTGAAGATATCAAGACAAAATGAAAGCCAAAATTTTCAGAATAAAATGCTCTAGATTTTTTGTTATAACATAGTTTTACCTAAATTGTAAGGGGAGTGGAGAAAGAAAATATATAACTTCCAAGTTTCAATTAACTTAAAACAATAACTTCAGAGCTGTAAAATCACTAAAAGGAAGAAAGACTTACCTTAATTTTTTTTTCTTTTGTAGATTTATTATGATTAAGCTTGCTATAAAAATATGAAGCTTGAGAAGTTTGTCCTTTTTTATATAAATGTAAAACAATACCAAAACAGAACTTTTTCAATATTTGAAGAAGAGTATCTCAAAAAAGGACCGAGTCAAAAATTATGAAATGAATTCGAAAAGCACATCTTCATGGTATAAACATTTGTAAAAAAATTTGGTGACTGAGACTCAACTGGTTCCAGAGTTATATGGAATCAAAGTTTTCAGAAAAACTGCCGTATGCACAGTATGTATAATGGTAAATAAAGTTTGAAACTTACTTATTCACTAAGAAACATACTTCTTCAGTTAACAGTTTAAAAACATTAGGGAACACACTGAACGTTATCATAACTTTGATGTAGCCAGTCTTACTAAGCATAAATAATTAGTCGCATTTAGATGAAAATAAAACACATACATGACTGATGCACTAAAATGCGATGTGTTTTTAATATTTTAATTTTACCAACATTAACAAACGCTTGGCAGTTCATTTACCCAATTAGGCCTTAGCATGAAAGTTCATAATTTACGATACCCAGTGACCACTGATCCACGCAATAGTCTTTGTTTGTAAAGGATGTTGCGTTAGTGAAAACGAGTGAGGATTGAATCGATGATACCCTCTTGTACCCTTCAGTCAAGCAAACTTTAAATCTTTTTGTTAGTCATTGCAACACTATGTGAGTGTAGGCTTTCCTGGCGAATGACATCGAATCTTCTCAGGTTTGCAGCTGGATTTTATTGAAAAGTGACGAGCTTTTGGCAACTAGCTCGGCAGCCATTATCAGGTCAATTAGGTAACGATGATCTTGCCATTATGAATACCAGGTGTTTACTGGTGTCGCTTAGCAACCTCACGACACTCGTAGTTCCGCTTCACTGTGATTGGTCATAAGCGGCGGTCACTCATCCAAGTGTCAATCACGCTCCGCGTTGCTTAACTACCAATCACAGTGAAACGGAACTGTGAGTGCCATGAGGTTGCTAAGTGGCACCAGTAAACACCTGGTATTCGTAACGGCAAGATCGCCTATATGTAATTGACCTGATGATCTGAGCTAGTTGCCGAAAGCTTGTCGCTTTTTAATAAAATCCGGCTGCAAACCCGAGAAGATTTGTTGTCATTGCAACACTAGTTTGTGGAGGGGGTTGTTCAAGTCTGAACATGCAGCCTTTTTACACCTGCAGATGAAGACGTGAAAGCTTTTGTATGAAAACTTCAACCAACAAGTAATAAATTGAATATTGCTTACAGGCCATTAAAATTTATTATTTAGGTCATTTATTTATTTTAGTATAAATAACTATAAATTTATATTAATTTATTTTACCATTTAAACATATACCATCTTCTTTTTCATGTTAATGCATTTTTATGCAATGTGGATTGATTTTTAATTAGTTTCTTTTAAAGGAAAAGCATGTTCATCCTTTGCATTACCGTTCAATGTGCGCTTTTTGCATAGTTTTTCTGAAAGCTTTGATTCCATATAACTCTGGAACCAGTTGAGTCTGTCTTTTAAAAAATGTTTATACCAAGAAGATGTGCTTTGTGAATTAATTTCATAATGTATGAAATGCTCTCGGGTGACTAGCCAAGTCAAGAATGTGTTGTCACACGATATTTCGGCAACTAAATTCATTGTCGTCGTCTTCTGGTGAAGTGCCGGATGCAGCAGAAAGGCTCACCACCGGATCGTCTAGCCTTCCTGACATACTCTGGTGCCACAACGTCGAGGATAGGACAGGTTCTAGCAAAAGGTGAGATTAAAACCATCTTCCTACCAGTGCCGAAACTGAAAAACATTTTGCGATCCCCCAAGGATGACCTTGGGTATACTGTCTCCTTTGAATGCAGAAAAAGGTACATGGGGCCGACAATACTGTGTATCAACCAAAGATGTTTAGAACATGCCCGGCATGTACGTCTAGGGCAAATGGAAAAGTCAGCGGTGGCAGAACACAGCCTCGATTTTGAAAGCACCAGAGTACTGGTGCAATAAAGTTCAGGGACAGAATTCTCACGGAATTGGAATTTGTCTTGCCTCAAACCTCGTCATTCGAGATGGCGGGTACCAACTGAGTGATGCTTGGACGCCGGTCATCGAAGCGGTGCGTCAGCGGCGCTACCGAGGATCGTAGGACGTGACGTGCCTGACTTAACTGAGCACACGCTAAGCACCCCCCCCCCCCCCCCCGGCGGCCGGGCAGTGCCTACGTCAATCACGGATGCGCTCAACACTCGCGTGCACTGGGTCACCTGGCAGGCTATAAGGACTGAGCCTTTCAGCTGCATCTGGCAAAATTGGTAATATTACTCAGTAGAAGCAACTAGAAATGTCAACTGCCAAAATTATAGTAATCAATTCTCATCAAAAACACTAGGGGCAGATGTTGCCAACAAGGGCAACAGGTACCTCTTCTACGCAACAGCCAATGCGGAAGGCTGCACTTCTCTCTGCATCCGGCACTTCACCAGAAGATGGCAACAATGAATTTAGTTGCTGAAATATCTTATGACAACTCATTCTTGACTCTGCTAGTCACCCAAGAGCATTTCATACATTCTCAACGCCAAGAAAGACTTAGTTCTTATATAATTTCATAATTTTTTAACTTGGTCTTTTTTTAGATACTTTTCTTCAAATTTTGAAAAAGTTTGTCGTTTACGTTTTTTTTAAATTTATATTAAAGAAAGGACAAACTTCTCAAGCTTCTTATCTTTACAGCAGGTTTACCTGTAATAAATCTACAAAAGAAAAAAAATATTGAAGGTGAGTCTTCCTTTTAGTGATTTTTACAGCTGTGAAGTTCTTGTTTTCAGTTAATTTAAACTTGGAAGTTATATATTTTTTTTCTCCACTCTCCATACAATTGTAAAATTGTTATAACAAAAAATCTAGAGCATTTTATTCTGAACATTTTGGTTTTATTTTGTCTTGATATCTTCAGAATTAAGAGTTATAAACATTTACGCAAAACTTATATTCAGCTAAAAATCGGTTCAGATGCAAACTTGAAACGGCTGACAAAAAAAAGTAAGTCTAAAAAAAATTTAAACATGGTTTTGAGCTCACTTAATATTGGGGAGTAACTGGTTAAAAAAAAATTTGAGATAAACAAATGATGAGCAACATGGTCTGTGAGATTTTTTTATGGATTTACCCTAATAGTTTCATCACAACCAGAAGTTGCAAAATAATAATCAAAACGATCAGTTAAATTTCTGATTGTATAATTTTAAAGCATTTGTATAGTGACTGGAATGAGAGAGTTTTCAAAGTGGTTTAACTTTAAGATAGGTTTTTTTCTCTAGTTTTGAAACATTCTTTTCATGTGGAAGGGTTAAAATGTTACCGATTTAAATGTACTAATGTCATTAAAATTGGTTGAATTGAAATGTGGTGATTAGTTGTTGAGTGCTTTCTCATTTTCCTCTACAGCAACTAATTTTCAAAAATTGCGATATTGATTGTAGCTTTGGCCACTGTAATAGCAATAGCTCCAGCAAACATTTAATCTTATGTAACTATACTTTCCTAAATCTTGAAAGATATTTATTCTGCTCTTCTGAATCAACTCGATTTCAGCAACATGATCTTCTTCTGTTTTGTGAATATTCTTCAGTTGTCTTCTGGGATCAGAACAAAAATAATAATTGCCACCACCCCCTTTATCACGCTGATACTGGTCTGCTAATAATGTAACCATTTATCTTGACAATGCTTAAGTTTGCACCCAGTAACATTGTCGCGAATGTGTCACGAATGTCGTGAAATAAGCACAAAATAGTTAGGAATATTCAGTTGCTTGAGAAGCTGCAAGTATAGGAAAGAGCCATTAGTGAGGCAACTACTAGAAAGTCTCCAGAACACAAGATAACAAGGTCGGGGCGAAGTTACCAACGCTATGGAGAGTTCCAGGGCCTACGTGAGACGCATGGCAACCAAACGTCACCAAGCTGGTAGGATACACCACAGAAGGTTCTAGAAGGTTCAGAGGACACAAATAATGTCGTCATTAGGAAGTATAAAGGAGGGTGGCTGGACCATCGGAAGGCAGAGTAGGGCCAGCAAGACAGTGAGCAGAAATGTAGGACGCCGCAGGCTAGTGCAGTCTCGGCCGTCAGTAGTTCGACTCCCAGCATCCGGCCTAGATGCAAGAATAGGACGTAGTCTCTGGTGAACCAGCGCCGTCTTTGGATGTTAAGTGGAATAGGACTAGGACTCGGTTCCAGGGAATTGTAGTCGTTACCGTCCGGAGGTTAGGGTATGGACGTCAAGGGAAAGAGGGTAATACTGATTAACCCCTCGGGGAGATATTTCTCCTACAAAACTTAGCTTCGCTTGAGACGTTTTCTACGGCAGGTGTTCGCAGGCCTGGACATAGGACTTGCCACCATAGGGGTTCCACTAGCGGATGAGCCCCTCATGCCTACCTTATAGAATGTTTTTTGTGAAGTAAGTCTGTCTTCGTGAGCTGCTACTTTCTCATGTAATTTATTTAGTGTGTCTGCCAGATATTTTCCTCCCCGAGTTCCCTAGTCTGAAAACCGAATTCCATTTCTTCTTGAAACTACTTCCAGTAACCTTAGACAGTCTCACCTGAGCTCCTATCTTCCGAACCGCTCGCGGAAGTAAATAGCCAACCAAGAAGCAACAACATCACTATCAATTACAAGTATTAATACAGAGCATGGTCGTTGAGTAATAATGCTCTTGCCTCACATTTGGCAAGATTTGTGTTTGAATCCCCATCCGGACATCCAGATTTGATTTTTGCAAGCTTTCCCCAATTCATTCCAGGTCAAAGCCCACATGTTTTCTTAAAAAGGCCATGGGCAAATGCACTCTCATTCCTTGTTCCCAGAATGTTCCTGCATCTAATGATGTTGATGAAGTGCATAGCTAGAAGCAAGAAAGAGTATCGGGTTCCAGTCAATTGTGACTGTCTAAAACAGTTTCCCAACGTGGGGGTAGTTTGGTTTTTTTAGGGGGGCAATTTAGAAATTGACGTGATACGACTTAACAGCTTTCTTTTCGGGTTATTTAAATGCAATGCTAGATATAGGTGCAATGGCATGGCTTTGTGAAGAAACTAAAATCAAATACCCAAATGCAACAGAATGTGCAAGAAAACTTCTATTACCTTTTCCATCTTCATATTTAGCCGAATCTGGATTTAGTGCAGTAAATGATTTACTGATTAAAAAAAAAAAAAAAAGAAATCGACTGGATATAACACAATGTGGAGACTTGAGATTAAAGCTTACTAAATTGTAGCCTAAGATAAAATCTCTATGAAGCAAGCATCAAGCGCAAGGATCACACTAAATTGCCGTAATAAATCTTTATTAAAAATCTTTTGAATTTGGATTTTATTATTTCATTATGTTTTTTAATTTTACTTACTGTGTTTTATGACAATATTAGTGTTTTCTTTCAAAAACCATCCTATATGAATTTCTTTAATAACAAATAATTTTTTTAATTAAAAATTATGTATTGGGGCAGAAAAAAAATGTTAAAAGGGGGACATGACCCAAAAAAGGTTGGGAAACACTGGTCTAAAACATAACTGTTGCCACATTGGGTTCATTCAGTAGCGTAATCTTTTTTAATATGTATTTACATGAAGGGTGCAATTGCCAATATTAATTCTGATGCAAACTTCTTAAGTATTGGTTGGACTGTTGCCTGTATCACTAGTCATTGCTGTAAGGGAGCGTCCCTAAACTATGTGGCTCTGTTGAGGAGAGGGGGGGTTTGGTGGAAAGCTATTGCTGGGCTATGTGGTTGGGGAGGGGGGTTTCTGAGCAACACGCACAGCAATTCATTTATTCATTTTGTCCAGTCGAAGAAGGTAGAGAACACAAAACAGCATTTGAGTATTTATTTTGTCATTTAATTTGGTGTGTAATTTACAAGTCTGATGAGAGAATTTTTTTATGCAATCAATGGGCAAAAGCCACGTTAGACTACATGGGCAGGGGTTGTTCACAGGAGGCTAAAATGGAGCTACATGGTTTATGGATGCTCCCTAAGCTATGCTGCTATAGTGATTTTCACCAATTAACTTTTGTAGAGGTCACTGTACAGAAACAACGTGCTGATCCAAGTTTCATGAAGTTTTACTTGTTCTTTATAATTCAGTGGTGGTTTGTGTACAAAACTGCAAAGCTATATTAAAAGTTTGTTAGTAGAGATGTGAGAAGCGGTGTTTCTGGATATGGCTTATTCTAAGTACCCATCACTTAAATGTGGTGTTTGACACTTTAACTTGTATATCCTGCGGCTGCATTTGACTAATCACAAATCATTGCTTAACTGTTAAATTTTGTGATAGTGTGGATTAGAATGGATTATTTCAAATATGTCTAATCATTCACTAAGCACCTAACTTTAAATTAATATGTAGTATATGTTTAAGTTACATGATGTTTATTGCATGTATTAACTGAATATTTGCTGTTGAAAAAATGTTTTCTGAATTCCTTTTAGCAGTGTAGTTTAGTCTCATATTTCTTTTGCATTCTAAGAACTTTTTGGTTTATAGGTTGAAGCACATTCCTAGGCCAAAGATGCAAGTATGTATTTTAGGTGATCAGCAACATTGTGATGAAGCAAAAGCAAATGGTGTGCCATATATGGATGTGGAGGCACTGAAGAAATTAAACAAGAACAAGAAACTCGTGAAGAAACTGGGTTAGTGTTCACTGTTGGTTCAATTTTAGAAAGTAATAATTATAACCATTAAGTGAGTAAATGCAATTACAAATATTTAGGAATTGTTGTTCAACTCCCATCTTGGTTATTGAAGACCTGAACAAAAGATCCCACAACTATTAACTACCATATCGTCGTACTAATTAGCATACCTCGTAACTCCCAAATGACAAACTTTACACAAATGAGAAAGCGAACCGATTTTTATTTCTATCAGTGTCCCCACCATATGTTTTTTTTTTTTTCATGCAAGTAGTTTTTAAATGTTCATTGATGTTATAAAAATTGCATTTTTCCACATTTTACAGGAATTTAATTAATTTATGGAGTTAAGAGGTTTTAGATCAAAATACATTGGAGATATGAGGTTTTCTTATAATGTAATATCGTACTTAAGTGCTAGGTATGTTAAAGAAAAACACTTTTTATTTTTCAGAACATTATTCTACACATTACACTGTACTTGATTTCATGATTCAAAAAATAAACTCAAAGGGTATATTGTCATAAAATGTGTGGTAATCATATTCTAAAACAAGATTTAAGATCTTGCAGATCATCGAACTTCTGATTCTGCTCTTGTACAAATCAGGAAGAGCCCCAGAAGACACAGGTGTCACATTTTTGTTCTTTCGTGTTGGTAGATCTGTCAAATCATCAGTGAAGCTCAACTTATATTGAATTTTAGCTTCTGGAAGATATCGATAGGCTTTTACATCAACACTTGACACCCAAACACCTTCCAGGTTGTATACTTTTGCAATACAGGTAGTTGTCAAATGTTCTGAAAAAAGAATGGTCAAGATAGTCTACTTAATGTGGGACAGACTTTGTGCTTCTGTGCATACTAAAATGTAGTTCGCAGAAATATTGATTTTTTTTAGCCTCTGCTCATCGTCAGAATGTACAGAATTAGGCTCCACCTGCGTGTGTCCTACTTCCATGTACTTTTATTCTAAAACCACATTGATAGATATGTGCAACAAGCCGTTGGAAACGTGTATTTCTATTCTGATAAGAACATCCATCACTGTATAGTACAGGTTTTTGATAGTCTTCTGGTATAGGAAGCTATGAAAGCACAAAACTTGATAAAACACTTGAAAAGCATTTGATGTCAAACTGCCCTCTGTTTCATTCCAAAGAAAACAGTAGCCAGCTTTGGTGCTTAGGTTGTATAAATTGTAAAATTATGAACTAAAAGTTTCATTTTGTAATAGACTTTGAAACAATTGATTTAAGGGACTGCTTGTAAATCCATAGTAAAAGTAAGGTATTTTGGATTTGTCTTATCCGACTCCTTTTCCATTCGTGTTTCACTTTTTCTTATAATGTGAGCTTCATAATCAGTGTCACTATAATTGCCATTTTTAAAAGATCCACAGATATCTTCTTAGGCTGAAATGGGCTTGGATTCTGATCTTGAAACAACTGTGAAAACCTAGATAGAGTGGGGTTGCATCTTTCTCTTCGCGCCAATCCCCTTTGTAGAAGTAATACAATTGCCTTTTGAACTTCCAATGTGGCTCAAGATAAAATCTGGTAGATGATTTCCGAAAATCACGTGATTCAACTTTAGGCAATACATTAAAAAAAAACTCTTCAAGAGATTCAGCCTCCTTTGCCTTTCTAAGTATTTTTGTGGTAGGCACTGTTATAGTACCATCTTCGGCAACTATATTATCTGTATCACTTGCTATTGAATCTTAAAGTTTATTTTGCCAGTTTAGTGCAGTCCATTCACCAATGGATAAAATGCTTAAACTGTTTTACAAACACACATTTTACAGGGTTTTTTTATTTTAAAAAATACTGGTATGAATATTTACTTTTTTCTTTAGCTCTCCTTTCGATCTCTGGGCCTTTTCATAGTCCTTTCCTTCGTCAATACAAACAGCTTTTTACCTTGCCACTCATAGCCCCAAAACAGTAAAGTTGTCTTCTGTCTTTATCTGTTACAGTTGCACATTGTAAGAAACTTTTATCTTTCCTTTCACATGAGCACTGTGGCTCCATTTTGCTCTTTCCTTTTGTATATCATATATCCAGTTTATATCACGAGACTTTCTCTTACCGTAATAAGCTTTTCCGAATTTTCTAGCCGTTTTCAACTCATTACTTTTCCAAGTTGCTGGTTTTACATTATGCCTCTTTTTGCGTGTTCTTTTGCTAGGCTGCTCCTCCAGTAGAAGATCACTAAAATAGTCATTAACCTCACTTCAGGATGTTGCTCCTTCATTTCCCTGTTCACATGACACTTCAAAAATGTTTTCAATGATCTCTAAATTTAATAATTCTGAGTTATTTGTACTTATATCCAGGTCCAAATTATTCAAAATTCTTTCCTCTTCACTTAGATTTAAATAAGTTTCCTTTACCAGATTTTCATTTGATTTGTTCACTTTCAATAATGTTCCAGCATTAAGTACAGAAGTTCCCACGGTGATATCTTGTTCTGAGGCCGTTTTTACTGTAACATTTTGGTATAGAGCCATTTCTATGGAAAAAGCTGCTTCTACAGCCATTTCTACTTGTTTTTCCTCCTGACTCTGTAAAGTATAAATAATTAAAAATATAAGTTAACCATATTAAAATTTTTGCCCCGTATCTCTATTATAAAGGTCATTTAGTTTGTGTGTTCTGAAGCTAGAATGGAAAATTAATGAAAAACAATATTTTTTGTTAATAAGTGAAATGTTTTGTGTAGCTTCAAAATTTCTTCTGTGATATGAATAGATTTGAAAACGGTTTATAATCTCAGTAAAAGTATTAAGACTACATTAACATTTTGTACAATGTAGAAAACCTCTCAACTCTTTCCCCAAACTAACAAATCAACCTAGTAGAAAATCTCTTTAACTCCAGACCAATATTTACTTTACATTTTCAACACTTTACTAGTACACTACAAACTTATTAGTAGAAATAATGATGATTGTAATACTCAATTTTTGAGATTATTTAGACTTCAGCAATTAAAAAAAAATCAGCTTTACTTGATTCTTAAATGTTTTGGAATTATGAGGATTGCTGAAATGGGTAGAATTTTGTATTTTTCTTCAAGTTGGTACTAAGATGTATAATATTGAAAAAAACTGGAGTTACAAGGTTTACTAATTAGTACGACGATATATAATGAGATACTGAACTGTTTGCCACAAATTCAGTGATCAGAATCAGGTTTCATACTTTGAGAAACATAACTCACTGCTTTATTGACTGAATTATTAATGCAAAATACTCTTCATAATGGACTAGTTTTAAATTTTATGGGAATTTATTATTATTACCAGACATCAGTTTTAGTATATATATAATATTTTTTTCATTACAGCTAAGAAATATGACGCCTTTTTGGCAAGTGAAGCTTTAATCAAACAAATCCCACGTCTTCTTGGGCCAGGACTGAACAAAGCTGGCAAATTTCCTGGTTTGCTTTCTCATCAGGAACCTATGATGGCCAAAATAGATGAAGTTAAGGCAACAATCAAATTCCAAATGAAAAAGGTACTGCATCCATAATTTTCTTTGTTAAATCATAGTTTTTCTTTCCAGACTATAGAGGGGGTGATTCCTGTTTCTTTAAGTTTTTCTTTTGCAAGGAAGTGGTGCTAGTAAATAGCAGATGTAACTTGTATTTTCTCAGTTAATAGTTTTCTACAACCTTTTGAATTCAATCGTTTGAAAAGGTCCTGTGAACGTTCACAGCATCCAGCCACCCAGTTTTAATCAGCTTCAAACAGTAGTTGGGAACCACCCATAACAGTACTGTAAAGGGTTAGGTAAACACTCCATAATGTTTTTAAAACAGTGGTCAAAGATCATCCTGTAATAGCACTTTCAGATTTGTGAGAATTGAAAGATTATTAGAAAGAATAATTTTCATAAATATGTTAAGGTTCTGCATGCTAGTGCTTTTTGAGCACTATTGGAAACGTATTTTCAGCTGAGGTATATATTCCAGTAATGTTCAGCCACTTAAGGCAACAAACAGTCTGGTTGTAGCGAGTTGGGTTTGGCGATCTGAAGGCTCCCAGTTTGTGCATCCATATTATTTCCAGTGAAAAATATTTCTTCACACATTTAAGGTAATTTATGTTCACTCGAACTATGAGAATGTATATTCAAGCAATTGAAAAGATGACATTTCTGTTGACCACCTCTGCCCTTGAGATTTTCCCAGATCCCCCCCCCCCCCCCCAATATACTTTACTGAAGGTGTGCTTGTGAATATTTCATTGGAAAGAAAATTCAATACAGGCCCTCAATTTTGGAATCTTTGGGCAGCCAGAATTGACTTGCTAATATGTTCTAAGAGGTTATACTTTATTGGTATATGCTTCTGCCAAGCATCATGTTTTCTGTTATATCTAAAAAAAAAAACACACAATCTCCTTGCGTGTAAACTACCCTTTTTTGCATTTTGGTATACTCGTTTTAAAGCTATATGCTAGTTCACCATGTGGCACATAGTTGATATTGTACTTTGCTTCCACTTACAGCTCCCCATTTTATGATGTTGCCAGTCTCATGTTTTGAACAGGGGTTGGACTATAGGATTTCTGGTCAGATCAATTGCAGATGCAAGCCAAATTGATGTTAAAAACTAAATTAGACTATCATTGCTTGTACACTAAGGTTTTTGGTATTTAGAATTAGAAATTACATAGATGTGTCCTCAATGCAGAACTTCTATTATTGCTGTTGGCAAAATACTTTGAAATTTTTCATAAGGAATAAAGGTAAATAAAAACTAAACCATTGTAACAAATAAAAGATATATTTACTAATAGTTATAAATGTTCCACATCTCATATGTTAAGTTTTACTGGTTGTGTTGGTGGTAGATTTGTATTTTTTTATAAATATCCTGTTGCTCTACATGTTGTACTTCACAGAAGGCTATATAATTAAAGTTGTATCAGTGTAATATATTAATGCTTGATCTGGTTTTTGCTGCTCTTTACAACTGAAGTATACTGTGTGTTATTTACATAGTTTAGATCCATGTCTCTTTGTGGTTGCTGAAAAATGAGTTACTATGGAAATTTAACTGCACTTAGAACCCCACATTCAGTCATGTGACTGTTTTGTTTCTATAGGGTGCAGAGATTAAAGAGGCCAACTCGACATCTTGTACAAGTATTTTTTTTTGTGCAGGATCGCATTTGTGCCAACAATAGAAATTTTGTGCACTTTCAGCTAATAAGTTTGATTGTTTTGAAATTGCCTATGTTTAATAACTTTTTTAAATACTGGTTGCAATTCAGAGTATAAGATTGAAGTTTGACTTTTGCAGGTCTTTCCATGTTAAAATTAAATCTTTATTGACTTGCTCCTTTTTTTTTTTTTACAGGTATTGTGTCTGTCTGTCGCTGTAGGACATGTCGGAATGACTGAAGATGAGCTAGTTCAAAATGTACATTTGTCAATTAATTTTCTGGTATCTCTCCTGAAGAAGCATTGGCAGAATGTGCGATCACTTCATGTGAAGTCTACAATGGGTCCACCACAGAGACTTTACTGAAGAGTTTTATTGTTCTGTTTCTAAACTTCAGATAATAAATATGAAAAATATTTTGTTGTTCTTATCAACCTGAAATATCTTTAACACACAAACAAGACTGGTGAAATAATTGTTGGTTTATAGCCATGGATTAAGTACCTTCAAGTTAAACTAATGTGAAGTTGAAAATGTGGAATTTAGCAAGCTACTACTGTTCACACAATAATTCTTGAAGTTTATTGTGTTTGGTAGTTGCTATTTCCCTTGCTACATCTGTGTTACTGTCTCAAAAGTCATTCTGCATCAGCAAACACTAACAGGATATCTATTTTTGTTAGTTTCACCAGGCTTTAATTCCATAAATTGTATCCTGTGGCAACTTAATGATAGTGTTTTTAAAATCTACACTGAATAGATCTCCATGTAATAATTACTTAGAGAACATTTTCAGATCATGTTAGTAAAGTCCTGGTCCACAGTAGCTACTCACCTCGGCTAGCAAACCACATGTGTATTGCCTCAGTCGCATATTCCTCACACTACTGTAGAGTTTTGCTCTTAGGGCTAGAATACTGGTTAATTTTCATCAATTGTCCAGCTTCATACAGGCCTAATTACAAATATTTTCATTTGAAATTGTGTTATGCATCCAAAGTAGTTAAATTTCATAAAGATCGATTCATTAGTTCAGCTGTGAAAACATAAGCAGAGCTACTTTCACATTTATAATATTAGCATAGATAAGGACTTGTCAGGTTGTTGGAAAAAACGATTCTTCGGTCTTTGATGGCTAGGCTGTAGGGGTTTTACATTTTGTGTGATATTGGTCGCAGCTATCAAAGTGGACATACCATTGTGGATTTGATATGGATGGACTGTGTAAGTGGTCATTGTGAACAGAGGTATATTTCAAGAAAGGCAATATGTGTTAAAGAGACTTCAAGGAATTCAAGGAGAATGTTTCCACAGTGGACCCAGAACTTAACCCTTTGACTGCTGTAGACGTGTTAACGCACCTGGCTACTACTGCACCCAGGTGCTCCAGATGTGTATACACGTGCCGCCTTACCACTCTGTCTGTGCTCTGGACGCGTATACCCGTCGGGCCGCTCGGGTCCCTGTGTGCTCTGCACGCGTTAACACGCTAGCCTCTTAGCGGCCTATTCATGAAGCCATATTTCCAGCCAGGGTGGTTAGTTGTTTTCCTCATTCGGCCCTTCAGCGTTGGCAGCTGCGATCTAATTTATGTTGTTCTTTTCCTTTTAGTTTTTGCTGAGAAAATGGCACGCCGTCGTGTTTGTACAGTGGAAGAAATCGTGGAGATTCTTACTAGAAGCGACACTGAATATGTTCTCTTTGATATGGATGACAGCGATGACCCTTCGATAGAATCTCGGCATAATATTCCTAAGCTGTGTACATCAGCTAGTGCAGTGGTTCCCAAATAGTTTTTCCCGAGTACCACTTCAAGAAAGAGCTGAACCTCACGTACCCCCTTACAGCTACATTTGCCTCTGCGTTCATTCCAATGTAGTGCTTCGCACAGCCACAACTTTACGGAAATGTAATTCACACACACACCGTTTGACTGTCTTAAAATATATTTTGGCGGTAGTAGTAATGTTTGGGTAATTGTTTTTTTTTTTTTCAATTGTCTTATTGAATACCTCAGTCAAGAGAGAACCTCGCGTACCCCCGGGAGCAGCCTCACGAACCCCTGGAGGTACGCGTAACACTAATTGGGAACCACTGAGCTAGTGGAAAATGACCATTTGTCTCCACCAGATGTGAAAAATCTACAGAATTTGAAGCTACAGATAGTGAGGGCGAAATGTTTGGAAAAAGAGAATGCTTTAGTGACGCGTTTGACCACATGTGCTTGACGATTAAGCTGCAGGACACAAGTGTGGATTAGGTTAACATTCCAGCAGTTTGTCATTTTTTCTGATATTTCTAACAGAATATCAAATGATATCTATTGTTGATGAGACAAACAGATACTCTAGAATCAATTCACACTATATTTTCACTATGAAGAGGTTTAAAAAGTTATTTTTCCACATTCTTGAACACTGCATTTTAAATGCTCACGCTCTTCACAGAGTAGTAACCGGCTGAAAAATGCCAATTGCAAAGTTTCATCTGTCTCAGGTAAGGGGGCATCCATAAATTTAAATTACGTGAGGTGTTTTTCAGGATTTCCGGACCGCCCCCTCCCGTCTTGTAAGATCAGGTCCGTGACCCCCCCCCCACTTTTCCCTAGAAATCACCCTCGCAACTTTTTGAGACTTTTTTTTTTAGGTCTCAACCTTCCAAAGCTGCACTTTTCGAGAAAATACACACTTTCATGTCATTTTTAGACTTTTTTTTAGCTCTACAGTTCAAAAAATCTCACACGAGATTTCCGTTGACCCCCTATCCCCCCATTTCACCTCAAGTAATTTATAGACGCCCCCCCTTAGACAACTCGTTGAAGCATATACCACAGAACAGAACGAACCTAGCAATGGAAGACGCTCTGATAAAGAATATCGTCAAGGATTTGCTGGGAGACATTTTCCAAATTTTATTCATATTGCAAATTCAAAGAGCATGCCAATGCGTAAATGCGCTGTATGTTCTAAACAGAAAGTGCGTCGAGAAACCAATGCAGAACATGTAATGTATCACTGTGTGTTGTACCATTTTTCAAGGCTTATTACTAATCATGGGTAACTGCAGAGTAATAATTATATTACATTTATACGCCTCTAAAACTATACGAAATACAAAAAAAAATTTAAAAACCCCGGGTCAAAAAGATGGCTGGAAAATATATGCAGAATTTGTGAAAGGTATTCGGAAAGGTTCTCTCCATATAAATTACTACGCTCACAAATTAAAAACATTTCAGTTGCTATTTAGTATATGAAGTACCCGCATGTTTTCTTATGCAGACATTCACTTTTGGAGGAACTTTAAATTGACAAACTTTGGATGTTATATTAACAGCATTTATTTTGTATCTGCGGTTTCAAATTGCAAAGCATCAGCAGAAGAATGTCACACACAACGCTCCAGACATATTCAGTACACAGCGGTCCGGTCGAACGCGGCATTCCAGGGCAGGTAAACAGCTTAGGCCTAAACAAAGCAGCACTCAGCGAGGGCTCGGCTGGGCAAACCGTAGCAGTTAAAGGGTTAAAGATGTTTATATATCTGAATATAGTGTGTGTCTAATCTGCACAAGTAATGGTAGGCATAAGAGGGTGCCTATAGCAGTGTTTCGAGCCTATTGGCAAATATGGGATTGGAAGATGAAGAAATTTTTGGTTCGGAATGTTGAAGACAGTGCCAGAAAGTGTGTGGAAAGTGCTTGCCGATGTAGTTTCCAAACTATCTCGGCATGCACCATCAGAGAGTTGGTAAGCCTGGTTCACATCTACATACACCCTACGTGCCATACGTATTGGCACAGATAAGAAGGAAAAATGATTGCATACATTATCCATATGTTTGACGAAAAATTAATCAAATTAGCTCGGAATAAACATTTCTTTACGAGTTGAGTGATAAGATATATTGATAGTACACTTAAAGATATTAATACTGTGTAGCCTGCGTGGTAAGAATCACATGGGTGAGAATCACGAAATGGTTTACATAGTGCACCACCAGAATTACTAAAACAAGGACTATAGTAATTAGAAACCGGATTATATGCATTTGCATATTTAGTCCATTTTCACCAGTTGCTGCATATTTTACCTAAAACCTAGTGATGCATATTTTCGCTATATTTACAATATTTTTTGGCAGTGAACCTTGTTAATAAATAAAATCATTAGTTGTAGCCGGAAAAACCAACTAGCTACAGATGGGTCGTTTGCGAGTAAACCAGTTCCTTAGAACAGTTCTTTTGAAAGAGCGAGTGAGCAGTCACTCACTAAAAACGAACGATAGTTCTTCTTGGAGGCGGTAATGACAGTGGTGTGTCAGTCTCAATTGGACGTAACTTCAATTGAGTGTGCGCCAACAATGTCTGTTTCGGCTTTGCCACTCTCGCCCGAACCATGTTTATTCTTAGTTCCACACCGTTCATTGTTTAACCAAACTGCTCTGAAAAAATAAATCCTGAAGCTCGAGAAGATCTCATGTGCTTTGCCATACATCATTTTAACCAGTTTACTTCTAATTCACAGCTACACAATTTCAATACAAGAAACAGAAATAACTTGCACAATACACAAACATCTGTGTACAAAGAGGATTTAGTCTGGGATACATCTGTTTAATAAACTTCCCTAGAGTATAAAACAGTCTGCAGATAATAAAGCTATATTTAAAGAAACGCTGAGAGATTTTCTTATTGCCAACTCCAATTTGAACAAATTAATTAATTGTATTCAGTATGACTTTTGCAAAACTCGATTGTAAAAATTAATGTTTATTGTTATTCTCTTTGTCTTTGGAACGTATAATTGATTTTACTATGATTATGACTTGTATGTATGTGCATTAACCATGACATTTTTCACATCCCAGAGGTCCTTGCTCAGCAGGGATCTGTGAAACAAGATTGATAAATAAATAAGCTAGTTCGTTCACGACGTTCTCAGATTCCAGCGCCCAGTGCGGAAAGAGCTAGTTTGTTCGCATCGTTCTCAGATTCCAAGCGCTCAGCGCGGAAAGAGCTAGTTCGTTCACATCGTTCTCCGATCCCAAGTGCTCGGCGCGGGAAGAGCTAGTTCGTTCGCGTCATTCTCCGATCCCAAGCACTTGGCGCGGGAAGAGCTAGTTCCTTCGCGTCGTTCTCCGATCCCAATCAATTGGTGCGGAAAGAGCTAGTTCATTTGTGTCGTTCTCAGATCCCAAACGCTCATCACAGGACGGAGCAGTGCCACTGGGGAGAAAGTTCTTTCGAATCTGACATCCCACACCGCTTCTTTGTTTATAACGACTACAAGTGTACCTTGTGAAAGATTATTCTCAAATGTTCGGCAAATTCGCATTGAAAAAGTAGGCTGCATAATGGCCAAATAAGTAAAATTTTATTTGTGAACAGTAACCTTCATTTCATTTAAAGCAAAAAGTTCTTTAAAATTGTTGTACTTTGTGTCTGTAAATAAATTAATGTAAAACTAACTATCTCTAAATATATTCACAGCATTCAACAATATTTCATTGACGCTTTGAAAGTGCTTTTGTGCGTGAAAGTAATCCGGTAGTATTTGAGAAACAAAAATGTTTCAAATTAAATACAAAAATATATAAAAATAATCGATGTGAGATTAACCTAGGAAATCAGTCTAAATGTAAATAAAACAAACGGATACTACACTCAAAATGGATATAACTGCTCTTTTTGTTTAAACAGAGCTAGTGAACCTTGAACAATGCTATGATTGGAAAGATGAAAGTACATGACAAAATTCGAATTGCCACATGGAATGTACGCAGTTTATATATGAGTGGGAAGCTTGCAGATGTGGAGGCAGAGACAGGTTGAATATTGACATCCTTGGACTAGTGAAGTAAGATGGCCTGGATCTGGGATTCACACTATGAAGGAAGGATCCCTATACGTCTCTGGTGGAACTGATACCAACCTTAGATATTGGGTTGCCGTGATTGTCATCGATGATAACAAAAGCAGTCCTTGATTTTGTTCCACTTGATGATCGTGTAATGTTTTTAAGGTTGCAAACGTCACATGGAGCTATGAACATTATTCAGTTTCATTCACCAACAGCAGACAAAGATGATGAAGAAATAGAATCCTTCTATAACACCTTGGATGAAGCAATGAAACTTACCAAAAAAAGGGGAGATTACATTGGTCATGGGTGATTTTAACTAAAAAATTTTCAATGGTGCTGAAGGTAATACTGTAGGGAGCTATGGCCTTGGTGAACGCAACACAAGAGGAGACAGACTGGTACAGTTTTGTATAGAACATGAAGTTTTTATTTCTAATAAATTTTTCAAACTTCATCCTAGGAGGCTATATACATGGACGTCACCCGCCGATAGTCCAGAAAATGCAGTAAGAAATCAGATCGATTTTATTCTGGTGAAACAGGAGCTAATATGTAAAATCCGTGAAAAACCTATCCTGGTGCTGGTGTTAATAGTGACCACAGGCCCGCCGCTAGCTGTTCGAGCGCCCGCGTGCAATACCGATTATGCCGCCCCCTGTCTAACTAGCCAGTGGTGGATTTAGGAAATTTCCGAACCGGGTCAGAAAACTGTGAGATTGCCGCCCCTTCAAACATTATTTGCCGCCCCCATTGTTGCCATTCCGAGTGTCGCCGGCCGCCCGAAGCAGCTGTTGAGCTAAAAAAAAAAAAAGGTCGCCCCTTACATAATACGCTGCAAATTTCGTCGCGGCGACAATGGAGTGGCAACTATCGCGGGGTGGCGACTGTCGATCGCTCGTTTTGCCGCCCCCCCTCGATGTGCTGCCCACGTGCAGCGCACGCGTTGCACGCCCGCTTACGGCGGGCCTGAGTGACCACAACCCGGACTTTAAAATGCAGTGCTTTAGAAATGCAAGAAAGGACATCAAGATGTATAGATGTAAGAAGATTAGAAATTCCTGAGGTGAGAACTAATGTTGGCACTGCTCTGGAGGGAAAGATGAAAGTTACAGTAGATACTTGTCCTATAGAAGAAGACTCTACCTGGAACTTCATAAAAGATAGCATTACTCAAGTCCAGGAAAATAACATTGGATACATTACTAACAACAAAAGGCAGCTCTGGATGACTGATGAAATACTGGAACTTATGAAAGAAGGAAATATAAAACCAAGGATCACATAAAATACAAAAACCTGCACAAAGACATACCCAGCAAATGCAGAGAAGCAAGGGAAACCTGGATGTCTAGCAAATGTAAAGAAATTGAAACACGATCACTTCAACTTATATAAAAAGGCAAAAGAGCTGAGTAATATACAAAAGAAGTGGCGTGGACAAATACTGAGGAATGCAAACAATGAAATTATCCTGGGAGTTGAAGGAAAACTTAAAAGATGGAAGGAATATATCGAACTTCTTTTTGCAGACGGCAGAGATGATCCTCCTCCACCAGACGAAAGAATCAATGAAGTCGGTCCAGAAATCACAAAGAGTGAAGTAGTACATGCCATTAAAATTCAGAAGAATGGTAAAGCTACAGGTCCTGATGGAGTTTGCTCTGAAATTATGAAAGTTATAGCTGAGCAGGATTCAAATGGTCTCAGCCTCCTAACATCATTGTTCAACGTTATTTATGCATCAGGAAAGATACTGTAACAGCCCTCATACCTGAATTTTACATAGAATTGTATTTTATAAAGTATTTGTAGTGAGTTAAGTGTTTGCTCAAATATGATCTGGTATGTCTGTTGTGCAATTTCTTGTAAATCGGTGGATATTTTATGAAAGGAAATTATTTAAAGGCCATTTAATATGTTTAAGAACCGAATTGTGCAAGAGAATTTCTTAAATGTATGTAATTCCAAGTGTTAAAGTATCTTTAATTTCCATTTATGACAATTTTGTAATGATAAGCGATTATGTATTATTTGATTGTTTTTAATATGTTTAATTGTTTTTAATATGTTTAATTGTTTGAGTAATTGTTAATGTTCGAGAAATATCGGGCGGACGCTTTTGAAGAATTCCAGAAATTTCGATAGAGCCTATATAAAAAAAACTCACTCCCCTTACTGCTTTGCAACATTACACCTCTGACCATGAGCTTTTATAATACACAGTATGAATCGAATCTTAATTTGCAATTGGCGGCTTCTCCTTGAAAGTACTCTTCCATCAGGAGGCTCTCATCAACATTTGTTTTGAGTACTGTCAATGGTTTGACTTAATTTCATGCTGCGGTTACTATTTTTATTTAATATTAGTGTACTTACGATTTATTTTCTTTTTTGTAAAAAAAAGGGGGGACATTCCACAGGTCCACATTCTGGTACAGTAAATAATTCCCTCTTATTTCTTGGTAGCGTCCTGCGGTAATTGTATTTAAGCGATGCGACTTTTCTACTGTCGAAGCTAATAAAGTTGGGGACAAAATAAAATCTTTTTGTAAGATTTAACGTCTTGTTAACCACTGGCCTTATAAAACATGGTTAATCATGCCGAACGAGCGTACTAGGTTTTAGCCCCTCTCTGCTAAACGTTAAAACTTTTTGTTTGCCTGTTTCGTATTACTCTCTCCGTGTGAAATACTTTAAACAGAATTGGAGACAGCTGTATCATTCGCCTAGGTGGCTACATAGCGGACTAAAAACAGTAATTAGCGCGGCATGTATGTATCTATGGCCGTATTTTAACTTCAGATTCTATAAACTAATAGTTTTTTGAGACACGGGTTTGTCTTATAACTGCAGTAATTTTGTTACATATTTTTCAACAGTTTCGCATCTGCAACTAACAACGTTAATAAGATAGTATTGGAACGAAGGTCATGACATCACAAGAAGAAAAGAAATTTTGATTTTGCCTGATCTGTGGTAACTTTTCCCCATTTCATGATTTTACGCTATACATGTGTGTAACTATTCGGTTTAAAAAAAAGAAAAAAAAAAAAAAAAAAGGAATGAAGTGTGATGATACTACCGTAGCCTTTTTGTATGAACATGTGTGGTTGTGGTTAGCGAGTAGGCTTGCGGAAAAAATGAAAAACCTACTTTTTAAGGAGTCATTTATTGTAAAAATAGCAGAATGAATTAATTGCTTTAGTTGTATTATGTGAGTTACAAAGAGATCTTATTGAATACTAATACATGGCTTACACAACAGGTGGACATATAGTGTTGATGCATCGAGTTTGTGCCGCAATTTTCTCATTTGTTCCGCAGATGTGCGGAATGTTGTTTGAACATATACGAAAGTTATAACGAAAACCATGTATACATTATTTGGTCATATCTCAAAAAAACATAACCAAAGCACTTATATCTACATTCTCAGAATAGGTTACAAAGTCTGTTAAGTTAATTTTATTTTCGAATAAGAGATTGCGTCACTTCATTTCACCAGATACTGAATTAATTTCAGAAACAGTCTTCTGTGTTTACAGCTCAGAGTCATACTGTTGACATAAAATCACTCCTAAAGCAACATCTTTTTGTGGCAAGCTACCAGGGCCGGCGTTAGGGGGGGAGGGGGTAAGCGGGTCAAATGTTCCCCGGGCCCGCCCCAATGACCGGCCGGAGGGGGTCCCGCCGGCCCAAAAATCCACCCGGGCGGGCAGTGATAGAGCTAAAAATAAGATCGCCTATTTGACCAGAGTGAGGGCCCCATCCGATGAATTTGCCACTGGTCCCAACCAGTTACGTCACTGCTAAGGACGCTTACCCGGGGCCTGAGAATCCTAGCGCCGGCCCTGCAAACTACACCGTACAGTATGTGTCTAGTAGAAGATGGCGGGCGGTCTGCCGACGACTGCACCGTACGAGTCTGTGACGCCCACACTGGAGGCGTGGTGAAGATGTTGCTTGCGTAGTGCCGGCTCGCCTTCTCTGACACTCTGCAGCTCGCGGACTATCTGGCACATGCTCAACGTACACACCCACAGGTAGAACAGGTACACTGTAACACACATAGGAAAATAACATCACGAAACGTAAATACCTAAGAGCTCTCATACACATTATTTGATCATAGTCATCTCTTCCTTTCCACGTGGAACTTCTAAGTTCTTCTACCAACATCCATCCAGAATTCATCGTGAATATATACGCTACAAGCACTCTCTTCACCTTCCTTTTGTCCTGCAATGACTCCAAATCCATCTCCTTTATCATGTAGTTGAAAACGAAATTGTGAATGTGGTGAGCTGCAGGACCCACAACATCTGATATGCAGGAATCTACCTGAAACCTGCACTATCGACCTTTTCAGTGCAAATGAGGAGGCCATCAGGGTTGCGGAATTCTGGTCACATTCCATTTAATTGTGTTCTATAGTCCATAAGCTTATTATTAATTAATTTTATTTGTTTTGTTTCAACTTGTAATGTTATGTCCTGGACACAAGAAATGAATAAAAACATATCGTTTACTGACTGGGTTCTACAGTAATTTCCACAAACAAATTAAGCTGCTCTCCTTAATGTAATTCCCTTAGTCATCTAATTACCACTTTTTATTTTTTAATTTAATTATCTTATATAATTTGAGTGTTAATTCTTCCCACATCTACTTTTGTGATATACAAATTTCAATTTTCAGTCCCTTCAGCGTTTTTCTTAATAAGGAGGCAGAATAGTTAATCTTTTCTTATTGTCAGCTTATTCTCTCTTCTACTATTAGCTGTTATTTTTTAAGGTAGTCAACATCATTCATTTACGTTTATATCGTGTGTTTACATTCATTGATGAACTAATGTTTCTGGTATCATAATTGTCGCTCTGTTTTCACACTCATTTCAGACTGTATTTTTTTCCACCAAATCCTTTTCTGCCTCATCCAGTGTCATCATGTTACCCGCATTCGCCATCCTTTTTAGTTCTGCCGAAGCATGTATATTATTTCTAAAAGGTAGGTTTGTTTTGTTTGTTATCTCCCTTCATACCAAATCGAAACTGATAAACGAGGTATCATTTTAAAGATTAAGATCCCCGTTTTGATCACGTCATATTTTAAGAAAGGAATTTAGGGAGTACCAGAACCTCTTAAAGAATTGAAAATTCGCAAAGGGTGTAAGTGGGTGGGTCGAAGAAAGGGGTAAAATGGGTGTGTAGGGTTATTGCCACCAGAGTATGCGCCCCCATCGCTCGTAAATTACACCATTTGTAATCAAGTGTGTTTCCGGCATAACATTTGTGCCGACATATAATACGAGGCCTGATACAGGTGCTGAAAGTCTGTCTATTACTGTCATATCTAGTTGTTTTCGTACACTGCTATTTCGAAGTAAAAAGGGCACATCGAAAAGTATGTCATCTCATTAATTGCATGATATTCTCAAAACTCGTGTAGCAATCAGTCACTGAGGTACAGTAATACTTATAAAAGTTTTATACAGTTTTCTGGGCGTCACCAGTTGATTGGAGATAAATATTCTTGTGTGATGACCAGAGTAATATACAGTAGCGTGTGCAATTACGATTCGGGAAGAATTATCCAAAGAAAAGGATATTAAAATGGAAATTTTTTGATCTGTCAGTGCATTGGTTTCGTAAAAATAACGAATTTTAAACAATCAGTTTCACACATATATGGTATACTTTCACGTGTGCAGGATTTCCCCACTAATGTCAACTTTTATCAGATGATTGATTGAAATATTCTACATGCTTTCGAACAGTATTAATTATTTTTCAATCTCACCGTCTGATTAATACGATAAAAATGTTTTTGACTTATTCGATTTTCAATTTATTACTTTGGTTTTAAAATCTATTGACGAGTGCAGCAAAAATAACACATTAAGTGTGAATTTGATGGAGATGTGTAGATAAACGTTTTAAGGCCATCGCGTAAGAAAATATTTACGTCATATTTCATAACGCTCTTCATAATAAATTGGCTATTACCGGACGCCCCGTGGAAGTGGAAAGGTCTAATAATGATGATGATGAAGATGTAGTAGAAGTTTACTTTCCCCGCAACTTAATCAGGGATAGGTGATCTTCTGAAGTGGAAGGAAATTGCGACTCACGTAGAATGAAGCCTCCACCGACGCTCCATCCGATGAGCAGACCCAGGTTATAGACGTTCTTCTTCACAATGAGCATGGCCATTACGAAGAGCACAGACATGGCTACCAACCGACACATGTCGAGGGCCATGAACGGGTACATCAGAGTCACATTGCACTGCAACAGACCCAAAGTAAAGTCAGGGAAATAGCGCAGTAGTAGGTAAAAAATTACGAACACATGGCTCTATACAGCCATTCAGCATTAAAATTTAAATTAACAGGCTTAACCGTAAAGACAGCAGTACAATAATCGTTAGGTTTTTTTTTTTTTTTTTTTTTTTTTTTTTTTGAAGGATATTAATTAAACTCCTTACGAGCTGAAAGGAAAAAAATGCTACAGATTGTGTATCCAAAAAAATGATGATATATTATTTATACTTAAAACAATTTCCCTACTTTTTGGGGGGGGGGGGGGGGGTTGTTCTGGCCTCGCATTCAGGAGGACGGCGGTTCGAATCCCCGTCCGGGCATCCAGATTTGGGTTTTCCATTGTTTCCCAAATCACTCCAGGCAAATGCCGGGATGCTTCCTTCAAAAGGTCATGGCCGAATTCATTCTCATTCCTTGCCCACCCCCATCCTTTCCCGTCTCTAAAGACCTCGCTGTTAGAGAGACGTTAAGCAGATTAAAAAAAAATCTTTTTTTGTCGAGGTGTGCTGGTGTAGGGTTACAAGAAACCTAATCTGCCAACAAAAAAAATGGAATTGGGATATGGAACGAGAAGGAGTTCAACCATGGCCTTTTATAGAAACCATCCCGGCCTTCGGCTGGAGTGATTTCGGGAAACCATGGAAACCTAAATCAGGATTACAGGCGTCAGATCTCCCGGAAGAGATCCTCCCCCATAGCCAAAAAAAAAAATAATAAATATCTCCCGAAAAAGGTCCACCCTCTCCAGGGAATACTTTATCCGCAAAGCCTGGTGGGCGGGCTGCTGGAGGGACTTGGGAACTACTCCAGGGTAGGGAATGGGAAAGAAGTCGGCCGTGGCCTTTAAAAGGAACTATCCCAGCATTCGCCTGGAGGGACTGCGGAAAGCCGCAGCCAGGATGTCCGGACGGGATTTGACCCCCGTCCTCCCGAATATCAGGTAGGAACAACGCTGCCAGTCGAGTCAACTCATTTTATACAGCTGGCTCCTTGAAACAGTACAATATCAAATCTTATTATACAAATCAACAATTTTATGAGATATAAGAAATTGATTTTTTTTTTACTTATGTTGAATAGGTATAAAACTAAATTATTTGTATTGATTGTTAAAATATCAGGAGATCAATCTAGCCGCAAGGGAAAATATATAAATCATGGGCGCCGGAAGGGGGTTGCACTTGCACCCCTCTGCTATGAAAGAGAATACAGAGAAAAGGAATAAGAAACAAAAAATTTATGATTAAATTCACTGTTTGAATAATAACTTAAGGCGCCTAGCTTGTTGTCCAGATCTGTTCAACACCTTGTCAATAAATTCAACATCTTTAGTTAATAAGTGTCACATAGAATGTAAAAAAAAATAAAAAAAATACCCAGATAACCATGCATCCCCCTTAAAGTAATCCTGCCGGCGCCCATAATATAAATCGTTATATTATACTCGTACACACACACTCTCTCTCTCTCTCTCCCCGTTGTTATCCTACATACTTTATAGCTTTAATCGTCTTTAAAAATAAATTTTCTTGTTTCCTTTTCGGTGTCTAGCACGTACTTACGAGTAGTTCGACGGCGAGAAGGACCTTATGTTTTGTTGACCGCGATTCTGTCTGTTTTAATGAACGGGATTCACGAAAAATCTACCTCTCGGATTTTGATGAGGACGGTGTATAGCCCATGGTACGGAGTTAAAGTAGGGAATGTTTCATTTTGGAGTCAATATAATATAAAAGTGTTCATAAATTAGTATCGTCTTCACGTTGAACGCGATTCGTGCAAAAACTATTGCTCAGTTTTTGATGAGTTTTCAAATAACGTACCGCGTATACACAGTCCCGAGGGTAAAACAATGTATGTTTCTTTTTAATGTCGGAAGCTGATAAATTTAAATATCCACAATTAGTACACATATTTCTGGTCGGTCTGCTGGTTGCTTCTGTCAGTAGAAATTTTTATCGCAATTTCAGAGTATGAGTGACATCATATTAGTATTTTTTTCACGCTGGCGATGACTGTGACATAATTGGCTTGAGAGAGACATCCGTTCTTCAAGACTCCACGCGAATGAAATTGCGGGCAACAGCTAGTAATAATAACAAGGTACATCAACGAAATATGAAAGCTTTGTATTGATAAAGTTTGAATACATTTTTATTTTTCATTTTTAACAGGGCTGTTTGAAATAATGGTGAATAATAAAAATACCGAATGTTTGGCTTCAGATAGTAACCATAGCGTCACTGCACGCGGTAGTAAAACGATGTGGTATGCTCGGTTGGATGCATATCTGCAGGCGCTTTATGAGGCAACTCCCAACACCAGTTGCTGCGGCCCGCAATGAACTAGGTTAGTATGAGGATTGTGATCTTAAGATATTTGATCTTTTCGAAGATTTATATACTCACTTTGGCCTCTTCGTGTGATGCCCCACTGTGACCTTTATAGAACGCCGCCGCGATTTCAACTTGCGAAACTCATCTGGCCATAACTCTGCAAAGTATTCCCATTCATTTCTTTTTCAGTTTATTAGTATTCCAAATTATGCGCTCAGAACTTGGTTGGCAAAAGGTTAATTTTCTTTAGTTTGTTGGTTAAGAGAATTTAAAAACAAAGCTGTTTGTAAAATAAATATGTTGAAAATTATATTTCACCACGTTGAATACAAAAATCACTCCTAGTATAGCTCAAATATAAGACGAGGTATTGCTAAACATATTTTATTTTCTTATGAAGGTTTTCCGAACGTTCGCTTCTCTATCTGGCTAGCCACTGGATGCGCACAGGCCGCCTTTATGACCGCAACTACCGTCTCTATTATCACTAATCTAATCCTAGCCTAGTAAGAGAACGTATCACCATTTGGTTGAGAGTTGGTTAAGGCGCGTGGTTATGGAATGTCTCCAGTTTGAGTCTGGTCTCGGCTGGAATTTTTTACGGGCCTAAGACTCGCACCTCTGGCAAAGCTTCACTCTGCTTCGTTAATATGAAGATGTTAGGATGCTCAGGGGTTTGGATTCAACGTCATTATAGGCGGTCGTCAGTTCCATCGTCGGAATACCCAACTCGTATTCTTTAAGCAGTGGGAAAGCAATAACAGATTCCGTAAATGGATTTAGGAGTGAGAATCTCAGTTACTGAGCGTTGTGCAAGCTATTTCAGTTGAAATATACGAGGAAGGCCAAGTTAATAATGTATCGCTGGATCCTCCAGTACGTTGACAGAGTAAATAGTAGAATGGTGATGAATAAGGTTAAAATCATCGGTGTTAATCAGAATATATCTTACTGGGTGAAAGAATTTTTAATTAGCAAGCAAATAGTGAGAGTAAGAAACGTGGTATCAGAAGAGTTGCAAGTGAGAACGGCAGGGTGTCTTAAAACAGTATTAAGTTTCCTAACAAGTGATTGAACAGAGATTATAGTTTGATATTGTATCTTAATGATAGTAAAAGATAAATCTGTGAGACTTACACAAATGCAGTTTTTCTTCCAGTTTTTGATCTTATTGTGGTTTTAGTGATTTTATATTCATTTAAAGATACGCTTTCCTTTCGCTACCAGAACTTTTTCAGTCTTTGTAATTCAGCGATGACTATTTACACTCAATTTTTCTCAACTCAGCCAACAATAATTATTGATTGTGACTTAACTCATCGTAGCGATGCATTTTGTCAATGTAAAACTGGAATGTCCCTAGCCAAAAGATAAAAAAAATTACGAATCAACGTGGGTCTTTCGGGGCCGAAGCATTGAACTACAGAAATATTTGTATCGCTTTTTTTCCTCTTCAATTTTTTTTTTGTTGTATCTAATAAAATGGGACGAGCTTAAAATGAGAATGAGTGTACATGCCATAATAGAGTAACTGTGGAAAGGCAACATTAATGACAATAGTTCGGCTATAAAATAGGTGACGGCAGTTTCAGCACGTCATGAAACTTATACTTCCCGTCAGTGTTCTGTGTTTGTTTTATTCAATCCGCTGGGTTGTGGTGAAGCAAGAGGCTGAATTTGAGCGCTGATTGGCTGCTGCTTAGAGTCTCGTATTTCCAGCTGCCACTCACTCCTGGTCAGTGTCCCGCTCCTCTTTCAAGCAGCGACATCGCTCCACGACTCAAGTAAGACTACCTTCATGTAATAACACCATTCACGTCAATGTAATGCTACATACGTTAGACTGCAACATGCAGTATGAGTTCGAAATATACACATGTTTTTTGTTTATTTTTGTTTTTAAAGCCTCTTCGACGTCGAGGCCATTAGAGGTGGGATGGGACTGGGGACAAGGAACGGGAAGGAATTTGGCCATGGCCTTTTGAAGGAAGCATCCCGGCATTCGCCTGGAGTGATTTGAGGAACCATGTAAAATCCAAATTTGGATGCCCGGACGGGGATTCGAACCGGCGTCCTCCAGAATACGAGGCCAGAGCGTTAACCGCTCAACCACCATGCTCGTTTTTAAAAAAAAACTGGTGGTGAAATAAGGAAATGCAGTTAGATATAAAGGGCATAGATTGAAACAGGATGAATAATGGTTAGTTTCTCGATTAAATAAACGATAAAAAGAAAATAAATGATTGGGTAATGCGTTTTATTGTTACGGCGACGTTTTGAAACATAACAGGATAAATGATGTACGAAAGTAACTATATAAGTAATTTTTTGAATTATTCATAAGTTACATTTCTGTTGCAAACGTGAGTAGTCTGATAACTCAGTGGTTAAGGAGTATGACTGGAGATCGAAAGGACCCCGGTTCGAATCCCTGTCACGGTGGAGATTTTCAAAACCATAACCCGACTTTCGCCTCTGGCATAGCTTACTGTGTAATGTCAGAACGCTTCTGTGGTACTGATTCCACCTTAAACTGTAGGTCCGCTGTAGCCGGTCGGATTACCGGGTTAGGTGAGGTGGCTACGGTAGGGACGGAATGGCAGCCAAAAAATCCTGTCTCCAGATCATTATAGCCACACGATCTTGTTCCAAAAGTGAGAAAGCTGTTCACAATGAAAATAAACATTATAAAGGTAAACGTGAATTGTGTCCGTCTGATATTATTTTCATTTTCACGTACTGTACAGTTATCGTTGGTCTATTATGAGCCATCACAGTGCCGGATCTATGGAGGGGGGAGGGGAGAGGGGGGGACAATTTTTGAGTAGCGACAAAATCATGTTCGATGCGGCGGCAAATGATAAATGGCGGCGACTTATTTTCTTTTCTTCATCTTTTCCTCCCCTCTACTACTGTCCCAGACGCCGACGATGGGGGCAGCAATCTCAAAAATATTTTCCCTGGTTCGGAAAATTCGTAGATCCACCACTGATCCATCACAATTAAGTCTAATAAATTAATTAAGCTATACATTCTTCTTATAACATTTGAACTGATCTGTTAATCAGCTCCTGTTCGTTTCCGACCCATTTAATCTTCAGCTTTTTAAGATTTTCAATCTCCCTGTCCACACACTGCTTGATTTCAAATTGAATATAACAAAAGAAATGCAACCATTACCCGTATACTGTCATTCTTGATATTCTATAAACTATGTTTGTTACACTATGTACATAGTAGATTTTTCTTTTCTTTTCTTTTGGCTATATTCCTCGTCGACATCGAGGTTATTAGAGGCGGGAAGAACTGGGGGCAAGGAATTTGGCCATTGCCATCCATCGCCCTGAATGCGAGGCCACCACGCTCGGTGTGTACATAGTGTTTACCTCTGAAAAACACAAATAACGCAGACATGAAGAACACGAAGACATGAAATCACGGTGTTTATTTCTCCATATAACCCGTGCTGTCGTATTTCTTGGTAAGTATCTGGCTAGTAGGAGGCTAAAAACATATCGACTTTTACTAGATCGATACTGCTTCTCGGGAACCTGCAAACTCTCGATTGAGATGAGAATAGTGCTTCATGAACCTAAAATGTTTATCGTTATTAAAGAAAGCATAATCTCACGAGACTTTCCTTATTATGATACAACCCTGCTCAACAAGTATGCGTTAATCGCTAGAACGTGACAATGGTTTCGGGATGATAAGTAAATAACTTATAACTATTTCTTGCTAATATTATTTGTTTGTGAACAATATCAACAGGTTTTCCGCATCAAACTTTTATAGAAGCTCTATGTCAAGAAAATTTTGATTTGCACACATATGCAGTTTACTTAATAACAGCATGTGTGTAATTCCTCTGGATGTTGGATAACTCATAACTAGTTTTACATTAGTTTAATGCAAGTCTGCATGCAATCTTTTTGTAGTCAAGAACTGGAAGATCAAAATCTGTTTTGGTTCAGAATGTTTCATCATCAGCTTAGTAAGTTGAGGCAGAAAGACCTGTTATCTTAGTATCAGACCAACATCGTGTGGCAGCACTTAGATAAATATCTGGATTTTCCATGATTTCCCCAAATCGTTTCAGTCGAATAGTGGGATGGTTCAGTCAAAAGGCCATAGCCGAATTTTCTTCCTGCTCGTAGCCACCATTCCTTTCCCTCCTATAATGACCTAAACAAGACATAAAGCCGTAAGCAAATATATGTGTGTTAGTTTTTCTTACCTCTTGCAAGAAGTAGTAAAGTTTTTCATGACTTAGATTCAGAATCTCCATTTAACATATGACAGATTTCTTTCAGTAAAGATTGTTTTCAATTTAATTAACTTAAATAGTTTCAGATGAGTAACTTATTTCAATCTAGACATGTAATGCGAATGATTTAATTGACACAATTGTCCGTAAAACCTATTCCAGGAGAGTGGAATGAACAGAAAGTGGAACAGTTGTAATGGTTTCATGTTATTTTCAGGATGTTTTTTTCCTCTTTGTATAGTTTACATAAACATGATTAGTGTAATTTTTTATTAAGATCATCTAGCAATGAAAGGTCTTAAGTCAATTAATACTCATTTGTGATAGTTAGGCATAAATTTTTTTACACTTTAGCAGATTCGTTTAAAAAAAGTTTGAAAGAAATGCTCTACATTCGTAAGGTATAAAGCTTATAAACTGTTCACATTTCATCAGAGAAGATAAAGAAAACCATTGCAGGGAAATGTCCAAACCGCAAGCTATACAGAACACAGACCATTGCCGTGATTTAAGGCACCATACTCTAATATGAAACCTAAAGCGTTCACATGTAAACATTATGTGAATAAATTTCAAGTGGTTTCACAGGATCTTATACCGAAAAGAAATTTTTAAACCATAGAATCTAAATTTGGCTTGATTGCTCTACCGAATATGGGGGGAGGGGGGATCTTGAGAAATCTTCAACTCATAATTAGTTCAGCACCAGGTTTTTATAACTAAAATATTTCCATCCAGACAGAAATGATGAATCAAATTTCAATTTGTCATGAGATCTGTTGGCCGATAAATAGTGTGTGACTAAAATTTCATAGTAAATATTAGATTAACTATTTTTCTTTAATAACTTCACGAGTAAGAGCGGTAGTCGGTAATCCTGAGTCCCTTGTTTAGATAGTAAGACACTATTATAATGATACTACATGGTCACAGACTAGAGTTCAAAAAACCTATGTAATATTCAATGTACAATAGTCCTGCGTCAGTACAGAGATTGGTAAGCTTTTATAAAGACTGGAACAATTTCTGCACATCTTCTATTGATCTTTCACAGAGATATCTTTCAGACATATGTTCTCCAATGTCTCAAAGGGAAACGTTGTCACAATGGTTGTTTTAGTTTCAGGAAGATAAAATAACCTTATTCGGTCAGAGAGTAGGGTGGATATTTTAGAACGCACACTTGTTTTCGGTTCAAAAATTCTTATCGTGAAGAAGCTTACATAACCAGACTGTAGACAAATGTTGGACTTATTTGGACGATACATTCTTTCATCCATGTCTGTAAAAATTAAATCATCCAATTGTCGGACTATGTATCTGCAACGGGACGTGGTGAATCTTTGAAATGTCTTATGTATGGAACGTACCTCTCAAATTTGAATTACTTTAGTCTGGTCCTTTCGAATGTAGCTCATCCCTGATCTCATGTAGGAAGCCTCAGAAATATTGAGAGATTATATATCTATAGATCCCACCGTTTTTGCTATATCTATCCGAAATCCTGGAGGAACTTATGACTCTTCTAGTACAGCAGTTCTCAACCTTTTTCAACTCTAGGATAGATAAATTGTAAAAAACAATGTAGCGGACGTGGGCATCTTCTGAATTCCTACGGAAACACAGTTATGAAACAGGAAGTGAGTTATTAAAAATTAATCATATATTGACCACTCTTAATATGCAGTAACCAATAATGTTACTGTAGACTGGATGCTATCCTATACCACCATTCTATACGTAAAAAATAAAATAAAAGACACCAGATCATAGACTTTTTATTTCTGTTGCAAACGTACCACGTACCGCGACCCCTCACATCTACTACAAGACTCTCAGAAACCAGTCATTAAAATTATTCTTAGACCAATGGCATTCTTTTTGATGCCAACTAGAAATGAAAAGACTATTGAGGGAATCATTCTGTCCTATCCTCATCCTGAAAATGCCAGATTTTTGCCTGGTCATTGAAATATTTGTGGCTTTTAAAAATTTGGGCTTATAGTTTATACACGCTCATAGCCTTATACCATACGAATGTGGTATCTAGATTTATAATATTCAACCTGCTAGGTTTGGGCAAAATATATCGATGTATTTAAATATCGATTTTTTCATGAAAATAATCGATATTTAGCGTCGATATTTTTATTCTCGATATATCAAAAATTGAGATTTTATTTCGCGTTTCATTTTTAAGTAGCATTTCGATATTTTTTTTGTGAACGCTATTCAGTACTCAATTTAATAAGTTACAAATCAGTATGTTGGATAAATATACGTACAAATCTGATATTCTGAAAGTATCTTTAAAAAAGTGATTTCGTCGTAATTGAACAGCTTTCACCAACAGTTAAGAAGTTAAAAAAAGCTGTTAAATCTTGACAAGTTTACGTTAAAGTGATTTTTTTTCAACATATTGGAATTTTAACAGTTAGGTTATTTGTATAATTGAAGAGTATTGACTAAGCATCCGCGTTGCGACGTTGAGGGTTGACGTTAATTAACAGCTTTAGTCTTCATCAAGTTTTTTCGTTGATAAATAGCAGTTAATGCGTTGACGAAATACCTGACATGCCAAGCCTCATTTGTGTAGTCCGAAAGAGTGGCTTCTGCAGTAAACTTTACAGCACCGGACTACAGGAGTAGATTGGCGAGGGAACATATAAAACAGAGAGCTCTTTTGAAGTTTACATCTGACAAATACTGGTTGGATAGATTTCTGCATGCATTAATTTTTTTATATATTGGGAATATTTTAAAATATTTACTGACTTTCGACAAAAAAAAAAAAAATAACCGATATATCGAAATATTGATATTTTTGTCGATATATATCGATACTGTTTACAAATATCGACAAGATATTTATCGATATATTTTTTTTTTAAATTTTCCATCGCTAATCTTAGCGGACCAGAGGCTGAGAAACACTGATCTAGAATAATGTTTAGTTAAAACCTGCCCAGCAGCGTTCGAACTAATTACGTTCTTGGCTAGTAATAAATGTCGCACAGAGCTTAACTGCGAGAGTGAAACGAGATCGAAAGCAGCACTTGAAACGATAAGTGTTAAATTTAGCGGCGGTAATGCGCAGTGGCGTTGTTCACGCAATTTTCTTTAACCGCTGCTGGCATTAAGGCCTGCGAGAAACGAGGTCAGATTTCCAGTCACGAAATGTTCTCAACCTTCTTTTAGTTTAAATACAAAGTTCTCATTCGAAGCACTTCCTGTCGCAAAGCACTACAATGTTTTATTATCACAACCCATATTGTAACAGCTAATATTCTGGAGAAAATGATCAATAGCGTCGCTTTATGCAGGGGCATTGAATCTGGTCATACCTGGTATAAGGTTAGAAAAGGATATTAAAAGACATCGAACGCCTTTTACATTACAAGCAAAGAAACTTTCATTCTGATTCTGATGCTTTGGTATTTCTCGGTCACTCCACGGAATTCGGATCTTTGGAAACACTGAAAAGGGGAACTTCATCGAAAGTAACCTCTTTCGTTGACATTATAACAAAAACACTTTCTCAATCAGAGGCATTTCAGTTACTTATAAGGTATGAGCACAATAGTGCTTCTGGTTATTGTGGCTCTTTTAAAAATAATGTAGTAATTGAATTAATTGCCATCGACCATAAATTTTCATTTGCAACTTCTTTTGCATTTCATGATTTATGATTTACCGTTTGAGGTAAACTGCTTACAGAGTCCTCCCGTGGTCTGAAGTATAACGATAAATAATTTGATTATATAAGCATAAAGACCCAGATATAACGCTCAGAATTATTTTCAAAAGTTTTGAAACAGATAAAAAAATATAAAAAATCGCATTGGCAGAATCAGTCATAGAATACGGAAGAGTGTATGCGTCATTAGCAATTAATAAATGGATGTAGAGCATTCTGCCTTCAGCATAGGCTGTTGTTTCTGCTTTAGGGTGCGTCTCAATGTAGGCCAGTGAACTTACATAAATATCAAGTTCTTAAAAACATTTTAAAAAGTGAACAACTGACACGAATAAGAACTTCCAGTCACGAAATATTTCATTTTTCCAGGATATCCAAGACAATGCAATCAGAAACGCGCCCAGCATTTTGCATTTTCACATAGCAAGGAGACGCCAAACATGATAAGAATGCATTTCGATCTCTGGTAAATATATTGAAGGGTATTCCCCCACCGAGCGTGGTGGTGTAACGGTTAGCGTTCTGGCCTCGCATTCGGGAGGACGGCTGTTCGAATCCCCACCGGGCATCCAGATTTGGTTTTTCCATGGTTTCCCAAATCACTCCAGGCAAATGCCGGGATGCTTCCTACAAAAGCCCATGGCCGAATTCCTTCCCATTCCTTGCCCCCCATCCTTTCCCGTCTCTAAAGACCTGGCTGTTAATAGACGTTAAGCAGTAAAAAAAAAGGTATTCCCCTCATATGTCCGTGGTGCAGTCGCTTCTTCAAATATATCTGAGATAATATAATGCTTCCGGGTGACTAACCGACTGAACAATATGTTTACTAGAAGATGGCGAAAAGGTTTTCGATCGCCGAAATATCGTGTGTAAACGCCTTGTTCGTTTTGCTAGTCGTCCGAGAATATATTAATTGTCAATTCCGAGAAAAACTTCGTTCGTATGTATGTCTGAGATATTCGCATTTGAAAAATCCTGATGGCTGTTAAATATTACATACAGTGTCCAGATTAATGTGGGTCAGTGGTGTCCAGCTGGTGAGATATCAATTGTGTGCTAAATTTCAAGGTCGTTCACAACTAATTTCTTTAAAGGAATCATATAAATTGGCTTTTATTTTATTCAATATTAATTTACGTATTATTACTTCGCGAAATAATGTTTTAAACGAAATGATGTTTTAAAAGAAACACATTACTTACGATAGACTGCCATTTTTTTCCAGCATATCATTAGGGGAACGGCGGGTAGTATGGGCCAAAGGGTAGTATGGGCCAGATGGTGTTTCAGCTATTCGCTACTAGGTAGCAGCACGATACACAGTTTAACCTTTGCCGCCAGCGCCATTTCGCCATGTGCAGAGAGTTTGTTTGATTCCCAGTGTCGTATCGTCCGTGAGTGATTGTTGTTTGTTTGTGCTCCTACAAGTTGTTGCCTCGAGTAATTTTTAACATCGCCCTGAATCATTACAGGTAGGAATATACTTATGAAACTATAACGGTTATTTCGTTTACTCTATTAATAAAGGGGCCTAACAATTACAGTTCGTTTGCTCTAACAATGTGTCGCTTACTGCCACGTTTTCATATCATTGTGAGTCGGGTAGTATGGGCCATGCAAAATTCGGGTAGTATGGGCCATGAAACTCATGTCCCTTTTCTTTTATTATTTTAGGATAGTATTGTCAATTAAGTATTGGACAATACATTACCCATACTAAGTCCAAATTTCTCATAATGACGGTGCAAAACCAGGTACTTCTCAAGACAGTGTAGATGTAAAATGTATTGTGTGTGGAGAATGCTATGAAGAGAACTGGATTCAGTGCAACAAGTGTGAAGGTTGGGCACATGAGCTCTGTGCGGACATTGACGACTTACTTTTTTACTTTTGTGATTTTTGTAAGTAAATAAATCATAACGTAAATGACCTATAATATGTTACAGATTGTGTACATTATTAAACAATAAAACTTTTTCATTCAAAACAGTGTTTTTAATTTATAAAATTAATCATATTGGTGTGGCCCATACTACCCGCCAATTTTTAAAATGCCCAAAATTCAATGTTAGTTCTAATTACCTTTTGTGTCATGTTCCCTTCATATATTGCTCAATATATTTATATATCTTTGAGGAAAGAGGTTGAAAATATTATTTTTTTCGCTCATAACTTAACATAAGCTACAAATATACTTTGTAATTAACATTTTTCCTTAAATGGCCCATACTACCCGCCGTTCCCCTATATTTACATTGCTGGCCAAGTATATTGTTCGATGTGTTTTTAAAATAATTGTGCTTTTTTATTTTATGTCATCATCATCATTTCCATTTTGTATCTCATGAACTGATAAATAGAAGACAGTTTTTTTTTTTTTTTTTTTTTTTTTTTTTTTTTTTTTTTTTTTTTTTTGTAAACAACTTATTATGTTTCTGGAACGAAGTCTTTCACGGCGTTGAGAATATATGTAGTCTTCTGGGGAGACTAGCCGAGTAATCAAGGTGATTCCACATGATATTTCGGTTATCTGAAACTCCGTCGCCATCTTCTGGTGAAGTTCACCAGAAAATGGCGACGGAGTTTCAGGTTCACCAGAAGATGACGACGGAGTTTCAGATCGCCGAAATATCATGTGGAAATACCTTGATTACTCGGCTAGTCTCCCGAGAAGACTACATATATTCTCAACGCCGTGAAAGACTTCGTTCCAGAAACATAATAGGTTGTTTACAAAAAAACAAAACAAAAACTGTCTTCTATTTATCAGTTCATGAGATACAAAATGGAAATGATGATGATGACATAAAATAAAAAAGCACAATTATTTTGAAAACACATCGAACAATATACTTGGCCAGCAATATAAATATAATGATATGCTGGAAAAACGTAGATGCTTTTTTTTATTTTCTTTCTGCGTCATTTTTACACCTTTATAACGTGAAATAATATTTAACATAGTGGATTGGTTTAAAAAGAAACAGTTTTCTGTATATTGCGTATTTTATTATTTCATGCAATATAATTATGAAAGTGATGAAGAAATAAAAATAAAGAAGCATACCGATTAAGAAAAAGCATTAAAAATGTATTTATTGACAAAAAATGAACACAACGATTTGCTAAAAAAAAAAAGATCGACAGTTGTATATATATTATTTTTTCGTTTAAATCATTATTTCAGGAAATGAAAGAATGTAAATGCAAATAAAATAAAATAACAAGTAATGCACTTTTTTTTTTAAAAAAACCCTGAGCTCTCAGACTACGAAACTGAGATGTCAACATTTATTTTTTTTGATTTAAGAACCTCTTTTAGTACGACATTTACGACAGAAATACATAAATTGTCTACCGCAATACAATCTAACCAGCACAGAGGGCATAACGTTATCTTAAAGTGCAGTCTCTTCTTTTTCTCCTCCTCCTCTGTGGTATTAGGAGAAACTAGTAAAACTGCTTCACCAAGTGGCAGTGCGGCCAGTTTCCCTTTACCCGATGAGCTAAACTTTTTGTTTGTTTTCAACTCACACTGCTGGACCACGCTGTCCTACATTGAATGTGTCCAGTATTTAACTAGCCGGCCTCGGTAGCGTAGGGGCTAGAGTGCTAGCTCCGCGTGCCGAAGGCCGCCGGTTCGAATCCGGCCGCGGGCATGGATGTTTAATGTGTTGTGTGTCTGTGTGAATGTCCTGTCCGTCCCGTGGCGTCCATACACTGAAAGCAATTACAATTACCTTGAGCTGGCTGTATGGCCTCCGCTGCCAAATGCCATTAAAAAAAAAAAAAAAAAAAAAAAAAAAAAAAAAAAAGTATTTAACTAACATGGGGATTTTTCAAATGCATATATACAGGAAGTAAGACCCACTGGAAGAGACGACTAATAAATATCTTGCAACATATATCTATGAGATCTAAATCCATACTTACTATGTCTGAGGGTTCCCTTGTGTTACTAAGGGCAATACATTTTAACGACAACGAATATAGAATAAAACTGAATAGATAGGTACTTCTTCTATGAGTTCAGTATCCCCCCGTGGTAACATCAGGAGATGTAGCAGGGGTCGTTCCATTTTGTGTTCCCCAGTGTGACAAAGTTAATTAAATGTTATTGTAAGTGTGTGATTTTTGTGTTGTGGATGAGAGCAGTATCATATGCCTTCACTCCATACGCACAGCAGAGAGGTTTAGGGTTGTAACGATTCGCTAAGCTCCCCGTTACATATCACTTTTTATTGTATATAAAGTAAAGGAATAGAATATTTTTCCATTTCTTGGGATGTCTGTATGTTCGAAAGATGCACGTTGAAAGGATAAAAGGCAAGGATTTTACGCTTCAGTGAAGGGCAGACGGGCTGGCGCCTTTTCGGCAGAATGTTAAGAGGATTAGGGATTTCTGTCGAGCACGCGGTAAACAGAATTCCTTCCTCCCGAAGGAGACATCGGCTCCCGAGGTTTGCCGAAACTTAACGTGGCCAAGAGAAGCACAGATTCACATGACGTCAGATGGTCAGCCAATCACAGGGAACATAGCACTAAGATTCGGGGAATTTTATGTTCTATGTCGTCTTCGAGCCACAAGAGGCGGAGTCAGAGTTTACCTCCGTGCCGGCAGAAAAGACGAGACACTTCCTGCCTGACTTCCCTCCAGTTGGGAGCCCTCGCTAAGCTCCCCGTTACATATCACTTTTTATTGTATATAAAGTAAAGGAATAGAATATTTTTCCATTTCTTGGGATGTCCACTGTATGTTCGAAAGATGCGTTTGAAAGGATAAAAGGCAAGGATTTTACGCTTCAGTGAAGGGCAGACGGGCTGGCGCCTTTTCGGCAGAATGTTAAGAGGATTAGGGATTTCTGTCGAGCACGCGGTAAACAGAATTCCTTCCTCCCGAAGGAGACATCGGCTCCCGAGGTTTGCCGAAACTTAACGTGGCCAAGAGAAGCACAGATTCACATGACGTCAGATGGTCAGCCAATCACAGGGAACATAGCACTAAGATTCGGGGAATTTTATGTTCTATGTCGTCTTCGAGCCACAAGAGGCGGAGTCAGAGTTTACCTCCGTGCCGGCAGAAAAAGACGAGACACTTCCTGCCTGACTTCCCTCCAGTTGGGAGCCCAGACAAGTCACTGGTGACTTGCGGTCCATGTGTGCTGGGCTGACTTGTGTCCTGGAGACCATCTGAGGCGCACTTCTGACTTGCGACTTGCTGCATACTGCTGGCGTGGCCAGTTACGACGCTCAGCGCTACCTGCCGTGGAACGGTAATGTGTTTCTTCGAAGCCATTCAGCCTGCAACTTCCGTGAAACTGTACCCGTAAGCGCATCTGAGATAAAGATCCTTGCTCTGATCTGATAAACCACTGAGCTAGACTGTGTAACTGTCGAATGCAGTTAAATCATTCGTGGCGTCCCAACCTATTAAAATTCATTACTGTTTGCCATCATCATAACTGGTAACATACTTTGTATTAGAATAATTGTGAGATTTTTAAAGTACAACTATACTTGTTTGCTTGCATTTAAAGGGCTCATTGTACGTCTGAGCGTTGCTTAGAAAATTGCAAAACCTCTTGTTTATTAACGTAATGGTAAATACGCTCAGATTTGTAGATGCCATTGTGAAAATATTAAAATGTCTTTTTGTGACAGTTTTCAAATCCCAGAATCATCCAATTCTCATTTGAATAATTTACATTTAATTATAGTATCCTATATAGCGTAAAATATTAAGAATTAATTAATAATTCCCCCCCCCCTGGTGATACGCTACAGGGTTTAACCCAGGACTTTGGAGCACTATCTGGTGATTAAGAATTGCGCACCACCACCTCTCCTAGTACCAGTCCTGATGATGAAACTTTCATTCACCACCAGGACTAGGACCAGCTAACCCCGTGTCAATGCCGGGCACCATCACAGTGCCGCAACCAACTGAGCCAACGGGGCGAGAATAGGTGTTTTCTTTTACATTTAGGTGCGGCACCAACTAAAGCTGATTCAGAAAAATAATAACACATACTGATGACTGAACTATACCTTGTAGGCTCCATACATCAAACACAGACACGAGAACGCGTAGATAGTAGTTAAGATGATCACAGAAACCAGGAACGGTTCAGGATCTGAAACAACAACAACAACAACAGCAGCATGTTCACAGAGGGACAGAGGAAGGTATAATTCAACTTTATAATCATTTTATCTTGGACACTGTGCTATTTAGAAACCGCAGAAATAATTACAGAAAGATTTAAACATCTAATTCCAACAATCTTTTATCATAAAGAAAATTAAACAGCTCGCTATCTTAAAACATATATGTAGAATACCCATTACCGCTTACATAATTCTGAATTGATGTGACAGGAATTTTCTGAACTATCCTTGTTATAGCTTAAGTTGAACACCTTAATCTTTCTGTAACAGGTTTTTTTTTTTTTTTTTTTTTTAAATATAGAGCTTACTATAATGAAATTTTGCAACAGTTCCGTACCTTTATTAGATTATTTATAGCTCACACTTCAAATTAGTAATTGTTTGATAAAATAATAGCCTTTTAGTGAAACACATTTTCAAATATTTCGATGTTCTATCTCCTCTTCCACTACGAGTTTATTTCAAATTTGTGTATCTTCTCACTTCAAGCTCTGGCTCTGAGCTGACACTGGGATAAAATTTTACCATACGTTGTTGGAGTTTAAAATTAAAAAACGCTGAATCTTGATCTAGTAATTACTATGCGAAATCTAACTTCCAGGTCCCTTATTCAACAAACAGGATACTCCTTGATTAGAAATTATTGGCAACTTGTAATGAGCAGATTGTTCAAGATGGTTTCAGTTTTTCGCTTCCAGATTGTCTAAAATTATTAATTTTGTGATTGACTGTTGAGAACACATTACAGTTCAGCTGCCGACAACTATTAAACCTTAAAGTTACAACAACAACAACAAAAATCTAACAGGAGTTACATTTGGTCGATATCCAATCTAGTTATAGCCGCGGGAGACGAGAAATGAAAGAAAATTTCAAATCAATTTCTTCAAAGGAGCGAAAGCAATGTGAAGTAAACTGCTGCGTTGACAAAGGAATTCTAGCCGGCTCTTAATGCCATATGACTGAATAAGTGATCGCCTCGTCAACGACCATTAGCTGCAGACAGTGTGCATCAGAAAATAGTGCGATCTCTAGACGGAACATTTATATTTCTTATCTAGGAGAAACTATCTTTCTAAAGGTGACCCATCTCTTCATTTACTTTTTATTAGCAGTTAAATTATATTCTTTTGCGCATTTTTTTTTTTTACTTTATTTGACAAAAATGATAATGTGAATGATGTGATTCACATTTAGGACAATAATTGATAAATTAATGGATGTAACGAAATCTGCGTTGCAATCCATGATCAAAGACAAAAATGTGGTGACGAAATAAATGATAATAGTGAATTTATAGGTTAAAACGTAGTTATTGAAACGGAGAAAACCGGAATAAAAACAGCAGAAATGTAAAGAAATGGCAATGCTGAATTTTCAGATGAGCAAAGGGTACAATTAGGCCATGAAAAAAAGAACTAAGAACAACAATCCGCACAACGTAGATTTTGATTAAGTTTTGAAGTCATCATGGGTTTCTGAAGTTGATAAAGAAATAAATGCTAAAGAGATATTTTGCACAAATCTGTGTGTTTCTTGAAGAACGGAACATCGCTTGTAAGGAATTGTTGGCAAAAGTATAGTTAGAGGAGGAGAATAAAAATGTAACCTGACGATTGAAGTTTATTTGTAATTTTATTTCAATTTGATGTAGCGGCCACTAAGTGTAGAACGTATCATTCTGTCTTGCCATGCGAATGTTCTCAGCAGACAGCACAATTCTGTGGCTTGAATTTTGAGACTACTGTTGCCTGGCCTTGGTCTGTCAGATCCGTACATTCAAACTGCATGAGAACAGAAGGGGCAGAGAGGATTGCCTAACAAAAGCGTCATTATGTACTGCTGATGAGATTAGCAAGTATTTTACAGTATTTCCTAGGATACTAACAAATGTTTTAAAAAAAATGTAATTAGAACGATTGCCTTCTCGGTTTATCAACTGTGTAAAAAGTTCTCTGTCTTCTCGCAGAGGAAGCGACTCAAATTAAAGCGACGTTTCGAAGTCATACTCCGACTTCATTTTCCGGTAAGTTCCGAAAGCGGTTACTAGACGACTCGGCCGAGGGGTGGAGCGAGGGCTTATTAGGCCGGAGATGACCTCCACAGTCGTCTGTCAGTTTTCCTTTAATAATTTTACAGCGATTACTTATCTCCAATAAAGTATTTCTACGTCTATTATTTCGCAACAGCGCATGAACATTACACAAGTTCCATAAAAATGACCTGAGGTTGGAAAACTTCTTAATCCATTCTGTTAAACAATGCAGCTCATATCTGATTGCTAAACTTCAAAGCAACATTTGAAACCGGTCCTTATTAAGTTGATGTTTTTAGTAGCTGCAGAATATGACAAGCGTAGCAAGAAGGAAAATTAGTTTATTGCGACTGCTTGGTCAAAGTTTCGAAAATTTTGTCTTATTTAGAAGTAGGCCTAATAAAAGAATACTGGGTGGCCCGTGCGAAAATTTCGCGAATATTATGCGATGATTTATGAGGTTGGTGGTTTGTAGCAATTGTTTATTTGTCATCTGAAATAGGTACGTAGCGAAACACTTATAACGTCTTACAAAACAACTAGAAATGATGAAATGTTTCCCTCACATAAACAGAAATATCCGATAACCTCCTTACTCCAAAAAATATTGACAGTTTATCAAAATGCCCGTGATATCCGATGCTACTATCTAGCACTCTTAACAACATCGCCAGCGAAGCTAGACTCTGATCTGTTGCATACCTGTGACTTTAAACGTTCAGAATTTTGCCATTTACTGAAAAATTCCTTTCTTGATTAATGACGTTACCTAAATGGAGAGCTTAAACTTTAAAATGATACCTCATTTATCGAGTTTTGTTAAGTATGAAGGGAGAAAGATTCACAAAAAATAAACACCTTTTAAGAATAACATATATGATGTACACTTTTTATTTAATTTAACATTTAACTACATTCTATTTCAAACGCAAGTTTTTATTGTGGTTTACAATTATTTTTCAGATATATGATGTAAAAAACTTTGCAAAATTTTCGTTTGAGCTGAGATCCGTTGCTAGCTGTAATAACTGTATATCCTCTACGGAGTTTTGATACTAATTGAAAATTGCGTCAGGGGTAAAGATACATGTTTTCAGACAGTGAGGGCCATGTATATATACTATTGCAACAGAATACGGCATACTAACAAAAAAATTCTACTGATGCTTCTGCTTTTTTTCCCAATAAAGGTAATACCTTATGTTAGATAGAGCCACATTCACTTTCCGCACGTGTGACGAGCTAGGTATCACACATCGACTTGCACGCAAACAGCCAACCACGCTTTATTGACTGCAGCGCCCGTCACAGACATCCAGCCCTTGTCAACCTGTTGTCTGTTGCCAGCGACGGCCGACGGTAATACCACATCGTATCGCTATCGCAACTCACATTTACATGTCATGTCTGACATCATTTGGCCTGTTTCTCCCTTGTTGATAACAGTAAAAATGATTTCGCAAACTCGGAAGTAGTTCGAAACTGTCCTCTCTCCAGGACATCAGGATGCAAGTTTAACAATCCTGGACTAAATCAGCTTTTCCAAACCTTTCACGCCGGCCTCGGTAGCGTAGGGGCTAGAGCACTAGCTCCACGTGCCGAAGGTCGCCGGTTCGAATCCGGCCGCGGGCATGGATGTTTAAGTGTTGTGTGTCTGTGTGTCTGTGTGAATGTCCTGTCCGTCCTGTGGTGTCTACACATAGGAAGCATAAACGCACTGGAGAAACTAAATTCACATGAAGAGGTATCATAAAAAACGCATTGAGCTGGCTAAATGGCTTAGTCGCCGAAAGCCATTAAAAAAAAAAAAACCTTTCATCAACGACGGACTCCTTACAGACTAGCCATGGACCCCTTAATAATAGTAATATCGTAAGAACGGAGACTTTCCCGGCATATAATTGTAATGACGTCTTCACCAGAGAAGACTCCATTGCATGGAAATTGGCTATTCTAAAACTTGGTAGCTCGACTCCCGTCTCACATATTGTGGCCAAAGTTCGCGTGTTTTCACGCCTACATTTATGTTTTCGTAATTATTGATTTTGGTAAACACTGGACTAGATCACTTTTCCCCACAAGAGCCAATAACATATTAAAAAATAATTCTACGGACAACTAACGCTTTGTATATATGTATATTATTAACATTTAGGATATATTGTATTTTTTATTATTATTTTTATTTTTTGCTGTCGTCAGTCTCTCGACTGGTATCTTGCGCTAACCTCTTCATCTCAATATACCGCTTACAACCTTCATCTTCAATTATGTTCTTTAGATATACTAATCATTGTCTATCTCTACAGTTCTTACCTTCGACTGTTCCCTCCGCTAACAAATTAACCAATCCCGCATGTCTCAAAATGACCCATCATTCTGTATTCTTCTTTCCGTAAGATTATTCCACAACCTCCTCTTCTAACCCACCATCTCCAAAACACGTTGATTTCGTACTTAATTTTTAGCATTCTCATATTTCAAATGCTGGTATTCCTAAAGTCCATGCTTCACTACCATAAAGTGCTGTTCCTTTTGACTACTAGATCAATATTTGAACCTAAAAGATTTTTCTTTTTCAAGAAGACGCCTTTTGCCATTGTTATTCTGCTTTTAACATAATGCAACAACTATACCGTTATGATATCATAAATCTAAAAATATGTTTCATGTTTCTACGGAAATACATTTACGAAGCTGGAAGTGATCTATTAAAAGTTAATTATTTTTTGAGTAAACTTTTAATATTTATTAACCAAATGAATGAAAATATTATGAATCTACAAAGAGAAAGAGTAAATTACGTAAAAGAAAGAAGGACTAATAATGTAATGTTGTAACTCACTATTAATGAGATTGCTGGGCTCTTCAGTCGTTGCAAAGTTCGTGAATGTCTAGATCAATATTAGTAAAATTCATTCTAGGATCATCACATACATTAAGTCGGATTCCGTTTTATTATTATTATTACTATTCTGTTTTTGAGGAGCGATGAAAATTCTTACTACAATAATAGGGTGCTGAAAACTGCATGACGATTTACGATGCTTCTTCAAATAATTGGAAATATTCACTTCTCACTGAACATGAGATCCAGAATCGATGCAAACCAATATCACGAAATAGCATTTTAAAATGATTGTCACTTGAAACTCAGTGAAATGTTCTTTCTTATATAAAGGAAGACCATTCTCGTAACTGTAAGCACGAAATTGGTTGCGAATCGACATAAATCTCTCATACAAGTTATCAGGAAAATCGTTCAAATATTCATGTCTTCATATTCGGCCACGTTTGGAGAAGAATGTGTAAGCTTTCTTCGAAGAACGACGGGTACCACTCCTTCCCTGGCCAGCATGTTCGCCTGACTCGTCGCCTGGGACGATTGGGGTATGGCCAGTTGGCAATTTGTTCGTTTTGGTCTTGGTGCAATCATTATCGATGGTTCGTGGACGCACCTACAAACTGCATGGCGGCGTGTGACCCAGCAGCATGTCCAGGCTCACTTTGATCCCAAGCCACGGCGTCTAGAGGCTCGTATTGTAGCACCTGGTGGCTTCACACGGTAATGAGTTCTCACGGTCACAGTCTTGTAATTCTAATCATTTGTGACTGTCATGTCCATAATCTGTGTAATAATTTTCTATTTAATCGTATATCTCATTCTAGGTGTTGTAATTTTAACAAACTGTAGTCTATTCGTTTTATCATTCGTGGCATTGGAGTTTAGAATGCACAGAGGGGACCAAAGAAGTTTGAATATTATACAAGAGGGCACAACAGTTTAGTGCGAAACACGTTCTCCTATCCATAGATTTATTGACTGTAGAATACAGATATATACTGAGACATAAGCCAGATGTGAAACATTTAATTCACTTGTCACTGTTTTCCTATTAATTTGTGATTCACAGCGGGATTTGAACGGACACTTCTCCTTTTTCCTCAAGTCCAACACCGTTGTAATTTTAAAGGCTCCTCTATACAATCGCCCATGATGGGTGACTACAGGCACGCACGATTGTGTAGAGGACATAATCGTCTGTGAGTGGCCATCATCACCTATTATCGTGAGTAATCGTGAGCGATCGGTTCGTTTTCGGCACATCAAAGGAATGCGTGCCGATGATCGTGCTCGTGTCCACACAATCGCCCAACATTCAGTCGCACGCAGAGGTCCAACATACGACTTTTTTTCGCAACAAATGGAAATAATTTTTGCACTAGATATTCAAAGTCGCTTGATGACATGCGATCGAAGTTATCAAATTCTGATGATGGTTCTGCCAAAAGTTCGGCTAGCTGTTTATTCATGGTTTGTCTGGGGGAAAAAAATCATGTGTATGGACGGAGAAGTGAAAACGAATCGCAGGCAAGAGTTGCCTAATACCTAGCACAGTAATGGGAGGATCTGTACCTTCTTCAGTAGCGTTCTGGCCTCGCATTCGGGAGGACGGCGGTTCGAATCCCAGTCCGGGCATCCAGATTTGGATTTTCCATGGTTTCCCAAATCACTCCAGGAAAATGCCGGGATGCTTCCTTCAAAAGGCCATGGAATACTACCTTTTGTCCCCCCCCCCAAGCCAAAATCCACTGAAGGCAAGCCCCCCCCCAAGCAAAATCTTCTCAAGCCAAGCCCCCCCCCCCCCCCCCAAACCAAAGTCCGCTCAAGCCCCTCCAAAAGCAAAATCCTGGATCCGCCCCTGCCAAAACTACACAGATAACATTTACATAGGACATCCTTCTGAGGTTGCACGATTCGTAAATGGAATTTGCAATGATTGAGTTCAATATCACGACTCAGCCATCAACCAACACAACAAACAAAAACCTAACTAAAACAAAATCTCAATGAATCTATAAAATTAAGTTTGCGTAACATAGAGTAACTTATTAATCCGTAATCACCACAATCCGCTATCACTTTGACATCCATTTTCAACAGACAACAGTCAATAAATGAAAATTCACAGACAGCAATCCATGATCGCGACGATGATGGCCCATCATGGGCGATTGTGTAGAGGAGCCTTCACAGTAAGTCGAAGTGACTCCTAGTTGGTCACTTTAACAACGTAAAGATTTCTTCGCAGACTGTTGCAATCGCCTCGACTTTCACTTGCTGGTTACCGAAGCTATTCTGTGAACTGATTGCAGTCATCAGGCGTCAGACGTCGGCCTCGTGAAGGCGATAAGATGAAAGAGAAGCGAGTGGCAACTTACCGTCTCTGATGGTTTTGGCTGTGTTGGTGAGCATGCGGAGGTCACTGTTGTCGAGCCAGCGCGAGAAGCGGTCCCTGACGCTGTCCGGGTCGTCGTAGCCGGCTGAAGTGACGCCCAGAACCACCACGGCCTGCACCTGAGGAGACCAACGCCCAGATCACAGAAACTTCAAGGAAGAATGCAGATCCATGTGTGGAATATTTATGTAATAATCCTGCCACGCTTCGCTGTGGCCCAGTCTCACATAAAATGAAACAGCCAACCGACTCTATAACATGCAACATATGATAGGGTATATGCTTGTATGATTTTTATATTAATTATTTATACTGTTATATAGCCGTAAAAATATATTACTGATGAAAATAATTAAATTTAATATAAAAAAATACTTACTTTAAAACTGCAGTCGAGTTCCGACGCCTTAAAAGCCGCCAGTTTGGCGGTCTGTACCGTGACGTCATTGTACATGACTACATTGACGTATTGTATATTGTGAAGTGTTTTATTTCAAAAGTTTTATGTTTTATAACTAATTTCGATATGGAAGGAAGTCGAAAACCTGTAATGCAACTATGTGCAGAAATGCGATAAGAAATGCACGTGATAAAAGTATATTTTTATGTCCCGCGAGATGCTAATGTAAGAAAAAAGTGGTGTATAGCTACGATAAGCCGAAATAATCTTTTAGTTGTTTATATTGTCGTGAAGATCATTTTAATGTAAGTAAATAATGTTTAATCTTGTTATGTCAAATACTTATAATACATAACAATTCGTTACTTATTCAAACTCTAATCATAACTTAGTTCACAAAAGTTTAATAGGTATATTTTATAAATAACTTCTTATTCAAGTTTAATCCAAAGCAACTACGAACATTTTAAAGCCCACAAAGGAGACCATCAGACGAATTTGAATCTCCTGAATATATATTGAAGGGTATATGTCTACCTATACTCATGACTTTAAGAGGCCACATCAATTAATAATTGAACTGGTTGATAATGATATGTCTGATCTACCATCGCTTCCTCAAATTCGCCTACCAAAATAATAATAATAATAAATAAATTAAAAATACTAATGAATTTTAATTACAAAATTTGGCATATATTACCTAGAATCGGTGTGGTATAGGCGGTAACGTGTCCGCTCCCTAATTTCCGACCAGGGTTTAAATCCCCGTTATATCTGATATTTTTATTTATTTTTACATGCAGAAATTGTTGAACATGATTTTTTTAATTTTATTTAAACTTTAAAATAAATCTCATTACTTATAGCAGATACAACAAATGCCGTTTCGGCCAATCCATTAACAATGATTTCCTAATATGCCTCGCCAATACCCTTTGAAACTTGGTTATGAGGCAAATCTGTTTTCGTCACGTACATTATTTTATTTTCAACTATTTACATCCTACCACTTCACTGGATTAATATATCGATAGCAGAAAAAAGAAAAAAAATCGATCTTCTCGATGTTACGTATTTTGTTTAAAGTAGGCCCTACTTAATGACGACATACAAATATAGGAAAGACGAAAATAAAATAAAGTAAAAAATAACACTTATTTCAATTGAAAAGCTCCAAAAAAAAAAAAAAAAAAAAAAAAAAAAAAAAAAGTTATTAAGAATGCAGATTTTACTGATGTATGATTGTAGTGAAGTCCTCACGGGCTTTCCGAATTTTAAACAATGATTTTGTGGAAAAATGCTTTTCTGCTTCTTTATTATGTAACTAGCTTCAAAAATCGTCACAAATGACGGGCTAAACGGTATGTTCTGGCAAGTCATTTCTTTACAATTGATTAAGTTAGTATAATTGTTTTAAAACATCGTGCAATGTAATTAATTGTATCTTATCTGTAACAAAAACTATCAGTTGTCACTCTGGTCCAATATGCATTTAAATATTACCACAAACTCCGCTAATATACTAGACCTATATTTGAATTCCATGCATATTTCCCATTGTCAGCAATTTCATTGTTGGTTACTCCACCGTGTCCATTATTTACATTAGGGGAGCGTGCACAAACTACGTGGCTCGGTCCAGTTGGGGGGGGGGGGGGTTGGCTGGAAGGTTAAGCTGGGCTACGTGGGGGGAGAGGGGGTTCCGAGCCAGGCCACGTAGCTTTCCTTTCACAACATTTTTCACAATTAAAATGAGGAAAAGAACACGCAACAGCATGTGAATATTTATTTACTTCATTTAATTATCTCCGTATGTAATTTACAATAGTCTGACAGGAGAAAACAAAACAAAATGTCTTCTGCAATCAAAAGGGGAAAAAGTTATGTGCTACATGGGGAGGGGGGGGGGGGTAGAGGCAAAAGCCACGTAGGGCTATGTGGGGGGAGGGGAGGGGGGTTCACAGGAGGCCAAAATGGAGCTACGTGGTTTATGCACGCTCGCTAGGTACTTCTAATACGTAACTAAAGCGTATAAATGTAATAATTCAAATATCTAACACTTAATTACCTTGCAGCTTTCACTCCTCCGACGTCAGGACTGCAGAATCCAGATTTGATGCAAAATACGTTGTCATCACGAAAACATTGTGTTTTGGGTGATTATTTTACAAAACCGCTTCTATTCACTATTTACCGTATTGTATGAGTATTCTCGCAAGAATGCAATATTTCACCAGTTATGTTGATAAAACTTAAACACAATTACAAAATTATAAAAACGTTCAGTAACTGAGCCTTCGTTTACAATATGAACGTGTACTTTGACGTCACGATTAGATTCGATCAAAAGCTTGCGTTTTGCGAAGTGGCATTTCTCTTGTATTTTTAACACTTTTTATCAATTAAAAATCAATAAATAAAAAGCGAATAAATATGAAAAAACGTTGTAGTGGTAATTCTACAGTGATAAAACTTCCAAATAAAAATACTAGACGTATATTTGAATTGCATGAATATTCAATTATTGACGATGTGAAAAGCATTCAGTTTCTGATTGTGATATTCAAAGGTATAGATAAAAATGAAAAAGATGTTGTTTACAAAAAATAAAACATTTTTACTGTAATGCTTGTTGATAGGTTACATTTCTGTGTGTCCGTTTTCTGTATAAATATAAAGATCTGACGCTTTATTGACTCTTGGATCATGGTGAACGCAAGGCGTATTTGAAATTGAAGTAGTCTGAATTCGAACATCATTTCCCAGATAGTCAAATCACTTCCAACAATTCATTATGCAGATGATAAGCATAATATGTTACAAACTATCATGAAATTTTTGAAAAAATGTTGAAATTTTTTGAACAAAACCGCAGGTGAGGATCGTAGTACACAAAAACTTTTTTCATGCCACCCACCACATTTTCCCAAAATTTCAAGTCAATCGACCTTCTACTTTTCCAGCTTTACGATCAAAAACATTGGATGGCTGAATTTTGATATATAAAGATGTATAACCTTAAAACTTACTTACCTTCCAGTACGTTTTCATATACAGTTTACAGGTGAACGTTTCAGTTCCTTCTTCGATAATTTCGTCAAATTCCTGATTCTTTTGACTACAAAAGACAACCTTAATACTCCTGAAAGTAAAACACTTTTTTATCCTTTTTATCCTTTTCGTTCAAAATCCATTTAGGTTTCATCACCAACATGTGTCTTCCTCATAATCATCACTTTGCTTGTCCACCTCCTATGTATTTATCCGCCTCCTGTTTTCCAACTTTTCCCAATCCAGCTCGTCTGTGATGTTCGTTACCTAATTTGCTATACTGTAATTGTACCTGCCACAATTTCCATCACTCCTGTACTCCTGTATAAGGCACACATAGTAAGAGTCCTATTAGATACCACCATAATCAAGCAACGACCTGGCCAACATTTAGTAGTCCCCTTCCCTGTGTAGAGAATTTCCGATAATTTTTAATACTAAAGAACAGAGTATTTCTTTTTGCTGGACGTTGTCACTTAGCATGAGAACCACGCTGTAATCAGACTCTAACGCAACCAGAGACTACATTCAAGGCTGAAAATGTCTCCTTCTCTCTCGCACACGGTGCGTATGCATTCGCCCACCACGATGATATTATAACCATAATGAGAGAATAATTAAACCAGTGGGAGTAAATCACATCCTGTTCACTGCTGACCAATGGGAGCTCCTTTTTCTCTTCCCCCGACACAGCGACGGAGTGTTCTCTGCAGTGGGTATTTCACTTATGTTTAAGAACCTTATGCAAAAAAACTTTGGTAATGACACTTTTTTTCAATGTCCTCCTCGTTTGCAAGCAGTTTAGCTGTTATAACAGAAGAAACGAAATTTAATGCCAGACTAATTTCGATAGAAATTTTAGTCAGTTTGATTACACACTTTCTCTGCAGTAATACTATGTTAGAATTAGAAGAAAGCTAAAATTTCTCCGGTAGGAAGTTTCGAGCTAACGTTTGCCCATGAACCAAGAACCATGAAGCAAAAATTTGTAATAAAACTTTATAGAAAATCTAGAACACTTGTTGTAAATATAATATGGCTTCATCTGTTTCACATGACAATGTCATCCATGAACAATATATCCTGAGACTAAAGTGATTTATGAACGCCCAATTTGTAAAGGCGCAATTATTCTGTTTCTGAGAGGTATTGCAGTGTGTAATTGAAATACTGGGGAAAAATTATCTTTTTATATCGATTCCTGCCTTTTTTAAATTGATGATCATTACGTAGACTGTATGAGGGGAATCAGGTATGTGGAAAACCGGTATGGTACGATTCTCTTGCGATATCAAACATAAGTTTGAAAATTGTAATAAAAATTGAAACATTTCTAATAAGAGAGCAAACTTTTCTAAAAATTACCTTTTGACAATCCCTTGACGCTTAAAATCGCGCTCTCGTAATTCCATTGGTAGAATGTCTGACTTAATTTCGGTCTATTGTTTTTATCTCAACGACGGGGAAAATTTTTTAAGATTGAGTTCGGTACGGCCTCTCAAGAATCACTCGGACTGCTGCCCAATAAATACTCAAGAAGAAGCTCCTCAGGAAAATACAGAATTGTCGTACCGTGAAATTTAGCACGTCACCTTCTCCTTGTGTCGAAGTTCTCGAATGGAAATACAGAGCTCTGCCTGGAAGGACTGGAAGAGAACCGCCTACCTTTACCTTTCTTGATGACATTTGCCGCGCAATACGGACATCAAAACAGAAACGCACCACAGGACTAAAGCCAGCGATTCCTTAAGCCGGACTCAGACAAGTGACCTCCAAGCATGGGCTAAAAACGCCGGCATGTCAGATCTACAAGCTATTACTCTCTACACTATTTGCGGGGATTGTGTTTACAGACTCACCAATGACGCCGCTCCTACGATGATGGAACCGAGTCGCACGGAGAACCAGAAGCAGAAGCTGTACATGGCTACCATGGTGCAGTCCCATGCGTCGTGTCTCCTTGTAGCTACACTCCTGAAAATAAAGAAAATTAGTCTTCGTCGTTGTAATTATTGTATCAATACATTTCTCAAGACCTGAAGAAAGTTTTAGACTTGTTTTCAGGGAAGACCAACGTCATCCTCACTGTTCTCAGCCTGATGTGTTCCAACCTGTTTATGAACAAGTTAAGCAAAGTACTGTCGTTCAGATTTACTGGTATTTTGTTGTCAAATAACATATTTTGGTATTTGTGTTTACATTTTAATGTATTTGTTGAATATTGGATTTATTCGGTGATCGAAATGTTTATGTCCTTTAAAAAAGTCCGAATAAAGGTGCGTTGATATAGATTTTACTAGCCATTAAACGTGAATAGCCTGTAATAAACACACATGTCACTGCTGCAAAATGACAAAATGTAATGTTACGGATTTTAAAAACGTCAATTACGCATTACTGTCGCTCTAGTGTAGCCCAAGTTGGGGCATACTAAAAATACCTTTCGTTCAAGTCAGAAACTCATACAGTAAAATCAAGCATGGGTAGATCGTGAAAGCTTCAGCCTTTAATGTGCCTGACAGCACAGCCGATTCACGTCAACTGCCGCAGTATTGAAAGGACAGCCTTGGTATTCGCATGAGAGGCGTCCACGAAATTGATCGACTTCACTTTCAAAGGAGTAATCTCTTAAATTGAACAAACTGATAAACCTGGACACCTACATTCAACTGAGTTCGAAGATTGTTACTTGCGCGAGCGGCAAAGCAGTTTTAACAGCAACCTCGACTGTCATTGTATTGATTTTACGATGTCTCAACTGATTTAAAGTGACTTTTAACAATAGGTTATTTCTTTATCCATCCCTCTGCAAAAAACAAAGTTGTAATGTCTTTCCTCAATAAAATACGTCATGTATCCTACAATGATATCACTGTCAGTGAATACCCGCTTCAATTTATTTACTATTGGTAAAAAAATACCCATACCCTAATATCTTCCGTTCCTTGCCCCAGTATTGAGAAATAAATCCAAAAGTAAAAGAAAAATTAAGTATTGATAAGTACACAAGAGTTATTTTTATTTTATTTACATGCGAAAGCACGTAATATCTGAAGCTACTCCTAATCTGTTGTGTGTGTGTGTTTTTTTCTCGTTTTTCTTTTCTTTTTGTATTATTTGTGAATTCTATAGTCGAATAACCTTCATAGAATGTACATGAATTTGTGTGTTTAGCTGTTGGCTTCTGTGTTTGGATACTATAACTTTTTGTCGATTTAAATCCATTTATTTAGCTCCTTGTTTCAAAGCTTATTTTTCATCATATAACAAGTTTACATTAAATCTGATACATATTCCCTGAGAAGCTGATAAATATTGGTTGTGAAATATCGAAAAAATTTGTGATTTGCTAAAGTAAATGCGTTTGACATGATAGTGCAAAATTGTTTTCCGATTTTCTTTAAGTTCTGCAATAAGCGTTTTAAGTTTACTTTTATATTTAAAAAATACATTTCCTTCTGGATTTCTATTTTACTGTAGAAATTTAATTTTATTTGTTATAAAACGCTGCTATAACGAGGAAATGAAGACCTAATTTTATTCTCATATACTAGATATTATCCAACCACATTGGCTCAGGACGTTGTGGTACGATAATGGTGTCCAGTCCCTGACAAGGTATTAGTTGATTCCATCCGCGACGATTAAAAAAAGAATGCTGTCGGAAATTGGCGCGCGAAGTAGGAGAGTTGGTAGGGCTCACTTCCTAATCAGGTTGTTTACTGAAGTTTCGATCACCTAATATATTTCAAAACTCTCTGCAGTGCTGTTGGTGATTCGTTTGTCGGAAGAGGACAAAACTCGGCTGAACCTCGCTATCTCTCAGAAGAGTGGGCCTGAATGGGCGTGCTCCTGGATCACTCTCTCCCTTCTTCCTTTCTTTCTTCTCTCACCCACAACATCAGTCATCCAGACGTTCAGTAACACTTTCACACTGGGGAAGCAACGGGAAAGAACATTTCCCCTGGAAGTTACAACGGACAGGCAATAACCTCCACAGAAATCGTTTACCTCACGATACTTGGTTGGTACACCCACTTTAAATACTTCAAATTATTCGCACGATATTCGAACATTGGAAAATTCGAGGTATTTTAGGTAATTTCGTACAAAATTATTGATCATAGTTGTTTTGTATACATACATTAATATTACGACTGAAAAAAAATATGGGCGGACATATAATCATTAACATGATTATCATGTTTAAGATACTACGAAAACAAGTGGGAACAACGACATGTAGTGTCAAAACGTATTTTTAAAAAAAAAATTTCGCGAAAAGATTTACGTTATGGCGGCTGATTGGGTATCCACCAGAGCGCAACACGCAGCATGGGTGAACTGATATTGAAAATGAGCAAAATTGTTAATAAAATCAACTCAACTTGCGACAAGAATCAAGCCGATCCACAAAATTAATTAATAACATACTGCTTCTTTATGATTGTGTTACTATTTTTAGGCAAAATTCTTTATTAAAAAAAGTCAGTTTTTTTTAAAGGATTGTTTAGGAAAGTTCATAGGGGTACGTGGAGTTTTGAGTTTGAGAAACCCTGCTCTAGGCAAAACAATAGCTCGCTCCGCAATGGTTCAGATGCACTCTATAGTGCAGTTTTTTCTTTAGTTTCGAGCTGTATTTTCTGAACGAATCGGGTCCTGAATTTTAAGAATACCGCTTAAAAAAAACCTTGTCCATCTCTTAGTTGTCAATTGTTACTTACATAGCAGTGATGACATCAAATGTCCTTGATTTTTTTCCATGCTTCTACAAAATACGTTACGAAACCTGCCATTATATAGCTCATACACAAGAATTGTTAATAATCTGTACGTATGATGAGACTGTCAATTTGTGAGAATGCCCACTGCGTGGTTTTGCATCTCTGGATGCTGCCAGAAGCCGTGGCACTGGGCTACACCATGAACTGTACGTAAGTGAGTAACTAGTGACAAATATAGCTGTACAGCTTAAAAGCAGACAATGCCCGGTTCAAAGAGATCAGGAAACATCTAAAACATGCTGAGGCGAGAAGACTTCTTAAATCTATTTTCTGTTTCCCGCGTCGTTTGATTCTTTGGGCTCAATAAAGAGCTCTGGAAGAAACGTTGGAACCAACCACGAAACAGCACAAGAAAATATTTCTGCAATAAAAAATATACTTCAGAAATTATTCACAGAGCCTATAGTTCGCTTAGAACATGGAAAATTTCCCTTGAAGTAAGGTAACAAAGGGTATATCGTTTAAGGGTCGTTATGGTTATACATATATTTATTGGAAATGAATTATGATTTTAGTTAGATTTAATATTTTGTGAGTTAGTAAAGCTATTACAGGCGTTGTTTGTCGGTAGAACGCTGACACAGAGGTTATTACACAGGTCAGCGATGAAGACCCAAGGTGTCGTACGGGCTCAGCGAGCCAGATTCGTCTTCACTTTGTCGATCGATACCAGTCCGTCAGTATGGGTTAACTATTAGTTAAATCGTGTCAGTAGTTTTGCTTTATCACCATGCTTCCATTAGGTCAGTTTGCAATTCAACATAAATTAACATGTTCTAGTATGTGCTTTACGAAACTCATGAGCAACCGGTTCAGTAATTATTGGTTATAAAGGCTAACTGGGATTATCCATGCAGATCGTGCTCTCAACTGTATGCACACAATCCTCGGTGATCAATAAATGGGATTATTAAATCGATAGTCGTATACATTTTTTATTAGGTTGTTTCTCAGCTAGGCAACCGTTATGCTCTGGACTTTTTCTGCATAACGTTCCCCAACATTATAATGGGGTGGTGTCAAATTAATACTGACAAATAACAAGATAGTGTTTAGATCCGCAGATATGCAGAAAATCAGAACGACCAAAGACAAAATCAACACCCATCCGCTATGGCCAGAACTGGCGTTAGGGGGGGGGGGGGGATAAGCGGGTCAAATGTACCCGGGCCCGCGCGGCTGATGGGGGTCCCGATCACCAGCTGTAGGGGCCCCCACTCGTAAGTTGTAAAGCTAAAAAAAAACGTCGCCAATTTGGTCTGAAGGAGGGCCCTAACTGGTGAAATCGCCAATGGCCCCCAACTGGTTACCCCGGGCCCCAAAATCCTAGCGCCGGCCCTATGAAGATTTGGCACTGGGGATAGAAAACGGAATTTTAAAATGGATGACGAGATGCTAGGTCCTTAGAACTTTGATATAATAACGAGAAGATGGATCGAAAGATAAGGTCTCGAACCCCATCGTTATGAGGAATTTCAATGCGTCTGAATGGTTGCTGGATTCAGTGACTTGTCTCATAAAAAATTGATGGGACTTTAGATCGTTAGTATACAATCGCCACAACGTTACCTCAACAATATGATCAGTTGTGAATAGCTTTCATTCAAACAATAATCCTATTAAAACGATAAGACAGTTCAAATACCTATTACAAATTGTATTGACTCCTACTTTGATACATCAATATATCAGCCTGTTAAATAGAAGGGCATGAAGCACAAAACTTTGTTGGGCCTGTGTCTGGTGCATAACACATACGTTACACATGGTAGTAAAAACTGTGGGCATTCTGAGTGTATCACGGAAATCGTGATTCCAAGGTCTTTAAATATGCATCAGCTGGCGACACGCAACTCGAGGTGCGCGTCACGGCAGGCGTGAGCTCTGCCAGGGATAAACTCACCAGTCTCCATTCTAATACTGGATTAGCTGAACGGAAACCACCACTGGAAGAATGTCTAAAATACCTTCTACGGTCTACTTGCAACAAAATACGAGACATCTTATGATTGGATGGTTAATTATAAAGTATTATATATATGCCCCTGTTTAATTGTATCCATAAAAATCTATTACACTCATTGAGAACATGAATTATTCTGGATACAAATGTCAGATATTGTGTATTGGGAGAAAAACAATGATATTGTTGAAATCTCATAAGTTTTCACGCTTGAGTTATAATCAATTGCAGCTTTAATGTGTTTTTTCACAATTAAGTTGGCGAAAATCTTGCTAATCTCCGAAGATTTCGGAAACATATTAGTATGAAGCTTGCGTAATTGGTCAGGTTATATGAAATTTTTGCCTCTGACGGCAAAAATCTGAATCCTAATTGTAAATATTAATTAAAATCTATAAAATCTTGCCCTCTGTATCGTCTCTCATTGTTGTCGGAATTAACTAAAGTTCGACTCCTCAGAAAGTTTGGTTGCCATTCTTTTCTTCGCTTAGTATGACTAAATTAAACTCTTCTAGATTTCAAATTCGTTAATCTGCTCAATAGAATCTTTAAAACTGTTTCCTGTCAATGGTTTATTTTTATCTTCTCAAAATGGCATTCCGGATGTAATTTTCTGATCCCATTCCAGCCATTGATTTTAATACAAACAATTGCCAATTTCCTTCTTATTCCGTCGCTCAAGTCTGCTATTTCAATAAGAGATGGATACCTAAAAACTCGATTTCTCGTACGCCTGTCGTCCATTAACAGCACCTTTACATATTTCAATAAGGTATGTTAATATCCCCACAGAGAAAATTGGAATTTCCACCTGCTCTTAGAAACATATTTATACCCATTCATTCTATGAAAGGAGCGATAAGTAACTTCTGGGTGAACGTTAATGAATGGTTCATATCATTTCCCATTTTCGCGGATGCAGGCCCGCCGCTAGCTGTTTGAGCGCCCGCGTGCAATACCAATTATGCCGCCCCCTGTCTAACTAGCCAGTGGTGGATTTAGGAAATTTCCGAACCGGGTCAGAACACTGTGAGATTGCCGCCCCTTCAAACATTATTTGCCGCCCCCATTGTTGCCATTCCGAGTGTCGCCGGCCGCCCGAAGCAGCTGTTGAGCTTAAAAAAAAAAAAAAAAGGTCGCCCCCCTTACATAATACGCTGCAAATTTCGTCGCGGCGACAATAGAGTGGCAACTATCGCGGGGTGGCGACTGTCGATCGCTCGTTTTGCCGCCCCCCCTCGATGTGCCGCCCGCGTGCGGCGCACGCGTTGCACGCCCGCTTACGGCGGGCCTGCGCGGATGCATCGATTGTTCCTTAATACAAATCGTGTAATGTTTTATTCCCGTTTCTTGTCGGTTATTCCTCTGTTCCTAACAACAGTAATACCATCCATGCATTTTGGTATAGTTTACGAAGTATGACAGCTATGTAAAGACTGACCTTAAAGCATATATGTCCCAGTTGATAGAACGAAGAATTATCTTAAAATCCTCATAATGATAGTTGCAATTATTTTTTCTCGAGCCTATTTTTTTTAAATTTCAGTCGTTCGTATGCTAAAAGACTATCCACGACTGTACTTTCGTCGGTTTGATATGTGTCCTGGATATAATAGGTTTAAATACGATCTGACGTAAGTTTTAAATTTAACGTATTTTTTCTTTTCCGATTTCTCAGAAACAGTTTGGTTACCATTCTTTTCTTCGCTTAGTATTACTGATTAAACGCTTCGATATTTCAGTCTGCCCAACAGAATCTTTTAAACTCTTTCCTGTCAATGATTTATTTTTATCTTCTCAAAACGAAATTTCTCAAGTCGACGTCCTGATTAGGCTGATGATCAGCAGTTGACCGTTTACTATTTCCACGATAGAAGAAGTGAAGTAATAGGGCTACGAATATTATGCTTATGAATGGACTTTCGTAGGTTGCATATCGAATAGTAAGGGAACTCCTCGAGCCTAAAGATCATTTCTCCTTAGTGGGCTAATCCAGCGTGCAATAACGGTAACTACTAACGTGATTTTCGCTGATGTAGACGCCTCGTTTCGATAGGGAAGTTTGTTCAACCAATCCTGAAAGGCACTTGCTACTAACTGAAAAAGCTGCACGAGAAACAGAGATCGCGGCATGTGATTCGATAACGGCGATTACATTTTTAACGGTCGAAGGAATAGTACCGGTGAGCATGTGAGCGCTTTTCTTTAGCTTTCTGGAACTCTGGGGAAAACATCTTTTGAACAAAATTTGAAAATAAATTTCTGTTCTACTTCTAAATTATGTTTGTATGCTGGTATTTATATATTTTTAAAAAGATTTGACAGTGAAATAATTTCGGTTTGAAACAAAAATTTTGCTTAGCATGACTCGATCAGGTAGCCTGTCAGCGAGAGTTGACAGTCATTAGGATGATGTCCCAAAACAACATCAATCTCATGAGCTGACAACATAAAACTAAAATGTCACAACATAAAATACTTACACCCGTCATAAAGTCTTTCCTACGTAGCACTGATTACTGCTTCATAAATCTTTAAAGCCTCAATGTATCAAATGAAAAATATGAGGGTGAAACGTGTAATTCTTATTTCTAATAGAGCGATCTCTGGAAATGATTTAAAAAAAAAAAAAACCGGAGCTTTAGTCTTTCCAAGATTTATCCAAATAACAAGAACCTAAGGGGGAAAAGCTTTTTTATATTGAATAGATATTTCATGATAGGTCTCCTTCAATTCCTCTAATTCACTGTGCTATGGAAATCATTTTTTGATTTTGTGATAATTCACTGTAGAAATCAACGTATACATAGAATTATGTGATGTAACAGTGGCATGACCTTTCTTTCCCCACTCTTTTCTGTACCAGATTCCTCTTTCGTTGTATTGTATACTCCAAGTTATGTGAGTTTTTCTTAGAAATATCCTGTATCTTTGTAAATTAATAAGAATTTACAAAATTATGATTTAATTTCTGATGTAAAGATCTATTGCACTAAGAATATTACAGGTACCAAAGAAGATTATCATAAATATTCAAAATCGCTGAAAAACATTCTTCTAATTCCGACAGTTACAACTTAAATGATTCAAATTATTCATTATTTACAACGGTTTCTATAATGACGAAGAGAACAAAGAACAGGTTTAGCAGAGTATATGAAATAGAATATATGTAGTAATCAACTTTGTTCTCCAGTAGTAAACAAATTTTCTTACGTCCGTATACAAATTTCTGCATTCTAGGAAAACCAAACTGTCTCTTCTAAAGCAACATTATATTTTTTTTATATAAAAATTAGCTTATTATTTATTTCAATCGAGAAAGCAAAAGAAACCTTTACATGTAGTCATATTCTTCCTGCAGAAAACAGTGAATTTCTATCTGTAATACTCATTCTTTTTTAATACCTCTTCCGAGTGTAATAAGTTAACGTGTACAGAGGAAACAAAAAATGGTTATAATGATTTTTTTGTTTACCTACCTTGAAAACTGAAATAAGTTTTAATAACCATATGAAAGGATTTCAAGTTTACCCGCATTCAATGTCTATCGCAGCTGTACCTACAATTTTACGCGCAATCGTCACCATGGAATATCCATGGCATTCTGTAGTCACACAAACCAACTTTGTCAGAGGTGAACGTTAGGTTAGGAACCTGCAGAAATCTCGGTAGTGATTGTAATTCTGTAAAGCCACCAGATAGCTCTCGGCGTTGTTCCTATTATGTATTCACCGTAAGATTAATATTTATACCCGAAAGTAGGCTGTTTTTTGTATACCCGACTCCAGTAACCATCGTAATAGAGAATTTTAATACCAGCAGCGTGCGAGAGCTATTGCTGTGTTGCTGTGTTTACCTGCTGAAGGCGCAGGAAGACCGGCACCGCGTCGATCGTGAGAGGGCTCCGTGGACACTGTGGACACGTTCAGGGGAGGCCGAGGTTCACTGGTAGTCGGGCGTCTGCGCAGAACACACCCGTCACGAGACAAATTCTCCTGATCGAAACAGACAACCAACAATACCACCAGAAGCGACTCGTATAAATAGGAACCATCCAAGAAAATAAATGAAACTTTTGAGCTTGGCAAAATCCTTCAAGATTATTTGTAGATGAAATTTTCTTTTTTGCAGACAAACCAAGACGTTAAAGATGTAATGTATGGTATGCAAAAAATAATGAGACGGAAATTTCGGATAAATATAAATCAAATCAAGGCGATGGTAATGAAATGAAGCAGAAATGATATCAATAGCAGTAGAGATGGTAATTCTGATCTAATGTAGCAGAAGGAACGAGACAATCATTTTTGAAGTAAAATTCTCTTTGACCAAGGCCGGTGATAGCGGGGGGCAGGGAAAGGGGAGCCGGCCGAAAAAAAAGGGGGGGGGACATAACCGACAGAAAAAAAAGGTCGCCCATCTGACCTGAGGGAAGGCCCCATCCAATGAATTTGCCCCAACCGGTTACATCACTGCTAAGAACACTTACCTGGGGCCACCGAGAATCCTAGCACCGGTCCTGTCTGTGACTAGTTCTCATAACACGAATATGCGGGAGAATGGACAGTAAATGGTGTGAGAACACGAAAAGTTTCCTCACACTTGCAAACAGCAGACGATCTCTGATGAGTGGAGTCTTCGAGAAACATTATGGGTGTCCCGTGCTAAAAAGCACAGCGAGAAATGGTCGCTGGACACAGATGTTATCAGTGCTGAGAGGCCCAAACCCTTCACAACTCTGGCTGATGGCAAGTCTCGCGTTTACATTGATTACTACGTCATAGGCATGGGAAGGTAAATGATGATCATTCATAATCACTGACAAAAATCATCACGCTACCTGCCACGTAGGTAATATACTATGATCGCCAGGCGTTATAACATGTTTTTGCCAAACCCCGAATAGGAAAAATGTCTACTCCCGAGTTGGACAGACTTGGGTTGCGTCTCTAGAGTTCAGTCGCGCCTCTCGAGGGTCAGCGAGGCTGAGAACCATTCAGAGCAGCACTGGCAAATGTAAGCTTTCTTACATTAGGATACATAAAGAACGTTACCGTAGTACTTTATGGATGGAAGCAACTCAAAAAAGAAAAATAGAAGAATTCAAAGCGTGATGCTAAAGAAGAGCGTTGTGTATTAAGAGATAACAACGAAATGACAATATTGAGCAAATCTTGGATAAAGAAAGGAATCTGTAACTACAGAAAAGTAGGATGGTGCGTCACATTTTATAAAATGGGGATCCTAACCATTGGAAGAAAGGACAACAAACGACGACAAGAAAGAAAATGATGCAGATAATTGAGGACGTAGTTCTTTTGGAGGGCAAGTGAATGTGTTAAGGAAAATACAAATGAAAAGACATTGTGAGTATTAAAAAGTTGTACCAATGATTGTTAGTTTCCAAGAATGCGGGGAGGCAGAATATTACGGCCCAAAGAGAGATGGTACTTGGCTCCATCACCCCCTTACCCTTTTAATATACAACCAGATGCTAACAGAATAGCAAAATACATATTTTCACAGTCTAAAATAAGTCCAAATTTCACCTATAATGACGTAGGCTGGTCGAAAATATTGAATTTTTAAACTCTAATATCCAGCACTGCTCACACAGAACAGGAAACAGAGTCCTTAAAGCACCTGATCAACGTTTCTAATGTTCTTTCTTTCTTTTTCTGAAACCAAACTTCAAACTAAATGGATTCATCTATTTCTTCACTTCTCTGGCTGACTTCTTGTTAACCAAGGATCATAATAGTACAGACGTATACAAAAAGGTTCTCGCCCGCTCTTTTAAACGCTTTAACTTCCAGTTAGCGGTTTCGTATTTACCGACCCGACACCGACACTACACTGACACGGCATAAGTTGTCAGATCTCAAATAAACTTATTGAATTGCTTTTACTGTACTAACAACATGCTGACACCGCACCGGTGGTGGCGACTGTATGTCGGCCACCCGCTGTCAGTGTCCACAACGACAGCCAGTTGCTTACACTTTCTATGAGTAGTAGCGAGTGATTATTTCCATTATTTTGTTCTTCGGCGCCGTTTCGTCTGTTTTGCACTCGCCGCGCGGCGACAAGGACAGAAGAAAATGAATGATTAATGGAGATTTTTTTCCCTTTTTGTATCATTACACTGTAGTGTTCAAATGTAAAACACGTAGGCTAGTATAAAATTACGTTAGATAAATAGTGAAAATTCAAATTTAATTTATTATTTTCTTGTAATTATTTTCTGATTTCATATTCTTTTAATAATACACTTTTTAGACTTTGAAATTTAACTTCATCTTAATCTGTACTTTTGAACCATAAAATGCAGTTTGAGAGTCTGACTGGTTCCAAGGAATGTGGAAATCATATTTTCTATGACTAGCGTTCTCATATTTTTCATTTTTACTAGAAAAAATGAATGAAATTGATTCGTAATCACTGATACCGACGGTATTTTATTCTCCTGTACCTTTGTACAGTAACGACAGAAGCACTTCTCTCTCGTCTTCAATGTCCAATGTTTTACGAAGAACTGATCTATACGCGCCAAAGCGACGGTCCACATGTCGGTCGAGGCGGCGACCCCCGCTCCGAAAGTCGCATCCTGTGAACAGTTGCGGTGGGAAGCTGCTTCGTCTGTTTTACGCCTTACCGCTCACACACCACGCTATGCATGGGAGCGTGCATAAACCACGTAGCTCGATTTTGGCCTCCTGTGAACCCCCCCCCCCCCCCCCCCACGTAGACTTTTGCCTCTACCACCCCCCCCCCCACCACCACCAACGCAGCACGAAGCTTTTTTCCCCTTTTGATTCCAGAAGACATTTTGTACTGTTTTCTCTTGTCAGATGATTGTAAATTACATGCGGAGATAATTAACTGAGGGAAATAAATATTCATATGCTGTTGTGAGTTCTGTTCCTCATTTTAACTGTGAAAAATGTTATGAAAGGAATGCTACGTGGCCTGGCTTGGAACCCACCCCCCCCTCTCCCCACACAAGCCTTCCAGCCAACCCCTCTGCCCCCCCCCCCTGGACCGAGCCATGTAGTTTGTGCACGCTCCAGATGCTGATGATATGCTATATGGCGCCGTTCTGGTATCGAGTTGATAAAAGTGAAATCATACGTGTCATATTAGAGTTATAGCAGCCACTGTAAGCACGTTTCTTAAATGCCGGTTTTTTAATGCTGTTTTTGTAAAGCGTAGTTTCTGATGTAAAAAAATGATACAATGCCTTCCTAGATGGACAACCAAAATCATCTTAAAACCATGTTCAGGATTTCCGTACAAACCAAATTGAAGAGTATGTTTGTTGCTGTAGGATGAACTGGTTGCGGCTGGTAGTGGCGTTCTTGCTGTGGACACCATTGTTGTACCTGACACACGTTACCGGAGCGGCTGGTCTCCTGGGCTACCTCGTCATCAGCTGTGTGTTGCTGCGGCTCAGCTGGCTGTATGCAGACGCACTGTGTCCGCCTAGGCTGCTGCCAGATCTGGCGACCAGACCAGTGCTCATCACTGGTAAGACTGACATCACACAGTCCTATTTCGAAGCTGCACTTGCGTTGCTAGTTTTTTTCCAATATCTGACTCTCATCTCAACGAAAGAAAATTTCCCAACTCCTTGTGCCTGAAATCCAGTGCTAGCTTGTAACCATTGACATTTGTTTCCTTCCATGCACTTCTAATTCTTCTACCAATATTTTTCCAAGCCTTATTACCAATATACACCTTGTACATTCTCAGCAGTCCATTAACCTCCTCCTGTCTTTCAATGACTCCGAAACCAGCTCCTTTATCATACCAGTTGCTGATTCTGTACATAAGTCATTTCTATAAGCAATTCTATTCTACCTAATGTGGTTGCACCTACAATTTTCCATGAAACCCACACTACAGATCTCACTGACAAACTTCACTTGAACAAAGCAAAGTTTTGCCAGAGGTGGAAGTCAGGTTAAGTGACAATAAAAATTCCTGTCCAGACCTAGCTCCAACCTCAGAATGCCGAATTTTCAATCCAGGAGCCTTGGCCACTGAGCTACAAGATCACTCTAAGGCTAGGCTGCTCAACCAATTTTGGGAATGGGCCACAATTTCAATTCTAAGTTAGCCTGCGGGCAACAATTCTAAGTTAGCCTGCAGGCCACACAATACTTGTCTATAGATGCAATAGTTATAAAGAGAATATAAGTAACTCAATTCGATTACAATAAAAAATAAAAACCATTAATGAGACCTTTACAGTGGTATTTTTAAAAATATAATCAAAGAGTAAAAAACATCAATGAGACTTTTGCAGAGGTTTTAGAGATACTATATTCTAGACCACTGCTGCTGGTGGGTAAATTCAAATGCACTGGAGGGCCTCTTCGCAGCCCATGGGACTGAGGTTGGACAGCCTTGCTTTCTTTCTTCTACTGGGACTCATAGATATTTGGGAGGTGATTTTATATTGGTTACTTCAGCTTCTAATGATAATAATAAAAACAATAAAAAAAATGTAGACAGTGGGGATGAATTTACAATATAATTTTTTTGTGTTATGTTGGAAAAGTATGCACTTAACACAAACTCCTGATATCTTCATTTTATTTTTAATAAATGTACAAGTTCTCCATAAATTTTGTAACTGATATTTCTGACTTGAGAACACACCAGTGTGGTATGGAGTGTTAAGGTGCCACATACCAGAATGGATGGTACTGTGGGGCAGAATCGAGTCCTGGTCACTGTGTACCAGCAGTCCTGACTGTAGTTTTTGGATGGTTTCTTGCATTCAAGGAGCCTTGGTGATAGGGGAGAACAGACCACAATCTCTGCCTTATAAGCTACACAACAAAAATACACTTAGCACACAGAGAACATTTCACAAACAGATGGCAACACATCCACTTCATCCATCAAACTATGACAGGCCTAGTGTAAGGACATAGGCCGATACCGGGGTTGAGTATCGCCTAAGTGCCTTAACTTCAACTCTTGATAGCACTTCACTGTTCAATGAAAACTTACTGAATATGTTAATTTGCTTTGACCATGTTGCCAGGATACTCAACTAGAATGCTTACAGGTCACCACAATATTTGAAGACCCCAAATATTGAAAGGTATTACAACAGCTACAGAAATAAAACAGTTCACTTTCCCAAAAATTCTTCAAGTTTATTTAAAATGAAATTCAAACAGCATTCTTAAAGTTGATTAGGCAAATCGAACTCTCGTTCCAAAAGTTTGCAGATTGTGGAGAGAAGTAAAGACCGACCGACCCCTGATGAAAATCACAAGTTCATGTTGATAAACAAATGCCACGCCCCAAAAGCCAAAATTCCATGATGGCCGGCCCGGTGGTACCAACCTAAAACTGGAGCTGCCAACCTCACCAGCGCACACGCTTATAACATCTTGTCAGTACAACGTTCAAACCCGGAAAGCGTGGCGTCACCTCCCAAACTAATGTTTTCTTTCTGTTATAGAAGGTTTACTTTAGGGCTTTTATTTACTTTTGAATACTTTTATTATTCCTAAAGGGGTTTATTTAGTTCGTTTGGTTACCGTATCTTCATGCTATATAAAGCTTCACTCCCATAACCTCTACACGAAATGAAAACTATCTTTTACTACAGAGTAAGCTTTCCCTCTAATGCCTAGAGGTGAGAGGCTAGAATTTGCTAAAATTCTAAGATGCTTACACTAGAAATATTAAGACAGCACGGGGCCCATAGCAAATATGAAGAAGAGGCCCTTGATTTTTGCCATTTTGGGGGAAAATTGTAGAGTTAAAAAAAAAGGTCGCCCATCTAGCCTAGGTTATGGGACCCCTAGGGAGCGTGAGGTCCCTCAGGGGGTGTGAGGCCCCCCAGAAGGTGTGAGGCCCCCCAGAAAGCGCAAGGCTCCCCAGAAGGCACGAGGCCCTTAGCATTTGCTATCTTGCTACTCCTGCTATGTGGTTAATCCGGTACTGCTCAAGAACACAATAGCAGAACTGGCCTATGGTTAGAAACTGCTCTATACAAGATATATTTCTGATGTCAACATTCAAAATTCTGGATATGATTCTTCAGCTGAATTTCATGACCTTATTATTAAAAGACATTTTCTTGTATTGATCTTTCATTAAAATTAAAAACAAGAGTAAAATAGTACTGAGCAAGCAGTTTTAAAATTTGGTATTTGATTAATTTGATATCACTGCACACTGTTGATACAAATTATGTCTCATCAAAAGTAAACACCATTCTGTTGTCATTTAGTACCATAATGTGCTTATTGTTTCTCTCTGCTGATGGTGCTGTGATCATGTGCTAATTTCTGACAGGTTGTGACTCTGGTTTTGGGCGCCAGCTGGCACTGAGGCTTTCCCAGCTCGGTGTTACAGTGTGGGCTGGCTGTCTTAGAGCCAACTCCCTCCTAGATGAAGCTGGTCCTTCACTGAGAGTGCTGCAGATGGATGTCACTCAGCAGCAACAAGTTGATAAGGCAGTAGAACAGATTCAGGAAGCAGGCAAGTTACAGAACAAAGTATATGATGCATTTTAAATTAAACATCATACTTACTGTCACAAACTACTTAACATAAGTTTTCTTGATTAACACTTTTTTAAACAATAATAATAATAATTGAAAGTATGAAAATGTGTGGCAGTTTCACAATGTAGAGACAGTGCTCGGGTGGTCAAAGTGCACAATACATGTAGTCGACTTCAATAAATTGTCAGGAACAATGGTGAGGAAGAAATGCCATGAGATAATATTTAAAGGGAAAGGAAATATAAAATATACCTATCATTCACATAAGTTGAAGGAAGGAGAGCAGAAGCAACACAAAAAAAAAACACACACACAATATTTTGGGCTATGCCCTCCTTCAACAAAATAAAAATATGTGACTGACCTCAAGCAGTCACCTGCAGCAACACCACCACATGAATGATGGATTTGACCATTATGATCAGAGTGGAGGTGTTGGAGAGGCAAAAACAATACCAGTGTAAATGTTAATCATGGGAAAGAAACTAACTGAAATAAAATAGAAAATGGGATATATAAAAGAGCTGAAAATGATTTAAAAATAAAAGATAAATAAAAAATAAAAACAAAACCAAATTTTGAAATAAAACCTACGTATATAAATTAATTACACCAGCAATTGATGGGTCCATCAGAGAGAGATAGGTGATCATTATCTGATATTGAGGCCTGAGGAATGTCTAGTATCCAGAATGTGTTGGTAGACCAATTCCCACATCCACAGTTTGGATGGGGATGTGGGGTAGTCTATTGGTTCTGACTAGGGAACAGTTGTTGAGGTCACAAGAGCTACGAGACCTGGCATGGGCAGCAAAAAAGTAGTATAGATTTTGGGAGTGAACTGTTTGTCTGTGACCATTCATTCTGATGGATAACTGGTTTGTGATGAGGCTGATGTAAGGACTCCGGCAACAGAGGCAGGTGAGCTGATATGAGGTGGCATATCCTATGATGGGATTTGTTTGACCAGTGATAGATTATGATGGGTGGATACATATTGAAAATTTTGCAAGAATGGAATGCACCCAAGCCACCCTAAGGCTGATCATGTGACAGGTCTGGATGTGCACACTTTCCCTTCGCCATGGATCTAACGTTCTCCATGAGTATGGATTTTCACTAAAATATTATAATGTGTGTTCACATTTTTGTGTTCATTATGGTTCTCTGTGGTAAGTGATGGGTTAGTGATGGGTTAGTTTCCTATCTTTCCATACCCAACAACCGTTTCACTGAAATGAAGTCTTCACGGGTGTAACACCGCATAGTGTTTTGAAAACATGACATTTCGACGACTAGCTCCGTCGACTTCATCAGGTGTCAGGACATTTGCACAGCTTGGCTGACCGTCGGACCAGTATCCGACGGTCAGCCGACCTTTGCCGACGTCCCGTCACCTGACGAAGACGGTGGAGCTAGTCGTGAAAATATCGTGTTTTCAAAACATTATCCGGCGGTACACCCGTGAAGACTTCATTTCAAGCATACGCCGGGAAAGTCTCCGTTCTTACAACGGTTTCACTGTCACCATTTACCAGTTATTATAGCTTTGGTACTTGTTAGATGAAATATCATCTCTTTTATGACACTTTCTCTTTTTGTGCTGAAATAGTCTGCAAAATAATAATATAGAAGTGATAAATGTTAATGAAGTGTTTTCATATGATATTTTGGCAATCAAATTCACTGCCGCTGCTTCACCAGAGGATGGTGGCAGTTAATTTGTCCACTGAAATACTGTGTGAAAACACTTCACTAACTTGGCTAGTCACCTGTGAATATTATATTAATTCTCAACACTGATAAAAACTTCATTTTATGAATGTAGAAGTGATCTGACACACACTTTTCTCTGAGGTAAATGGACAATTACATATTATTATTATTTCATAACTATGTGGTCTATAATTGACTTAAATTATTTTGCTGGCTGAATCCATGAGTACTTCATGCACAAAGAACCATATGGAGATAAGCTACTAAGTAAGAAACCATTATCATTTCCTATGTCTCCAATGTACCTTGTATAACTGTGCCTGTGTGTCCATTGAAGTCTCAGATCACAATGGGATTCACATGATCAGTATTATATTTAATCTTTCACAACTTAGTTGGTATCATCATAACAAGCATAAACTCCATTTATAATCAGTTCATACTGTATTTATACATATTAACATTGAAATGTTTTAAAGAATTGCTTTTACTTATATACAATTATTAAGATTATTAACGATATAGATTGATATGAATACAGATAATTGTTCCAGGAAGAACACAAGATATAGCTCAATTGTCAGAAACACAAATAAAAGCACAGGGTTTTATTTACTTCATTTATTAACTAACCTAAGGAACAGAACATTTATATCTTGGCTAGTCAAGAATGGGTAAAGCATGGTTAGTTATTTTAGGCACAACTACCAATCAAAGAGCAGTCCTGTGGTTTGTAGTGAATAGTTTCTCTTCAGTGGGTATTACCACTTCAGCGTTGTCCATTGTGCAGTGTCATGTTGAACCTGAGCTGGTGCAGAATTGAAACACTGAGAGAAATATCCCACCATGGCAGGTAAGCAACCCCTCACATGTGACAAGAGGAGTCTGGATTTCATCTCTCACTGACAACCAGCCAGTGGTAGTGTTCCCAAGAGACCCAGTACTGATGCATCTCAGCCCCAATTGCCACTCTCGTGGTCCTGACTTTTTTTTACTTATGGCTTCACACCTCATCAACTTCGAGGTCATTAAAGGTGGGAAGGAACTGGGGACAAGGAATGGGAAGGAATTCAGCCATGGCCTTTTGAAGGAAGCATCCCAGCATTTGAATGGAGTGATCTGGGGAAATCGTGGAAAACCCAAATCTAGATGCCTGGATGGGGATTCGAACTGGCATCCTTCTGAATAAGAGGCCAGAGTGTTAACCGCTTAGCCACCACACATAATCATGGTCCTGAGGTCGCACATTGACTCTCCAGAGCAGCTGCTATCTCGCTCCACCATTCATAGGTCATTCATAGCGACAGAGGTTAACATTTTACTACCAACTTGCAGAAACCAGTTTCATTGGCCGGCACATATCTCCTCCCACTCAAAAAACACTTCACTCAGTTTTTTCCTACAGATGATCACAGTTTATCATTCACTAATACATTTCTGTCATCAGTATCTGGCATGTGAAGCTACAGGAGATAAAGCCACTTCTTTCTAGCGATAATGTCCAGCTGACAACTTTACGAGACAGTTATCCCAATGGAAAACTTTGCCTTCCTTCTTGATAACAGGTGACAAATTTATGACCATCGTTATAGAGGTTTCTGTGTCTGTGTTTCAAACTGACCACACACTAGATTGCTCTATTTATTTCCATTAGCTGATAAATCCATGACTGTGATTTCAGAAAGTTTGGTTAAACCACTACCTTCACAATTATTTTATTTATATGCTTCCAGTCTTTGTTCCATTTCTTATGTTCCTTATATAAAGTGATTGCAAATATTGATTTAGATTATTTCTCTTCATGTACACTGCAGCAGGAATGCACATATTTGTTTCTTCTTGGTCTCCATCAAGACCTATTCCTCACTCAGGGCATATATTTTAATGTAGGTGGGTGCAGAAAAGGGGGAAGATGGGTGTTTAGGGAAATTGCCACCAGAACGTGTGCTCAATTGCAATTTTAATTAAATATTCAACTTTATCAAATAACTTGACTTAACTAAACACTTTATTATGCCCCGTTGGCCAGCCTTGTGAATTCATTGCTCTTATTTTCAGTAGTTTTTCTGTGTCTTTAGTCATAATCTTAACCCATTAATATTTGAAGCTTGTAATGCCCAGTCCACTGCATGACGGACAGAATTTTTTTCCAGACATCTGTGCATCTATTAATTGTAGAATATCATCTTTTTACAAGGCAGCAACATTTTCTCCATGGCATCATGAATTTTATATTTTAATGGTTCCAGTAACTTTTCACAACTTCTGTGGCAGTCATGAGGCCGTGATGGTTCCCACTGTATTTCTCTCTTACTGGTAATCCCCTTCCACAATTGCAATCACTTGTATTGAGGGTTAAAAGATACAGATTGCAGGATAATAAAGCTATCACAGGTTTACAACAAACAACCAGTTTTTTTTTTTTTTTTTTTTTTTTTTTTTTTTTGAAGAGAGATAGAACAGAGATGACAGAATTGAGGAGAAAGAGAAATTGAAGGGAAAATCTTAGTGTGAGGTCTAATTTGCTGGTCCACAAAAAGGATTGAATAAAAAAGCGATATAGATATTCTCAAAGAATTTGTATTTTAGATAAAAGAACAGAGGATTTTCCAATATATCAACTATATGATATGTTCTTGAGCCTCCCACCAGGGAATCATGTCAGTAGGATGAAGTTGACATCTGTCATCATTTTCCAGCAACTTTGGAGGTAAGATTTTAAACAACACATCAAATGTTGCACTTTTCCTGTGGGAAGCCTGAGAACATTTTATGTAATTTAGATTGTTTTTAAGCTTAGCTAGTAATAGATCTTTCCCAGCGAAAACTTAAATGACATATTAAATTTCCTGTAATATATAGTAGAGGAACTACCTTATAACCTAAAGATTTCAGCAGTGATATAATACTCCCCCAGAAAAGAATACTATTATCTTGTGATTATCTTTAATAGTTACGTTCTGTCCCAAATCCATACTCAACTTTTATGAAGTGAGTCTGTGTATAAGTAAAGGATAATATGCCCACCAGACAAAGCAGTAAGTTCATACCAATGTTCTGTTGACAGGTAGTGGCCTATGGGCTGTTGTGAACAATGCTGGTGCCTTGGATGTGGGTGAACTGGAACTATGCCCCTTGTCACTCCTAGATCATCTGCTTACAGTGAACACTCTGGGTGTGGTTAGGGTGACAACTGCTTGTCTACCACTCATCCGGGCCATCAAGGGAAGAGTCGTCATCATCAGCAGTCCACTAGGTGAGTACATAACTGAGATGTTCACAACTCATAAATACTTACTTTATGTATCTAGAACAAATTGTTTCCTTCCAAACCTCAAAGGCCTTATCCTAGAGATCTTCAGTTAGATATTCATTTATTTCTCACTTGTCAATACTACAAACTTCTAAACAAGCGACGGCAGTTGACTAAAACCTACCACCTAATATCTGTTACTGGGAAATTCCCAAAAAAAGTTAATATATTGCTTATGTCTTTTATTTGCCTTATTTTGTGTTAAAAATTCTTCCCGCTTGTTCTGCCAGATAAGTTCTTCTGCCATACATAACATTTTGACAGCTTCCTCTGCTGTCTTCATCAGGTGGATTGAAAGTCAGAGTTACTACGATGATGACACATCACCGACTGTGTATGCTGACAACACTTCTGACTTTAGTTCTAGTGAGTGACGGGTTTAATTTACATTAATGACTGCTAAATGTCAGTTACTATGGCAGTTTATAGCACACGATGTATTATGACACAGGTACAGCAAACACACTTCTCATTCACTCCTGAAAACATTTCAAAATTTTCGAGTCCAGAATATAGTTCACATTTTAACCAGTAAATTTCCATGTTAAAAACTATTGTAGTCACTCAAAACATATTACTTTCCCTTCCATGTTGGAAATCTAAACCTTGACCACCATCACTAAACTGATCTATGCAGTCTCATCTCAATTCCTAAAGAGCAGTTAACTTTGCACTCCCTCAACAGTTCACGACAGACTGCCCCACACAACACTTTATGAACGACTGAATTAGCCATGACCCACAGCTGGTTACTGGCGTGTACATCATGCTTCTATCTGGGGTTCACAACTTTCTGGCTACTGACATGGCTGACAATCCTTTCCTAACTATATGAATTGCCAGTACTTGGAAATCTCCAAGTCATGCTTGCTTGCAGAATCACAATTTAGCTTCACATCCTTCCACAAAAGAGCACCCCCAAATTTATGTTTTATTTTTTTATCCTCTTGCTACCACCTAAAATGCTTAGCTACATTCGAAATTTTTTCTCTATTAAAAACAAGCTACTGCCACCAAACATCTCTTTCTCTTAACTTCAGGGATATTACTATGTTATAATCCCTTTTACCTATCTCAAAATATAACAATATGGAAATATCATTTTACTGTTACATCTTTCTTCAAGTTGATCTTTGGTATCTAAATTTAAAATTACAAATAGCATGGGTAAAATCAATCCCTTTGCCATGAATCATACCATCCAGTCTCCATTCATTCCAAAGAAATGTTCAAAATAGATAAAAATTCCTAAACTGATTTCAAAATCCCTTTCTTGTTTGGATTTGGGGCTTTCGTACAAAGTATTTCCATCAAAAATATCCACTGTCAAATCTACTCTACACAAGTTTGTTACTTTGTAAATAAAATGCCAACATATATACATTACCCAACTGGAATATGTGAAACATGAACTAACATTAAACATGAAAATTTACACACTTTCACAAAACTTCCTTTATTTTCAATTCTGAAAGTCTATAGGACTAAAATATCCACAGTTAAAACTGTTCTACACTACAAACAGACTTTACAAATTTTGTTGTAGGTCGCCTGCCTGCTCCTCTACTGGGCCCTTACAGCATCTCCAAGAGTGCAGTAAGATCCTTTGCTGACATTCTTCGACTGGAGATGATCAAATGGGACGTTTCTGTCCAAATCATTGAGCCCACATCCTATGAGTAAGTTCAGTGACTAAATTCAATATGCTAATTAAGACTGAATTACAACTTGAAAGCATATCATAACTCAGAACAACTGCTTACAAAGATAAAGGTTTATTTCATAAATATAAAATCCCAATGTCAAACCACTGGTGAAAAACAGCTTTTTTGAGAATTAAGACAGGAATTCATTCCTGCATTTGGTATTAAAATTAGTATTATAAATAATGGGCTCTAAATTGCTAAAAATTCTAATCTTCAATAAGCAATTCTGTCTCCACCCTATAATCATTAACAACATTTAGGGCATTTTCACACACACTGGCAAAGCTGGAGCTGGTGACGGAGTAGATTCCGGTGCTGGTTATAGGGGATTTATTTTCACACACACTGGCAAAACCGGAGCCAGCGCCAGCCGTTTTACACTTTAATGTTTGGCAGAAGAAGGTTGCGCACATCATTCAACAAACATTACTTTAATATTATTACCTTACAAGGAAATACAGAAAATGTTTAATTAACACACAGTGCTGGATACAGCTACTTTTGGCTCAAATATAAAAAGAGGATTAGAAAAACAATGAAATAAATTAAGTACATAAATATTCTGCTATATTTTTATTTCATTAAATAATTTTATTCAATTATAAAATCAACTGATTTCCCCCTGGAATCTATAAATAGGACACAAAAACTTTCAATTTATTGTATTTCTTCCTTTACTGAATTAGGTGAGACCTACAGTTTGGGAATAACACAAGTAAAGTAAACTGTAGGCGTGGAAAGAGATGTATACATTACTGAAAGAAGTTTTTGAAATGAAAGGGGAAAAAAGAACAACTAAAAGTTGATAAGTTATACATTTATTTTTTGTAATCAGTACAGAGTAGTTTACACAATTTACTTTGTTAATTTGCCACAACTAAGCGCCCTTAGTTCTGCAAGGTATCTTTGAGTTGATAACACAAATAATAGCACAGCTAGATTTACCATTTTAATTAATGTAAAGCATAAGTTAAATCTGGTTGTGCTATCAACTCAAAGATACTTTGTCAGCATCGAGGGTGTGTTGTTGTGGCGAATCAACAAAACAAATTGCTTTAACTATTCTGCATTGGTATTACTAATAATAGAAGTATAAGTTATCAACTTTCAATTGTTCTTTTTTTCATTTCATTTTGAAATCTTCTTTAAAAAATGTATACATCTCTTTCCACGCATTCAGTTTTTCTACTGTTTATTCAGAATAGTCAGCTGTTTTATCCCACAAATTCAGTTTAATCTCCACCAATTAAATTAATGTCACAGTATTGTGCGAGTAGTTACAGATTATTACAAAACTATGAGGAAAATTGCTATGACTGATATCAGATTGTATAAACACCTAACCATCACCGGCACCAGTTAATTCCGCACATTGAGATTACTATCAAACTAATAATTCAAATAAACTTATTAGTTTGATATTTACTAAATAAAATAGCAAGAAATCTCTTATTTGCATCTTTTAGAGATGTTTAAGAAAAGGTATGGCTTAATGGACAAGCGTTAGTCAACTCAAGTCATTTGTTAATCAGAACATATGATATTACATGGTGTTTCAGGCCATTGTGCTTAGGTTTGTATTTTATTTATTTATTTATTTTTGCCTTTAGAGAGTAAAATATATGCCATAAGATATAAACTATTTCAGCCTGAATTCCAGTAAGATAGTATGCAACAAACTGTGATATCCTAGGGTGCAATTGGTACATGGACTGTAAAACAGCTGAAACTGAATTACTGATAAGCACACACTAAATTGTATGCAATAAACAAATTATGAGATTTAAATGCAGTCTGATGCTAAATTCGAGCGTATCTAATATTTCCAAAAATGGCTTTGATGGAATACTGTTATTTCGAATAGTGATAAATCATAGGAATAATTTACCAGTGAGAAAAATTTAAAAAAAATAATGGCTAACTATCCAAATATCACAGATATTTCACTTAATTTTCTCAAATGCTTTCAAACCATTGTTTCAGAACTAATCTCAACAATTATAGGACTTTTAACAGACAGCTAATGGAAAATTTCAAAAAAAGTTCAGAAGAGGCAAGACAAAGTTATGGTGAAGCCTATGTTGCTGAATGCACTGTGAGTAACAAATAATTTACTCCTCATCTGGATACGGAAACTGAAAAATGACTTGGTTTTCATTTTATTTCAGAGGAGGCTCTGTGGCTTGTCACAAATGACAAAGAGCAACTCACGCATAGGAGAAGTTGTAGATGAGATGGTGAAGGCCACAATTGGTAGTGAACCCATGGTGAGTGCAAAAATAGAGCCTAGTGAGTGAGTAGTAGTGCTTGGATCTGTCATTTGAGAGGATGTGGATTCAAATCCCTTTCTGTGGTTTCCCCAAAACTACTCCAGGCAAATGACAGGATTGTGCCTTTAAAAAGCAATATCTGAATTATTTCCCATTCCTTGTCCACATCCTCTAATGAGCCATAAGAACTGTGAAAAAGTTTGTGAAAATGTATGCATCATTTTGCTTAATAGAGTCTTGCTTGTCATGCTGTTAGAAAATTAAAGTGTAATTCCTCTTTTACTTTAGGCAGATACTATGCAACACATTTTGCTTTACTAATAATTGGAAGCTGCATAAAGTTTCACCTAACTTGATTACAACATATTTGAAACAGATGGATGTTTTTATGATTGACAAAGATATTAATGATGCCTTCAGAATTATAGTGATGTACATTTGTTGGAATACATCACTGCACTGAAATATACTGCAGAATTATTAAATGGAATTACTGTATTTGGTTGCAAGTGAAAAAGATTAATACTTAAAAAGGTAGCGATTTTTGAGCTGTGTCCCATCGCAAATTGCATCCTTTTTGCTTTTGGCCAAATGAATTCATCACAAAAGGCAACCAGAAACTCACAAAAGTCAAGACCAGTGCTTCTGGAGTTTATTGGAATACACTGTTTAGCATACAGCTTGAACTAGGATGTTATGTTAGTTAGGTGAGGGAAGAGAAAGCAACTATTTCTGCAAGTCAGATCCAGCTAACTATGATAGCAAACTACTTAAAAGGCGGTATAGTAAACAAGGGTTACATCCATTCAATACGCTTGCCTATTCAGAGATCAACAATGCCTGAAAGCTACTCCAATAAATGTAAACATGGCACACAGCTTTTGTCGGCTTCTGCTAGCAACCTCATCTTTGGCCCATGCAATGCATTTCAGTTAATACATCTTACAGTAATATTTTGCAGTTGGAGCTTTTATGACTCATCAATCTCATTAAGGTCAGGACAGAATTTGAGACAAGAAATAGGTATGATATTTTTTATAGGAACCATACCAGCATTTACATCAAGAGAGTTCATGAAACCATGGAAATCCAGAATAGTCAATTGAAGGATTGGACCCAAGTCCTCCTGAATAACTGCATAAAGGCTGCCTTATACCAGTCATCTGCTTCTTTTTCGGACTCTTTGGCCACACTGTGTTGTAATATAACCTAAATTTTGTTTATATATCACCAAAATTTGTTTAGAGAGTATCGAACTTAATGCAATCCTATTGCAAAACATGTTTAAAGTCATTTTCTTACTAGTTTCAAGGGAAGAAAAAATAAATAAACAGTGATATTGGATTGTAAAATTTGGAGATTTTGACCATATAATGGAAAACATCTGAATTTTGAATAGAAAACGCTCCATTCATTTTCAGAGGTGTAGTAAGTAGGTCCTAAGAATCAAAAAGAAGTAGGGAACTTCACAGGTAGAAAATTGTACTGAAAAGATATTGGGTTTTGAAAGTTGAATCAATCACGCATTATAGAAGTCGAAATAAACAATTAAATAATTCCTGAGCTCTTAGTTTTCAAGCTAAGAAGATAATTTATAGCTCAAAAGATGCATTAAATTTTGTAGCAAATTCTGTGAAAGTTTGGAATTGATAGGTTTAAGTTAAGTAATGGTTTTGGAACGTTTTGTACGAAAAGTCATGGTTTCACAAAAACAGATTTATTTCAGGTAAAACATTTTGATCAAATTCAGAGGAGGGGAGGGGGAGGAGGAGGAGGTTTAAAAGAAAGCAGAATTTTTCCTGAGTACAATGCACTAATTTTTATGAAAATCCATACAGTATTTTGGTTAGGATCGAAAAAAAATAAATTAATGTTAAATGGATGAGAATGGCTAACTTCTGGTTGTTGAATCATGAAAGCTAGGTTGCAAAGGAAAATGATGAGAAATTTAAACTACAGGAGGCTAGATAGCGACTACATAACTTCATATCTTGTAGAAAATTTTATGTAGAATCATTTAAAACATATTTCAGCTATAATACTTTGAGAGATATTGATTTTTTAATGTTTGTATCATGAATTGGACCAAGCTAAATAATAGTAGACAGACCAGTTTATACATTAAAAGATAGAGGAGAATTAGCAGGTCATTATGAAATTAGAGTCAGCAAGATTTGCCACTTAGATATTTTTTTACGGCTAAACGATGAGAGACAGGAAATATTTTTACTAAGATCAATTTTGACATTTAAGCTTCAGACTACCTCTCACCAAGATTTCAAGTCGATTGGAAGAAAAAGTAATTCGGATAGTTTTGGATATTTCGTAATATCTGGGAAACTTGCGTAAGACTTAGTGTTCTCTATTTAAGAAACTCCAGAAGGAGTGGGGACAGTTGTTGGCATGCACTTGTAGGGGAAGCCATGCAGGGCTTATCACCGGCGTGGCACTAGGAACGGAGGAGTACCCGGAAGCTTTATGTAGGTGCGTGTCCAGACCGTTGGCCATGTTTGGTCTATCTATCATTTACATTGCAGAAGTAGATTCACTCTCTAAGTAGCTGAACATTTATCATTTAGGGATTATAGGGAGTTGACAGTGGCTTGTATCATGGTTCAAACCTGCAATCATTTTTATTTGGAAAAGAAGATCTGATGCTTGAGATTGGTCATCGTACGTAATGTAAATTTTGAAGAATACAGTGTTTTTAAATTTATCTGGAGTCTACAGTGAACTTTATTTCAACCTACCTTCTCTAGTTGAGGTTATCAGCTAGATGGTGACCATAAGACCGAACTGACAATCTTTCCTTAGGCCACACAAATGGTCAAAGTTCAGGACTAAGCTTGTATACTCTAACCCCGGTGTCAAGTTTCTTTCTGACAGTGTCTGGTGCTTGGGGTGGCATAAACAATATGTGAATGCGCAAGTGACTTAATACTACATACCAGGATAAAAATTGGAGAGGATCGCGAATATCTACAAGGAGATCTAGGAAAGATACCTAGCTCAACATGGTATGAAGATTAACACTACAAAGAGTCATTTAATAGCTTCACATATAGAAAAATTAAGTTTTTTTTTTTTTTTTTGACACAATAACGTGGATAAGCAATTTCTTGTTTAAGACAGAGTGTAAATATCTTGGCATTACATTTGACAAGAAACTCAGTTTGGCAGAACAAAGGTGGGAGTGCAAGGGTACACACTGCCTCTACCTTCATGTTTTCTTCTGCTCATGAAGGGTATTCACCCAACAATTACATTTTTTTGTGTATGCATGCCATACCACTCTTATCTGTGGTAAGTAGGGGTGTTCTGCATCCTAATTTTATCTGAATTTTCAATCCAGAAATTACTGTTCCATCTGAACATTATACACTACTATATGTGAAAATTGCAACACCATGAAAGAGACAAGTGATTACAATGAAATTTAATCCATAGATTAGGGAAATGACAGTACAAAAATGATTAGAAATACAAAACTGTAGATGCACTTTGACGATGAGAGCATCTAGAAATTACAGCACGGAATCAAATAGAGCCATGCTGCTGAGGAACACGCTGTCACACTATTAATAGGCACATCCACAAAGCATTGGCAGTGGTTGCAGGAGGACTGAAATAAGTAAGTTGCCAACTGACCATATATAAGATATGTCAGGGGAGCAGTGGTATTCATTGTTCTTTGAAGAAAGTTTGCACATTTCTAGCAATATGTGGCCAGGCAATGTCCTGCTGAAATACTGCATGTGAAGCTGTCTGTAAGAGGAGCAGTGCCTAGGGCCCTAAAAACATCCTGACGTAGTGGTTGTTGTTCAGATTTCCCTCAATACGTAGGAGGCAAGATTGCATGTTACAGCCAATAGTGCCCCCAACCATCGCATTGATGTTTGTCGCTATGCAGCTCAACAATGCAGTCTGCCCCATTGCATTGACCACAGTAACATCTAATATGCACGTGGCTATCATGCTGAAGTGGGACTCATCTGAAAACACTATATTTTGTCAGTCAGCATGCCAGTGATCGCATTCATGTTTCCATTGCATTGGTGATTTCTAGTCAATGCAAGCTGACTCAAAGGGAAGCATGCTACCAGTTCAGCTCTCAGCAGACAATGTTGAATTATTGACATGCAGATTAGTACCAATTGCAGTTTTCCAACACTGAGCTAACATTGTGGACAAAGCTGTTCTGCCAGTACAGTCATGCAGACATAATTGCAGTCATCCAGTGCTGTGCTCACTTTGTGTAGCCCAATACCCACTTGTCACTTTGTATGACTTCTTCTATCCACTAGTTCTACACATGCATCACTGTTGTACTCTGTACTGGCTGCAATTTCATAGTATACCAATGTATTTCCTTTAGTCCAACATTCCACATTCTAACTTTCTCACATGCTGAATTTGTGTCCTTTGACCTTGATGAGGTTTATTAGCATTGTTTGCCATTTCCACTTTGTTCGACATCTCTGCACCAACTGAGCATGGCATAACACTGACCTGTCTAGTCACATAAAAGGGCATGTTGCTAGGCCTTTGTGCACACTGTCTCTCTGCAATCTTAATCAATTATTATAGTTCCACTGTTCTTCACATCCTCCAATTTTTGAGTGATTCAGACCATTACTTCTGGATGTTGCAATTTTCACTAACAGTTGTGTATATTAGAACTGTTTCGTAATAACTTCTTCCTTCAGTTATCTGATGTAAAGTATCTTTTTGTTCACCAAAAGCATTCCCAGTAGTAAAATATTCTATAGATCAACTGTAAAGTTGCTTATGTTGGACTTAAAAATTTCAAGAAGAGTAATTGTCAATTTGAAGGAATTTTCCTGTATTCATTCCTACAGTGAGAATTCATCATAAAAATCATTTTAAAGTGTATTTATCATATCGCGAAACGTTTATTTTAAGAGATATTCCGGTTTGGTCACGTTTTGAAACACGCGATCAGAAAAGTAAAAATCTAAGATTTGAAATATCTTTGAATCGAGTAAAGCTACAGCTGAACTTTTATCACCAGCTATAGTCAGCATTGTCCCAGATATTTTGGTAGAAAAATTAAATAATTTGTCAAAGTTTAATTAGCAGTTTTAATTAAGAGAAAAAAATGAACTTTTTAATTAAAAGGAATATTAATTTAAAATTTATATCAGTAGATAGCCCAAATTAAGGCGGTTATGAATATGTAATGGTTTCAGTAAAAAGTTTAAGCATTTGTCGGAATAATTAAGTTTTTAAAGATAGATTGTCTGCCAAGTTGGTCATGTGATGACTTTAATTTTAAGATTATAGAAAACCTTTTGAATGTTGAATTAAATTAAAACAGATAGAACATGGTCATAGAAAGACCCTGTAAAAATTTCAAGTTAAACTATTTAGTTCTTAGGGCGCTAATGACCCCGCTGTCGACGCGCTCTAAAACAACAACAACAACAACAATTTAGTTCTTTTAGAGACATTAATTAAAGAAAACTTTGCTGACGTCATAGGCTCTGAGAAGTCTATAAAAGATCTTGCAGCAAGCACAGATTGTCTCACTCTGCGCCAGATTTTCAAAGAAGTAACTTCGTAATATGTAGTCTCATTCTACTCTCATTTCTTATGCCGGAAAGTGATCGCACAACTCCGCGCTAGTTAGCGGCGCAAATTAGGGTAGCGGTTTAGGCAAGTTCTAACATGCCGTAATACTCACTAACGATGGGGGGACTTTGTGAGTTTTTGTCTTCTCGTAGAATTATACTTAATCTGCAATCTTCAAAGAAACTGTTGATCGATACTTTATTCAGATATCTGGTACCGACAATGTACGAGTGAACTTTTGCAAGAATATAAGTACTGTGTTATTCTCAAACTGTGTTAAATGACTTTATCGTGTTTACCCTTCGCATTTGGGGTTTACTAATACGAATGCGTGGCGGCCGATCTATTTAATATTATAGGTACCAGAGGGCTATACATGGTCACAAACTTAATTGTTCATAGTTCAGGTGAAGGTGTTGCAGCCTTGGCGCCTGACACTGAGACCACAGACACAGGCTTTATTTTAAAAATATCCAACATGATTGGTTCACTTGTGGTCTGTTCTACCACTTTTGTAAAGCCCTCCCTTACAAAAGTATTTGTAAATCACTGTTTCCTTCCCAAGAGTCACTAGGCAAGTTTTTGTTGGAGAGAGTGATGAGGGGATGTATAACAGAAGTCAAGGAATTGGGTTACAAAACTTTGGTCAGACCATTGCTCGAATATGGTAGTGTAGTATGGGACCCTCATTTTACGTATCAAATACAGGAGTTGGAGAGGGTGCAAAAAAGGGCTGCTAGATTTGTTTCTGGAAATTATCGCAGAATGCAATCAGTGACGGATATGATAAAGGAACTGGAATGGGATTCATTGCAAGACAGGAGGAGGATGAGGAGGGTCATGGGAGTGTACAGGGCATATACTGGCGATGAGGCATGGAAAGATATTGCAATAGGTATGAAAAGTAGTGCATGGAAGGGAAAAGATGACCATGACCACAAGCTGGCACTCAATTTCAGGCACTAGGGTGTGGGAAGATTCTCTTTTTTAGGTAAGGGTGTCAGGGATTGGAATGAGTTACCAAGAGAAATGATGAATAATTTACCGAAAACTTTGAAAGAATATAAAGATAAAATTTGTAGAGGGCAAATGTAGGTAGGTGCAGGATAGGGGGAAGATGGGTGTGTAGGGAAATTGCCACCGGAGCCTGTGCTCTATTGCAATTAAATTAAATTAAAATCACCACAAACAATCACCTTTCTACACTTACCTCTAAACATTAATTTTGGTTTTTCATAAGAACCTTATCTTCCTCATTAATTTTTCTGAAGCATTAATCAGACAAAATACTAATTTTTATCTTTCCTATCACCCCAGAAATATACCCCAAGTAACTCATGGAAATAATTTATGAACACCAATGAACTGTAAATGTCCTTGCTAATCAATATGAATACCCCTCCACCAACTGCTCCTCTATAGGGTACATTCTATAACCATTGGGGAAAACCTCAATGTCTAACATTCCTTTCTTGACCCAAGACTGTACCTTATAACTACTTGTGCTTTGTATATATCTATTTATTTACCACAATTTATTACTCTATTACTTATTTTAATTTACTACTTTGCTCAACAATAATTGACGGGGCAGAAATGGGAAGGAAAAGGTTAATGATGAAAATATCAAAATGTCAGTAATAAGAGTGTTACTTGTGAATTTTAGAAGTATAATGAACAAATTAATAGATACCAATGGAAGGAAAGAACTGCCGTAGAAGCAAGGAAGTGGGGCATACTTGAAACAACTAAACAATGAATTAATAATAGAAAAAAAGATGGCTAAAGATGGGTTTATGAAGAATATTATTGGTGCAGGGGGACCATGAATGGATGCATCTAGAAATTTCTATGGATGTGTTAGAAAACTGATGGGAAGGGAGGGTGCTGATACAATCATCGATAAGGATGGAGAAGAAGGTTGGAAGATTTGAAAAAGTCAGTTAAGTAAATGGTTTAGTGAGACCATTAGGGACAATGCTTCTAAAATGGGGGAGGATAGGGTGTAAATCAGAGAATGAGTTTAATCACACAATTAGAAATCAACAGATTAAAAAATTTGAAATTCATTCTGAGGATATCATGAAGGAGCTAAGAAAACTGAAAAAAACTTAAAAGGAGCTGGTGTAAATAATTTTACTACAGATGTCTTAAAGATAGCACGATGTGACACTGTATCTTAGCTTAAAACATTATTTAAATTGAAATGCAAAGAAACCACAGTCAGTGGTAAGAAACTGTGGATGATTATGATATTATTGTTTGTCTATATATTTACTATCATATTTTTGGAACCTCAGAGGTCTTTAAATAATCAGTAGAGATATATGGAATAAAAATAAAAGAAATAAAAATAATAATTATTCCATTATAATAATATGTAGTATCATTTACTATTTAACAAGATTATTAATTCTAACTATACCTTTATGAATACACACTGGTATTTTAAACCTTCCCTGTGGTTTTTTCTTCTGTATCTATTACTGATTATTTATTTACCGACCATCAGCTGTATATTAATGGATCATAGCTAAATAGAAAGTTCTCAGGATTCTAGTCACATAATGCTTGAAACAAATGGTATATCGATTGGCATAATCAACATGGTCTTCCTCAGATGCTGAGGTACTGGTTTGCTACAGCACTATATAATACGTCTGTTGCAGTTATTTATCATCCTACTATATGGTGGCATGAGAGCAACCAAGTGCAGCCAAGTGTTGAATGTCATCTGAACAATGAAAATTTCCGCAATCACCAAATTCCGAAAATTATTTAGTTGAAATTAAAAACTGTTTGCATCCAGATGAATTTTATTGGTCCTTTAATGACGCTCTCCAAGACACTATAGACTTTGGTGGCAAATATGTTGGACAAACTTTTCTAACAGTTGAGGAAAAATCCATGAAATATTTCTTATCCTCAGACAGCAAGAACATGACACAGCTTGGTGCTCGGACACTCAGTGTGGTTTGCTAACAAGATCAGAGCTTCTGAGACATTGCCTATAAGATGGAATTGAAATCAAGATGAAGAATTCTAATCAGGACAGTGGACAATGATTATGAAATGTATAGCACTTGTGTGTCACCCAACAAGCAGCTGCAACATTTGCTCTCACAACATCATGCTGTTTGAGTTGGCAAGTATGACTAAGAGACATGTACTTCAGTTTATATGTCATTTATTTCAAGATTTATAAGGCTAGAATCCCAAGAACTACTTATTGAGAACTGCTGCATCAAAAAACCTAAATAGTTTTGTAATATTTCTATAGCAGATGTTTTGGTTTTGTTCTAATCTGGAGTTATTGTATTATTCATGTGATATGCTATACCAATTCAGTACTTACATTAATTAGTTTTGCTTTGCAGACTCTACACATCCCTGGTCTGTTGGAGAAGCTGATCTACACCATCATACCTATGTTACCAACTTCATTAGTTGACCTTGTGTTTTATATCTGCCTTCAACCTGTTCTTTCATTTGCTAAATGGAAAGCAGGGAAGGAGAAGAACAATGCCTTCCATCACAATGATTATATATCTTGTAGAGAAGAGAAATTTAGCGATCAAAAATTGTTCTGAAAGTAACTAGAGATAAACAGCAGAAAAGTTTCAAGATTGTTAAAGTAAATTAGTGTTGTGAAGATTTTACCTTTATCACCTACTTTATATGTTGTTAAGAATATGAAAATTTGGTTACTAAGTATGTGTACCTTTTGTTCTATAGTATTTATGTGTAAGAAATATTTATGTGAAATAAAATTTGGAATACAGGAAAAATACTTCATACATTTTACAACCAGAAAGAACTACCCATTCTCACCGTCTTCAAAATGTTTAATGTTATCAAGCATCAAATTGTAGAGTATTCATTGCCAATTCAGTCCGCCTGGCTGCCCTCATCCAGAGGGTTCAAACAGTTCAGATCAGACCACCTGACAGATGGATGTCCTCTTCTCTGCTCCCCATCCCTTAGGCACTATTTGGATGTATCTTTATCCATTGTGTTACATTCATGTGTGCCTCATGGCCATCCCATCATCTATAACCCAGCATATCTCATTTTGAATATCCTTTAACAATTTTTTTCCCTTATTTCTCACTTATGAAGGTGATAAGATACTCAGCATGGTTCTCAATTCTCCTTTAGCAGATTCCAAATTTGTTCATCTGTTATTTCTCAAAGACTGCACCTCAGTGCTGAATATGAGAAAAAACAGAACACAAACTTTCATTTCTTTCCTTCTGAAATGTTAGTACTGTTTTAATTCATTTTATACTCTTCCCCTGATCTCTTTGTTTTGCCTACTTGAGTACAAAATTGTGTGTCCCGAATACAGGTAGTACTTGACATATTCAAGTGATTTACCATATTTTTGCACCAATTCTTGAAGAATCTAAAGGCGAATAGTCTTTCTCATGCAATAGACCTTTTGCAAAACTTGAAGCACGCCTCCAGCTGCCACCACCTTCTCCAATCCTACCACAGGGAAATCTTTTTATATTATCGAACATGCTCCTTGTATAAATACGCATCACATTCACCAACAAGTATCAAACTTGTAGTTACTGTGGTCCATGACTGTGGTGTTTGAACCCATATGATACTCTTGTTCCTGGACAGTTCTCTCATGGCACAGATTTCAAAGGAGCTGAGCTTGTCTGAGTAATGGATGGTGTTGTAGAAGAGTGTGTTTTTAATAAACTTCATTGTTCTGAAGATGCACTACATTTCAAGAATATGCAGGTAAAGCTTTTATAAACTCTCTGTTCTGTAATTTTTGTCACATTGCCTTAGATTCTCATAGGAACTGGTCTGCATCATGTTTTTTTCCTGTTTTGAGTCAAAATTGGTGGAAAAGTATCTACAATCTATCAAAAGTATTTAAAAAAATGTAGCACAGATTTTTATGATAATTTCTGTGGGTCCTACATTCGTTTTGTATCATATTCCGCTGAATTTGAGAGTTAAAAAATAACTGTTTTCATAGTTTTTTCAAGGGTTCCTCGGTTTTGCCACTGTTAGCTCCAATGTTATTACCTATATCTACTATTCTCTTATACTACCAATTCTAAAACCAGTATCAGATAAACCTTCCTTTTGACTTCTAGTTTGTTAATATCCCCTTCACTATCCCATTTTGAGTTCATAATTTACTAAATTAAATGATTTGCAAGCCATTTCTTTCATTCTGTAAATCCATTACTCCATTACAGTCTGCAAGACCTCTTCAATCATACTGTTGTTTGACAAATAGATTATGCAACGATACTGGTTGATAGAAGAGTATGAAATCATAGCCTGGATTCTTATTTCAGTTAAGTTAATTTAAATGCCAATTTTTTACTTTATTTAATAAAAAAGTACTTATGTTATTACTCTCTCAATTAATTTGATGCTAACCTCCACCTCCTCCTTTTAAGAAATTGTATATTTTTACATCAATCATTTACATCACACATTCTTGATCATCCCTTTCATATCGTCCAATCTCCATTTTCCTCTACCGTTTTTATTCTCACTCTTAATAAATTAGCTAATCCTGCATGCCTGGAAATAGAGCTGATATCCTAAATGGTGTTTTAAATGATAGGGAAATGATTCATCACTCACCAATTTTGAAGGCTGCAATGAGTTAAAAACATATGTGATGAACAAAAACATATTTATGTGGAAAGGGCAGATGAAATACACCCAACACTCACCAAAATTGAAGGGAGGAGGGCAGCAGCAACACAAAACAACTCACAAAGAAAGAAAGTACAATATCTCAGATTAAAACCCTTCTTCAAATTAACAGATGTATATGGCTGGGCTTGCGCAAGACTTGTGTTCGACACAGCAACTCATAGAATCTATGAGTGGCTGCGTCGAACGCAAGTCTTGTGCAAGCCCAGCCATATACATCTGTTAACTTGAAAAAGGGTTTTAACCTGAAATATTGTATTTTCTTTGTTTGTGTTGCTGTTGCCCTCCTCCCTTCAACTTTGGTGAGTGTTGGGTGTATTTCATCTGTCCTTTCCATACAAATATTGCCTTGCGGCATTTCTTTCCTTTCATTGTTACCTGAACAAAAACATATACAATATATGGTGTTTTAAAGATTCATTCAAAAACTCTTTCTCCCCAATCTCCCTTTCATTTTCAGAATGTGTTCACTTTATATCTCACCTGTTCACCAATTTTTAACAATGCCCTTAACATAAGTTTTTATTCTTTTGATATTATCTCAAGCTTCACTCCCACTAAGCACTGTGCTGCAGACATACAATTTTATAAACTTCTTTCTGAATCTTAGATCAATATCTAACACTACCAGATTTCTCCTTTTGATGAGACCTTGTACAATTACAGGTAATGTTATACGGAATACAAATTATATTGTAACTCCAAACACTGACTACGAATGACCATTTTAATTTGAACTTCTATTCATTTTAAAAATAACTCAAACCAAAGTATTGCCACTGTATATACCCCTTACGTAGAGACTATTAAACATGCTTAATGGAAGTGCATTAAAATGGCTAACTGAAAATAAAAATATAGTTAAAACGGCAGATTTTTTTCCCATGTGTAAAATGCAAGATGGTAGAAGCACAACAACATTATTAATAATAAAAAAATGATGTGACATACTAGTGACGTAAAGCAGCATTTTTTCAATTAAAGGATCATTAGCAATTTGTTAAGAATAATTTTGTAAAAAACATTTGTTACAGGTTTTAAAACCGATTTAAAAAAAAAGAAAAAGAAAGACACTGCTGACAATAAAATAATTTAAATGCCCAAACCTTTTTTTTGTAATGTTTTAATACTTTCTATCAGTTAAGAAACACTTCATTTTTAGGATTTAAAAATTCATGTCTTAGTAGATATGAGTGAGACAGATCATTGTCTTGATGTAGAACTTAAATATACATCTTCATACTTATATATACATCTTCATATAACTGGTGTACTACTTTCAGCCACCAATGTGATTTTTTTTCTTCAAGACATTAAATAATGGCTACTAAACTTAAAAATATTTTACATGGAAAGCAATCAATTTTTGAGCTCTTAGATTCAAGAAGTCACAATGCCAATTCATAAGTCAGCCACTTGCAAACATGTCTTGTTAGAATGAGATGTGATTCTCCCTCCAATATTTCATGAAAGTTGATCAGTTTTCTTCCTCTTTCTAGAATGTCGCACTCCTGTAACATATTATGAAAGTGAGGGAATATAAAACATGTTATAATAACTTGTAGACATTTGTAGATCTGTTTATGTAATGTAAACAGGCACAAACAATACAAAGGGGGGAAAAAACATCCATAAAATAGCATGAAACCAATACAAATGTTTGACTTTCTGTTCATTGTACTCTCTTGGAACAGGTTATATGGACAACTGTGTCAATAAAATCATTCCCATTACATGTCTAGATTGAAATAAGTTACTCGTCTGAAATTATTTAGGTTAATTAAATTGAAAACAATCTTTACTGAAAGAAATCTGTCATATGTTAAATGGAGATTCTGAATCTAAGTTATGAAAAACTTTACTACTTCTTGCAAGAGGTAAGAAAAACTAACACACACATATATATTTGCTTATGGCTTTATGCCTTGTTTAGGTCATTATAGGTGGGAAAGGACTTGGGGCTTCGAGCAGGAAGAAAATTCGGCCATGGCCTTTTGACATAACCATCCCAGCATTCGCCTGAAACGATTTGGGGAAATCATGGAAAACCCAGACATTTATCTAAGTGAAATGGATCATGCTGCCACACGATGTTGGTCTGATACTAAGATAACAGGTCTCTCTGCCTCAGCTTACTAAGCTGATGATAAAACATTCTGAACCAAAACTGATTTTGATCTTCCACTTCTTGACTACAAAAAGATTGCATGCATACTTGCATTTAACTAATGTAAAACTAGTTATGAGTTATCCAACATCCAGAGGAATTATACAAATGCTGTTATTAAGTAAACTGCATATGTGTGCAAATCAAAATTTTCTGGTCATAGAGCTTCTATAAAAATTTGTCTTACATATTGTGATATATCTTATGCCCTACAGGCAATGTCCTTACAAACTCTACTTATGCTTGATGTGCAGTTTTACTTTAAATTACTGCAATCTTTGAGATATATTTTCAAAATCTTCCTTTAAAACTAATTTAGGTCCATGATTCCCCTTCCTACATAAGAAAATTTTCCCACTTCCTTGAGCCTGAAGACAGGTACTGAAAGTCATGAGCAACATTTTTTAACAATCTTAAATTTTGTTTTAATGCCAAACCAAGTACATCATCTTAATCTACAGGCTTTTCTTTCACTTCTCAACATAGTCTCCAACTTTTTCTATCATTCTGCAAGTTTGAAAATACCCTTACAACAGCACTTCAGTCCAGCAGACACTGACACACGGCTTGCCGAATATCCACCAGTGTCTCGTAGCATTGGCCTTGTATCTCTTCCTTAAAAAGATAGTAAACAGAGGGTTACAGCTGGGACTGTAGGGAGCATGTGGAAGAGTTTCCCACCCAAATGTCTTGATCTGCTCCATAGTTGCTTGAGTATGATCTTTTTTCCAAACCTTTCAATGAGTTAAAATTTGAATTATTTCTTTCACAGCACTATTCCCTACTGCAATTTGTTACACCACTGTTTTACCAGAGCTCATGAAAGCTCCGCAACTGTGGGCATAAACAGAGCTGAATTTCAGCAGCATTTACATTTTCTCTGACGAGAAACTTAACAATAACACTTTGTGTAACTGCAGGTTATACTTCTTTCTCGCTCAGTATCATTGTTGCTGAGAATAAGAAGCACTTGGTATGCCAGTGTTATTACTGCCTTTCACAAGACCAATGACCAAACCCTTTCAATCTCCTCATGCCATCACTGGATATGCAATTTAAAAAGGCTCATTTATATTTGATCCTTCATGATATTTTTGGGTATGGTACACCAAACTATTTTTAATACTTCTGTCATAATATTAACTTTTTAACCTAGTTTCTCTATGTGTGGCCATGAAAATTATTCTTCCATTACATTCAACAACCAGCAAATTTACAGAAGCAATTCACAATTATTTTAAAGAAATAGGGAACGAACTCAGTGTAAGTTTTAAATGGTGAGAAGAGTTATCAGACAACACCAGTAAAAATAGTAGAATAAGCTTTGAACCTTAAATAGACCAACAAATGAAAAGTCTATTTATATCAAAATTTGTAGATTCCATGAAAATCAATCATTATCACGTATATTAACTGTTTCACTAAAAATTACTCTGCCTTTACTAAAGAATATGCATCCAAAACTAATTAGTTTGGAAAATATAAATGCTGGGCTGCTGAAGAAAATGGAGCCTATGCAATGAAAACATATTTTTGCCCTTTGTTATTATCTGTTAAAAAACTTACTACTGATATTGACGTCTATTTGGAAGGATAGGGAAAATAACATGTCACTTATCACAGATGAAAGCAGGAGGGCTAGGACAAAAACACTGCCATACATCACAATATTTTGGTAAAAAAAAAAAATAATAAATCATGTGAGACATGGCAAGGGGAACACACAAGGTGTACACATCTTTCCCCTTAATGCATGTCTCACCTCTGACGTGATTAAAGTTCTTTTCCAAAATGTTTTTGGCACTCCTGCCCTTATGTGCATTAAATGACTTGATATTTTTCCTATTCTTCCTTGTTTCTATTGCTCCACAGCAGTTTTTTTGTCGCTAGTATCGAATTGATGTCTGTTTGGATAATATATAACTGTCAAATTTTATGTTAATTTTTCATACTTCAGTAGGAAAGGTTTAATTAAAAAAATTCTTAAATAAATGATTCCTAAACAGAAAAAAGGGTGAATTCCATACTTTAGAGAAAAATATATTTTTTTAGAAATTATATGACTGATAACATAGTTAACTGTATTCACAAAATGCTGTTACAGACAAACACTCAGAGTTATTATGCTGGAAATAGCTTCAAGTAATTATCAAATTTTTATTTGTCAAGCATTTAACTTGTTATATTAAGAATACAAGTTGTGAAAGCAAGTAGTAAAACATTTCTGCACAGTAACTGCATTAACAAAATTTAAGTGATTGTAGCCTCCACTGATTCACCATGAGACACTCCATTCACACAACAAAATTTATTTCTGACATCAATACTCAGCACAGGATTTATCAAGACATATTCTCTGGAATTTACTTGGTTTGTAAAGATATTTTCTTAGACGAGTTTGAACCAAATAACAACTGTTACTTTACCAAGATTGTTCAAACAGCGTTATATACTACAGCTCTATAACTTCAAAACCTTACACAAAGTCTTTAACAAATCATTTTCAATGTAGAGAACGCAGCTAATAGATTGATAATTAGGTATTGTATTAATCTAGCAGTCTACCCACCTTTCCCCAGTTTTTACCCCACAGGAACTTAGTTGTGAGAGTGTTTGGAGAGTAATTACTGAAATTAGTAAACATTATAACATGTTTGGAATGCCAAGATGCTAGATGTACACAATTCAGTATAAAAAGTGTTGACTGCTACCAAGGCCAACTAAACAAGGAGGTGGGTTGGCATTGTTTTAGCCCAACAATATTTTTTGACAGCCAATGAGGAACATGTGTTTTTGTTTCCTCAAAATTATCCAAGCCATTTGCAGAATATACTACATGTATTTAAACTACTCAGCACAACCCTACCCAGAAGAGGGTGAGTTGGGTATGATTTAGTTCTATAGTACATTTGGCCACTCAATGAAAAACATATGAAACAAGTTTATTCAAAATCAACCCAGCCACTTGGAAGTGATACTGGAAGAAATACACTCACACATATGAGTTGACTTTTGTACCTATACATAAATAAAGGAAAAATAAAGAGAGTTTAAAATAAATGATCCTTTCCTAAAAGAAAATAAAAACTTCAAAATTAGATAGTTTACATTGGTGTCAAAATGTCATTACTAACCTAGCCAAGGTTTGCCATTACAAAGTTGCAGTGATGTAGCAAGGTCAAGGGATTCACCAGTAGGCACACCGTAGCCATGACTCAGCCCATGTGGATTGGATGGTGTGATACAGTCATCTGTTGCTTCTTTCCGCAATGCTTGGTCCACCTCAACAGATGAGAAGAAGGCCACAGAGAGAGGAAGATCACGAAGTCCCACACGACTGCTGCAGAATGCTCTTGCCAACAGATTAGACACATGGAGTGCCACTGCTGCACAGTACTTGTCTCGTTGGGGAACCAAATAGCGTACCTGACATTAAAAATAAAAAGCTTGTCAGAATGTGGGAGTTGGTTGGATACTCTTGCAGGAGGTGTATTATGCAATCCTCCCCCCGCATCCCGTCAAAAAAAAAAAACCTCAAGTTCTTCTAGGTCCTACAGTTCATCATGGAACGTACTTCGCATACAGAAAGCAAACTTTGAAAGAGGTAAAGGTCAGATTAACGATCTGTAAAAATTCCAGGTAGATCTAAAACTAAAACTGGGGACCTATGATTTTCGAGTGCCTTAGCTTTGATTCTCTGGACCATTCAGAATGGAATAGAAGAGGAAAAATAATTTATATCTGAATTTTTATAATGGATGTTATCAGAATAAGGCCCATAAAAGAACATCATAAACTTTACATTACATTTCGTTATTATGAGTTCAGAACTGATCACTTTCATCAAATTTCAGCCATTAAAAGGGAATTAGAAACATTCACTAATCAGATAATTGGGGCAATTGAATTCACTAAAAATTGTATTTTTTTAAATTCTTAAACCAAATTCATTATAAGTTTTGTGAAATAATATTTCAAATTGTAGGCATAAATATAAATCACACTCATACATTTTTTTATGGGAAATAATTATTGTGGTGTTGGAAAATTTTCAAAAAATGATTTCTACAATTACTACACATTTCATAAAGTACTCCATCAAATGATACAAATGATTTTGGGATGAAAAAATTATTCACTTATGTATAAAATTCTTAAAAAATTACTCATTTACTTAAATTGCAGAAAGATTGCTACATTTATTCTATACACTTTAGTATAAGGACTATTTATTTGTGTGTTTATATATGTTCTCCTCTCGTCGCTGCCGTCAACTTTGGTGAGTGATGAGTCATTTTCCCTGTCCTTACAATTATATTGCCTAAAGCAGTTTCCTTTTTCCTTAGTTTAATACACTTTAGTATACTGCTTATAACCAACCGTAAACTTTTAAAGAATTTGCAGATCAATATTTTCGAAATAAAGATGAGTATGTGAGAGGGGGAGCTTCTACAAATCATGAAATATAAGGGAAAATCCAAACATTTAACAGTCAATAGGTAGCCAGCTTTCATCAGATGCACATAAAGATTAAATAAAAGAATTCTTTTCTCCTTCCCGCCTCCCCTCTCCTTTTACAATAAACTGTCCATAATAATTTCCACCCTCAATGATTTCTTGAAATTTTATGTTATAATTGCATTGTTAGTAAGAACTGAAATAGTGTGCAATTATCAAGTTCTAAGTTAAAAGGTTCAGAAAACCCTAAAAATAAGGCTACTATAAGTTATGTGAATGGAGATTTTTCCGGAGTATAAATGCAACATAGTCCGCAAGGGTTTGCAGACGGATATTTTCAAGAAACGATGACATGGTTTCGAAAAAAATTGATGAAATGTATTTACCTCATCATGGAAGCTAAGACAGAAGCGCGCATTTTCTGGTAACAGCCAGCGCAGAGCAACAAGCAGCAAATGTAGGAAGTCAACAGCTCCACTCTGCACCACCCAGTTAACTCTTGTGGGCAGTGAGCAGTCATCACCACCCTCAAGTGCTCTTGTCAGCTGCCCACCCAGGAAAGGGGTTCGGGGCTGAGCTCCACATGCCACCTCTTCCAGGCGACTAAACATGGCGGACTCCGTACCGCCCATCCAGCGAGGTGGCTCGAACAGCTCACCCAATGGCTTTCCCATTCTAAGCATTAACAGAAATTTGATGATGTTTTGCTATAGACATGATACTATAATATGTGTAAAAATGTTTCTGGTAACTATTATTTGTTTCTTCAATTGAGCAAATAAAGATAGAAATTAGCTGTTTAACTAAATCAAGAAGGTAAGGTTATGGTCAGAAAACACACTATGGATTTGTGGAGGCAGAGCTCCATATTTCTTTCCTTGATCAGCAGCATTAAGGGAGCAGATGACAGGTTCAGCCCCATGTTCTATCTAACTTTACCTCTCTGGTGAATCTCCACCTTGGTATTCATTGTTCAGCAGACTGAGTGGCCCTAGGGATATTCAGCTTCAAAGAAAAATTCTCAGCATCTTTGGGTAACAAATACCAGCTTTCCAGGACATTAGTCCAATATCTAACTGTTAGAGCACTGAATCCAAAGCTTTTCCATTTCCTTGTGTTAAATTTATATTACATTGTAGGTATTATGCATGTGTTGTATTTCATCTTTCCATTCCATAGTAAATTATTATGTCAATTACATACATCAGTAATGTAGTGAGGTAACCTGTACTTGAGGATTTCAGCACTGTACGGTCACTTCATTTGCTCAAGCTAATTAATATCTCCAGAATATTCAAAGTAAATTTATAAGACTTAATGGCTTTCAATATAGAGATGAGTCACTGGTAGCTGCTGGAACCCAACTTGACCCCCATCCTTTGAAATTGTGATGGAACATCTATGGTGTCATCTTTCTGTATAAATTCATCTTTGGTATTATAGATTGTCTCAGATTCTCTGCCATGTTTACTTCTGTTGCCATGCTAGTATGAGGTTGAGGGAGTTATTTGGTTCAAAACATTTGTATATAATATGAAGCAAGCAGGTAATATAATACTTCCACAACTTGATTTTTTTTCCTTTGAGAACTGCACTGGTTTCAAGAGAGAATTCATACATTTATGGAGTCAACGATGAAGTTCTTACTGAAAAGTACTTATATAGTTATTTAGTTTTTCTCCTATTATCTTGTTTCTGCTGTTTTCTTTCAGTAACCTTTTCTTTTTATCTGTGTGTTCTGAGTATTTAATAGATACCTTTAATGACTTTTTTCTGTAATTGTTTTAGTCTGTCATTTCAAATCTTCATGGCAATTATTTGAGTATAAATACTGATCATCCTGTTTAGTTTATAATTACCATGTAATATTTTAACATAAAATGTTTTTTGTTGGAATAAATAAATGAATTTTTAGTAAATTATAAAGAGAGAACTTAATAAACTCTTATAAAATGTGCACTGGCTCAAAAATGCCATCGGCTTGTTATGAATATGACAGCAGTTCCAGATAAGTACCGCTACTAGCTAACCAACATATGGCGTATCCTGTTTAAAATTACTTATCAAAAATTGACAATATACCTGAAGTTACAGAGTTTATTAATGAGAATATGTGATTTTACATTATGGTTTCTAAAGTAAAGAATAATTAATTAGTTCATCTGACGAGTACAAAGCAAGATTGGTAGCCAAAGGTTATCAATAGGATGACAGCTCTGAAATGTGAGGCCAGAGCACTAAGCATTCACTCATAAAATGTTTTACATATCCCCTGCACCTTTTTGTCATATATTTTTACCTTTTGACAAGTCTCAATGGAAGCAAGCAATTTTGCTATCCATTTGCCAATTCATTAAAATGGAAGAATTTGTGAGCTAAAGTGATGTGGCCTAGCAAAAGGGTCTATATGGCTTTCTGGCATCCAAAGCTTCTACTTGTCACCATCCTCAATATTCCTACAAAACAAAATTTTTTCCAGAGCCAGTAGTATTTCTTCATATGCTCCTCATGTTTGGCAGCTTCCTCAATTATTTATTTAATTTCTTTGATATATTTTAACATTCAATACCTTCTGTCTCTTATATCACTCACTTAATAAATTGAATCTTTTGTTCTTGTATAGGTACTGTAACGATAGCGTTGCACACCCACATAGATGAGGAGTGCACCATCTAAAAGAAAGTAGAATATCACTGAATGGTGAGGTAGAGAGAAAGACGCTGGTTGGCCAGAACAGTCACGTGAGGAAAGGAAGTGTCGTGATTGGCCAAGTGACGTCAGGTGGTGGATATACTAGGGAAAGGTCGAGTCGAATGTGTGCTCGTGATTCAGGCAGTTGTGCAAAAATGTTCGCAGAGTATGAGTATTCGGTTATGTGCCGTCCATATTCTAGACTATACTGAATAGGAATGTTAAACATGTGTGCTGAAGAAACTGTAGTCCTATGGGCTAATCTCCAATCTTGAATATTAAGGATAGTCCGATACGACAATGATCATGTCTGGTGCCGACATTCTATGTATTGTGATTGAATGAACGGTGCAATAAATGCATTTCTTGAGTTCGGCACTCGAGTGTTATTAATGAAGCAATATAAATCCTTTATTTTAAATCATTATAGTACATTATCTGTGTCGTCATCTTCTAAACAAAGATGTAACCTGGATAAGTCATCAGCAAAGGCTTTTTTCCCTCTTGGTATGTACTTAAATTTGAAATCAAACTGCCATTTTGAGGGGAAGTACCTTATACCTTTTCATAATTTCGGTATCAAAGCAAGGGAAAAATATCTTTTAATTTTTAATATTGTCACCCAATGCTTTTTATACTCAGTATAATTAATAAAGGTCTTACCATTTACATTTATATTGGTTTTTTGCTGATACTCTATTCTGTGGGAGAAATCTACACAGAAAATCTTTTTAAGTTTTAGGTTGTCATATTTTAAAAAAACCTAACAGTTAGAATGTACAAATGGAACAGAAGGAAAATGATGCATAAGCCTTACTGATCACAATTGGGTAGCAATGCAAAGAAATGTAGGGGAGAGCCAGGCAAAGTGGCCTATGTGGGCAAATTGGCCACAGGATTTTTGGGGACACAGGGGGGGTGCCATCGCGTGGAGAAAATCATAACTCATGCTTCTCATTTGTTGTTGTTGTTGTTATTGGAGTTTTAGGGCGCGTCGACGACGGGGTCATTAGCGCCCCTAACAACAACCAGGTGTGACAACGTGGCAAAATTGCCGTCTCTGTGGCCGACCGTAAAGGGGTCGGCCACAGAGACAGCATAATAAAATACTAGCACACTAATTAAAATACCGTCTGCGTGGCCGACTGTAAAGAGATCGGCCACGCAGACAGCAACATAAAACATAAAACTAAAAATAGGCAATAAATTAAAAAAATACATATATTAACTGGTTGGCTGTAAATGGGCCAACCAGTTTAAAAAACGCGTAAGCTGGCTGGCTGTAAAGAGGCCAGCCATATAAGCAGTGTCATAAGTAAAAACAGTACTTGGATTAGTGGCTGTAAATGGCCACTAATCCAATTTAAAACCTAGGCCGATCTGCCCAAAATTTTTGGGACAAGACCGGCCAAGCTGCAAAACTTTAAAACCTTAGCCACGTTGTCACGATCATCGTTTAAAATAAGGGACAGATCGTTGGCTAAGCCAACGTCTGCCCTTAGATCTAAAAACAATACACATTCAGTTAAAATGTGGCGTACCGTCAAAGGTACGCCACAAGCATCACATTCCGGAGGGTCCTCTCGGCGGAGAAGAAAGCTGTGCGTCAGAGGACAGTGCCCTATTCGGAGGCGAGTAAGGAGAACCTCATCCCTCCTCGCCCGCTGGAAGGAGCTGCTCCACGGCTGAACGGTCGGTTTGACCAGCCGGAGCTTGTTATGCTCAACTTCCAGCCACTGCCTCTGCCAAACATCAAAAACAAATCTCTTCGCCGCCGAGGCAAGGTCTGACTTTGGGACCGGTACAAAGTCGGTTCTGACCTTGTCGCAGGCTAACTTGGCAGCTTGATCAGCTGCCTCGTTCCCTCTGATTCCCACATGGCCCGGTACCCAGCAGAATAACACCTCCTTTCCACGAGATTGGAGGGAAAGGAGGGCGTCCTGGATGTCCTGGACTAGACGATCTGCTGGATACATATTTCCTATGGCCTGAATACAACTGAGGGAATCACAGCATATGATGAACAACTTATCGCGCATTACTTTCATATGCTGGAGCGACTTCAACACGGCATAGCATTCGGCAGTGTAAACGCTGCACCTGCCGTCCAATTTGAATGTGTAAGTCGCTCGAGGGAACACTACGGAGCAACCAACTCCGATAGCCTGCTTAGACCCATCCGTATACACCGGGGTAAACGTGTGATACTGTTTTAAAACATCACTAAAAATTCTGATAAAAACATTATCCGCGGTACACAACTTGTTGTGCCGCGATAATTCTAAAATTGTTCTGGGCCTCTTTAAAAGCCAGGGAGGAGATTTACTCCAACCCTGGTGATAAAAGAAGGGAGCTCGAATCCGTATTGTTCTAAAATGGCCCTTGTACGGTAGCTGAACGGTTTAGTGGCTCTATGCCGATTGGTATAGAGCCGTTCGTAGTTGGGGTGCAGAACTATGTCGTACACGGGACTGCCAGGTGTTATGGCAACGTGGAGGAAGTGTCGCACCATGAGGAGTTGCCGGCGGATGGTAAGCGGCGGCTCGCCCGAGTCAGCACAAATGCTGACAATGGGGCTGGTGCGATAGGCACCCGTGGCGAGCCGGATTCCTGCATGGTGGACACTATCCAGTATACGAAGATAACTGTCCCGTGCCGAACCATAGACAATACAGCCATACTCCAACCGCGACCGTACAAAGGCTCTGTAAAATTGTAGCAGGCAGGAGCGGTCAGCGCCCCCATGACCTGCCACACAGGCATTTTAAAACATTAAGAGCTTTAGAGGCTCTGGCTTTCACATCTTTAAGATGTGGTAGCCAGGTTAGCCTAGTGTCGAAAATGAGGCCCAGAAACCGAACTGTTTCAGTAAAACGTAAAACGGTGTTCCTCAGGGTAAGGTGAGGCCTCAGGTAAAAGACTTCTGCTGCGAGTAAAAAGTACACACCGGGTTTTCTCGGCGGAGAAACGAAAACCGGTGTGCACTGACCATTCGTCCAGCCTGTTCAACGCGAGTTGCAACTGCCGCTCAGCGCTTCTCAGGCTGGACGATACGATAAAAATTAAAAAGTCGTCCACGTATAAGGAGTACCGTAGGGGACTCCTTATAATGGCTGCTATGCAATTAATAGCAATGGCAAAAAGTGTAACGCTTAAAACTGATCCCTGAGGGACACCGTTTTCCTGAATAAAAGATCAGACACTTCACTACCGACTCGGTACCGGAAGCAACGACCAGATAAAAATGATTTTAAAAAACGGGGTAGGTTTCCCCTAAAACCCCATTCGTGTAACTGTTTTAAAATCAAATGCCGCCAGGTAGTATCGTACGCCTTTTCAAGGTCGAAAAAACACCCACAAGGTGTTGGCTGCGGATGAACGCATCCTGTATTGCCGCCTCCAGGAGGATCAGGTTGTCCAAGGTGGAACGGAACTTCCTGAATCCACACTGGAAGCGGCTGAGATGATTACGGGATTCAAGACACCAGACGAGGCGGCGATTCACCATCCTCTCCAGTGTCTTCCCCACGCAGCTAGTCAAGGCAATACTACGATAGCTACCTGGCAACAATTTGTCCTTGCCAGGTTTTAAAATGGGAATTAATGTTGCTTCTTTCCACGAGTCGGGGAAGTGTCCTCCGGTCCAAATATCGTTAAAAATATCCAGAAGGTACTTTTTAGCATCCTTACTGAGATGCCTCAGCATCTGGTACTGGATCAGATCAGGCCCTGGAGCAGTGTCATTTGCGCTGTTCAACGCACTCTCCAGCTCCCAAGATGTGAATGGGCAGTTGTAGGCCTCTGAATTCGACGAATCGAAGCACAGCGGGCGCCTCTCGGCAGCGACTCTACGTCGCTGAAACCGAGGGTCAAAGTTAGCGGACGAAGTGATGGCGGCGAAGTTCTCCGCCATCAGCTGCGCTATGCTTCGTTCGTCAGTAATTATCCGTCCGTGATCCAGTAACCCAGATACTGGTGGGCGGGAGTACCTTCCAGATATACGGCGAATGGACTCCCATACTTTCGACGAAGGTGTGGAACGATTTATTGTGCTCACAAAGTTCTGCCATGACCTCTTCTTGCTCTCCTTAACAACTCGACGCGCCTTAGCTCTGGCAATACGGAACGCTGCTAGGTTGTCAGCTGTTGGGCACAGCTTAAAACGACGAAGCGCCCGTCTACGACCCTGGATGGCGGAACGACAATCGTCGTTCCACCAGGGGACGGGCGTCCTTCGCAGCGTTCCGGAGCTTTTCGGCATGGAGACGTCAGCTGCACGGTGAATCACTTCTGTGAAGTGATTCACCTTCTCCTGTATACTACCACAGGGTTGTAGCAGTACAGAACGGCAGAAGAGCTGCCAATCTGCACCACTGACGTTCCATTTACGTCGGTTATTACCTCCTCCCCGCTCACACTCAACGTGCATCCAAACAGGGAAGTGGTCACTCCATGTAGGTCGCGATCCACCTCCCAATGCACGGAGTCCGCGATGGAGGGGGAGCACAAGGAAAGGTCAATGGCAGAAGACGTACCGGTAGCAGCGGTGAAATGAGTCATTTGCCCTGTATTCAGGATACAAATTTCCTCCTGCTCTATCAATCTACCAACCACTCGGCCCCTGGGGCAATCGGTGGTGGAACCCCACAACGCACTGTGGGCGTTGAAATCTCCCAAAAGGAGAAAGGGCCGAGTGAGTTGTCGTATAATGCCAACCAGGTTGTCGTAGTCGACTGACACACTGGGTGGCAGATAGACAGAGCATACGGTCAGTTGTATTGGACCGTGTATTTTCACCGCTACTGCTTGCAGATGAGAGGTGAGAGCAATGGGTTCGGAGTGGACAGTGTTCCGAACAAACACGGCCACTCCGCCCTTCGCTCGATCACCCTCGGTATCGTCCTTCCGGAATATGTCATAACCTCTTAGCACTGGCTGATGTTGTGGTCTAAAATGTGTCTCCTGTAGACAGAGACACAATGGATTAGACCGTGCTAAGAGTTGGACTTCCTCTTTGTGAGCCTGAAATCCGTTTACGTTCCACTGAAGTATGGGAGCCATTCTACCTATTTAAAACCACCCGCCCCGGGTCGGGTGGGTCAGGTTCTGGTGTCTGCTGAGGAACGGGACCAGGGTCTACGTCCACCAGCATAACGTCATCTTCGGGGTCCGAAGACGACTTTTGTTCTAAGGCCTCGGCGTCTTGCGGATCTTTCTTCCGCCGAGGCCTTGTCCCCCTCCTCCCCACCCCAGTTGGAGAACTGGGTGGAGAAGTTGAAGGGGACTTCAAGAACATGGTGGGGTCCGTGTGTTTAAACTTCGGACCCCGAACTTTCTGCACTAACTGCCATCCGCTTCCGGCAGATGGCGTTTCTGCTGCTACTATAGCTGGAGATGCAGCTTTTGCCATGGGTGCTGCTTCTGCTGTTGCAGAAGCACCCACGGCTGCAGCTACTGGAGCGGATGGCCGTGCTTTGGCTGGTGGACTTGATGATCCTGCTGATGAAGTGGTCGGGTTAGCAGAAGCGCTACTACCGACGACCGCGGTCCTTGGTGTTAGGACCTTAGTGGGCTGCGCACCACACTTGCACTGGCACGAGCATGTCATACTCGTGCCCGTGTCTACAACGGTCGTCTGTGTAGCAACGCTCTCCTTCCTGACGGGAGTTGACAGCGTTTTGGCGAAGCTAGTGGCGAAGACCGGTGGCGCCAGCGCCTTAAACCGTTTCTTCGCCTCGCCAAAGGATATTCTTTCCTTAGTCTTCAACTCCTGTACCTTCTTTTCTTCAAGGTACACTCGACACTCCCTGCTCCAGGCTGGATGTGACCCGGAGCAGTTAATGCACACCTGTGGGAGGGTGCAAGTTGCACCCGGTTCATGCGCCGATTTTCCACACTTCCCACAAGTGGCGTTGCCTTTACAGTTCGCCGTCGTATGCCCGAACCGCTGGCACTTAAAGCAGCGCATCGGGTCCGGAACATACGGGCGAACGTTAAGATGTAGGTAACCAGCTTTTATGGACTTTGGCAACGTTGGAGTGTCGAACGTCAGGACGAAGGTGGCAGTCTTCTCAAGATTGCCGTTAACCCTTCGTTTGATCTGCCTAACCTCGACCACATTTTCTGATCGCCACTCCTTAAGGAGTTCCTCGGACTCTATATCCATTAAATCTCTGCAAGTGATGACACCTTTGCTAGAGTTTAGAGTTTTATGGAGTTCGCATTTCACTGCGAACTCCCCGAGCTTCTCACACTTAAGGAGTGAAACAGCCTGCTTGTGGTTAGATGTTTCCAGAAGCAGGGTCCCATTCCTCAGCTTTTTCACGCTCTTCAAACCTCCCGCTATACCCTCCAATCCTTTCTGTATATAGAACGGAGAGACCTTTTCAAAGGATCCCTCCGTTCTTGTCATGATCACAAAGGCGTTGTCTATTAGACAAGCCTTCCTGTTACTTTGGTCTTGTTCTGGGGGAGGGCTTTCAACCCTCGCCCGCTTTTTAGAACTGGGTGTATTTTTATTTGCCTGCGACACACCCGGGCCGCAGGGGTCTTTGGTTTTTTTGTGAGAGGAAGGAATTTTGATCCCACGAGTAAAACCATTATATAAAAGAAGTGCTCATACAACAGGGGTGCGCAGGTGCCCCTGAGGTTGCACGTTAGCGTGTGATCTACCTCTCACACATGCACCTCCTCGGCACGTGGCTGACCTTGAGGTTGAGGGGTTTTTTATAGAGGTTTGTTCCGTCCTCGCGATCCGGGCGATGAAGCCAAGATCCCCGTTCTCCTAGGCACACAGCGTTCCACCGCCACGCCCTACGGTGGTCGTTGAAGCATGGTAGGAGTTTACGGTGTGGGAAACTTGCGGCGCTCACAAGTTTCCAGCTCGGGCACCGCGGGTTCGCCAAACCCGTACCTGGCACTTGCGTACCAGGCCCCTGCGGGGTCATGCTTCTCAATGTTCTTAGTTACCTTGAAAATCCTGATCCAGTTAGTGAGTCATCTCTCAAAGCTACAGAAATATTTATGGATTTTAATCATCCTGATGTTTGTGTAACTGCTCAGTTTATGAATTTATTACTAAAAAATCAGATGACTTATCACTCCTGAGGTGCTTAAGAAAATTGCCACTGGGAGCCTGTGCTCTATTGCAATTAAATTAAAATTAAATCTGTGATGAGTGACAGGTATACTTTCCTCATTCTTCCCTATAAATGCATACAAGAGTTATTGTGCAGGCTTCCATAGTCATTGTCAATGTCATCTTGGTTTCCTGGGTGAAACAGTCTCAATTTCTTGAAACCTAATGTTTCATCAGAGGACTGCCATATCTGTTGTTGCTTTCACCTATAAATAGCAGAGGGAGTGCACGAGCGCTAACCATCCGTGATGACATCATGAACGTTGCCACGTCTAGCGTAGATGCTTGGATGGAGTCATTTGTCTTGCATTCTTCTAAGCAGGTATGACCAAATATGGTTATGTTGTAGGCCACTATCAGCATTCATATTGCTAGGATTTTTTTTTTTTTTTGTATTTCTACTGTTTCCTTTATCCTTTTTAGGCACCATCTGCTCTCTACGGCTACAATGCTAGCCTGGTCAAATAAAATCGAATATCCACTGTCGGCTGTATGTTGAGCTACAGCTGATCTACTGACGTTATTTTTAAAATGCCTTGTGTGTTCATTCACTCTTTTCTTGATGGTGAGCATCCTGTCTTACCGATGTATACCTGGCCACAACTGTAGGGTTTTTGGTATACACCTACTGTATGTAATTTTTCGCATGTCTTTTATTTTTATAAGTGCATGCGAGATCTTCCTGAATGCTCTCTATACAGGCCGGACATTTTTCTTTTTAGAAGGTGACCAATCTTATCTGAGACCCCCTGAACATATGGTAATACTGCCACTGATTCGTTAGTTGACCTACCGACCTCTTCTGCCACATAAAGAGAGAAAGAATTTTACTTGCCAATAATAACAGAAAATATGATCAGCCCAGTATAAAATGCAGAGATGTACTATTTAATGTGCTCTCCCCCAGTTTCCTCAAGTCTACTGTTTTTCACTAGTAAAAAATTTAAACATCTATATCTATAAAACGAAAACCGGACATATTGGTCGTATAAAAACTCCGAAACTACGGGGCAGATTTCGATGGAGTTTTCACCGTTTTAAAGCTTAGAATCTTAATTCACTTGTCTCGCATGTCTTATGTTTCAACGTTAAATAATGTAGGAGCATTAAATGCAATTCTGAACGTATGGTGAGAAATTCCACAGGAGGAATCACTAGATGCCGCATATTCCGCACTAAACACACAACCCAATGTCTCTGACCATAGCCTTTAATTAAAGCAATAAGATAACTTATAGTAATAACTATTTTGCACACTAAACAAAACTTTAAGTATTCTTTCTTTTAATTCGATATATTCAATTTTTAAAAGCCATAGCTTGAAGTATTCTTTCCTTTAATTCAGGATATCAATTTTTAAACGACATAGGTAGCCGTAAAAACAACAGAGATTTTCTTTAAGCACGATCTCTGGACAATATCTCTGGCCTTCAGCATTAGTCTTCTGTTTACGATAATATTATTCCGGATTCACTTTTGATATTTTATCTGCAGAGTTAAAGGATCTGGCGTTTCGAGCCACAAGTATATCCATTCGCTTCGCAATTGAATCAAATGTGAGTTTTTAACATAATCTAGGGTTGTTCAGTAATGTAGTAATGGAATTTCTTAACCAAATTATCGAAGCTTGATATACAGGATTCTTTTCGGACGACTGAAAATAGTATACATGCAAATAAACTGCAGCCCACCAGTTTCTTGGTAGGAGGCGGGTGAATGTAAGTTTGCTTTAATTCCGAAAAAGTTTGCGCGTATTTTATAAAACTTTGTACAAATGTTTTGCGAGAATAAAAATAGGGTACGGTTAAATCTACGCCAACTATACCGGGCAACGCCGGGAACTCCGCTAGTATTTAATAAATGTCTTATCATCAACAGTAACACAATCAAAAATAACATTTTTATCTGATTCAAGCAGATTACTTAAAAAGTGCACCCATCTTATTAGAATTGTATGTCAAAGTACTAAGTACATTAAAATAGTAACAGAATGGAATCTACTAAAAAATTATCTTCTTGAATTAATAACATTAGTACTAGCATACTGAAAGTACCGTTTGCTAAAAGGGTATAGTTTTGCCTCTGAAAGTTCAAAGCATTTAACAACGTGAGAATACTCCCAGGGGCACACCACAAGAAGTCTATGTCACTAAACTCAACCAAGTGAGAAATAGACACAGAAGATGTGCCAACTCAATTTACTCATGAGGAATGGTAGACAGAGCTATCTTCGTAACCGTAGGACAGAGAGGCAAAAAAAAACCACGTGAATGTTATTCTTGGCTGTATCTGGGTTTAATAACTGATTTTGAGTAACTGATACCTCACTATGTTCGGGAATCTGGTATTTAACTCTATTCTACTTAAATACTTTTCTTGATGTATAACTAAACTGTTCCTTAACTATATTCTAAACAATTTAAATCTATACAAAATAACAATTAACAACATTACTTACTCAAAACAATTTTCTATGGCATTCGTACGAATAAACAATGTTGCTTTCTCAATAAGCTTACCGACGGGCACATCTAAGTGATTCAGCCTGAGTGACAGGATTTTCCCCTAGAACATCATGCACAGAGGGATGAGGTCTGAATAGTCGTCGTCCTTTCGTCAGAGCAAACATTCGACGAGCAGCAGATCGTGCTTCGTGGTCTGATATACCTGGATTAAATTGCCGAAGCAAGCGTTCTGCAAAAGCTGGTCCTGCACCATAGATGCGAGCATAATTCAGAACCTGTATATACAAACAATAAACTCAATTTGGTTCTCAACTTTAGATTCAAACAACAACAAAATCTGTTAAAAAAAAGTTTGTCTGATACCGAACTACTGTATAGCAGTAAAACAACTATGAATTAATATTGATCTTCACTATTTAAAAAAATTATATAATTCAAAGCCACTATTTTTGATCAATGTCACACAAAATAATAAAATAGAATTGGGAGAAATAACTAATCACTTCCCACAGATGAAGGCAGGAGGGCCAGACAGACACAAGAAAAAAACAGCCACACTTCACAATCAATCAAAAGGTGAGACATATGGCAGGAGGAAGATGTGTACACCTCTTCTCCCTGCAATTCGTCTCACCTCTTGCATGATTATGAAATGTGGTTTCTTTGTGTTTTTTGTGTTCGTCTGGCCATACTGCCATCATTGGTGGTGACAGGTTATTTTTCACTATCCTACCTTACTTCCCATGCTTAACAGCAGTTTCACTGTCATCATTATCAAAAATAACAAGATACAAGAAAACTGTATATGTTCTGTGGCAGTGGGCTTGTGTCTATTCTGTTTCAATTTAACCCCATTATGGACCATGTTCGTTGCTCAAGTCACTATGTGAGGCAGTCTCCTGCAGCACTCATCCTCTGCAATGATCTATTTGTTGACGAAGGGCTAATACCCGAAAAAACAAATTAGGATAGGGAAAAGAGTCTTTCTATGAGACAGTCTCCCACAACATCCATCCCCCATATGATAAAGGGCTAGACCTGAAAACAACTTTACCATGTGTGTTTTGGCTTTTCCGCATTTTCACGCCCCACATCCATCATCTAAAGATAAGAAACTGGTGGCTAATTTTCCTATTCTAATTTGTTATTCCTTTTCGCAACTTAGTTCCTTTCATTTCATTGTTTACTGTAACCACGGAAAAAATAAGAGCTAAGTAGTGAAAAGGAATTACAAATTAGGATAGTGAAATGAACCACCACTTACATCAGATGATGGCTGCATGGTGTGAACACATAAACTTGACAAGAACACAAATGCTATAATAATTTTTGGGTCCTTGCCCTTTGTCAGCAGGAGAACATTATGGAAGGTGGGTGTTGTAGGAGACACTCTGACATGTTATTCCTTTAAAATATCACATTTCTAGAGGCTTTCTGTTTCTTGATCCCTATTTTCCAGGTTCTATGCTGAAAGAATTTAAAGTTGAAATTTTTAGATGGTAAAAATAAGTGGGGCACAGGAAAAGGGGGGAGGGAGGAAAGTAGGTGCATATGGAAATTGCCACTGGAGAGTATGCTCCATCACAATTAAATTAATATTTTATCCAGCATTGAACCAATATTGTTGAATGTGAGAAGGTTTCATCACTTACTGATGGTAACTTTTACTTAATTTATCCTACTGCCAATTTGTATAGTACTTATTCCATACAATATATTGCTCAGTCAATTAAAGTCACTAAAGCAGATATAGGATTCTTAAAAGGGGAGAAAACAGAATGAGCGATGGTCTCATGAAGAAATCATTTTTCTAATCACAGCATGTGATTTCAGGAAACAAAAAAGTGAAATAGGTTCAACTTATGCTAATGTGTACCCATTCAGCGTAATGTTTATGTTGAAATTCCTCTACTTGTTGCAAATGACAAATTTTGTTTTATCTTGATTAATACTTAGCTTAAATTTCTACTCCAAGATGTAGTCCATCCATCTTAACATTTACTTGAGTATCCCAGAATTGCAATTTCATTTTGCATATGGCCTCATTTCAATCTTCTCTCTGTGAAGTCACTTTTACTAGATTCAGTGCATGCTCAATGTAAGCATTAAATATAACAGGGAAAAAACAACAGACTTATCTTTACAGCTTTCTTATTTTTATATCCTCCTGATGATCACCACTTATACTAAAACCTTTTCATTTTCATAATTTCTCCAAATAACATTATAATCTTTTTAGTTTATTTCCATTTATTTTAGAGACATAAACTTTTACACGCTTTTACATTGCTCAATTCTTCTTCAAATCAGCTAAAGTAGTGTATGTAATCAGTTCATCATTCAATCACATTCCTATCAATATTCTCTTCACTAAGTTTGCTTAAAGGATGTGGCTGCTTTTACTGCACCTAAATTGTTCCTCTAATGATAAGGCATTGTTTTTGTTTTCTATTAGTCAAAAGAACTAAACTTACAAAATTTTTGATGCAAGTGAAATGTACAGAAATGTTCAAAATTGTTTCTATTCTTTGATAATGGTACAATATTGCATTTTATATTTCTGCCATAATAAATACCTCCAAAAAATGTATGAAGACTTTGATTTTGGTTTTCTCCAGTCCATTTGATAAATATTGCTGTTATCTTGCTGTATCCTGATAGTTTTTGTCTTTTAATTGTTTAATTGCTGTATCAAACTCTTCCTTCAGCAAATTGTCACCAAGTTCATACTCTATTTGTTTCATAGGGCTGCTATGAAATCTTTCTTTATATGGCCCTTCAAAATGCTCTTTTTATGTTCCAACAAGTAGTTCTTGTTAATTTTTTATGCAATTCCATTCTTAAAGTGCAGACTGTTTCTGCAGGGAGTGGGCCAGGAATGGTATGGTGGGAGGGAGTGCTGAAAGTATGTAAGCAGTTTCTTCTCTCAATTTCTTCATATGTATTCCCTAAATATTTCTTTTGGATAAAGGAAATAAAGAAACTGCCGCGAGGCACTGAAAATAAGATAGGATAAGGAAAATAAACAGTTACCCGTCACTTACCACAGATAAAGGCAGGAAGGCGAGACACGTAAAAACACAAAAACAAACGAATTGCACAATATTTCGACTTTAGTCTTAGTCGTGTGGGAGGCGAGACATATGGCAGGAGGAAAGATGTGGTCACATCCCAACCCGCCACATGAATTCAATGATTCATGTGGCGGGTTGGGATGTGACCACATCTTTCCTCCTGCCATATGTCTCGCCTCCCACATGACTAAGACTAAAGTCGAAGTCTCGCCCTCCTGCCTTCATCTGTGGTAAGTGACAGGTAACTGATTATTTTCCCTATCCTATCTAAATATTTCTTTTTGTTTCTTAATACTCTCTCTTGATTTTATTTCTTAAAGCTCAACATTTCTGTTCTACAAAAGCAGTTGCAATGCAATAAATTTTCCACAGACCCCAACAAAAGTCAATGACTTGACTCTATGGAAACGAGTAATTTTACAGCAAAATCATTACACAAATAACAGGCGCATACACAACAAGATGCACTGTCAGAGAACAGTGCATACATTGTTATAACAACTGTATTTATTGAAGACTTGTTACTACCTTGCTGAAGGTAGGTATCCCTTAATATTTGACAACTTGTAATCCTAGTAAAGATCATTTTTACTTCCAGTGTTGTAACTGCGTATTTTACTATTTGTTTTGAATACAGTATGGCTGGTAAGTCCAAAAAACTAAACAAAATAAAACATTTTTTTCAAACAAGATCACCTATTGCTGAAACTGTGTGAACTGCAAATGTGACTACATTCAATCATTTGAGTAAATCAGGGACACTATCATATTACAAGGTTATTTTTCCTACTCAAAAAATTGATATTGTAATTTGTGGTGCAATTTTGGAAACAGTATTGGGATTGTAATATCATTGCACCAAAGAGGGAAAGAGAGGACACTAAAGCAAGATTACTTACGAAAATGTTGCAGCACCAGTCCGGAAAGCTATATACAAGGGTCATTTTCCAATGTGGAGTCAGTAGTGAATTTTTGTTTGAAGTGGTCGATCGACATTTTTTATTTTAAGGCAGCTGAGATTTAATATTGTCATTAGTTCATTATATTTTTTATGGGTTCATTGTCACTGTTGAGACTGAATTCTTACATTGTTCGCTAACTTTACAACACAGCTTAATTTGCATGCCTGTATTAATCTCATTAGTTAGGCAAAGTTTAATGTAAGTAGTGCAATGCTGTTTTAACATTTTATTTCATAATTTCTTGTCAACTGGCTCACTGAAGTGAAAATATTCAAGTCAGCTCCAGTTTAAATTTTCTTTTTACTGTAAATGTTAATCTAAATAACTATGGTTTAATAGAGGTATTTAAGAAAACTAAACGTTTAGTGAATCAATCAATCATGAAAAGCAAGTGTCAGAGGAAAAGGAGTACACTTTTGTGAAAATAATTTGAAATTCTTACCCGGCAAAATTTCTGTGGGTCCGGAATTTTTTGATGCGTTTATAAAAGGATGGTGGTCCATATTCTGAATGAAGGTTGAATAAATATGTGTTAAAAATAAATATTAGTTTATTTAGTTGTCCTGCACCTTTCCCATTCAAGTTTCAGGAGGACTCAACACACGATGCAGCATTAAAATATTTCAGTGTTATTTCCTGTTTTCTCTGTAAAAGATGAGAACTAAACAATTTATTAACAATGCCATCTAATCCATAATGCTTTTATTTTTGTATAAGAATTTCATGACCAACAGCTGTAAAGGGAAGACAAATATAACTCATTCTTTTCATTTTTTAAAAAAATCTGGATTTGGTTACAGCATTTTTATTCCTCTATAATGCTGGTAAACTGTGTTGTACAAAGCTTCCTAAAAAATTTTGTAGGCGGCTGCTAGTAATGAAATGGGATGGTAATTTGTTAAAATTGACTTATTTCCCCCTCCCCCTTTTTTTCTGTCCCCATTTTTAGAGCTGTTTAACTACAGCAAACTCAAATCAATGTGGGAAAGTTCACTGATGTAGATTTCATACATTAGCTATCCACTCTCTCTACTGGTTTGTTATATCGATTTCCTTAAATATCTTTTTTATCACATTACACCTGAATTTGGTTAATGTGATTATCTACCTACAATGATTATATACCTGTCAAAACTGAAGTAATTAGTATTAGACTCTTCAAGGGAAGTCCAGGATAGAAAGTCTCACATCTGACACAGATGCAAAAATCACAAACTGGCTGGCCTTACTGTTCATCTGAACTATTATACTTGCTAGAAACTGAAGTGTGCAGCAAGCCAGGAATAATGAAAATTGTTTACTTCATGAAACGCTTAAGGAATTTAAAATTAAAATTTGTAAATCAGAAAAGTAAATGGGGGAGGAATTTAATTATAAAAGATAATTTTAGAAAAATACAATAAAAAGGGGTAATGAGATGACTAGATAAGTTCCCACTAGAGTGTTAGCTCCATCACAATTAATAAATAGTAACAATTTAGTTTTCCCATAATATTCAATATAAGTTTCTCTTGGTCATAGCCCAATATATATTATAAACACACAAAATTTCTGATATTTATAACCACACCTTGGCTTGGTCACGGGAGATACCAGCAGCACGGGCAGTAACACTATGCATATCCGTCCCATCTTTCTTGCGCCCAGCGAGTGTCATCCAGCCTAGAGGGGTACCACCATGCATCCCTGCACTGGCTGCATCTCCTAACAGAGAAGCTATCCACAGCTCCTGTGAGTCTACATCTGCCCCAACAAGGCAGTAGCCAGGTGGCGCCCGCACCATTGCACGTAATTCTGACCCGACGCGATCTGAACGTGCATTTGATGCAGTCATCCATGTAGGTTCAACAGCACGACGTGTCACAGTTCCACTTACTACAACCTGTGAAATGTTCGTTTGAATAAGACAAGAGTGGCAGAATTTTACTTCTTATCAATTTAAATTCAATCTGACAACATTAAAAAACAAAATTGATAACACAGATACTATATTCTACTTTATTTAACAGCAAAAAATACAGAAATTGGCACTTCCTAAGTTCTTAATAGGATGGGAGAAAGTATGAACATAATGAGTTGCCATTTTTATACACATCTATTGCAGTTTTTGTGTTATATATGTCTTAATATCTAAGTTCTGGTAATAAGCTGGTTAAAAAAATTATACAAAAGAAAACTCACTCCTGTAGTATATTACTCCCGAGTCTAAAAGACGTCAGTGTGGGCATTTCTAAATCTGCTTAGTGACTGACCTAATTGCAAGACATACAACATACTTCCACCACTTTCATCAACCCTGTCACAGGGGAAAGCTTCCCTATCATAGGACACGCCACTTGTGAAGCCACCCATGTAATTTACCAGTTAACATGCAACCACTGCCTGGCTTCCTATATAGGTTTGACCACAAATCCACTCTCCATAAGAAAGAATGGCCACCGGCAGACGGTGTACTCACAGAACCCAAAGCACCCAGTTGCTGTCCATGACTTGAATAATTTCAACTCTTGTTTCACAGTCCATGCTATCAGAGTTCTTCCTTATAGCAGCAGTTTCTCTGAACTCAGAAGGTGGGAACTTGCCTACCAGTACAAACTTGGCACAAGGCAACCACCTGGTCTCAACTTGAGATAATACCCGGTCTTTATTATTATTACATATGTTTAACCTTTTTTACTCCTATTTTCCATTACCTATATTGAACCACCACTAACCTAAGGTGATGTTTACTTCATACAAATTATTATTTATTATTATTATTTTTAAATTTTTATTTGTATAATATTTTATATATATTTTTTCATATTTCATTCTAATTATATTTCCATCTTCCCACCAACCAGAGATTAGTTTGGATATTTATCTATGCTCAGGTATTAGCTCTGATTCATTGCCCCTCTACTTTTACGATGTTTGAATTTACCTCCACCTTTTTTCCGACCGGCGGTCTTTCTGTGAGGCAGTCTCCAGCTGCACCAACCTCTCATAATGTTCTCCTGTTGATGAAGGGTTTATCCCGAAAATTACTTTATTATTTGTGTTTGTGTCTTTTCTGTGTGTTCGTGCCCCACATTTCATCTATATACAAGGCCGAGAAAGCCTCCACTCTTATATATTGTAAAATGTGTTTATGTTGTTATGTTCCTCCTGGCCCTTCTGTATTCATCTGTCCTAAGTGACGGGTTATTTTCCCTATCCTTCCTTATTTTCAGTCACTCTAAAAATTTTAAACAATTAACAGGATGTAACATAAAAAAAATATAAGTTTAGCAGCTAGATAAAGACAAATCTGGTATTCATAACCAACCTTGAATATGTATTCAGGACATTTCATCCTGGTGAGCTATACAGATTTCAGCTGCATACTTGTGGTTCATGTGCATTCACTCACTACACATGCTGGTTAGAATAAGAAGAGTGAATGCTCAAAAACAAATTTCCTGCCAACCCGGCATTATGAAAATACCACTGCTGGTTGAATTAATGTTTTTAAATACTCTTTGGTAAATGAGTTTGTTAAATATAAAAAGGTCATGTCAGATCTGAAAATATCTAAACAAACATTAAGTGAAGTAAGAATGAAACCTAGATTACTGAATGTACTAGTGAACCGACAAAACCAAATTTTGATTTCAACTGTTTACATTCAAGATTTAAAAAAATGATGCAGGAAATGCTATACTTCAAACCTTTTTTCCAACTATCATGTTAAAGATATTTTTTCAGCTAAATGATTAGCTGAAAAGTATTAATTCAGCTGAAACAACAATATACCATAACTTTATGTTGATGCATTAATTCATAGTACCAATCACAGGGCAGGGATATTCTGAAAAACTTTCAGCCTTGGCCATAAGTAACAATGGTACAATGAAGAGGAATTTCATGAAAATTTGGTGACCATCAATCCTTACAAATAAAGAGTGACATATTGTAAATTTGAAATAAGGAAGGATGGTGAAAGTAGATACACCCTTACCAAACTAGGCAGGGAGGAAGCAATGAACACAAATACATGAAAACATATTATAAGGTAGTAAATATTATTCATATGGATAAATTATTTACATAGCATGCAGATCAGATGTGTATATATGAATGCTCACCATATTAGTGAATCATTACATTATGGAAGAATGTATTATTTAAGAGAATGAATAAAAAAATCCATACAATCTCTTCTTTCACACAAATTAACAAAATAAATAAGCATGACAATTATAACAACAATAATCTACATTTTAATTTAGTTGAAGTAAAATACCACACTTAACAAGGCCACATGGACATACCTGTGGGAGGATAACTCCTCTGTCTGGTCCACTCCAAGCCACAAGCTGGCCATGCACACGCTCACGATTGTTGCGCCAGTATGACAACGCTCGACCTGCTTCAAGTACCCTTTTCGCCCCTTCACAGTCTCCACCCAGCACATTCTGAGCCCACTTGCCTACAAAGTCACGTGCCAGAGGGCTGCCAACACGTTCATTCTCTCCATCTTTGTGTGGCAGTTTCAGAAACCTTTATTAGGGAAAAAAATCAATTTTATCTGAATTAATAGTAATAACTGTTGAGATTACAGTTATTTTTGTTTAGTGACACAAAGGTCAACTCAGCCACTGATAGAGAATGTAACTTAAGTAGATGTGTTGCCAAGTAATAGAAGAACTATAGCTATTAACCCACAGTAAGAAGGGATGTCAGAAAAATAAATAAGAAAAAGCATAGAAAATGGATGACACAGATCTAATCTTTTTTTTTTGTCACTTGAATGTTGACAAAACAATTAATTCACTGAGCTATCTTATAAGATAATGCACATAAAGGAAGGAAGGGGGAAAAAATGGTAGTTTTCGTTAAGAGGGATAGCATGACATAGTTCGGGGAAAGGGGGGGGATAGTGCTTCCACCAGTCTCTTTAAAAAAATCTTTCAAGTGATTATATGTGATCTGTTTACACACAGTCAGGTAATAGACTCTGAAGCTACTTAAAATAAACATTTGTAGAAGTTGTCATTTCCAAACCAGCGAGGCCTGGACATTCCGCAAAGGTGATGAACGGAGGCTAATGGGGGCTCAGATGTGATTCATGAGAAGAACAGCTGGCTATGTGTTATGAGACAGAAAGAGATCTAATAAAATCCTTAAATAACTCAAAGTCAAACCAGTTCTCCAAACTGTGTAAACCTACAGAACCTCTTGGACAGACCATGTACTAAGGATGAAGACATACCGGATCCCATGAAAAATCCTCAAATACTATCCCAGAGGCAGGAGAGATGTAGGAAGGTCACCAAGAAGACGGATTGAGACCATAACAGGGCTAACACTGGATACAAAGAAGAAGCAATTTTCAAACTCTCTACCCAGCTTGGTAACTCCAAGGAAAGTAAGGAAGCTACCTACAAATACAGGATCAATGTGCTGTGCCAAACAGACAAAGGTAACTAGAAAATTTTTGCAATATGACACAACTGATGGTTGTGTGTGGTGAGAAAATGCATGTTACCGTATGTTTTAACCTGCACCTTAACTGTGGGCTTTGGTTCCTTCAGAGCTATGGCAGTGTGAAATACAATGTCAAAAGCATAATATCAGGCAATTCTGCACTACAATACTGTACTCAGTTTGGATGCTGATAAATATTTGAAGGAAATGGTTCCTGTGTTATGAGACCCTTGTCATGATCATAGTACCATATCCAGGCATTACTGAGAATTGCAGAAAGGAAATTTCAGCCAGTAAGATGCTGCAAAGTCAGGAAACCAAGCCTCATTTCTCACAAAGGAGAACATTCCTGTTGTCAGAAACATGCTCAAGACTGGGAAGCGTACAGCATATCATCAAATAGATGGCAGTCTAGATATTTCTACAAAGCAACTCATGTCATTTAGCACCACAACTTTCAACTTAAAAGAAGGTGTATTCCATTTCGTACCTCTGGTCTTAACTAGTAACTAATGCCACGATGTACTTTTTATTACCATGAGAAGCTCACAAAGTTTAAGAATGGGATATCTATGTCAAAAGCATCATGACAGGTGATTAAACCACAATTTATTTTTATAACACCCTCAGCAGAGTCCAAAACAAAGCATGGGAGTATGAAGAAGAACAAACACTGTTTGCTAGCAAAAATTGTAAACTGTGAAGAAGAGAATGGTGGTCATCTTTTTTAACATAAGAACTGCTGTGGAACACATGCTTTTGGTTCTCTGATTGTGGAACCAACAGCATGTTGCATTACAGAATTGTATACTAAAGATTGCCTGCCCAAAGTTCTTCAAGCTCAATCTGTGCTTAATGGCTTGGCACGTAATACCTCCGCCATGACAGCTCACATCTGCATCTATTAATGGGAAGCATGTTATGGAGCATCCTCCAACAGTTCAAACCATGCCGCATGTAACTGATGAAAAGCCTAAAAAGGAGGTAGTTTTCCAATGAAGAGAACATTTTATGGGCTGGGATTATGAGTATTCCCAGGAGGAAACATAGAAGAGTTGGTTCAAAGAACGGTTTTAAAAAATATACAATCGTATAAAGTTTGTTGGAAATTATTTTGAAAGAGAGAGAAATAAAGTCGTACTGCAAATTTCCATAGTGAAATTTGTACATGACCATACAATCAAAGGACTTGGTGCATTCAATTGTATTCTACCACAAACCCATTTTAGCAAATTAATAATACATAAACAATACTGAAGGTAACAAACTGGTGAGTTTTTAAAACCTTTAACATATTTGAATTAATTTTAAAAATCACTAACATACTATTTCAAGTGAAATTTGGATTGTCATTGATTAATTTCAGCAATGGTCTACAGTTTGTTTTGACCTTTGATCACGGTTTGATTCTCTAGAATGTTTGCAAACATAGTAGGATGTCGATAATTCAGATGTCAATGTAAATTATCTGAGCATAATTTTTTTATTATGTTTTTACAAAATGTTTAGTCCTTTATAGCAATGTAAACTTCATTTCTATATACAGTATAGTACACCCTTGCACTTATTATTCCAATAACTAGGAACAATAGGGCGTTAATGACCTTGCTGTCAACGTGCCCTAAATCTACAACAACAGCAACAACTAGGAACTAGGTAAAATTAATTTAATCCTTACACCTGGCAATTGTTATTGTATTATCATGACAATTTCCTCATTACCAATTGAATACTGGCTTTGATGTTTTAACTGTGACATATCAATAATTACAATTCTTTCAGTCTTTCAATGTACCAGCAGTTTTGAGTTACGTAGAAATCTAAAAACCACAGTGTTTGCCTTGCACCTTTTTTTTTATTGATTTGAATTTTCAACATGAATGTTTTTAAAACAAAATAATTAAAGACGGTTACTTTGGGAGCCAGCAGCAATCCGCCTACAGTTGTGACAGATGAAAGTCAGATCGGTTTTGCTATGTGAATGATTTTTTTTTATGTTCTACTACTTGTATTAGCACAGGTATATAAAATTATAAATCAGCTAATGTAATATTGATTGCAAAATAATTTTTAGTACATTATTGCATCAAACTCTCAAAACTATAATGTAGTATATTTTGTATCAGGACAAATTGAAAATGCCAAATCAGCCCCAGTTTCAATTAATTTAGATTATCGACATTCTACTGTAGTATCAATAAGAGTACAGCTATGGGCCCTGAGTCTTTTCTCTCATCATTTAGTCAGCCAGTTTAGCAGCAGAATGTTTATAATTTGCACTTTGTTAATCAAAGAGGAAGTTCTTTGCTAAAGATTAGACATCCACGTACTTTAATGAATGTATACTGCATTTAACTGACAAGTTAATTTTTTATGATGACATCTATTTCACAAGTGCTTAAGATTAGAAGATTACCTAAGAATGTAAACTTCTGTGGAAGTATCAGCAAGATGGCGTGCAAAAACATCTGTAGTCATCAACAAGAATTTAAATGAGTATAATTCTGAGTGTTTGGTCCATACAAGTTACACCACAAATCATTTAGTTGCAGGATTAATTAGAACAAAAGCACTCATGAGAAGACAGTATTGGATTAGCTACAGGAAAAAAGAGCAGATAAGCAGTTGTAAATTTAAGGTAATTTGATAATATTGTGGCTTAATGAAATATTTTGAAAGTACTTATTTGTAAAGGGTCAGATAATTCATGATACATTGTTGAGCACAGAGGCACGCTGTGTAGAAAGAAAACTCATTGCTGAGTTAGTTGGAAGCTAGCAGTCGACGATGCATGATGCTAAGAAGGCTTGCATTAGTATCGCGGCCAGGCTTCTCTTTATTAGTTATAAAGTGGACAATAAGGCAATTTAATGCTGTCCCTTCAATTTTTGGCTGAAGCTGGATTTTGTGAATGACTGATGCTGATTTGGAGTGCTTAATTTTGTAAGAGTAGTGCGTGCCAGGCTTCCCATTATTTATCATAAAGGTGGACAAAAAAAGCAAGGTAATGTTGTCTTTTTAATGAGAACTGTAAGTGTTTCACAGAGAACATTTGAGGCTGGGATTTGTGGCCAGTTCATTGTGTACAAAGTTGTTGAACTGAAGCGGGGTCAGAGCCAGCAATCTGAAAGTGAAGAAGTTTCTCAATAGCCATATCCACAGTCTATGAGCTCAATTTCAGTACAAAAAAAAATCAAACCTTCAAGCCTTAATAATCAGCATAACATTGTAATAAATCCATGACACAGAGTTGCTTTATACTACAATGCCACCCTTTATCATGACACACTACTAAAAATAATAAAGGAATAACCAGGTCAGCGCATCAAAAACATCAGGCAGGATCTTGAAAAAGAAGATCATGCATGGAACAGATCTAACAACCATAATAAAGGCCAAAAAAAACTTACAGAACAAGAATGTTAGTTACCTTTGTAGATTTCGTGAAGGCATATGACTCAATAAACAGACAAACACTATACCTAATGGGTATGGAATAGACAAAAACACAAAAGATTATAACAGACTATCTAATTCTGTGATGGGGCTGTGTCTGTTTGCTCCATCTATTCTGACATATAATCTGGCACAATCTCAAAATTACAAAATTCAATTTTGATGGGATTTTCAAAGTATGAAATTTGGACACTGAATTAAAATCTGAGGTGTATTTTATAATATTATATGGCCTGGTGCCGAGGTAGGAAATGAAAAACTGTTCCGAAGTTCAACTTTTTTACCTATAATCTGGCTTAACTTGCAAATTGCTGAGTTATTTTTATAAGCTGGACAAAAATAAATAAAAATATGGAAAGATCAAGGGAATCAATAAATTTGAATACCACTTCACAATGTCTTATAATTAAACTTCAAATAATACACAAAAATGAAAACATAAAATATTTACTCCGTAAGTAGGTTTTGTAGTTAAATACCTTTTCAGTTTGGTACTTTTGGAAAAAAATGTACATTACAATGCAGTAATATGTCTGATGATTTACTAACCAATGACCCTCCACTTCTATACCGGTCCAAACACCCGTACCTTTGTACCAATCAGGTGGACTAGACTTCAAGTCACTGCAGTTAGTGTTTTCACCCAAATCAACATCAGATTGAAACACATATGATAAGTCTCCACTTTCACTCTGCAAGACAAATTACAAGTTATCATTTTATAAAGTTCTCATCAAATTGTAAATATCAATCCATGTAACAAGAGATATGAAACCAATTTGAGGCTATTCAATAGGCTACAATAATTTTTTAGAGCTCACTCAAAAATTAGACCTACTTTGCAGCTGGAAAAATTAAAATGCATTATTAAACTATCCTAATTTACAGTGAGCCAGCTGCTGCATTAAGCTATATATAACTTTTCTACTAAAGCTATGATATATTACATAAATAGTTTCATTCCATTGTAAAAACTGAGAATCTGCAAGTTAAATGTCTATTAAATACAAATTGATAAACAGCAGTATGTGTTCCAACAACACCTTTCAGATAAATTGTAAATCCCACAAATTCTGAAGTAAACATTACACAGACCTATTAACAAAAAGACATATTTTATAATAAACTCAATCTAACCACATACTACGATAAGCTTGCCGCCAGGAGAACAATACTTCTATCTCACGCATATTAATACATGAACAGTATCACGTTTTAGTGGTAACAATGCATTGCGATGTAAATTTGATCAAAAATCTTCAAGAGTTTTTAAACATTTATTTTTTGTTATCCGTGATTCAGACCGATATTAAAACATTTGAATAGCTGACATAGTTGCTGAAATAATAGGCTCAGTAATATTACACAGCAAAGCAAAGGAAATTAAAATAAATCTTATAAACATACAATATGCCACGTAATATTTGATTCAAGTGGAGTGTAGTATGCACAGATTGGGATCAGTGCGCAACTATTTCCGTTAAAACGAATTAATAATTTCAATAATAGGACACAGTTTAAATTATTTTCATAAAAAAAAAACAACCAAATTATTCATGCCGTCTGCCGTAATGTCAAATGCCTGTTGTAATTCTGACCCATGCTAAGTAACAATCTAACCAAAACATTTGCTACATTGATGCTCGAAACACAAAGCTTTTATCTCACATACCTATGGACAAAGAATTTAATGAATAATTCTATATATCAAAAGAATGTTATGTAATTATAAGGATCTAATTATTGATATGTTGATTTTAACACAATACATACTTTTATTTCAGTGTTCTGTCAGTTAATTTATTCACGGATGCTTGGAAATATTATTAAATAACGTCCGTTACCAAGAATAATCACGCAAAGCATGATGTCATTGCGCGCCGTCATAGATTGACATGCCGTGACAGGTGATGCCATACATGACAGCTTGCTTATTATATTAATAAATTACGTTATGACTTTATATGACTGTTTGCTCTAATATATGACTTGAAATACTTTAGCAAATGACCTTAAACGTGATCTGCAATGTTATTGAGTTGAGCTCGATGCTCTAAACAGATTTGGTTATGAAATAACAAAATTTTAGGTTACCTGACAAATTGAATTTAACACTGTATAAAATGGTAAATTTAAGCATAATTCTTTCATTACATTCATGCTTTATATCATATATGGGCAACCCCCGGCCCCCGGGCCGGATCCGGGCCTTCGCCAGCTTCAATCCGGCCCGCGAGAGATTCAGAAATTTCAAATAAACTTCAAACTCAAGTCTCTTTTTAATTTTCATTTCATTTTTCTATCTGTTTTTGTTAATTTGCTTTTTGTATGTTTGATTATGCTATTGTAATTCTAATAAATAAAAAAAAATGTGAATTTTTATCGCCTTTTTATTCACTACTAGCTACTTATTTCTTACCTACGGCCCGCGGCCTGATTAAGTCTCGAAATGACGCCCTCAGCTAAGCAAAGGTTGCCCATACCTGCTTTATATGAAGGGACGTAAAAAAAAATAAGTTACACATTATTATGAGAGGCCAAGTAATTTCCATTGAATGCTTCACTAAACTTAAGTGCAAAAATACATTACACTATTTTTCAACATAGTCACCAAGTCTCAGTATCCAATGGTCCAAAAAATCTACCTATCATTCAATTCCTCGATGATAGAAACCCATTCCTTCAGCCATTTGAGAACTGTTCTGTGCACATCGTCATCGTTAAAAAATCCCTTTCCTCCTCATATGTCATTTCAACTTGCCAAAAAGATGGAAATCACTGGTGCAAGATCTGGACTGTTTGGTGGATGCTCCAAAGCCACCCACAGAAAATGAAGAAGCGAAGCTTGTGTTGTGTGCTCCATGTGCGGTGTTGCCATGCAGGAGAACAATGAATTTGATTAATTTTCCTTGCCTCTTACTCTTTATGTTGTCATGTAGCGATGTTGATGTTGCACAGTACAAATTGGCATTAGTGGTTGTACCATTTGCCATAAACTCTGTGTACAAACTCCTTCACAGTAAAAGAAAACAGTGGGTATAACCTTCCCTGCTGATGGCATAACTTTGCATTTCTTCCACAGAGGTGAGGAGGTGTGTCTCAATTCCACAGACCCTCCCTTTGTTGAAACGATGAAATAATGTCTCATTGCCCATAATGACGTGGCTTAAGAAAACATTTCTTACAATGGAGTAACACTCAAGAACATCCAGAGATGCCATAACTCTTGTGCCGTTATACGCAGGTGACAGTGATTGTGAAACTCAGAGTGAGCGCAATTTCCAATACTGCAGATGATCTTGAAAGATGGAATGGGCACTGCCTATTGATATGCACATTTGCTGTGCTGTGATAGTCACTCTATGATGCTGCAAATCAGTTCCTTTATTGCCTGGACATTGACACCTGTGGTGAATGTCAATGGGCTTCCTTCCTGATCAGCATCACCCATGTCTGCACGGCCTTGGTCAAATTGCTGGCACCATCTGAAAATCCTAAATGAAACCAGTTGTTATTGCTATACAACTTTTAATTTCATTTTGGGTATTGAAATTACTAACTCTTTGTAAGGCACAATGTTTAGTGGGGTTGTACTAAACTTTTAAAACCTCTACCGTAACCGTGTTGTGTGCCTTGGATAATGAGATTGTTCTACTGTATGTGGTCGCCACCATATATTGTCATCGAATAAAAGTCATTGCTTCTAATTCAACGTTCAAAACATTACTATATACTTGAGAAATAATTTTACAAGTTCGAAAAATCTTTCAGGCATCAGAAATCGTCACCAAATAAATTGACTGCAGGTTGTGATAAGTAATTCAAACCAGACCAACCCTCATAAACCCTGTAATTGTATTGTAGTCACATGAGGATAATTGTATTGTCCCACCGCACCACAAAATTTCAAAGATGGCGCACCAAATTTCACTTCACCATGAGGTCGCTTGACTTGCCGGCTGCCTACCCACGCAAAGCGCTACCCCGACCAACACACGTTCTACTCAAGTAATTTCCAGCGACTCCTGGAAGATAGCCTGTGGGGGTGGTATTTATTGACAAGGAAATAGTCCCTACTCTGCATGTACAAAATTATCCTTTCGCTCTTGGTGACTGTGTCATCAGACGTCCTTTAATAAATTCCTATCGGTCTGAAACTTTGATAGCAGATAGGTAGGCTTATAAATGTTAAAATCAATCCTAAAGAAATTTTTCGTAGCTATCATATTTTCGTTGTAAAAAATTATTTTCTGTACAATTCTAAAAATGTTTATAACTTCCACAGTTATAAAGCTAAGAAACTGAAATCACTGTTAACTTGCTTCTAATTTCCTACTCTTCAATTTCGGCCAAGAACAGCTTGTTTACTATTTTCTAAAAGGTTGAATCAAAATTGTTACACAAGTCTCGAAATTGATATCTTTTAGAAATATTTAACTTCCAGCTCTGAAACATACTTTAAATGATTCTATGTTTGTTTTATCTATAAAGTGTGAAGTTTTAAAGTTCCTATCTGATGTCCCTAATTTGTTATCAAATTTTGCAAAATCCTTCACTTGGACGATGTCTGTTCTAGCCACCACGTAGTTCCCACCGAAATCATATAGAAAGTTTACTTTCTCTTATCTTGTCCCAATTACTTTATGGATCTTAATGAAAATTAATGTAACATGTATGTATTAAATTATACTTTTTTTTTTCAAATATAGTCTCTTCTACTGAATTGCCTTATATTCTTCTCACTGGTCAGATCTACATTTGTCAAGATTTTTATTAATTTTACAAAATGCTTCAAAACCCTCCTTTAATTTTCTTGTAAATCTCTTCAAACTTTAGTATGCTGTGTAAGACAAGATAACGCTTCCTCTAAGCTATGAATTAACTTTCTATTTTATAAACTGAGGTTTCTAGATTTTTAAATATGTAATTGCATATTTTTATGCAGGCTTCCAACTTATAATGTCTTATAACTTGTTAGTGGAATTTTTTAGCTACAAGGTTTCTATCTTCATTTTACTAGTTATAATCCTAATTAGATCTAGAAATCTGAATATCTAATACTGTTTAATCTGATTTATGACTTGAATTATCCAAGCAAATTAAGCTTGATCTACAATGTTATTTAAATCAAATCGCTGCTCTACAACCAAATTTTGCTATGAAGTTACATATTTTAGGTTACCTCACATCTTGTTGTTTTACTACGAAAATAGAATATGTAATTAACCCCCCCTTCATAACAATGATGTCACAGAATGACATTATGATGCTGTGACAAACATTTACTTGAATTCAGAGTAATGCTTTAATTATTTAAAAAAATAAACAATAAAAATAATTGCTATAAATACATTTTCAAAGTAATTAAAAATAAAATAGATTTTTGCAATTAATGCAATCTTTTTAAAATGCTGCATTTTCCTGCTAACCACTCGAACATTCATTTTAAACAAAGGAAATTTAATGTATAAAAAAGTTAGTCAAGGCATGCTTACAGGTGATGGCAGAAGGAAGCCCCACCCATAGCCACGCAGATAATGCAGTGGGTGCCCCTCCCATGTAAGGCGCAATAGCTTTGGGGCCACCTGCATTCCAGTAGTCAGTAAGCTTGGTCCAGGAAGCCAATCGGGTGCTGAGGGTTTGCGACCACATAGTTTGCGATACCAAGACGGGTAGCCCGGCATATGAGGTGCTCGTGCAGGCAGTCGTGCCCCAGTTTCACATGCAAGTTTCTCAAACCTGCAACCAATATATGACCAAAATACTCATTTCTCAATGAGCTATAGCCAATTTCATGTCTACATTAAACTGTAGGAGTTATACTGAGAATGAAGCACTTAGTACAATCTGAAAGTTTCCAATAACTGATAAATATCTATATTAATGAAAGGCTAGCTTCATTGCTGTGTCTGTTAGGCAGTGGTTTCAAGCTCACAGCATACATAGCCGGGCTAACAAAAGGCCAGAAATGATTCACCCTCTGTTCATAGATGTCGCTATTATAAAGCAAACTAAGAATGCATGATAACTATTTACATTTATGTAGTAGTACAATATGTCTTAAATTGCAAATCAACCAGTTCACATGTCAGTTATTAGTTGTTTCGTGTTTATTTATATTTGACCTTCAGATGGAAATCTTTAAATTTGTGCGATTGTGACACACGAATACTTAATATATGTACCAAGATGAATATTTTTTGTTGTTTTATACCTTTTGGTACAAGTGAAACAATATTTGAATTAAATAATTGAAACATTATGTTTATTTTTTGGTTTTTGCAAACAAGTTTGTTACATGTTTTTCTATTTCTTGAACATTTGATAAGACATAATTTTATGTGAAATTTTTAAAAACATATTCCTATATTGACAAGGTTTTTATTCATTTGTCTTCTAATTAATAATATCTTCAGATGATTTTGATGTTTTTGAGAATTCAAATTTGTATTTTAAACAGTAGGATCGATAGAACTTTTTTAATATATTTTTCATACAATGTGACAAAGTTTATAATAATTTGACCTGGTATCAAATGTTAGGGACTTTGAAATAGGATTTTGATTTTGTAATGTGACAATATATTTCTTTTGAGGATAACCATTTTTGAGATTTTTGGTGTTTATATGTTAATGATTAAATTAAGGGGAATTTCAGAAACTTAAATTTATCCCCCATTTTTTTTTTCATGTTATTTTGCAAAATAAGAAGAATTTTGAGCGAGTATGTAATGTAATAAGGCTTTAAGCTGATTTTCAAACCATAGAAAGTTAGTTTAATATCAGGTTTTAAATGGGAAAAAGTTTGTTTGGTAACGTTTGTTGTAGTAAAGGACATGCTTTTAATAGAAAACAGTATAACTTGTATAGTTACGATAACAAACTCATTCCTGTTCTATTACAATGTCAAAGAGCATTGCAACCACGAAAGGATTGAGGACAAGAAACAAGAAGGAATTCAGCAATGGTCGTAACATTTCCCTGGAGTGATTTAGAGAAATCATTAAAACCAAAATATGGATTACTGGACATAGTTTTGAAACTGTACCCTCCCAAATGTCAATCCCAAGCAGTACCAATTACCTTTTTTTTTTACTAATGGCCTCATCAATGTTGAGGTCATTAGAGACGGGATGGGAATGGGGACAAGGAATGGGAAGGAATTAGACCTTGGCCTTTTGAAGGAAGCATCCCGGCATTCGCCTGGAGTGATTTGGGTAAACCATGGAAAACCTAAATCTGGATGCCTAGACAAGGATTTGAACCGGCGTGCTCCTGAATGCAAGGCCAGAGCGTTAACCACTCACCCACCACGCTCAATATCAATTACCTACAGAAACTTGGTAAAAAAAATATATCATAATCATAAGGCCAGGGACATGTTTTCTTTGTGTTGAGTATATATATCTTCACCACTAACACTTAATCTTCCTCAAATTAGTGTTTACAAAAGAGTCTGTAACAACACCATAAATAGAAAAGTTTTTATTAAAACATTCCCTTAACAGATGAAACATGTTTTACATTAGCACTTGTTAAAATCAAAATGCTGTTTATCAGAGAAGATATCAGGACACATTCAGCTAACATGTGGGCTGATTTTGTTATAAAGTGTGTTGTCATTTTTTTTGTCTAATTGTCATTGCAAAAACAAATAACTCTCTACTAGCATAAATATCGGTTTATACCCCTTTAAGTTTAGACATACGTATTAAATTTTAAATGCATAATATTTATGTTGGTAGATTCGACTGACCTGGCATAGATATCTTCAGGTTCTTCAACTTGGTCATTAGTGTCATTTTCCATTTTCACTGCCTCATTTTTTTTCAAAACCGCTTTTTTTGAAATCAATGGTTTCTTTAATTTCAGTTCCTGTGTCGACCAGTCTTGGTCCCACATCCATTTATCTTGCCGATAGGCATCACTGTGAGCAAGATGACAGGCTCCATCTGCACGCTCTGAGAGCAAGTAGTGCACTTCAGCATCAATCTCTTCATAGGTCGCATCTGCTTCAGCCAGGTAACGCTCCCAAGAGCCATCTACTGGAAGGAAGGCAGTTCCAAGCTCCAGCATCCCAGCCAGAGTCACAGGATGTGGAAATCTCTTCAGAAATAGTGGCAGCAGGTGGTTAAGTACAGTCAGTGTCACAAAAACATCACTGCAGAACAGATTTTTGCATTAATGTAAATTTCAACACCATGATTTGTGTAAACAAACATGACTAAAAACTCTCAGTTTTCTACACATCCTGAAGAAGTTTATAGGCATTAAATACACATCTAATCAAAGATTTTTTTAAAAAATATGTATAATCAATTATTTACATATCGTTATTTTTGGTTCTTGTGTCAAAAGAATGAACTAAATGAAACTTGTAATTAAGACTTTATGCATGATTGTGTTGTGAAAATATGATATTTCAAAGACTAACTCTGCCATCTTCTAAGGTGCAAAAATATCTGTACTGGCGTGCTGATTGACAGAAGGCGCAGCAGCTGAGCTGTAGAGATGGGTAGGTCTAGATGGATACGGTTCCACAGACCCATATCAGTTGCGCTAGGGATGGATGTACATCTGAGTACAGGTCGGACCTGTATCAGGCCGGACCTGTATCGGCGAACGTGTCCCTTGTGGCCGGAGCTGGAATACTGCAACTGCATAGGAGTTGGACCTGGAGCTGTTCACACTTCTTACGCAGTTATTATTACAGTTTCGATTTGAAATCTGTGTTTTGAAGAGTTTAATGTTGTCCACTGTGTGATTTTATTACAGTCCCATTCAAAGATAAGATTATTACTGAAAAATTATTTCTTAATCACTAACTACTAGTAAATAATTACAACAACTACTAAATGTCTATGGGCAGTTAAGACCCGGCAGTGCTTTTTTATTGGTCTCGTTCTGGTGTGCTGTGGCACACTGGTGTGCCATGACAAGGTGAAAGGTGTGCCGCGAAATTTTACCTACTGTAAGGAATTAATTGCCAAATTTTTTATTAATTACATTTTAGTTTCATGTGCCTTGAATTGTTATGTATTGTCGTATTTTAAGAAATTAAATGTTATTTTTTTACTCACACTTGCTGTTAGTTTTGTTTATTAATTCTTGAAATATTTTTATTCCTCGCCTCTACTGCTATGCTTTGAGGTTCCGTAATATTTACCGCGTGTTCTGTGTATGTGCTTTTTTCCCTCAGTCTAAACTGCTGGGATTAGCAGAACTTTCCATGTCTTATGTTATTTTATTAAGTTGTCAGTGTTGGTACTTCTCCAAAAAAACTACTTTGTTCCTATACCGTCGCACTGATACATTGTAAGACATAACTGTAAAAACAATCGGCACCATACATGTGACTTCTCTGAAGTGTATAAATCCCGCTTCTTACAATTACTTCAGTTCCATCACAGCTGTGCTCTGAAGTGGTCCAAAAATGGTGTTAGTAGTTCGTCTTGATATTTTCTATCACAATTAGCAGACTATTTTATTTCTTCAAGAAGGACAAATTCCTTGAACGGAGTATTCGATCTGTGAGTCCAACTGGTGAAAGCTGTTGAGCCAGAAAGAAAGAAACAAAAGATGATGGAGTGGAAATACCGTGGTAATTACTTAACCTATGGGTTTTCTTGGTATGGTAAAAAAAATGTGCCCAATCGCCGAGTATATTGTTTGTGGTGAAAAACTCAGTAACACTGCAATGGTTCCCAGTAAATTGTTTTTTTTTTTTTTACTTATGGCTTTACACCTTGTTGACATCGAGGTCATTAGAGGGGGGATGGGACTGGGGCAAGGAATGGGAAGGAATTCTGCCATGGCCTTTCAAATGAAGCACCCCGGCATTCGCCTGGAGTGATTTGAGGGTAACCATGGAAAACCCAAATCTGGATGCCCAGACAGGAGATTCGAACTGGCGCCCTCCCAAATGTGAGTCCAGGGCGCTAACATCTCATCCATCACGCTCAGCCAGTAAATTTAAACGACATCTGTCAACAAAACATTCTTCTCTGTACAAGCAAAGATATCGATTATTTTTCGTAGGTTGTTGGAAAATAAGATAAAACAAAGAACTTTCATGACCGTTACAGCATGTGAATCGGAAAAAGTACAGGAAGCTAGTTATAAGGCAGCCGAACTTGTAAAGGCCAAAAGAACCACATACAATAGATGAAATGCTATTAAAGCCTGTTTGTAAAGAGATGGTGAGAATAGTTCTGGGTTTATTATCTGCTAGTGAAATTTCAAATATTCCTCTTTCTGATGACACAATCAGTCGCTGAGTTATTGATATGTCTCGTGTTATTGATATGTCTCATGATATTGAAGACATTATGAAGGAGAAAATCAACAACAAGTCAGAAGTACTCATTTCAGATTGACGAGTCCACATATATTAGTCACCATGCACAACATCTGGCTTACATTCGTTCCATTGAAGAAATATTTCATTTAACTGATTAATATTTGCGCCTTAATGAATTAACATGGAAGGATTGTGTTAGTGTTTGTACACACAGAGCAGCTGTTATGACAGGCCCAGTGAAAGAATTTGCAGCTAAAGTACACGAAGTAAATCCCAAGGTACGATGTGATCATTGTCTCACTCACGCTGAAGCCACTGTTGCTAAGTTTCTGCCACCTTCTCTGAAACATGTGCTGGATGAAGTGGTAAAAGTCGTGAACTTCATAAAATGGCAGTCCCTAAATTCGAGACTTTTTTCCGTTTTATGTCAGGAAATGGGTTTAGAACACACTACACTCCTGCTACATACAGAAGTGCATTGGCTGTCACGAGGATAGGTGTGAAGGCGAATATTTGAACTTAGAGGAGAGTTCCAGGCATTTTTAACTGTTGAAAGACATAAGTACACGGATTCATTCGCAGATGGTGAATGGGTATGTAAGTTGGAATATCTTTCTGAAATTTTCGTACACTTGAATGAGCTGAACATCAAAATGCAAGGTAAGAACGAAAATATTCATATTAGTATGGATAAGATTAAAGGATTAGCAAACTAGCTGGATTTGTGGTTACAGGGGATTGAAAATTGGTCATGTGAGATGTTCCCGACTGTATGGATACTTGATGACGGTAATAAAATGTTGATGGACTTAGTTAAAGAACATTTAGAAGTCCTGCAACAGAGATTCAAAAAGTACTTTGGAGAAAGTGTTGAAGATTTTGACTGGGTTCATGATCCATCCATTGCAAATTCAGAACATCTTCCAATTAATATTCAAGAGGAAATCGCAGATTTAAAAGCTGACAGATCTTTGAAATTAAAGCTACTCGAAACATTTTTGCTAAAAATATGGAATGAATATCCAGTTATCTCCGACACGGTAGTTAATGTGTTATTGCCATTTCCAACTACATATTTATTTGAAATGGTCTTCTTATCATTGACTGAGATTAAAACATCCCAGAGGGAAATACACAAATACGTCGATGAAGAAATGATGCTTGCATTGTCAACGATTTCTCCATGAATCAGCCACCTGTGTGCAGTTAAGCAGCCACAAGTGTCACAGTGAAGGTAAGTGTACAATTATTTACTTTAATAGTAATATAAAACTGCCTGATTATTAATTTTATGCAACTGTTGTTTATACCTATAATTTTTTACTTGTCAGGGGGTTTCATATGCAAAAAAAAAAAAAAAAAAAAAAAAAAAAAAAAAAAAAACATGTAGTAAGAACCCTTGTTTTTGCTCAACCACCCATCCAGTAAGGTGAAAGGTGTGCCATGAGATTTATGGATAACCTAATAGTGTGCCGCGAGAAGGAAAAGGTTGCGGAACACTGTTTTATGGCATGCTTTCAAGGTGAGGAGTACTGGTACTTCACACATTAAATAAGAATTCACTATGGTCTTATTAATCATCCAGTTTGATTATTATTCCCCTCTAGAGTTATTATGTCAGTTCTGATGCTTTAAATCAGAAAGCAGATGAGACATTTAACAATTTAACATCTCTTTATTGCATAAACATGGTTATTGCATAAACATGGTTATAATGAAGATCAGTCACATTTCTGAAGGTTTCCAAGGCACATTATACGTGTAACATATCAAAATATGATTATGTAGCATTATTCCAAGTGACTCTGTTGGTAGCTTTTAGAGCAACATTTTATAATCCAGCATGGAGAAAGAAAAAAAAAAAAAAAAAAAAAAAAGCACATCCAGCCGTTTCTAGAACGTCTAACAATTGGTTATTATTACTAATAATTAAAACTCACTTAAAATACTTGCAACTAAATGGGAATAAATCTTAAATGAAATTGAAAAGCATTGTAATTGTACTGAATAAAATAAACATTTTCGAAGCACTGATTGGTAGCTGGCACACTATAACATATTAATGTCATCTAATTAAAATGCCTGGTATCACACTGAATTTAGCACACACCACAACGTTTTGTAAATTCAATCAAAACAGTTTCACACAATCTGAAAGGCAAAATACTATACATTAAAGAACCAGTCTCACACAATAATCAATTCAAAATGTTGAGTCATTAAATGTTTCATTTTTAGTAAAAAAAAAAAAAACTACCAGTTAACAAAGAATTTTTTATTTGTTGCAATACTTACAATGCTACTAAGAAATGATTTAATTTTCTTCTTATATAAGCATACAGAAATTATTTTGATCATTATACTGTGATTTCATGATAATACTGTACAGCTGTGGATTTCAGATAAAAATAAAACAAAATTCTCACGATTAATATTCTTTCACTTCATAAATTAATGGCTGAACTCATATTGCAGTTCTCCTTGGTTAGATTTATATCCACCAAATGCTCCGCCCGCCCAATAGCAGATCTGGACCCATACAGGTCTGCTGGACACAGAACCTGGATGTAGGTTCACAGAGTTGAATGTACATCTGGACCCAACTCCTTTAAAATCTTGGAACTGCCCATCTCTAGTGAGCTGTCTCATTATCTATCAATCAGTAGAACACTACTCCTGAGGAAAATGGCAGAGCTTGCCATAGAAATATCATATTTTCACAACACAATCTTGCAATACACTCACGAAGACTCCACTGTCATCTAACACTGGGATAGTCTCCATTATTACAAAAATAAAACTTTTACTCTCAATTATCTCTTATTTCTCACCTATACTATCCTTTTCATGTTTAAGAAATTCAGCAAACAGTTTTGTTTATTTTTGCTCACTCTAAATATTTTTAAGACTAAAATACCAATGAAATAATTAGATGCTAAATTATGAAAGGATAAAAAATTTATAATACTTTGTCCATGATGGACCAAGAACTTGGTGAGTATCAGTAATAATAAAACATACATCTAACACATTAAACACAATATTTCAGGGTACACCCTGAATCATGAAATAACTGAACTCACGCAGGCACCTGCATTCAACACAGTCATATAAATGGTGGATTTCCATTATAACTGTGGTGGAGGTGAACAAATTGTGACTGGTTGCTACTTTTAATATCAGCCCTTGATAAAAAAAAAAAAAAAGTTATTTCTAATATACATGTAATAATTTCTTTTGTCAAACACATACTTATATATATATATATATATATATATCAAAGGTTGGTTGGACTCTGCCGAAGGAGGCATGCTAAGCCTTGTATCAGAAGTAGAATGGCCAATTACTTTCCTCCTTACCTAACCTAACCTAACCTAACCTGCTAACCCTACTGGGTAAAGAAGACCTACAGCTTAATGTGGAATCCACACCATGGAAGCATTCTGATGTACCTAGCATTAAGCAGCAAACTATGCTAGAGGTGTAAATTGGGTTAAAGAGCTTTGAAAATCCCTACCGAGACAGGACTCTTACCATGAACCTTTTGGTCTCCACTCAGAAGCTTTAACCACCAAGACACTAGACCACTCTCTCTATATAAATATACAAGGAAAGATAAAACCAACCATCACTCACAAAAGTTAAAGGGAGGATGACAGCAGTGCCAAAAAACATACAACTAACACATTAAACACAATATTTCAGGGTACACCCTGACTCATGAAATAAGAAACACATGACTGAACTCACGCAGGCACCTGTAGTTAACACAGTCTTGTAAATGGTGGATTTCCATTATAACTGGAGTGAAGGTGATGGTGGAGCAAAACCAATAACAGTGTAAAAGTTAACTGCGGGAAGAAAATTAATCAAAATCAAATAAGAAAGGGACATGTAACAGATAAACAGAAACATTGATAAAAACTTGGTGGTTGCCTGGCTGCCCTTGTACTGGTAGGCCAGTTCCCCCAGAGGGGCTGCTGTTGTCTGGGAGAGCTGTGATAGCATGGACAGTGAAGTAAGAATTAAAATTATTGATCACCAATAATATTTAATTTTTACTTCACTGTCAATCCTATCAGAAGTCCTCCCAAATAACAGCAGACCCTCTGAATTCAGAAGGTGGGAACTGGCCCACTAGTACAAACTGGACACCGGGCAACCATCAGAGTCTCAACTCAAGATAGTACCATGCAGTTGTCACAGGCTTTTCCTTCTTTCTCTCTCCTATCTTCTACTACCACTACCTAAAATGAACTACCATTAATGAGAGGTGTTGTTTAACTTCATATTTTTCTGATTTGCTGTTTATTTTTTTATTTATATTTACATAAAGGATTGCACGAGCTCAGCCACATGTTTCTTTCCACTTGATAAAGGGTAAACCCCGAAATATTGAGTTTTTTTGTTTGTTTGTGTTTGTATGTTATTTCGTGTTGTTGCTGCTCTCCTCGGTAAAAGTATGACTTATTTAGGAAAATGCATTAAGGAATACTATATTTAGAAAATTGATATCTACCGATTGTCCAAGTTTCAGAGAAATTGTTAAGTTTTTATTTCACTAACATTCTTTGGGAAGATTACCATAGCAACTAGAACATCCCAACTAATCAAAATAAGGAAGGAAAGTTTAAATTAGTACAGGTTTGAAGAATTTAAAATACCTAAAGACAATTTATTAAAGTTAGGGAGTTTGAAACATTTAATTTAAAGGAAAACAAGGAAATACAGATACACTTTTGGACTTTTTCTGAGCAAAACTGACAAAGGCAAGTGTATCATATGTTTCGCTACTCAGCATTAGGTAGATCTTGGACTGGTGCATGTCGATTTGTGTGGTGCATAGTCAGTGGGTATGGAGGAATACCATGATCAGTAGTGAGTGCAGTGATTCTGGTTTCTCACAAAACCATGCGGAGTACACATTATGTGGAATGCGTAATTTTCCTGAGACAGGGTGTGAAGTAGTTAGTTAATTTTAGATCTCATTTGGAGAACTTCTAGTAATATATGAAATGCTCTCAGGTGACTAGCCGAGTTAAAGAAGTGTTATTATTATCACTTCACCTGAAGATGGCAGCAGCGAATGTGATCGCCGAAATATCGTGTATTAATAACACTTCTTTAACTTGGCTAGTCACCCGAGAGCATTTCATATATTCTCAACGCCAAGAGAAACTGCGTTCTTACATAACTTCTAGTAACTCAAAATCAAATTAACTATGTCTTACATTCAATGAATTTATCAATATTAAGAGGGGGTTAAGACAGCCTACTGTTAGTTGTGTCATGAGATTAGTCATCAGTGGCATCTGCTATTTTTTATACTGATCGAAGGCGATTCAGATAACTGACTCGGTAGCTGATATTGGAACTTTGAACTAAAACTCAAGAATATAAGCAATCTTGCTAATGACTTCTGTTTTTCATTTCGTAACTAGTGATTTTCTTCATGACTATTCCTTCTTATGAAGGTGGTGGCCAAAATTAAGTGACTGGCACCGAGCTGTGCTAAATGCAAGAAATTTTGAGGTGTCATGTCATATTTAGAAGATAAGCTATGCTGTAATTAACCCCCACAGCAAAGGTTTAGTTTCTACATGGCGACCAGTTTCTACACTATCTTTTGCCTGTGGCTTTGCACATGAATTTAAAATATTAATGAGGAAAAACTGAATTTTTAAGTTGTTAATGAACTTGTCAAGTGTTTTAGGTGCAGAAAAAATTTACAATGTCCAAAAATTTGAGTATCATTCAAACGAGAACAAAGTAGTATCAGGACTGCTACGTATGTCAATTTTCTATAGGAATATGGTTAGTATTGTTTAATTTATAACTCACAATTTCCCATAAACAAAGACCCCCCTTTCTCTCAGAAGAAGCATGAGATACTTGGAGGGTCATGCTATTTCCATTTCACCACTAAGGATCTCTCCTTCCAAACTAACAGAGATAAGTGAAATATTATTCAAAAAAGTTTAAGGCTAAGAACAGATTTTCATTTCCTGTTCCAGTGTCAGATGATCATAAGCGGGCTGCAGATTTCAAACTGTGTAAATCCCGTTGAAATTTATTCAGTAGTGTTTGTGTGATGCAGGAACAAACACACACACACACACACACACACACACATTGACTTCTATGTACTGATTAGACTATATTCTAATTATCTGCCAAATTTCATTCCAATCTGTTGAGCTGTTAAAGGGTGATTGAATAACAAACATCCAAACTTTCAGAGTAATAATATTTGGATTAAAACTATGTAAATTCACAGACCATATCAAATTTTGAATCAATGAAAATGCTAATGTAAGATTAACTCAATAGAGGTAATAATTAAAGGAACTTACAACTTAAAATGCATATGGCAGCTAGCAAGTATCCAGGAATAAATAACACAATATTAATACAAAATGCCTCTATTCATATGAGTAAATAACACAATGGCCTATATGCATTGTTTTATTATTACTAAAAAGAATAAAATTTAATGATGAAAAAATATCAAGAATGAAAAATTTGAGAAGGTCAAGAAAGGTAAATCCATCACTTCCTAAGTTAGATACAGGCAGACAACATAATATAAAAAAATCATGGCAAACATACTTAACAAAATTTTGGGAGGGTTGGAGAGTGATAAATCAAATGGCAAGTCTATGAGCATACACGCACTATAGTAGAAATTAAAGACAATGTTTACAGAAACATTTATCTTATTGAAATAAGTTTGTGGTGGTAACTTCCTATTCCATACAGATGTTTACAACTGGTACAGTCAAGCCAAAAATGGCCAAGAGCCAACTGAAAATGTTTTATAATGAGACATTGACTATGGGTAAGGACATTAAAAAAAGTGATTGAAATATTGTTTAATTATCTGAATGTTACCTGTAGAATTTGATCAATGGAGAGAGTTCCGTCCAGCCACTCTGCCAAATGATTTTACACAACCAATTGAACAAATGTAAAACCTTTTCCCCATTCTATTCCACACTTACATTCAACAAGTTCAGGTACATATTTATTTCTTAATTTCACTTTTTATTCATTTACTTTTGAAATTTTGATACATTCTCCTGTGTGCTAAATCTTGTTTCCTTACTTATAATTTGCTTTTCAAAATTTGAATCTATATTCTCTCAACCCTCACCCTGAAGTTGTTAGTTCCTTCCAGATTTCATGAGAGGGACTTACAACCAGAAATGTTAAAATCTTAGGTTTCTACATGTTTTTTTTTTGTAACTGCTCAGCTTAGCAGTCTTATGTGAAATGGGATCATATTTTAGTAAGACTATTAGCGTAATTGTAGACGAGAACTGGCATATATTTCATCTTAATTAATCTCTACTATTGAATTCCGAGATCCATCCAGGAGCAACTTCCAACATATTACTGTTCTATTTCTAAGTTCTTAAACAAATTGTATGTATAAAATCTTACCTTGCACAGTAATCCATAAGTTCAGCAAACTGGTTCCTGACATCCGTAAGTGAGCCACTGACAAAGACATCACGCAACTCTTTGCTGTGGGATGGAAGATCAGGGCAGTAGAGACGAGCTAGATCTGGCAATGCATTGAGTGCTCCCACTGAGTGCCAGGGTTCATGTTCTGCTGAACCCGAACGCAGCTGTACACGCTGTTCATCAGTAACACCGCTCACACAAACATGTAATGACATAGTGTCAACAAACCGTGTGCCTGTGTCATGCATCCAGTACTGCTCCCGCACACGTGACCTATCATAGGCTGCATGGTGAGCAACTATCACACGGGGCCTCCACTTTGACCTAACCATGCAGAGTGAATAATTAGCCAATTGACTCAATTTAATCTCCACAACTATTGCTGTCAGATAATTTTAAGTTTAAGGCACAAATTAAACAAGGATATCAGAAAAATGAAATAGTTATTAACATATGTAGAAATCAACAAAAAATATGCCATGTAGGAGGGCATTGCTTGACATATGCGATTGGAGAATAAAGTAGACATATTTTTTTTTTTTTTTTAAGTGCAATTAAGTGAACAGTGGAACATGGTACACAATGGCTGAAAGTCAAGCTGCTTCGAATTACTGATTTCTGTAAACTCAAGACGCAATCAATCAATTTATACTGATGTAACAGTGGGAATAAGGATAGTAGATGACCTGAAACATTGGATTATAGAAATTTATTTATAGTTTTATAGATCAGAAAAAAGAACATAAAATTTCTCAGGCTGAAGCAAGAAGAAATAGTGCAGATATTTTAGAAATCAGAATAGGAAATGCTAAAAAGATTTTTTCATACTTTCTGATATTTCAGCATAAACCTTAATCATGTTAAATGTGAGAATTATAACAAAGATATCAGGATCTGTATGTGTAAGACCTTCCACATCCCTGAAGTTAGACGTAAACAAGATAGGAAAAGTGGAGATAGTAATGATGGAGGAAGATGTAGATAACTGATAATTAAAGGAAAAGCCATACAGAGTAATAAAAATCAAATAAAAATATGTATAATGACAAAAAATTTATGCTAAACTAGAAGAATTCATTATGATTCTTGGGGCTGGATATGAAATTTGTGAAATTTTATTCTGTTTGATCGGATTGTTGTAAACATTCTCTGTAAGATGGGTGCAGTTTTGTAAAACAAATGTAAACATTATCTTTATACTTATTTCAAAGCAAAGTGCAAAGTTCCTTCAAGATTGGATAAAAACTGTAGATTTGTGTGTTGCCACACCAACCTCAAAACAAATGCTAAATTTTAAGTTTGAATTTCTCGGTCACTAACTGTCCGACTGGAACTAGTCTAATGCCATAAAAAGGAATTTTTAGTGGCTTTCACTTTGGCTGATTTCCAAACCGTTTTGAAGATATTTGCAAAAAAATGTTCAATGATCTGTTATAAGTCAACATATCCAATGCATCCAAATGACAAATGTGTCATTCAAGTACAGAGCCACAAAAGTGGTTTCGATAGAGCCTTGTCCAGTCGTTCTGTTTCTAGTGACTGCATGAAGATTTTAGCAACTACAGCCATACTGGAAGAAAATAAACTTGGGACAGAACTCCGTCATACATCCCCATTCCACTAATTGAATATGAGCCAGAAGTTAGCATATATTGCTGCAACCACTTTATCCAATGCACCTGTGTACAGCAATGTGACATCAGAGATGATTCTCTTGAAGTAGTAGTCCTGCAATGATTTCGATTAGATGTGTGTTGTCTTGTAACATTGAGAAGATATTTGTTCTCAGAGTTATCAATTGATTTTCAATGTACTGGGCTAGTGGATACATCATGAAATTAATCACGCTCATGATCAGTAGCTGGGAGAACTTCTCATTAAACAGTTGCTACTACACAGGCTGTGGACTGTGGACTGAGTGGCAACTACTCACCAGCAAGAAATAGAATATTAACACAAACACAAACAGCATCTGCTATTGATCATGAATGTGATCAAATCTCCAAGGCATGCTGACAAAAACAGCATGCACCTCATCCAAACTGACACCAGACTGCCAGGTTCAAGAAAATTTCATATTAGTCAGTTTCATCATCACATCAATGAAGGCAACTATAGCAGCAAATGAGGCAGTTATGATGATATGTAATAAACTTTTGGATTGTGACTTATTAGTGGGATGCAGGCATCTGTCCGAGTACTACTTCAGATCAAATTTCTTCCAGCAAAGCAAGATGTGATAGTTGGTTTTGAGTAACTGCTATGATTGATATGTATCAGTATAGTAGTGCGAACTTTTAATTTGTGAATACTTTGTGTGCAGGTAGTGCCTGTGACAGTTGGATTGTAATAGTTTCTTGTTTAATATTTATCTGTATTGGAGTACTAACTTTTATATAATCTTCAAGAACAATGTGATTGTAGTTAGCGCATGTGACAATTTTGAGCAATCATTGAGGTCATTTGTTACTCTTTAACACATACCTATTGGGCACTACTTTTCTTTTATTAGCTTACATTGTATTTTGTGTGTAAGTATCGAAAGTGGTAGCAGAGTCGAATACCCTCTTGTCTCATATTCAAATTTTGTGCTATATTTATTCTATATATAGGATTTGGCTTGAATTAAATTGCCTATTTTTTGCTTTTTGGTGGAGTACATGGCAGTTGCAATAGATTAGCTTCCGTGTATTTTCATCTGTATTATATAGTGTAGCCCTCCACTGATTGTTCCCCTTTAATGATGGTCCAAAATTTAGCTCCATGTAGTGTTTGATGCTGTGAACACGAACTTTTGTACTAGTGATTATTGGTTATCCTTAATTCTCTACTGTAGCTCTTTTCACTTAACTTCATCAGTGCACTTAATGTTTGGTGTGCAAGATTAGTGTACTGTATAAGGTGCAAGGATAATTTGCTTTTCATCCACTTATTTGGTCGAGTTCTTATTTTATAAAAGACAGTATGCGAAGGGGTGTAAATGCTGTGTGTAGATGCGTGCCGAGGTGGCTGATCTGTGCACACAGCTTGCAGCTTTGTTAATGAAACTGACATTGTTGGAATCTGCCGTGAGAGGCTGCAGCAGATGTGAGATGGGTGACCACTCACAGAGTCTTCCCTATCAACTGTTGTACCTGTAACTCTGGCAGGGAGGATAAGTGCCGGCCAACTGTTGCCTTACAGTGACTGGCATGTGGTAAGCAGGGACAAGAGACTGACTCAGATTCACAATTGTCATCCTGTGAGTTGGCGACCCACATCGTACTAGGTCTGAGCAATCGCAGAAGATGATTGTGGCAGTTGAGAGCTCAAATATTAGGCAGTTTATTGAGCCCCTTAAACAAATGATGAATCATTCAGGGAAGAAATGCATTCAGTATGTATTCTGTGTGGTTTCATCTGAGATATGGAGCCGGCTGTCGCGGATGTCACTGAGCATACAGGGTGTAGCCAACTGCAGATAGTAGCGCATGTCAGCACCAATGATGCTTGGATCAGAGGTTACCTTCTCATAATTCAGGCAGTTGAATGAAAAGGTGAACTCTGTAGCCAATGGATGCAAGATATTGGCAGAGTTAACTACCTGCAACATCACTGACACAACTGATTATGGACTTCTGGTTCAGAGACGTGCTGAGGGGCTGAATCAGAGGCTTTGGCACTTTTGTGGTGATTTTGGCTGTAGATTCCTCTATCTACACCATAGGGTTAAGTCATGCAGGGCTTCCTTGAACTGAAGTATGATTTACCATGTTGAGCATGCATCACATATGTATTGAAAATTTATAATAAGGATCAAACATAAAATATCTAAATTGAAATTTCTTATCAAGTAAGAGCATTTTGTGCAAGAGAAATAGATCTTTACCAATTTCAAATAGTTAATTTTTTTTAATAAACTCGTAAAATTTTAAGGAAAAACATAAGAAGCTCCAAATCTGAATTTTGTAAGTGCATTTTGATATATTGGTTATATATCAAAATATGTTAAGTTAGATACTAGTAGCATCATTTGTTAAGTATAATCTGTGTTCCATGTACATCTACAATATTATCTATGATCTCTGCTTATTAAATAAAAGTCAGTCGTCCTTAAAACACGAATACGTGCACTACAGTTTTATTTAAAACTTACAGGTTGTGGGCCCAGAGCAGATTAGCAGATTATCTCGCGAAAGTTTAAGTAAGTTATTTTATTCGCAGTAGGAGAAGTAATCAGTAGCTAGCTTAGATATTGTGTAGTAGTGCATAAACTGTTCTTGTGTTTGGTTGCCGCTGGTTTAAATTAAAAAAAAAAAAAAATGGTGACAACGAACTATATTGTAAATGTGCCTAAGTTACGTGGTAGAGAGAACTACGAGTGGGTGTTCGCCGCAGAGAACTTTTTAATACTTGAAGGCATGATAAAGTGTATCAAGCCCGAGAGAAACGAAAGTGGTGCTGAAATTACAGTGTCGGCTGTTGATGAAGCCAAGACAAAGGCGAAATTGATTCTTACAATCATCACTATATGTCCACATAAAAACTGTCAAGACTACAAAAGAGCTATGGGAAAAACTCAAATCGCTCTTTGACGATTCCGGTTTTACAAGAAGGATAAGTCTTTTACGGCATTTGATATCCATTCGATTGGAGAATAGCAGTTCAATGACCTCATATGGTATGCAGATAATTGAGAAGGGGCAAAAGCTAAATGGAACAGGATTTGCGATAAATGATGAATGGATTGGTTCGTTGCTGCTAGCTGGACTACCTGAAAAATATGAGCCAATGATTATGGCCATCGAGCACTCAGGGATTCAAGTGACATCGGACACTGTTAAAAGCAAACTTTTAGACATGGAGACCGGAAAAGAAAGTAGTCATAATGAAGAGGGTGCATTCGTTGTGTCGAAGAATAGCCAACTTAAAAGGAAACAATTATATGGCAACACAGACAACAAAGATGGCAGTTCAAATAAGTCAAGTAGTACCAATATAAAGACTGTCAATGTCAAATGCTATAAGTGCAAACTGATTGGTCACTACAGAACGCAATGCCCAAACAACATGAAAACAAATGCATTCTCAGCATTGTTTTTGAGTGGAAGTTTCAATAAAAGAGACTGGTATATTGATTCTGGTGCTGGTGTTCATCTAACGGCTAATCAGGACTGGATCACCAGTAAATATTGTGAAGTACAACAAGAAATAATGGTAGCAAATCAGGAAACTGTTTCAATTACATGTGTTGGCGATGTGAAGATAGTAATCTAAGTTAAAGGCAGTGCAATCGATATAAACATTGAAGATGTGTTTTGTGTTCCAAACTTAACAACAAATCTCATCTCAGTTAGCAAGTTAATTCAGAAAGGCAACAAAGTGATTTTCACAGAAAATGGTTGTGACATCTACAATAAATGTGGAGAATTAGTTGCTACTGCTTCTTTGACGAATGGTGTTTATAAATTAAGCCTGCAAGAAAGGATTGTTGCAGCTGTGACAACTACAGGTCTCACTTGGCATCGCAGACTAGGTCACGTGAACAGTGATAGCTTGATGAAAACTAAGAAGGCAGTAGAAGGAATGAAGTGTGATGATAAAGTCAATGTAAACAAATCATCTTGTAAGACTTGTTGTGAAGGAAAGCAATGTCGGCTACCTTTTGCAAGTAGTGGTACAAGAGGTACTGAATTATTACAAATCATTCACAGTGATCTGTGTGGACCGATGGAGCAGCAATCACTAGGAGGTTCATTTTCTTAAGTAAATGCAGGAAACAATTGGCTAACAGGTAGGAATTAAGCTCCTCCCACTGACGATTCTTATTGGCACAGCAGTTCATCAACATTCCATTACATATCTATTATACTTTACCAAAATTCATATTATGAAACATATCCCAAAAGTTGTAACTAACGGGATTGGATTAAAGCGAGGCAGGAAACAGGCTCAATGCTATATATTACTACGGTTGATTAGCATAATACTATAACGATAAGATTGTTATACTCAAATTCCTTCGGATAATATTTCACTCATATATCTGGTCAGTCCACAAGCCAAGGGATAATCATGTTCCAGGAGGTAGAAATTTTAGTACTACGGAACTACAGAAACAAGAAATTATTTCGGAAGAGTGTCTCTACAAGATGGATTGAATGAAACAGTCTTCCTTCGCTGTGTTGTATACACCTTTACAAGAAAACTGGCACCCAGAGTGCAGTGGTCCTATGGTTAGCGATCTAAAAACTTTCTATTATTTGTAGATGACCTCAGTCAGATGACATTTATCTATTTTTTTTGAAAAATAAAAATGAAGCATTAAAATACTTTAAAGAATTTAAGGCATTAGCTGAAAATCAAATTAATAGAAAAGTGAAAGTCTTCAGAAGTGATAATGGGAGAGAATTCTGCATTCATATTTTTATAATTACTTAAAGGAGTTTGGAATAATACACCAGACGACAAATCCATACACACCGCAACAAAATGGGTTATGTGAGCGAATGAATAGGACGATTATTGAGAAGGCAAAATGTATGCTGTATGATGCTGACTTAAGTAAGAAGTTTTGGGCTGAGGCATGTAACACAGCTGTATACTTACATAATCGTACTGTATCGTCAGTTCAGGATGGTAAAACACCATATGAGCTATGGATGGGAGTTAAGCCAGATTTAAGTAATTTGAGAATTTTTGGATCTCCTGTTATGGTTCATGTCAATAAAGAAAAAAGATCTAAGTGGGATAAAAAGTCAGTTGAGTGTATACTTCTTGGATTTCCTGATAATATCAAAGGCTACGGAGTATATGATCCGATAAAAAGACAAATATTTAATAGCAGAGATGTGATCATTATGGAAAAGCCATCAGTAATGGTAGACATTGCATCTACAGATAGTGAAAAGGGATGTATAACTGAAGAGAACATGTCAGAAAATAAGACATTACAAGATTCAGTGGGAGACATCACAGACTTAACATTGACTGAAGAGTCACTGAAAGCTTCATCAGATTCTGATTATGTTCCAACTGACTATGAAGAATGTTTGGATGCTCAGGGTACAGGTGATGAAATAGAAAGACGTGCACCAGACAGATACGGTTTTGGTGGTATTTGTTATACAGAGAATAATTTAGACAATGTGACTGAACTTACATTTAAACAGGCATTGGAAGGACCTGAGAAAAATCAGTGGTTACAGGTGGTACAGGAGGAGTTAAAATACTTTGAAGAAAATGATACTTGGGAGATAGTAGAGCCTCCATGTAACTCTACTATAGTGCAGTGTAAGTGGGTGCTTAGAAAAAGATTGAGTGTGACAATAAAGTGCATTTTCGAGCAAGGTTAGTAGCTAAAGGTTTTATTCAACAACCAGGCATAGACTATAACGAAACATTTTCGCCTGTGGTAAGACATAGTACTTTGCGATTACTATTTGCTTTGTCTGTGGCTTGGATTTGATACTATGCATATAGATGTAGTTACTGCATTAATGGCAATCTTAATGAGAATATTTACATGCAAATTCCTGAAGGATTTAACTGTTCAAATCCTGGTAAAGTTCTAAGACTAAGGAAAGCCATTTATGGGCTAAAACAGTCATCAAGAATGTGGTATGATAAGGTAAACACTTGTTTAATTAATATTAGATAGGAAGTCCTACACAGGATTCTGTTTTAGTCTATCAGGTGGTGTGCTATCTTGGGGGAGTAAAAACCAAACCAGATTACATTATCAATCACTGAGGCTGAATATGCAGGAATATCAGAATGTTGTAAGGAGGCCATTTATCTGAGAAATTTAAATAAGGAAATAACTGGTGATTTACAGTGTATTGTAATCTTTAATGACAATCAGACTGCTCATAAGTTATTGTATAATCCTGTCTTTCACAATAGGTCAAAACATATTGACATAAAATACCATTTCGGTCGAGAATGTATTAATAAGAATATTGATATAAATTCTTCGCGGGTTTGCTGCCGGATTACATTTTCTGTTGACGAGCTTTCGGCGACTTGCACTGCCGCCATCATCAGGTCCGTTGTATCTAAAGGAACAACAAAAACTGGACTGAATAAGGGAACAGAAGGGAGCCAGGATCGTTGTCGATGTCCGATTGGCTGACTCCAATGACGTAACCATTCCGTGACTGTGATTGGTCGGTTGCGAAACCAGGTGTAGATAAACACCAGCGTTGTACAGACAGTTGGCTCCACAGCGTAAACCAAAGCCAAGGTTGTTATAAAAGGAAGGAAGATGGAATAGACACGTCAATGTTCGCATAACATTACTGTTCAAATTGCATCACTGTCACAGTATTCTACCACTATTAATCATGATGTTTAATCTCGAGAATCCGTGGGGAGCCAAGTGGTTTTCTGATTGGCTGAATCCAATGACGTAACCATTCCGTGACTGTGATTGGTTGGTTGCGGAACCAGGCATAGATATACACCAGCGTTGTACTGACAGTTGGTTCCACAGCGTAAACTGGCTTTGGTAGAATACTGTGAATGGTGATGTAATTTGAACAGTAACGTTATGCAAACATTGACGTGTGTATTCCATCTTCCTTCCTTTTATAACAACCTTGGCTTTGGTTTACGCTGTGGAGCCAACTGTCAGTACAACGCTGGTGTATATCTACACCTGGTTTCGCAACCGACCAATCACAGTCACGGAATGGTTACATGATTTGAGTCAGCCAATCGGACGTCAACAACGATCCTGGCTCCCTTCTGTTCCGCTATTCAGTCCAGTTTTTGTTGTTCCTTTAGATACAACGGACCTGATGATGGCGGCAGTGCAAGTCGCCGAAAGCTTGTCAACAGAAAATGTAATCCGGCAGCAAACCCGCGAAGAATTTATATCAAAGATACACCGGGAAAGACTTATCTCTCATAATAAGAATATTGTTAAAGCAGAATACTTAGAAACAGCAAGTATGCCTGCAGACATACTCACAAAGTCTTTATGTCATGTAAGGCATTGTAAACTTTTAAAACTATCGGGAATACAAGAAAAGTAATGTTGTTAGTTTATTTTGATATAGTGGGGGTATTGGTCATATATCAAAATATGTTAAGTTAGATACTAGTAGCAACATTTGTTAATTATAATCTGTGTTCCATGTACAACTACAATATTATCTATGCTATGTATGTGTGCTTCTATGATCTCTGCTTATTAAATAAAATCAGTCGTTCTTAAAACACGAAAACGTGCACTACAGTTTTATTTAAAACTTACATGATATATCAATAATATATTCAGTAAACTTCAATTAATATTTCATTCATGTAAGTCAAGTGTTAGGCTATTAATCTGTAAGACTAAACTTATAATGCACACTATCAAGAAAACAATATTTTTGGTTGAACATCCTGATGAAATATATTTGTTGCAAATGACTGCAACATGTAAAAATTTGTGTATTGGAAACAAAAACTGAACGTGGATAAAATCAGTAGGATACCTATAGAAATATAATGACAACACTATTAACAGAGATACAGAACTTTATCCGAGTGGCACATGGAAATGAGCTCTGTCAATCCTTAGTTAGAAACACACCAAGTTCAAGGTCGGCAGTAGAAATTGAGTGACAAAGAGCAAAGTCGTGGCAGATGAGATCTACCACAGAGCCATGAAGCCCATTAGTTGGCTGACAGCAAACTGCATGTGCAGCCACCTAGCAGTGACAGCGAGTGTGCTTCATAAGTGTATCCATACTAGTGATAAACAGTGTACTACTGTTTTTGTTTTTTTTAATAGCTTACATACCTAATAAAGAAAACAGCACACGCTGAAACATTATGTTTTTTAAACACCAACTGGGTACGGTCTCGCAAGGATTAAAATTTGTAGGAGAATACTTGTTTTGACCTTACAATATTTATGGGTAATAAATACAACAAATAAAATCATAAAAAATGAGGTGGTCAAGCAACTGATGTCAGACCATTTGAAAAGATTTGCGCCTATTGGTTACAACAAAGGCCCTGTAAATTTACAAGCAGGTCAATGAACTTTTTACATATTTAGAAGTATATTAAAAATCAGTTCCTAAATGTATAAGTGAATCATTATTCAAGGAGGCTAATATACCAAATACAACTTAGATCGACAGGAAAGGAGAGGGGTAACAGGCTACACAGAAAAGTGATCAACAAACTTGAAGCACCTGCAATCAAATTATTTGGAAAAGTAGTTTCGATACTGTAGATTGGTCTCAGAGTGATATAATTATTTTCAGAATACACAGTTTGAAATATATTTGAAAGTCTACAATGAACATCATTTCAATCCTACCTTCTCCTGCTGAGGTTATCAGCTGGATTGCGACAGCAAGACCCAATGACAATCTATCCTTAGGCCACACTAACGATCAAAGTTCAGGATAAGCTGTTATCCTAACCCCACAAACAGCATATTGTCTGACACCATCTTAAATTTTACTGATTAACTAAATAAATCTCATGTGGTTATGACAAATTACTTGATTTCAAAATCCTACTAAATAGGGAGAATCAACAATTTAAATTGAAATCAAAACTCTGGTGAATCTCAGTCCACTTTACATCAACATGCATAACTTTTCCAGATGTTAAGGTCAGTTTAAAGCCTGTAAATTACAGAGGAGACCAGGATTCAAATTGAGGACATCTCAATCCCAGATGGTCAATGTAACTACTAAGCCTCTAGATTGTACTAATACTAACTACCAAATACTGAAATTTACAGCAAAAGCTTACCGAGAGTTTCTTAACTTGGCTATTGCTGGCTCCAGAGGAATCATATCCTCGGGTGAAATTCGTACGCCAGCACCTTTTACGCCACCAGAACCTTCCGCCAAAGATTTGGAGACCCAACCATACCTGAAATTGATTAGAATGTAACAAATGAAACGATGAAGACTAACAAGCAGAATGAAGAATGGAAAATGGTTCTACGATAATGACCAGATTTTGCAACTAGCGTACATTATCAAGTCACAGATTAATTTTAATAGACTTTGTTGGTAGGAAGATGTGTACCATGAACTGAGCCAAACTGGTTCAACCACATCAATCCTATTCTTTACAACAAAAACAATTAGCGATAATATCAATTATAACAGCAAAATAAAATAAAAAGTTACATAAAATTTTTGAAGTTTGTAAATTAGTATGAATGAAGGAGAAATTTTTTTGAGTAAAATGCCATGACTGACTAATCTGAATTCCTAGGTTAATTACAGATGAAGAGACTTATAATTTGCTTCATTTTTCCATCTTACCCCTTTCCTCTTATACAATACAATTTCAAGTGAATCTAGATGAAAACTACAGCTAAATTGTGAATACGAGGGAGAGACAAATGAAAATCTTAAAAGTGTGCACCAGCTGTCTGTAAGTTGTTATGCCTGTTTGAAATAATGAGCCGGATGTCCCCACAAGTGGCAGCACAATGAAGATGTGCAAGCAGCAGCACAGGAATAGTATAAAGGTGGCCGCCCCATTGGCAATGTGCACCAGAAAATAACAGCATTTGGTGATTAGATTTTTACAAAGTGAAGGTGTAAAACTTATAGACACTTATCGCAGAATGAAGGTACGGTACGGGAATGCCCATTTGTCACAGCATCAAGTGTATGAATGGTGTAGGAAATTCGCAAATGGTATGACGTCTGTAGATGATGCTCCGCACCCGGCCAGGCACAGCGTGTCATGACGCCTGAGACCACAGCAGCAGTTGAAGCCATCGTTTTGGAAAACTGCCAAGTGACATTGGATGACATAGTGACAGCCAGCGCTGCTGTAAGCAGGCGTGCAAGGCGTGCACCGCACGCGGGCGGCATGACGAGGGGGGCGGCAGTCACCGCCCCGCGATAGTTGCCACTGCATTGTCGCCGCGACGGGTGGCCTTTTTTTTTTTTTTTTAGCTCAACAGCTGCTTTGGGTGGCCAGCGACACTCAGGGTGGCAACAATGAGGGCGGCAAATAATGGTCGAAGGGGCGGCAATCTCGCAGTTTTTTGACCCGGTTTGGAAATTTCCTAGATCCACCACTAGCTGTAGTTAGACAGGGGGTGGCATAATCGGTATTGCATGCGGGCGGTCAAACAGCTAGTGGCGGGCCTGGTGACAGCTGTAGACATTAGTCATGGTCCAACACATCACATTATGCATGATGTACTAGGGTGTTATAAGGTGTCTACACAATGGGTGCCTCAGCAGCTGACTCCGGAATTGAAGCAGCATGATGCGTGTGAAGAGCTTTTGTGGCGCCTTGAACGTGACAGTGATGACTTCCTTGCATGAATCGTCACCGGAGACGAAACATAGGTCCATTACCATTAGCCTGAAACGGAGGGAGTGAGCAAAGAATGGCACCATTCGACATCACCAAAACCAAAAAAGTTTCAAACACAGCCATCCGCAGGGGAGGTTATCCTGACTATGCTGACTCTTTTTTGGAATGGAAAAGGCGTTCTCTTGGAGCACTACACCGTGCGAGGGGCCACTGTTACCAGTAACACATACACAGACCACCTCAAAAATCATCTTTGGCCTGCTATTTTAACAAAATGACATGCATTGCTATCGACAGCTGTTCTTCTGCAACATGTGGCACATATGGTTCATGCAATGGTTGCAAACAATCACAGACATGCTGTTTGAGTGTCTGCCTCATCGACCATACTCACACGACCTTGCCCAAAGTGATTTCCATATGTTTGGGCCCCTAAAAGAAGCACTTTCTGGGACAAAATTTCAATTTGATGACAAGGTGCACCAAGCAAAAGAATGTTTTTACAGAGGAATTTAGGCACTTAGGAAGCATTGGCTGACATGCATTGAGCGTGGAGGAGACTATATCGAAAAATGATGCAGGTAATTTGTTTGTGAGCACAATACATGATTTTTTTTTTAAATAATTAAGGTTTTCATTTCACTCTCCCTCCCATATACAACACCAGAGCATCCAATTAACTTCTCTTGGAAGATAGAATTATGGGATAAGTTTGAGGAAGAAATTCAAACTAATTGGTTACAACAACATGTTAAAAAATGGATTGTTTACACAGTTTTAAGAAGTGTAAGATGCAAAGAACGGCAAAATATTTTCCTTGGTGTGCTTATCAAAAAGTAGAAAGCTGTTTATTATGTTGGCTGATGATAATTTAATCTACAAATACACAGATATTCAGTAATAAATAAACTAAATGGTATCTTCAAAAAAAAAAAATAATAATAATAATAATAATATATATTTACACATTGGAATTGATAGGAAAGATATGCTCACTCTGTCTATCCCACCTCTTACCCTTGAATACACCATGAGTGCAGTTACACATTGCGGCAAAGGCTGTGTGAAATGCAGTGGAGGAGGGGAGTTACGCCAAGTAATGAAGCCTTAGAATATGAAACAGAGTCATGGATAACTAAAGTAAACTCTCCAAGGCACACAAAGCATATATTAAAGAATCACAATGTTTAAAATTCTCTAATTAACTGCAGAAGTATTTACTATAAACATCTGGAGCTAGAAAGTGAGAAATAAGTAGTAAAAAGGTTAATATTTCAACTGGCACCCAAAGACGGTTGAAGCTGGAAACAAAATGTAAAGATTTTTTAAATAATTTTTCTGAATAATTGCTTGAAATCATCCTGAGATCGTGTGTTCTTAGCATAAGTAAAAAACTGTGAAACAAAAAAAAAAAGATGACAATTCAAATCACAAAATCACATGAATTATACTAAAAAATTCTAATACAATTTTTTATTGGTTTTCTGTGTGGAAGTGCATCCATTTTTTGAAACCTAACATTTCTGCCATATTAGTCACTGAAGGTAACAATTTCTTAATCTAGATGTGTAGAAAGTGTAACCTATTAGTTTCTTAATTTTGATAACCAATCTTGGAGAAATTAATGATAGATTGTGATTTTTTGCTCATTATGCAGTTATATATGTGGAAGTCATAAATTTTGCCCGGCTGTTCTCCGTGAACCTTTTGAAGGAACCATGCCAGAATTCACCTGAAGTGATTTCAAGAAACCATGGACAACCGAAATCAGGATGGCGAGACAGGGATTTGAACCTGCATCTTCCAGAATGTGAACACAGTGTGTAACCAGTCACACACGACAATTGGTAAGAGAAAAAATTACTTAGCACAAACATCAACAGGCAAGCACAGTCACACGAAAAGAAGCAAATATACACATTAATCACTAACTGGATAATTTTGCTTTCTCTAATGAGAACTTCAAGATTTTTCATTTTGATAATGGTATTACAACCAACCAGACGGCCTCGGAAAAAAAATCTCAACACACGAATAGTAGTGTAAGGATGTGTGGAAGCAAGAATACAATTGTCACAAGTAGTGTACTGGGCCCTTAATGTTTATGTGGCGAGTAGAGAGGACTGTGATGATAAATTAGAATTTCAGTCATGACACAGTGGGAACATTTTCATTTCTTGTTAACAGAGTAAAGTTCTGGAGTGATGTATAAATAATGGCACTGAAAAACACAACTGTAGACCTCCAACAGTGAAAGAATTTAAAGCGAAAATGTTAAGAAGTTATAAACAGATGTGTAGCTAAGTAGCCACCAGGGTTTAAGGTCCATAACATTTAATCAATTGATTAATAACAATATGACAAACAATATGTCAGAAATGATGCCATTAAATGAAATTTTTTCAAAAGGATTATTGTTTTTTACAACTAGAAAAAATGCATACATAGAAAAAAAGCATCTTTATTCATTTTTTATATATATGGAATTTAATTATGCTAAAGAAAACCAGCACTGCAACAACTCAATTCTACCACAATATGAAATTACCTTAAATAATTGCCAATGCTGTGTAAAAAAAATGAGAATGTAACAACTATCATTGGTTTCATAGATATCTAAAACTTTGTTATGAGTGACACAATTAAAAAAAAATTTAAAAAAAACAACAACTAATAATCAAGCCAATGAATTCTTACCATGACTGTGACTTGGGTGCAGCAGCTACAGCCAATGTTGGTAATGCTCCTTCTTGACAGCAAACCTCTACATCAAATACCAATGCGTCATCTGGAGGACATTCAACACGTGTGGCCCCACCATCAACATCATAACGAGTCCAGCCAGGCCACATCTCCCAGCGTGCTCGTTCAGGACGCCGTGGATAACTTTTTGCAGCTTCAACCATCTGAGTCAGCAAAGTACGATATGGAGCTGCCTGTGCTTCACCAAGTATTTCAAAGTGTTTCTCAATGTTTCCACCTAAGAGTGTTGGTAGATGCAAAGACTGAATGGCAGAGAGTGTAGCATCTTGCACTTTTTCCCTCTCAGTCTTCACATTACTTTCAATATCTTTAGCCACTGGTGGTGACCACTGGTGAATATCTTTAACTGATAACTGTTCATTTTCAGCATGAGATAAATCATATTGTGATTTATTTTCAGCAGATTTTGTTGAAAAAGATGGGGGTTTCAATAAATTTTGTTTAATAAGTTCTGATCTGCAGTATTCAACTTGTTCGGCAGTTGGAACAGTGCATCCATCAATTGTTCCAAATACTTGCTCATACAGGCTGCGGGGTAACATTTCAATATCCACCTCATTGAAACGTCTGTGGTCAACTATGGATTTTTGAGATGGTTCTATCTTTGGCTTTTGGTGTGATGTCTTAATACTTTTAGATATTAGTGTGCTTGATAACCTTTTATTGCTCTTCATTACATTTTGGATTTGTTTCAATTCTATTTTGCCACGACCTTTAATTTTGGAACTTTTCCCATTTGTCCTTTGACTATCAGAATGTCTGTTGCTTGTCAAATAATACTCTTCATTTTCAACTTCACGTACTTTGGGCTTACTGGTAACTGGTTGCAATTTTCCTGAGAACTGTTTAGAATTTTCACCATCATTTCTGACACTTTTATTATCATCCCATGAGGAAAATCGCCTGTGCACTGAAGAATGGTTAGAACTACTTAACCTGTGTTTACAATTTATTTTTTCATCTGCCAGGTCTAGAAAGTGTACATTTGCAGACGTGCTCGGCTTATAGTCCTGAACTTCTGGATTTAGAAATTTTGTACGGTTTGATTTTCTTAATTTAATGGTACTCTTTGGTTTCTTATTTACTTTTAATTTATCTGACTCATAATTTACAGTACTGTTACCATCCTGAAAACCTTCTTCAGAAACTGATTTACAATTTGTGGCCTGTTTGCTTGTATGTTCTTGTACACATTCTGACAATGCCAGGTCTAAGCTTTTTAACTGATCAATGCTTTCTGTATTACATTCAAAATGTCTTGTCTTATCTAACACTTGATTTTCTTGAGCAGATTCACTTAAACTTACATATCCACGACTTAATCTTTTAAATAATAAACAAACCGATTGTTCATTTAGGAGACGGGAGACACAAATCACACGATGAGCAAATGTTTTGGTGCATCCATAATGTGCAAGTATACATTCCATTCTGTATTATAACAGCAACACTAATTTCTGAAACAAACAAAAATGCAATTTTAAAACAAAAAATGCTTATTTAGAAAAATCCAGTCAATTGTTTCCAATTTTTAAAAAGAAGAGAGAGAGAATATGACGCCGGGCCACCCGGACCACCAAGAATCAACAGAGAGAAATCAACTTACGTAATTACAAAAGGAAAATAAATGTATTGGAAACCGTACCAACAAATACCATGCCAACAGAAAGGAAGCTCAACAAATGTAACAAAACGTACTGATGAGTAAGCTTTGTGACAAGGCCCCAATCTTATTGAGGCTGTCACTCTTTTATTCAGGTACTGATCAGTCACTTAGCATGCTACTAAAATGTGATGATCCAATGCAGGAGGAAGCAGTAGAATAAGTGTGAGTGGTGATAACATGGTAAGTTATGGATATAGGGACAACTGGGGAAAAGGAAGAAATAATATGAGATTAAAGCTGCAGGGACATCAAAATATCTATTGCATAAGCTAGAAGACTTATGTATGCCAAAAGTTGCTGCAAAGTGATGAGTACAGTAATTAGTTATTGGACACACACTAATCAGCCAAAACATTATGACCACCTGCTTAAAAGTGTTTTAGTTCACCTTTGGAAAGCAATACAACAATGATTCGGCATGGTAGGATACCGGAGGAATCTGCTACCACACAGCTCACACAAGTCCCTAAAATTATGGGCTGGTGGTTTACGGACACATAGCTGGAACCCAATAGCATCCCAGATGTGTTCTATCGGGTTGAGATCAGGCAAATTTGGTGGCCAACAAATCAATGCAAGTTATTTAGATCATAATCCTATGGCCTTGTGACATTGACAGGTATCCTGCAGAAAGATGCCAATGCATCATGGAACACATGGAGCATGAAACGATGCTGGTGGTCTGCAACAGTTTTCACGTAATCTTCAATCACTACCACAGATCCCATGGAAGCCCAGGTGAATGTCGCCCACAGCTAAATACTGCCCCCACCAGCCCGCATCTGTGGTGAAGTGCATGTTTCGAGCATCCATTCACCTGAAAGACGGAGTATGTGGACACGGACATTGATCTGGTGTAACAAGAAATGTGATTCATCGAACCAAGTGACACATTTCCATTAATTCAAGGCCCAATCCCATGCCCACAGCAATTGTAATTGACAAAGTATTTGGATCAACATGAGAATGATCATTGTGGAGCCTAACGTTCAACAACGTGTTCTGAATGGTGTGCTCCAAGCATTGTACTCTAGCGACAGACCTACCACAGATCCCTGGCTTACAGAGCAGGCAAGCCTCCAACCTCCACATTCTGTGATGAGACATGGAAATTCACAACCTTGTCATCTACTCATGGTTACACTGTCCTTGAAAACCATCTACTGGTGCTCAATACAGTAGCCAAAGAACAGCCAACCAGCCTTGGCATTTACAAGATGCTCATTCTCAGATGACAGGTCATAACTATCAACCCTTTTTTCAAAGTCACTTCTGTCAACAGATTTTCCCATTTGCCACACGTATCATCACTCTAATGACTCCTAATGGGTCTTTGCTCCACTTATATATGATCCTTACTGCAACACATGGCCTCATCATCAGCAGATAGAATTTAATCTCATGGTGGACAATGGTCATAATGTTTTGTCTCATCAGTGCAAATATACTACAGCATTAATAATAGAATACATGTTTGAAATATTCTTGTTTGCCAAAATACTGTCTTTAGTTCTTTAATTCCCCTCTCCTCAGTCTTGTTTAATAACCACAAATTTGATATGATTAAAAGCTTTTTTTTTAATAAATAAAAGGCTTCTGGTTAGGTCTGTCAGGAACACAATCATTTGCATAATCATTTACCCTGTCCCCTTCCACTATATTTCTTATTAGCTTAATCCAAGTATCCGTCAGTCATCCTAGTGGCCTTTTTCTTCCAGTTCAGCAACCTACACTTTCTTTGGCATCCTTTTTTCACTAATCCTCTTTATATATCCATGCTACTTGATATTACAACTATAAATGTTCCATGTTCTGCTCTAATTGCTTTCCTCAAAGCCTTATCTTGCAACTTTTCCAGTTTAGTTGATCCAATACCACTCCTTTGAAACTTCATTTCCATGGCTTGGATGCCATGGATTTTACTAATATTATTCTCCCCCCCTCCCCCAAATCACTCATCTTTCTGATCCATATTTCAACACTGGCACAAATAAATTCCAGTAATTAAAATCATTATACTGCTGATAATGGTGAGGACTATGTTCCCAACAGACACATCCTAAGGCTAGGAACTACAAGGATGAGGAGGACACTTCTGAGGTGCCTATCTGCTTTTTATCAGGCTCACCTACAGAATTCCTGTGCTCTTCTGTACCTTTTATTTTTCATTATTGTTTTCTGATTTTACCACGTTGTAAGTCCAAATGTGTATACATATTTCCTCTGCCATCTCACCTCTCACATTAGTAGGGTTATAACCGAAATATTGTGAAGTGTGTTAGTGTTTTTGTGTGTTGATCCGGCTCTCTTGCCTTCATCTGTGGTAAGTGAGGGGTTATTTTCCCTATCCTATCATACTTTCGGTTTTTAGCAGCAGTTTCACTGTCACAATTATCCAACGTAAGATGTGCAGCATATACCACACCTCCACCAACCCTGTCACTGGGGGAAAGCTTAAACATCATAGACATGCCAACTGTAAGTCTCCCATGTAATATACCAACTAACCTGCAACCACTGTCTGGCTTCCTACATAGGTTTGCCCACCAATCAACTAGCCATAAGAATTAATGGCCACTGACAGAAAGTATTCATCCTGAATCCAAAGCACTCAGTATCTGCATCAATAATATACACCAATAATTTTATTCCTTATTTCATGGTCTTTACTATCAGAGTCCTCCCAAATAGCACCCACTCCTATGAACTCAGAAGGTGGGACATTGCCTGCCAGTACAAACTGGTCACAAGGAAACAACCTCAATTTAAGATAATACCCAGTCATTATTTTTCCTTACATCTATCCTCTCCTCAACTCCTTACCCACTACCCAACACTAACCAGAGGTGATTTTTAACTTCATAGATTCTTTGGTTTTTTAATTTTACTTTATTTACTTATTTTCACTTATTTAGATTTAAATTACAGGGTATTAAGCTTTTATATTATTCTCTTCTTTTTACAATATTTTTCAATGCTTGAGTATTAGATTCAATCACTACCCCTCACCCTGTATTATGTCTGAATTTATCCCCAATATGTTCCTGGCTTAAATTCACTCTGACACCTAACCTCCATTTGTTCTCTAGTTGATAAAGGGCTAAGACCTAAAGATTTCTATCTCATTTTTGTTTTTTTCTGTTTTATTCAGTCGCTCCACACAACCATCATCTAAGACAGTGGTCGGCAAACTTTAGAAGTCAAAGAGCCAATAATAACATTAAAGACATGAAGAAAAATGTATAAGAGCCTTACTTATTATTTAATAAATAAGTTGTTAATATAATTTATTAAATAATCAATACAATATCATACATATGGTTGTGTAAGCAATAAATAAAACACATGTAAATAGTAAGCATTTTAATAAAGGAGACCAATGCGTTTGCATTTCCTTAGAAAGTTTTGTCATGAACATGAATTTCTCATCAGTTATTTGATTTCACAAATTATTTTTAATAAGATTCGTGTTGAAAAATGTTTGTTAACACCGGTGAGGCCCAGTCTTTAGATTTCACCAATGTTTCCATTACTGTTAGTACCACTATTATTCATAAATATGTATGAAAAAAATATTATGGAAGAGCCGCACTAATATCCTCAAAGAGCCGTGGTTTGCTGACCCCTGATTTAAGATATAGGTTCCCAATAAGGGCAGCACACCTCACCTGAGAGGGTGCAGAGTGAGATGTAGCTTCACCACCTGTATGATATCCTAGCTCTACACCGTTGTAAGTATTAGGTCTCCTTCATCATCTGTTAGAAGTGAAAACTTTTGTTATGACATCATATACTTAGTGAGTTTCCTCTGATATGTCATTGATAGTACTGTAAAGTAGGCATTTAAATTTTACATAATAAAATTTTGGCAGGGGCGTGAGAGGACTTTTCTTTTTGTGGAAAGGGGCATGATGCTCCTCATTCAACAAACCAATATTCAGAAAACTGTGAACCACATGTTCCAGTGAAATTACGAAATATTCATTCAGGCAATAATTTACTCTTCTAAATACAGATAGTTCTGTTGGTGGCCTTCTGCAAGCAGAATTGTTGTATGGTTAGAATATATTTCTTAGATGCTGAAAAAACCTTACAGTTCATAGATTTTTCTTTCAAAAATATTGTATAAAGCTGTTACTAATCAAAATAGATAATAATCTAATACAACTGATCAGCTGTCCTGTAGAATGATTTAATAGTAGCGTACTTATGACTACACAGATAACAAAGGATACGGAAAATCAGACATTAGGGTTGAAGGCAGATTAATATGATGATCACACAACAAAAGATGAACACACCTTACAATACTTCAGTTCAACACCTTATTCGTATAGAAAGGCACGAGCCATTTGGCAAGGGATGCATATTCACAATGCAATCTATTTTTTAAAAATTTATTGCTTTAGGCCTCGTCGATGTTATTAGGGGCGGGATTGGGCTGGGGACAGGGAATGGGAAGGGATTTGGCCATGGCCTTTTGAAGGAAGCATCTGAGCATTCGCCTGGAGTGATTTGGGGAAACCATAAAAAAACCGAAATCTGGATGCCCGGACGGGAATTTGAACCGGTGTAATCCTGAATGCGAGTCCAGAGCTTTAACCGCTCACCCACTGCAGCCTATTATATGACCGGGTATTTGTATCTATTTGTGAGTTCTGCTTCCATCAGAGGTATTGTTTTTGCACAGTTATCAGTCAATAGTTTACTCTGTTGTATCAATACCCTAACTTCTCTCATCCTTGTTTTCTGTGGCATACCCAGCATACAGTAGACCGTACTGTGTATGCATCTCCATTGCCAGTTGGCTCATGCTTCTTTGTATGAACAAGATATTGAACTGAAATATCATATGATTGTATTTGTTTCATTTTGTCACATTACTAATTCCTTTGACTTGTTGAGTGATGGGTTTATTTCCACTATCCTATGTTATCTATATTTCCCTAAACCTGCTTCCTTTTCGTAACTAGCTATGCAGTAGGCCATGGTATTTGCACATCCCTCCTTGCCAAATGATCCCATCCTACATACATGAATAAGGTTTCAAACCAAAATATTGTGAAGTGTGTTTTTGTGTTTGTCGGGCCCCGCTGTCTGTATCCATGACAAGCGACAGTTTCTCTATCCTTTCTTTTTTAAAGGGAAGAGAACCCATGTACAGATATATTATACAGTTAAGTTCACACAACATGTGATTCAGTGAAGCACGTGGGCACCAGCAGTATTACTTTAAGGGAGGTGCATTGCATTTTTTTTATATTTTTTTTACATTATACATAACACTTATTAACTAAGGATACTGAATTTATTGACAAGGTTTTAAACAAATTTGTACAACAACCTAGGTACTTTAAGTTATTATTCAAACAGTGAATGTAATAATAAAATTTTTGTTTCTTAATCTTTTTCTGAGTATTTTCTTTCATAGCAGGGGGGTGCAGGTACACCCCCTTGCACCCCTCTCCTGGCATCCATGGTGAAGCATCTTTTAATAAAACTATTAGAAATACAGCCAGCATAGCATTTGTATTTAAGAAATCAGGAAACTTTCCTTCTTGTTTTTGCAGAACCTGAATATAAAAATTTAGCATTAAATTCTTCTAAGCATTCTGTCTGAATGAAATCCACACTTTAGGTCATTGAGTTATTGGAGGCCAAGTTATCAGCAACAGATAACCATTTTTTCAGCGTCCAGTCTATTGACTGAGTTTGCTGGATTGAGACCCAGTGACGAAAAGAATTTTCACCATCAGAACTTGGCTGGTAGGGTAGCAAGTGGAACGGGTGGTGCATAATTCATAATCACTAGTCTTGAGTACCAAAGTCTTGGGTTAAATCCCAAATCTCCGCAATATGTAAGGTGTGAGGGTATGTAACACTGTAGATGGTGATTTGTAAACTGAATAGTTATATTACATTTGGTGACCATTGTGTATCTTTCAGACGAGTAGGCTCAGTGGGCCAAAACCATGTTTTCTTCCTTTAGTTTTACTTTTCATCAATTCGCTGTGGAAACAATTCACTCCAGTGAACACGTATAAACATCTCTGTCATCCACACAAATATTGTAACTCTTCCACAGTAGGTAAGTAAATGAAGAACTATCTAATTCAAACTTCCAGCAGTTGCCATGGATGAGAAAACTGTCCAAACCATCAACAGTAACCAATGATGCCAGGATGACCAGGTACAGCAATCATGAAATTTGGTATATGTAGAGAAATTACAATTAGTGTGTGTGTAGTTAGCTGCAACTAAAATTAAATTAAAACCATCAAAAAACATGGCTTAAGAAAAATCTGAAGTCCCCAGTTTAATGACCTGATTACTTTTCCTTTTCTAAAGGTACTGTCTAAATTTGGTTTACAAAGCCATCCCTTCTCCTCCATCACCCCCCTGAGTAAAAGTTTCTACTCGCAACAGGGTTTTTTTTTTTTTTTTTTTTTTTTGGTGCTGGTTGGACAAACAATTACTGAGAAATTTGAACTTGGAATCTGAAAACCCACAGTTTTTATCTGATCTTGTTGAAACTTTGCATGCATATAATTTAAAACAAAGAGAAAAATACTTCCTACATTTGGTTCATAAAAATACTCTTCTCCTTCACTCTACCCTTAATTTTAGCAAATGCTCTTTATATAAACCCACAGCTTTAATCTGATTTCTATGAAACTCAGCACTCATATGCTGTAAAACAAGGAGAAAAATCCTATCTACATTTTATTTACAAAAACCCAATTCTTCTCCGCCTTTATTTTTGTTGCCTCATTGATATCAAGGTAATTAGAGGCAGGAAAGGACTGGGAGCAAGGAATTCAGCAATGGCTTTTTGAAGGAACCATCCTGGCATTCACCTGAACTGATTTGCAGAAACCATGGAAAACTCAAATCTGAATGGCCAGACGAGGATTCAAACCGGCATGCTCCCAAATGTGAGACCATTAACAATGGTTTCACTATTTATTTTTAACTGTTATTTTAAATTATTTTTTGAGTAGTAAATAAGCCCTGATGACAAGTTGAATTGTGGCTGAGCACATGCGCCAATCATAATTTCCCTAGTCATCTATTTAACCGTTTATTATCATCTTCTGTACTTTATGTGCAAATTCCCACATCCATCTATTTTTGCCATTTACGAATTTTAATTTTAAATTCCTTCAATGTTTTTGATAGATTATTCATCATTTCCCTCGGTAATTTGTTGCAATCCCTGAAACCGTTACCCACAAAAGAAAATTTTCCCACTCGCTTATGCATAAAATAGAGTGCCAGTCATGTTTTGATTTCCGTACATTACTCCTAATTCTTTGACCAATATCTTTCAAAGCCTTATTGCCAACATTTGCCTTATGTACTCTTAGCACTCTCTTGAGTGACCCCCAATTCAGCTCATTTATCATATTATATCTGCAATTAATTAGGTCCTGCGGTAGTTTTCACAAATCCAGCTGCTCTCCTTTGCATGCCTTGCAACTCCTATATTTGAAATCCAAAACGTGGTTATGTTGCTGGTAAAAAATTGGCATCATGATAAAAAAAAAGACCATTTACAACATATGTGGGCAACCCCCGGCCCCCGGGCCGGATCCGGCCCGCTAAAGATTCAGAAATTTCAAATAATGCTTCAAACTCAAGTCTCCCATTAATTTTCATTTGATTTTTCTATATGTTTTTGTTAATTTGATTTTTATATGTTTGATGATCCTATTGTAATTCTAGTAAACTAAAAAATGATGTGAATTTTTATGGCCTTTTTATTCACTACTATCTACTTCTTTCTTACCTAAGGCCCAGTGACCTGATTAAGTCCCGAAATTACTGCCCTCAGGTAAGCAAAGGTTGCCCATACCTGATTTACAACTAGCTTCATTGTGTACAGAGTTTTGGGATGTCTAGCAAAAAATTCTTGACTGATTTATTTTCCTAGGGGAACAAATTAAATACCCTAATATAGATTGTATGAGCTGACCAATGGAAATTAATAGAGATTGCAATTCCACAAGGAATTGGCATGATGATACTGCCATAGTAAAACACAAGACACTTTCTGAAGTACATTTAGTGGTGTCATGCTTGAAAATAAGATGTCATCAATGAGAGTGGAGGAATGTTGTAGCTCAAACGCAATCTATAGTAGGCCTGGCTAATGTTTCCATGTCTTTTTCTTTAATTATTATTTTTTTTTTTTTTGCTTTTGGCTTTACGCCTCATCGACATTATTAAAGGCAGGAAAGGAATGGAGGCAAGGAATGGGAAGGAATTCAGCCATGGCTTTTTGAAGGAATCACAGAATTCGCCTGGAATGGTTTGTGGAAACTATGGAAAACCCAAATACGGATGGCAGGACGGGGATTCAAATTCTCGTCCTCCCGAATGCAAGGCCAGAACGTTAACCATTCTTTAAGTAATTTAAGTTGTTCAGAAAAATCACCTTACATGACTATATCCACTATTCTCGGCATTAAAAAATTAAAAAAAAGAAAAGTGGCTTTATGCAGTGAGCAAAGATTCAAACACATCCTTCGGGAATGCTATAAACAATCAGAAGTATCAAATCCGAATGTAAAGTAATTGCTCCTATAACAGTATTTATGGAAATTTGTGAGGACGTAGAATTACAAAAGGTTGCAGTAGTTACGGTGGTGTACATTATTAAGAAATTCAATTACTTGTAGTGTTACGGTGAATGCATTCTTTGGCGTGTGGTACACGTTTTAATTTAGATGCAGCAGCATTAATGGTGGTTATGATGGTTAGGTTGCAATGCATCCTGAACCAGAAAAGAAGAAAAAATTCGCATAAGGAAAAACAGTTTTAGCATTTGATTTCAATTTAAGTTTTTTCCATTAATACCATGTTCATGTTATTTTCAATTCATACCATAAAAACAGTTCCACAGGTATTCCATTCAATGAAGCATTGGCATGAATTAAAACTAACATTCTGCAGTGAAAGCTATGGGATATTCAGTATTTAATATACATTGCTTTCATAAGAGCTGTACTGCCAATGACACTGCTTCAGCAAAATATAACTAGTTCCAACAATACCGAACTCTATAATTGCACCAATTCTCTAACCTAGATGTAACACAGTTAATTTACAATGAATTAGGAAGAACATAACCTCCAATGTGCCAAAAAAACCAAAGATCTTCCTCAAAATGTTTCTTCCGCAAAGTGAGAAACAATAATGGGGTCTACTGGTGATCGCGATTCCGCTACAACATGTAGTAATTTCGTTCGAATACTGCTGTAGTCAGTCACAAGATGTATTATTCTCAAGCATAATTCCGCTGTAATACAGCCTGGACCATTATTTTCAAGCACAAATTAGGTTGTAATACAGCCTGGACCAGCATGAAACCGTTAAATGTACTTCGGGAATTGTTTATTGTGGAGTCTTGCGTTTGACCACTACAGTATTATGTTGACAACTCCTGGCGGAATCGCTATCTCCAGTAATCCCCAATAATGATAAATACCACAATTATCCAAAACACAATGGCTTGAATAAAACTCATTACAATTGGGATTACTGGAGATCGCGATTCCGTCAGGAGTTTGCATCAAAATATAGTATTTATACTTAGTATATAGATTAATGTGACTCCAGACCGTGTAATAATAATCACGCCAGGTAAAATTCTCTATGTATTATCAAAATGAATAAGCCATTGTTATTTTTATTATTATTATTATTATTTTCATTGACATTCTGAGGAAGGGTAACAATAAATGCAACCATTCTTCCTTACATATAAACGGCAAAACAGAACTACCACATTCCTTTAAACTTACAAAAATCGCCATTTTTCAAATCCGAAAGCAGAATTAATTCCCCAAATAATCTTGTATTTGGAGCCATTTTCGAAACATAGCAATTCAAAGATATTAGTACTGACAAATGTATACACTGACTACGTGTTTACGATATTTGTTGTGAATGCTCTTCAATCTTTTTAATAAAAGTTCAAAAATTATATTTAACATGATTATTTTTTTCAGGCCTCATACAACAGACTGTACTTTTTTTACTGTTACATTTTATCAAACAAAGTAAAAGCAAAGTCAGCATCTTTTTATTCGATTGTTGAGATGAATAATAACGAGTTCTAAATTTAATATTATTATGAAAAGTCGAATGCAAAAAATGTCCATTTTTTATACTAATATCAGTTATTATGGTTTATCATGCCGCCTCCAGACGATCATTTGTTATTGACAATATTCGCTTCAATGCTGACAGAGGATCATATTTAATTTAATTTTAATTGCAATGGAGCACAGGCTCCGGTGGCAATTTCCCTACACAGCTATCTTCCCCCTATCCTGCACCCACCTACATTTGCCCTCTACAAATTTTTTCTTTAAATTCCTTCAAAGTTTTCGGTAAAACTATGATGGAAATATTGATCATCTAGGAGCTTTTTTGAAATATACTATCAATATTGACGGGTATTAATAGAAAATTATATTTCCTTTCAATATTGAAGAGTCGCTTGAATGTCTAGGAAGTTTATTGTCAGTATTTCCTTCAACATCAGTTGCTTGTGAGACCGCGAAATGAGAACAGATAGGAGTATATTGTCTCTGGCGGTAGGGCAGTCCCGACAATACAGCACGAAATATTTTAGCCAGAATGAGTATTCATGAAAATAATGATGCGTTTATATTGAAGCATATTGATCCGCGTTTCAATACAGAGCGTCAATACTGAAGCGAATATTTACAGTAAATATTGATCGTCTAGGAGCTACCAAAGACTGGGATAAAATACGACATGGAAGGGTTTAGGACTCCTGTTTTTATCGTGCGTTAATGATCCAGGAAACTTACCCGACTAGCGTTTTATTTTCAAACGACACTAACCTGACTGTCAGAAAAAAGATTAAAATCCAAGTAAAGTATTCAATAGGTAACAGGTATAAAGCAAATTCACTAAAATTATATTTTGGTAATACACATTATGCGAGGTATAAAACAAAAAAATATGCCCAGTTAAATTTACATATAAGTTAAAAATTACACAGTCTTGGAAACAAAGAATATAAAATTCCTTGGCATTCCAATAACATATAAACTTAGTTTTCAAGATCATAATACATTTGCAACATAGTAAAACATAACAAGGAAGTATCCAGGATCAGAACTAGAGGGGGGGGGGGGGGGGGCAAGATTTGAACTAGGGGGAGGGGGCAACTCGTACTGGTGTTTAGGAAGTGGGGTGGGGGACTGAAACATGCTTTCTTACAAAATGAAACTCAAACCTATTGAGGAAATTATATTTATTATTTATTAACATAGTAATCCAACCACTTAATCTAAGGATCCACTGTGTAGTTAAGATCGTAACTGAATTATAGTTTTTTATGTAAAAGTTAATCGTCTCGGATTCTCAGAAAATTTTACATTAACTTTGTTTGTCAATATCTAATCCTATTCTTTCACTAAATTTTTATGCACACTCATCAGGCATAATCCAGTCAATGTTTCCTCTCCCTTAGTGCTCTTGAGCCAGTTCTTCACTCATCAAGACGTATTGAAGGCAACTTGATTTTTCTTGGAAAGGTGGGGGGAGGGCAACAGCCAATGCAACATAGTGCTACATTATTTCAGGTTATAGAGGATGTAGGGTCACTTAGCAGGGGTTTCAATAAGGACGAAAGGGTAGTAATAGCTGGAGATGTAGCGAATAATATAGATAGAAATCTGAGACAGCATACAGAGTTACCTGAGGAAAGTGGTGAAAGAGGTACATCATCTCATGTACGTCCTAGACCACCACAACCGGCCACATTTAAACCACGCGGTGAGGCGGGTAAACGTGAGGATGGAGGTGTTACTTGGAAATACGTTAGTTCTGTCTTGGGAGTTGTGGCTGTGGACAGCCTTGGTAGGAGGTGTTTCACTAGGCAAAGCCTTTACACCTAAATAGAAGAGGCAATGGGTACTTTCTGAGTTGTTAGCTAAGACTGTAATGGAACTCTCTTCCACTGGTGATGGTATCAGGGTTAGGGACTGCTGGTGAAGAGACGTAGACAAATGATCAAAGGGATACTGATTGTAGATTGACAACGAGAAAAATAAAAATAAAAAATGCTAGAGATATAGATGAAGCTGCAGAAACAATAACCGGTGAGGGCAGAACTGGGAAGGCGAAGGTAAATGCTGAAAATGTCACAAAACCAGTAATAGGAATGGTACTGGTGAACTCTAGAAGTATAACAAACAAATTAATAGAATCTACAAATAGAGATATACCAACCACAAGTAATTATGTAGGTAGAGTCTTGGTTAAAAGAAGAGGTACTAGTCAGTGAGGTTTTAACCGATGGTTACAGAGTGTACTGCAGAGACAGATGAGCAATTGGGGAAGGAATATCCGGTGGCAATTTCCCTACTCCTCCCTTTCCTGTACACATCTATCTTTGCCCTCTGAAAATTTCAACTTTAAATTGTTTCAACACTTTTGGTAAATTATTCATCAATTCTCTTGCTAATTTATTCCAATTCCTGACACCCTTACCTACGAAAGAAAATCTTCCCACAACCTTGTGCCTGAAATCGAGTGCCAGTTTGTGGTCGTGGTCATCTTTTCCCTTCCACGCATATCTTTTAATTATTACACCAATATCTTTCCACGCCTCATCACCAATATATGCCTTGTACACTCCCATGACTCTTTTCACCCTCCTCATGTCTTCCAATGGATCCCATTCCAGCTCTTTTATCATATCGGTTTCTTTTTGTGTTCTGTGATAATTTCCAGATACAAATCTAGCATCTCTTCTTTTCACCCCCTCCAACCCCTGTATTCGAAGCCCAAACTGTGGGTCTCATACTACACCTGCAACGGCCTGACCAAATTTTTGTAATGCAATTCCTTTACTTCTCTTGCATATTCCCTCATAACATAGACTGTAACATTGCAATAGATCCACTCGGACTAAAGAAATCAATGATCAGCTGTCACAAAGGAATCCTCATGTAACATTTGACGCGGGAAGGAAATGGGGCAAGGAACGGTGTCGCGCTCCTGACGTTATAATTATAAATAAATATAACTCAGTTCTACGCTTTTAACAGATTAACATTTATTGTTCCCAATTCTTATTCTTCTAGGAACTACATCGGTTTTAAAATATCCGAAGAATGCAAGGTTCTTAAGCAGTGAACTTGTAACAAAGCAACCTTTCGGCCTGTACGTCGCTAACCTCTAGCTATCTCTAGATCTCTTTTATTATTGCCATGGCAACTTACATTTCCTTGCTAAAGGAGTAAATATATCATTTTTGTTTAATTTCATTTCACAAAAATATGATTTTCTTATGAAATTATCCTGTTCTGTCACATGCCTCCTCAAGTTCACCATGTCTTTGCTTAAAAGACATTGGTAAACTTAAGAAAATAACCTTGCATCCAGCGATACTCTTTCCTCTGTTCCTATTAGAATTTTTTACAAAACATTTTACAAAATATTCTCTTCTTAATACTAACAATATACAGAAATGAACTAAAAAAAACATGTATTTTCTTAATGAAAACATATATACATACAGCATTCTAGCTTAACACCACACAAATGCAAGTCCTGTCGCGGTATTGTCTTGAAATATCTAATAATGTAAACATACATACATGCAGCATTCTAGCCTAACATCACAGTACCATGACATCAAAATAAAATGTAACTGACTACATCTTTCCAAGTCAAAGCTACACTTTCTGATCTGAGTAGTTTCATTTATTTTAAACTATTGATCAGGCAATCTTTTGGGGCAAAAATAAAAATTATTAATCATTTTCCCATGAATATAACAATTTCTACTGTCTGTTTCAACCACATTTGTGTACGTTTGTGAAAACAGATTAACTATTTGGAAGTAGTTACTCCATAAGGAAAAAGGTACCTGGACCAAAAAATTATTTCTATAGCATGAAACTATTGGACATGCTTCATTTTTATTTTATTTCTTCAGTACATTACATTATATTCTCCCCATAAGTAATAACTTCTCTCCACTTTACTTCATCTTGAATATTCATATCTAGGCTATGAGATGTAACAACAGAGTCATTTGAAGGTTCTACCTGGACCTCAGCTATGCCTGTGTTAACCAAATCCTGAACCTTTCGGTATCATTTAAAGGCAATGCCTAGATAGTGGCCTTATTTACAGGAACTGAGTCTTGACTGTGCTGCCCTCTCTATATGATATTTTACTTCTTAATTCATAACACATTTCTAACAACAGAGTAGATACCTGGAAGCAGTTACCGTACTTGCAAGGAAAAAAAAAAGGTGCCTGGACCAAAAAATTATTATTATAGTTTAAATTCTTCATACCCTTGTGTCGAAAAAGAACTCCAAGAGGAAATATTAGGAATAATATCTAACATGTTTTACTTCGTTTTGTGAGAAGTGGTCATTAACAATAAATATTAAAACTATTACTTGATGAGAATAGTTACTAGTAAGAGGTACCTGGACCTTGAAAATTATTTCTATAGCATTAAACTATTGGACATGCTTCGCTGCCCTTTTTGTAAAAAGTGGTTTTGAACTTAACTTTTTTCCTGTTCAAGTAGTGGGTTGGTGAGTACATCATTATTTTTTTTTCTCACTTTTTTCCTGTTCAAGTAGTGGGTTGGTGAGTACATCATCATTTTCTTTCTCACTTTTTTCTTGATCAAGTAGTGGGTTTGTGAGTACATCATCATTTTCTTTCTCACTTTTTTCTTGATCAAGTAGTGGGTTTGTGAGTAAATCATTGTTTTTTGCTTTACTTCTATCTGAGAAACTATAGGGGTCGACGATTCAGAAGTGTCATTTTCTGGTATGTAGGAGCTAGTATTGAATGATAATGATGTGGTTGTATTATATGTACTAATTGTTAGTGGCAAAATGGAGTCCTTGGTATCAATTGTCATTTGTATTGGTTTACTATCTCCTAATGTTCCCTCAAACTTAGTGTGAACATCAGATAGTTGTAATGAAGTTGGTTGCTCAATATGAGCAATACCAGGCAATGTGATTGAAATTGTCTGCCTTTTATCAATAACTTCTTTCCCACTGTTTATTTTTTCTCCAAGAGTATTTTCTACATACAAAATTTGTGAAGTTTGGCTGTCATTTAATTCTGAAAGAAGTGTGGTTTGAGTTTGTATCTGTGCAGTTAGACTGTCCGTTAGGTCCTTTATCTGTGTAGTGAAACTGTCTTTTAGGTCCTTTATCAGTGCATTGCAACTATCCATTTTTGAAGTTTGGTCCTTTATCTGTGCAGTGAAACTGTCTTTTAGGTCCTTCATCTGTGCAGTGAAACTGTCTTTTAATTCTGCCATCAATAGGACAAGGAGTTCATCTGTGGAAGATTTGGTGGTATGTGTGCTGGTACAGGGTGTTTGTTCAAGCCTTTCATTTGGCTGAGATTGACCAGAAAACCCCAGAAAATCTTCTCCAGGAGTGGATGTAGAAAATTGAGTCACGTTCAAAGAATCCCTATCCGGACTATTCAGCATAATACTGTTGGTGGGAAGGTTTATATCTGACATTGTGTTAGTAGTAAGATTGGATTCTGTATGTGAGATGACCTCTTTTACCGGCGATAATTCACCAGTTAATCCTGTCTCCATGTTGAAGAACCAGAGAGACAGGTAGATTAATATTCAGGAACTGATAACAGTTGCTGCGAAAAAATAAATAAGTAATTCTCGTAATTACAACAGGAAGATTACAAGAAGAAAGTACGATCTTAGTCAGAGAGTTACCCACTATTTATCAAATAGTACCGTTTGAATAAGCCCGCGAGTGTTCAGTATAATTAAAACCTACCAAACAAGCAAGAAATGAAATGATTTAACAAGTTCTATTCAACTCCAAAGTTCGTAAATATTCCGACTTCAAAATGAAACCATGAAATTAACTACAAAGCTTCACTCTTGGAAGGTATTTTATAGTCATTTACGTCAGGACGCTCCACTGGTAACGCCTCATAAACATATACTTAACTTCAACGAAAGATTCGTGAACAAATCCCGCCGACAGCAGACATATGTTTACTCCAAAGACTGTAGCTTCGTCGTGTCTGTTATCCGCGACCAGATGTTCGTCGTAGATATGCTCCAATCGCCCGTTGTTCGCGTCGTCTGCTGGTAAATTCCAGCGATTCTGCTAGCGGCGTTGTCCAAACTTCGTCGTAACTGTAAAATGCTTTTTCATCCGTATCCAAGTTGCTTTGGTGAATACACTTTTTTCACTGCCGAGTCATCTACACGTCGCCATGTCGCGCGCCTGTCGTTATATAATTATACATAAATAACTCAGTTCTACGCTTTAACAGATTAACATTTATTGTTCCCAATTCTTATTCTTCTAGGAACTACATCGGTTTTAAAATATCCGAAGAATGCAAGGTCTTAAGCAGTGAACTTGTAACAAAGCAACCTTTCGGCCTGTACGTCGCTAACCTCTCGCTATCTCTTGATTTCTTATTGCCATGGCAACTTACATTTCCTTGCTAAAGGAGTAAATATATTATTTTTGTTTAATTTCATTTCACAAAAATATGATTTTCTTATGAAATTATCCTGTTCTGTCACAACGGGAAGGATTGGCCATGGCCTTTTGAAGGAATCATCTCGGCATTCGCCTCGAGTGATTTGGCGCAACCATGGAAAATACAAATATGGATGGCCGGACGGGTATTCGAACCCGTGTCCTCCCGAATGAGAGGCCATTGCGTTACCGCTCAACCAATACGCTCGTTGATTTTTTCCAGTTTTATGCGTTTTTTTTTTTAACTTGCTTTGTATTTTATAATTTCACCTTGCCTTGTATTTTTTAAATGTTATGGAATATTTCGGCTTGTCAAATAACCTATAGTGCTTTCGGTTCAATAGAAAACAGATTTTATGAAATTAGTATTACTATCACTCACCTTAGGGCCACAGAAGTTCCACATGAGTTTTTGTCTCTTTGAAATTTGACTCTTTGGTAACTGAAGGATTTATAGCATTTAAAATGCACTGAAATGTCTCCAGGCTCAATCTGTAATAATCATGAAATTCTTGTGGATCCTTCTCCAAATCATCATGTAGGTGGTCGAATTCTCCTAATGGATTCCGTTTTGCTAACATTGAATTAACCCAACACGAACGATTTCTACGAAGTGTACTCAGGGAGGGACTTTCCAAAGTACATGGTGTCTGCATGTATTTCACAATATTTTGTAACTTTTAAAATAATCGCATCAAACCACTGGCATACCTTTCAGTGGAGAGAGAACAATCATAGTCGCCCGACTCAAATTCGGCTATAGTGGAGGGCCTCAGTAGCTCCCTGTCGCACGACGAAGTCTGCTATTGTCGCTCGAGTTGTTAGTTGCTCAATTACCCGGGGCGCACATTCAGCTGCGTGGCGCAGTAGGGGCAACGCAGAGCAGGGCAGGGCAACACAGACTGGCAGTTTCTCGCGCATATTAGAGCGCAGTTTCGTCAGGGGCGTAGCTACTATGGGGCTAGGCGGTGCAGTGCACCGGGGCCCCTACGCTCAGGGGGCCCTCAAAGCATACCTCTGGGGGCCCCCAAGCGCAGTTCAGAGGCCCACGAGCAAACTGGCCAGCTTTTTTTTTTAGTCTACAGTCGTCTAAGGGGCCCGAGACACAGGAAGCCCCTCGCTAAGGGCCCTCGCACTGCTCAGGGGACCCCAACCGCTGCTCGGGGGGCCCCTAAGCACAACTCAAGGGCCCCATCATCAGCTCAGGGGGTCCTTACCAGCATCACAAAACGAAAAAAGGGTCGCCTATCTGGCGTGTGGGCCAAAATAAACTTTTTGCATCGGGGCCCTTGTTGACCCAGCTACGCCACTGAGTTTCGTGCGGCAGTTTACAAAGCATTGTGTTGTGCGAAAAACCGTAAAGCGTAACCAAAAACATGTCGATTTTTGATTTCTGAATCAGATTGGGATGCCGAGCTTGGAAAATTGTTATTACTTTAACAGAAGCTGAGTTAGATAAAACTATGCAAAAGTGAGTATATGAAAAGAAGAAACTCTCATCTGGCTTTTGCAGTGACAAGAGAATTCTCAAAAGATAATTTCCGGATGACTCGAGCGGAGATTCACGGCATAATGTAACCTGTTATTTTCTCGACAATGTTCAAATATCTATTAGAACTGAAGAAAATCTCGCTGTATTTTCGTGGTTATTTATTTAATTATTTAGCGTTTGACGGTACATGACATTTATAAGAATGTTTCTATCTTTTATTTCATATTATATTTTTAAGAAAACTATATAACAGAACATAAACACTTGAAACTAAAAAAGCAGTGTCAACAAATTAAGTGTTTCTCGGGGACACTATTGAATGATGAAGTCGAAAATAATAAGAAAACAAATAATGTGATAATAGCCTACATATGTCAATCTTTTTCGAAGTTTTATTCAAAATGAATTCAAAAATGAAAAGTGAAAATTGTAAGTGTACAGTTGTATGATAAATAAATGCTGAATTTACTCGCCACTTGTTGGGTTCATTGACCAAATCTCTTGTTTAAATTTAATTTTTATGTATTTTTTATGACTGATATTGTGAATCGCAGGTTGGTTACGCACCGGATAAATCAATTTTTCTTATTCCATAGATGAAAATGATTATAAGTAAAGCAAGATTATAAATAACGCAAGAAGTGTTACGGCAAAAACCGGCACGAGTGAGCTGCATGGCACAGTTTCTGTGTCGTGATCACAACGTGGCGCAGGCCACGTGCGGCGCAGTACTGCGCTGCGTCTCAATACGCGCTGTTCCGCCCCAAAACATAGAGACACAGAAACCGTGCTGCGCTGGGTCGACTGCGCGTCAATGTGCGCCCGGCCTTAAGTTTGCTATTAGGCATACACACACACATTTGTGCGCCAGCAATTCCGTGGCGATCCATATAGACGATAAAATGTGTGTGTTAATTGTCTAACGACGAGCCGCATCACAAGCCAAATAACAATCGTTACAGACTTGAACGTGGCGAGTATGCGCGACGGTAACCGATATCTCACTTAACAATTTACTCGCGGCTGATAAGAATTGGTTAGTGTCTAACAAGTAGCAGAGAATTTGTAGCTCATTTAATTGTGACATATCAGCAAAATACTCCATTGCGAAAGGTGAAACCGAAAGAGTATGCGAACAGAAGTTTTTTTTAAAAAAATAGGATATGGTGCATTGATAGAGGTTTGTGAGAAATATAATATACAAGTTGATAGCGCATTAATAAAAAAAGAAATGCGGAGCACTTTTCGCAAGAAATATATATTTAAACAAACAAAAAATTCGACAAGAAGTGGAATAGGCAAAGACAAAATCTACAAAACTAATTTACGATATTACTACGACTTACTACTGTCTATGAGAGATCAACACGAACCAATGGACAGTATCAGCAATATAGGAAGCCCAAATTATGAAGGGGAAGATGTATCTGTGCATTTATGTAATATTGAAGAATCGAAGAAAATGCTTTTCAAATAGTACAAGTAGCAGAATATGATCCTGTTTATAATCTTCCTGCTACCACTTTTTTGTCATACTGTCCGTTTCTTTTTCTATTTACAATTCTAATATAAGCTGCTGCACGAATAAATACATTTTTTTGTGTGTAGAACTTAAAAACATGATTCATTTCAATATTGTCACCTCGCTTGTAACATAACCTCACTACACTTGGCTCGCGATGTTTTGGAATTCCCAGTGAGCCGCGAGCCAGGAAATCATGACGGATAAATCCGTAGACCACTACCATAAACACAACAATTTGAGCGCGGCGAGCCAAATGAACGACAAATGTATGGAACTGATGTTCGTTTGTATGGGCTCTGACACGTACAGGCTCGTCGCGAGAATATCTGCGGCTGGCGTGCGATCCCGTTATCGGGGGATTGCCGCGGGTAGTTGATTCGCAGCGGCTACAGACGACACAATTTCGGCCCAATTCTACAGGGGCAATCCGGCAATTGGCCTGCAGATTGGGTGTGTTGCTCCCGATATCGGGAGATGGGCAGAGTCCGACAAACAATTCACAGATTGATTCTTGGCTATCCGGGTGGCGACTCTGGCCGCGGAAGCCTACGATTACAATTCACAGATTGTCCCTGCAGACAGTGAGCAAATTAAGAAGTGCGTAGCGCGACTGCAGCGATTGGGACAATTTCGGCTCAGTCGGCCTGGAGCAAGGAGCGAATGCGTTACGTGCCATTTAGTCGTATGTGCCGTTAAAAACGAGGCTGCTTACAAAATGTCTGGAAATAGTACCCCGAGCAACATTGCAATTTAGGCTTGCTGCTATGACGTAGTTTACCTAATTTTTTTGCGGCCTTTAAAGCGTCTGGCTGAATGTCTGGCAATAATGGATATTGTTTTTAACAATATTATGTAAAACATATATAAAAACCAGCTTTTATACTATAACGTAGGTTAGCAAAATTTTTGGGCCCTTTTGTACCCGCTACCTCTGAAAGGGCCCCGCTTCCATGCAGGCGAGTACGCAGGGGCGGATCCAGGATTTTGTTTTGTGGGGGGCTTGAGCGGACTTTGGTTTGGGGGGGGGGGCTTGGCTTGAGTAAATTTTGGTTCAGAGGGCTTGCGTTCAGTGGATTTTTGTTTTTGGGGGGGGGGGGGCTTGAGTCGTAAAAAAGGTAGTATTTATAGCCTCCTCGGGCCTCAAATCCGTAAGCTAAAAAAAAAAAAAAGGTCAAAGGTCTCAAAACTACAATGTCAGGGGTGGGCCTAGATACGTTTGGGGGGGGGCTTGAGCCCCCTAGCCCCCCCCCCTGGATCCGCCCCTGCGAGTACGCATACATTCTTAACTACATATTGCTCAACTCATCCTCAAAATTTCATCTTCATCTTTGCTAAAATGACGTAGGTCTGGGGGCTCTGGGACCTTGGGCTAATAGTAGTCCTTTCTCTTTGAACAACATATGGGCAGTCTATTTTTTTCTCCACAGAGCTGGTACCAATGCGTAAAAATGAAAGCAATAGACACTTAGATTCTCAACATACTCATATCGTTTTATCATACACTGCCGTTGTTATACTTTAAGTATTCCCAAGAACTCTCACTCTTGTCTTATTAGTCAAACGTTACTCGATATGGATCCTAGATGAATAAAAGTAGGAACTTAAAATTATTATTATGATGATAACATGGATTACTAAACGCGAATAGTAAGATGTAAGTAACCAGTATGCTTTACCATTAATAAGATATTCATTCTTTCTGTTTGTCACAATCGAGTCGCTAATCCTCATACTATAGGATTATCCTGTGACAACCACCGTGACGCAATCATGATAACTAGCTCAGGACCGCCGCTAGCTGTTTGAACGTCCGTGTGCAATACCGATTATGCCGCCCCCTGTCTAACTACAGCCAGTGGTGGACCCAAGGTAATTCTAGTAAAGGTAGAGCCCGAAGCGAAACGAGCGGCGATTGGCTGTTGAAATGACGTCACTGCAGGAGCAAACACAAGCAATGGATACAAGCGGCAAATGAGCGAAGCGTGCTGCTGTTCAAAACTATTCAATTTACGGATGCCAGAGCAATTAATTCAACGAAATTTTTTAAGTATTTGATAGTCAGATTCACATACCTTGTTATATTAGTTTTTCTCTGCATCTGGAACGGATGATGCGAGGAACTGACGAGACTTCCTCCTATCTGCCGCTGCTGCCTTTTGCATTTTAAATTTTGCATTCATGTAACGTAAACGAATAAACATTCTTATCCTTACATAGAGTTTTTATCACTTCCACTGGCACCTCTGGATATTTTTCTATTATTCTGGCACAAATTCTTTTAACAATATTCTTTTCTGGCGACATAAAATCACAACCATTCACATCCGTAAAAAATTAGTTCAAATTGTGACACTTATTTAACCAGTCAACGGATGGTACAATAAGACTTCAGCTTGATAGTACTTCTATCCATCCAGATTTTGATGTAGATGCAGCCGTACACATTAAAGATGTAGATGTTCCCATTGTAGCATCGAATTTTCTTCCTCGGTGAGCGATGTAACCAGCAAGATAACGAAACCCTTCAATTGAGCAGTCTGGTCCTTCTGTAAATGAAGACTGATCAGTAGACGCTTCGAAAGAAATATTAAAATCTTGAAGGTCGGAATCCCCTTCAATTAGAGCCAGTGGTTCAGACATATCAGGTAATATACTGTGCTTAAAGTTTGAGGTCTGATATCTAAAATTGTATCACCGCCCAAAATGAATTCAGTTTTTCCCCTGTAGAAGTTGAGACGTTTAAAATAACCTACGGACGTTTCACTTGACAGGGGAATGTGAGTTGCATTTTTTTCCAAACAATAGTAGCCGTAGCCGGTGTTTCACATCTGTTGGTGAGGGGTTCAGATGAAAATGACCAATGCCTCTTATCTGAGAGAAAAAATTCTCTAAACAATCTTGATTCAGGCGAGCTGTCAAATGTATTTCACTTGTAAACTCTGCAGATCGGAGTACAGACCAAATACAGATCGGATGGTTGTCATAAATCCTTTCTGGAATGGAAAGAAGTTGTTTTGATCTACCAACTTGCATTTTTCACAGCATTCATACATCTGTCTCAAAATTCTTTCTTGAATATCATGGTGAACACCATATCCACATGCTAACGGCTTGTTATCAAACTGTACTCTGCTATTCATAATGTCAAACGAGTCGTTGACAAGCTGGAAAAAATTAGCAACGTGTTCTTCTTCTGGCATGAAATACCGTATTGCTTGTGCTCTGGTGTTAGAAAACAGTTTGCAATACCAAATATACCCTCTGGCGCTCTCTTCCTTTAACTGATAAGTGAAACTGCGTAAGCTTGGGGCACACTTTTATTTCACCACTATCCAATTCAATTAATTTTCAACCACTGTTTTCACAACTTTTTTGCCACTCGGAAGCATAAACCCGTCATCAATAAAATGATTTCTTAGCAGTTTATATAGATGAGGAACATCTGAAAACACCCATATTCTTTTATCAGTATTTCTCGGATTCTGAAAGCACGTATTTGTATGGCTTACATTAAGTTCTTTCCAAACACAGCGATTCTTTGTGCCGAGATCAGCAACAATAGCAAAAACATTGTAGCCGGCGTCTTCAAGGCTGCAAATAATTGATTTTAACAATGCCACTGTCATCTGAACGTCGAAATCGTAGTATATGGGCTGTTTCCAGCCACTGAAAAGACCACGAATCATAGCAAATTGTACATTACTATGCGGCCCTATAATACGATCTTCTTTCTGGTCGTAAACAATGCTACTATCCACATTTATTTCATCAAATGACAAGACACACACATGTTCAGCGTAGGAAAATGTTAATGCCTGAGCTTTTCATTAGCTGTATTACATCTTGCTGCACACCTGTCAGATAGAGAAAAGAACGGGAGATACTCCGTTTCAAAGTTGACAAACCTGGCAGCGGAAAATGAAGCTTATTTCTCAAAAACAAATAGCACTTTTTGGAAATAGCACGTAATGTCACTGCTTTGCAAATATCATCACTGTTCCACTTAACATGTTTCTTTCCTGATACTAAACATTTAATCTGGTTTTTCAGTACTTTTGTCGCCTCGTTGTGTACTAATTTCTTGATATTATTCTTGAGCTCTGTTTGTTTCTGGGAAGTCGCTCTCAATTCCTCACGCAGATATTTGTTCTTAATCTTCAAAGTTAAACATGTAGCTTCCAGTTTTTTTGTTTTCTCTTCAAGTTCTTTCACAAGTCTTTTTAGTAACATAACTTCTTCAGAATCAACATTTGAGGTTGAAGTGCATTGGTCCATTTTTGTTTTTTAGGCGACACATCGGCAAGGGGTTCAACAGCTCTTTTCCTCACATATCTGGCTTGATATCTATTAGTTCTGCTGCTTTGGTTTTGACTGATGTTGGTTGTTGAACTTTGAATGGCAGTAGACGTTGCAATGAACATTAAACATCATCATAGGAAGATTAACACTCGGCACAGAACCTGGTTTAAGTAATTTTTTTTGGTAAGCTTGCAAATCACGAACATAATCTTCTGGCACAAAATGTTGCGAACAACACGGTTGCTGTACTTGAAATCATCCTTACGATAACACTTTTGAACCATATTTTCCTGAGCTGTAGATTCTTTGGAAAGGTATGATACGTGATACCAGTACCTTTAGTTTTTCTGCTGGAAGTTGTACAGCCCGCGACAGCACATCCAGGCATGTTAGCAAAATTTAACCCAAGTTACAAGCAAAATCACAATCGAAATACACAACGCGCCCGTATACTCAAATGCTCCGACAACACATAGTGCTCCTGCGGTGACATCATGCGCAGAGCCAGAAATTTGAGCTCGGTCTGCGCATACCAATAGTGCCCCCCTGGGTGGAATCTAGGAGTTTTCCGAAACCGGGTTAAAAAACCGTGAGATTGCCGCCCCCATTGTTGCTACCCCGAGTGTCGCCGGCCGCCTGAAGGAGCAGTTGAGCTAAAAAAAAAAAAAAAAAAAAAAAAAAAAAAGGCGGCGATAACTCGATTTGCCGTCCCCCTTGATATGCCGCTTACGGCGGGCCTGAACTTGCTTGGAGAACTTCTACACATGATGAATTGATGCAAATGTAGTGGTAAATAATAAACTCTATTCTTTAGACTGATGACCGAAACAAATTGTACTGACTAGTAGTAAGTGCTTTAGACCAAATATCGTTTCAATTAATGCACTATAGCTCCATCTTCAACTTCTCCAAGTGTGTTCAGCACAATTAGAGCAACAGTACTTCCATAATTGGTGAAACTTCTTTCGGAGAGAAGGCCTAATACTGTTGTGACAAGATCTTTCAGTGACCTCATAAATCAGCATTATACACTTCTATTTTCCTTTGTGACTAGAGAGTTGAACCATATACTGACCAATGAAACCCCCGATAATGGGCTAACCATTTCATCACACTGTCTGCATCCCTTTGTGACTCACTTTCTATATGATCACATTTGCTGTATCATTCGTGACTGTCTTACCAGTTGTACCTACAGCTCATGACAATATCCACAAATCTTTAAAGCTTTTGTCAAACTGTTCTTATCCCTTAGTGATCGACTTACAAGGTAAATCAACAGCAGATTTATTTCAGTTCCAACAAAGTAATAATCCTTTCATTGAACTTAATGTATCGAAGGCTGATAGTTTGAAACATTAATCTAACAGTTGACCTATAACGAACGGTTCCGACAAAACATTAACCTTTTCATCACACTATCTGTTTCCCTCCAGCTGCCAAAAGTCTTCCCTATGCAGCATCGGCCTTAGTCATTGCGAGGCCCCAGGCGGCAGATCTTTGCGAGGCCCTTGTCGTTTGTACAAAATTAATTAATTGTAGGTATTTCTGATGATCAACGAAAAATGCAAACATCGTAATAATAAACTTTGAGTTTTAAAATATTATATTAGAAGAGTTATTGATAGATAACAAACATAAAGATGACAAATCATTAAGATTAAATTGAAGTACATTAATGCCTTGGAAGATATACGCAGGGATTTAAAAATGATGTTTGCGCCTTTCCTGAAATTAAAGTATTTGATAAAAGCACAAGAATCTAACGAATGAGCTATTTCATTTCAATTCAAAGAACAGAAAGAGCTGAAAATTAATCTTGTGTCATCGAATTCCTCAAATATGTTTAATATTTTTTAACCATAAAACTTCTTTCTGTGGACGCAACTGTATTACGTTGTGGCGGCAATAATTCTCAAGACTACTTTGATAGTGGGGTACACTTCATAATTCAGTAAGTGTTTTTTATTATTTATATCAACACAGGGGCGTAGCTACTATGGTGCTAGGCGGTGCAGTGCACCGGGGCCTCCACGCGCACCTCAGGGGGCCCCCACTCGCACCTCTGAGGGCCCTCACGCGCACCTCAGGGGGCCCCACGTGCACCTCAGGGGGCCCCCACGAGCACCTCAGGGAGCCCCCACGCTTACCTCTGGGGCCCCCACGCGCACTTCTGGGGGCCTCCACGCGCACCTCTGGGGGTCCCCAAGCACCACGCGTCTTCACGCAAACTGGCGACCTTTTTTTTAGCTCTACCGTCATCTAAGAGGGCCCCTGAGACACAGGAAGCCCCTCACTGCTCAGGGGGGCCCCCAACCACTGCTCAGGGGGCCCGCAAGCACAACTCAGGGGCCCCTCCCAGCAACACAAAGCAAAAAAAGGTAGCCCATCTGGCCTGAGGGCCCAAAATAAATTTTTTGCACCGAGGCCCTTGTTGTCCTAGCTACGCCACTGTATCAACACCTTCATTTTCTTCATACATTTCTTGGCCATCAATATCAGATGTTTCTCCTGCTATTATACGAATGTGACAGTCAATAAATGTAACTGAGAAATTTTTATTAGTTAGTAATTAATATATACTTTACCATCAATTAAACAACTTTACTTTATTGTTACACTAACAGCTGAAGATAAAATAATTATTTTTAATATAAACTTTGATCAACTAGGGTAGCTGCGCGAGGCCCCTCCAAGAGCGAGGCCCTGGGCGATTGACCTGTTCGCCACCCCCAAAGGCCGCTTCCGTCCCTATGACACCTAATTTTTTTTTTATCTGTAATGTCATTGCAATCCAAATAGTTTGATGAAAGAAGTATTTCGTCGAACTTGTAAATGAAAGGTGTTGTTCACATGTATGTATACCAACAAACTCAACCTACGTCATCTACCTGACAGACAAACCCAACCAAATCAATGTATCGATTCTGCAACGCTGTCGTAAGGAAAAATGAGAGTAATACCCGTCCCGACAGCATTAAATCCACAAAAAGGAAGGGCGATCTATGTTGCTTCAGATTCATATTAAAACCACTGTACAATGGGCCATTTAAAGTTTCCAGAACCCCAAAGAAAAATATCTACGTACTATTGGAAGAAGATTAGGATGACTTAGAACATTGAAAGTCTGAGAAATTAAAATACAAAATCTGGGGATCTTCAATATCCTTTCACTTTGCAAATCCGTTAGAAATAAAGGGAACAGTTTGATAATAGTGAGATTGAAAATGCTATTAGGCATGAAAATATGGATGGATCCATCACTCGTCATCTGCTGCATTGACCGGTGGTGAGAAATACAGTAAAGATTGATTCAAAGGTGTTGGATGGAAATATGAATAATACTGTAATGTGTGGATGGAATGGACGGTCTGTTATCACGATAATTCTTGAAAGATTAAAATATTATTGTTAGTTTTATAAAAAGATGAAAATGACCGGAAGTGATAAATTTCTATTTTATTTTATTTTTTTTATTTTCTATTTTTTTGGCTTTATGCCTCGGGCATCATTAGAGGTGGAGAAGGACTGAGGACAAGGTAATCGACAACGGCGTTCTGAAGAAACCTTTTCAACGTTCACTAAACCATGGAACCGAAATCTGAATGGGCAGATGGGGATTTGAAGTTTAAACAAGGTGATGAAGTATTTTCAGATCCTAAATGGAAGCATCAACTAGGTCATACTGTGTACTAATAATGTGTAATGAGAACTTAATAGCAGGATAAAAGTAAACTGAAATAAATCTTGCATTATGTGCTGATTATTTTTGAGCACTCTGTGTGTGACCTTATAAAAGAGGTGACTGGATTAGTATGTTACCTCATAGTAATAATAAGCTTTTTTTGCTTATGGCTTTACATTTCAGTGACATCGAGGTCATTGGAGCTGGGAATGGAAATGAATTCGGCCATGACCTTTTGAAGGAAGCATTCCTGCATTTGCCTGGAGTGATTTGGTGAAACCAAGGGAAACCCAATTCTGGATGCCCGGATGGGGATTCGGACTGGGGTCCTCCTGAATGCGAGGCCAGAGTGTTAACGCTCACCCACCATACTTGATGTAACCATAAGGACAGACAGTACAAAAATTAAAAGTGAAAATAGACAGAACAATTTTTGAAGTGATGAGGGAGAAAGTATTTTTTGTCAATTGTTTAGGTTTCTTATGTTCCAGTTTACAAAAATAAGTGGGGAGTGCGTAATGTGATTGAATAATCTGGAAATGTTAATATTTTTTATTTCTCAATGTGAAGGTAATTTGTTTTGCAATGATTTAGGATTGTAAACCCCGTTTATATGTTCACTGTAGTTCACCCGTAATTGTAGTGATATTTGTGATTTTTTTTTGGGAACAAAATAGTTATTCATATGCTATATTTACTTTCAATCATTTACCAATATTAAAGTAATCATAAACTGGGAAATACTGTACTGTAATTGGACCCCTAAAAATAAACTTTTAGTATTAAACACAGTCCAAGCAGGAGAATACTTATAGCACTTCCTAGACCACAGCAGTACAAAGTTGTTCACAAAGGCAGCATATAACTTCTGCAACCATATATGAAGTGGTTACCAAATGAAGTAGTCGGTGTCTTGTTGGCAATTTGTACAGTAGCTCTCGATTGTATACATCTGACCCCCTTATCATGTGTCTCACCTTTTTATAACAAAACATTGTAAAGTGTGTTGGTGTTTGTTCACTGTGGCCCTCAGGCCTTCATCTGTGGCAAATGATAGGTTTAATTCTTTCTCCATCCAGTGGAGTAACAATAGGATGCCCGAGAAGGCTTGCTGGCCCCTTCAACAGCCCCTGCCTGGGGCAGCAGTAGAGCTAAAACATTTCCCACAGACCTCATGGTATAGTTCCGCCACTGTCTCCATCTTTATTTTGAGGGATGTAGCAGGATTCACACAGAGTCATTTTAGACTTTTTATGCAACCTTTTATCCTAGATCAGATTTTTTTTCTTCTTCTTCAATACTCCATTTGTAATTATTTCTCTTGCACTTTTCTTATTCAGTCTCTAATACTTTTATCACCCTATCTATTCTTTTAATGATCTCCATCCAAGTTTATACTTGGAATAACTTTTATGTCCACTAATTGATCTTTATACACTCTGTCAGCAATAGCCATCTGTGTTCTATTCCAACTATCTAACATGATTATATGACTTTTCATTTCCGCATACTTCCATTTCTATTTCTTAGGTCATCCCTCACAAAACATTTTTTAAAATCTTTTTCCTTCCTCATACCTGTTTCCATAATCGAACACCCTAAACTCGATTTTATATCCATCTCTCTCCGATTTTAAGTCTTCCACATTATATTTTATATTACCTTTGTTTTGTTTTTCTTTTGTGCGAGAAAGGACTGGGGGTTAGAAAGTTGGCCCTTGCCTTTTTTAAACAAATCCTCCTTATATTCATTTGGAGTGATTTGAGAAAAACCATGGAAAACCCAAATCTGGATGGGTATTCGAATCTGCATCCTCCCAAATGCTACTAGGCCAGACCATTGAAGCCATTTCACTAAGCTCGGTACCTTTTTTTTTTTATGCTTCTGTAAATCCTGCTTGTCGAGCATATTTTTGCATTATCCCCTAATTTTAAAATTAGTACTCGAGTCCTTCTTTTACATATTTGTCCAAAACTATTGCCATACAGTTGCTTGTCATCTCTTTTTCAGTTTTTTGTAATTCCAGAAAATCTTTTTTCTTTCGTTAATTTTTTTTTCCTACTGTGTTAAAAATTCTGTTACACTCAGTCCAGAAATCTATCCTTTTACAATTAAACCACAATCTCTTTGTGCTACAAGGTTATTTGGTTTAGGTTTTAAATAAAATATATAGGATTATCTATTAACAATTTTCAGTCTAATTTATTACAAAAGTATAAATAACCACAAAGTTGTTGGTTTTTTTTTTTTTTTGCATGTGGCTGTGTTGACCATAAGGCTTGTGCGAGCTCATCCACGTGTTTCTTTCTACTTGACAAAGGGTTAGCACCGAAATATTTTCTTTTTTTTGTGTTTGTATGGTATTTCGTGTTGCTGCTGCCCTCCTCCCTTCAACTTTGACGAGTGTTGGGTATAACTTATCTATCCTTTCCACATAAATATCGCCTGGCACTTTCACTTCATTGTTACAAAAAGTTATTTTGATAGATGTTTCCTGAATTTATTAGTTTTTATATACGGAAACTCACTTTAAATCATCTTGACTGATAAGATGTCAATTTTCTTAGCAGAAGCTAAAGTGTTACTGGAAGCAGCAAAATATAGCCACAACTGTGGACAATCAGTTGTAATTATCACCCGTAATCAAAAATATAGAGAATCCTAATTGGAATGAAAGGCTGGCAACTATAACGATAGACTTACACCATGAAATATACACTGATCAGCCAAAATATTATGACCATCTACTTACAAGCATACTGGTCCACCTTTTGAACCCAATACAGCAGCAATTCAGCATAGCATGGATTCTACAAGTCCTTGGTAGGCTTCCAGAGGTATCCAACAACAGATTTCTATACACAGGTCATGAAATTTCCTTAAATTAATGGCTAGCAGTTTGTGTGAGTGGCGCCTGGGTACGAGCATCTTGGAAATGGACAGGCTGTTCACGTGCTACTGCAGTGAGCATCTATGGAAAGTGTTTGAAGGATGATGATGAAACCATGAGTAGGCGATAATGTGCTGGACACCCACGCCACATCCCAGAACGTGGAGATTGGAGGCTTGCCTGCTCTGTAATGCAGGATAGGGGGTGATCTGTGGCAGAATCGCAATTCTTGAGTTCTGAAACACTTCTGGAAGCACCAGAATTGTACTCTTCCATCCATCAGATCTGCCATAGATCACCTACTAACCTGCTTTATAGAGTGGGCAGCCTCCAACCTCCAAGTTCTGTGATGTGGCATGGGTGTCTACAACATTGATGCTTATTCATGGTTACAATCGTTCTTCAAACACTTTCCATAGATGCACAATACAGTAGCACGCAAACAGCCAACCAGCTTCTCCTTTTCCGAGATGCTCGTTCCCAGGGGCCGCATCCACAAGCCGCTGGCCCCTAACTTAAGGGAATTTTGTGACCTGTGCGTAGAAATCTGGTGTCAGATACCTCTGGAAGCCTACCAAGGACTTGTAGAATCCATGCTATACTCAATCGCTGCTGTATTGTGTTCAAAAGGTGTACCAATATGCTAGCAAGTAGGTGGTTATGTTTGGCTGATCAGTGTATGTCAACAACATATATGGTATTGTAACAAGTTTCATGTTGATCCTATCACACAAGGGAATCAAATTTATTGAGTATGTCGACAGGCTGGTGAAGTGGGGACAAAGAAAAGACTTGAATTCTACCAAACTATCTAACAGCGAGCAAAAGAATTGTGGCAAAATGAATGGAGCTGTTTGTTACACCATTAAGGTTCTCACTATGGCTGCTTACAACCAACTATCCTCACGAAGTCTTGCTACCATAACTGCAATGTTAACAAGGCTACATCACATGCATTACCAGAAGCCAGTTCCATCGTGGTAACTTCCCTAACTTAAATCAAATAACGCTTACAGAATGTTCTTAAAGTAACTGCTTAGATCCAGTGGTGAGAGATTTATATCACATTATTTTTTCCTGCCAAAAATAGTAGATTGCTGCAAGACAAAATATCAACAAAGTTAAAAAAAAAAAAACACACCTTGGTATTCCCTTTCCCATTAATGCGTGTTTTACTATTGTGTGATGATAAAAACATTTAGGGAATCTTAATGACATATTTTAAAGATGGAAATATATTTATCCGATTACTAGTTGAAAAATAACGCCAACGCACCTGTTAAATTAAACAGTTGCATTGGTGTTATTTTTCAACTGGCAATTAACTAAGCAACTGCGGAAACATGGCCAGCAACAACACTGCATATTTATCTAAGTTTTCTTTGTCATCTTTTAACACATATGCATCCTTTTACATTATCTAATGTTTATTTTAATGCAGGATTGTTTCTACCTATATGTCTATTCACTTAAATTGTATAATGATTAATTTTAAAGCACGACTGGTTATAAGTAGATCCATTAGTGTTTCACTTGTGCCATTATAATGTATATTGTTAAGCTATTAGTTGAAACTATATTGAACAAACCAATGAAAACTTTTGTAAAAAGCTGCTTTATGGCCAATTAAGGCTAAAGTCAATAAAATAGATAAATAAAAAGCAAGATTTCTCTTCAAAGTGAAAATTTATAAGGATTCTAGGTGAGAAAAATATAATTTATATACAATTTGACAGTTATGTTAAGACTGTTTTTTAAAATGTAAAACAGAAATCACATAAACAATGTACAGAACATATTACATACCAAAGGAATAGTTCCTAGCAGTTTATACATAGGTCTAAAAATGATTCCATTTTGTAGGTAAAGTCGATCAGAGTTCAAATACAGATTCAATTTATCCCTATCATGGCCACAGGTGATTTGTTACAGTCACCTAGGCAAATAATAAGATGGCCCCCAATCTCCTAGCCCACACATTATACAAACAGGATAACACAAAACATAATTTATACAAAGTTTACACAGTTCAAAGACAGATGGCAATTCTATATTTAGTATAGACTATGTAATGGATCATGGTGATAGCAATCGAAAAAACGAGAGAAAAAGATGTTCCACACTTCTTATGTATTTTCTTTTCAAATTTTGTATTTGTCAAGATATCACACACATCTTGAAATAACAAAACCATAATGACACTAATCAAATAATCCAACTGTAATCTTAATTATTTACAATATTATTAAAAATTTCACTCAAATATTATACAATAATGCTTTATATACATATTTTTATATATACAAAAAAAAACAAAAAACAAAGCATGGTCTATATAACTAAAGAAGCCATGATGTATTAAAAAGATTACAAAATTGATTCATAAATATATTATAATATTGACAATTTTTTTAAAATCTGTAAGCAATCTAATATGTTGAATATATAAGTATGTACACATTTAATAGGAGTATGGTACGTAAAAAGTTGTCTGTTTATGAATCACATTTGATTTATGTCAATTTCAAATACTCAAAAACCTCACAAATTGCTATAAAAGTGAGACCTATCACACAGTTTAATTAATGCATAACCAATGGAAGGCAGGCTTATGCTATTAGAAATTACCACCCTTAAAAAAGCATACAATTTTGTTGTTGTAAATAATATATTATACAAGTCTAATTCCACACATTTAAATTCTAAATAGTAAGAAGGCACTTGATATTATTTGTCCAAGACATCTTCTGATGTTGTTGTTAACAGTGTCTGCCTATTAAACAGGTATTGAGTTATAGCACCCAAAAATAAAGGCACAGAATGATGTACATGAAGATTATCTTCGATAAAGCTAGGGAGTGATGACGAGAATGTGGTCTCCAAGAGATCCAGAGTACCATCAGCCTTCATCTAAAAAATTAAAACAAAAATATCTACTTAATACTTCAGACATTTCAGCCATACAAGCATGTCCCCCAAGCATAACAAATAAAATGTAAGAAAAAAAATAGCAACTTTTCTACAGAAAGGATAAATGTTGGTTCATGACAATTTTTCCATACTCCTTCAACATAAAAATCAGTGAATTTTCTAAGAATTCAAAGACAATTCTCTGTCAAGAAACAATTAAGTCCAAATAAACAGGATGAGTCAGTGGTAAAGATGTTGAGGTCATTATAGTCAGAAGTGAATTGACGGTGAGAGGGAGATTTGGGGGGGGGGGGATATTTTTATACTGGAACATAACAGAAATAATTAATTTCGAATTAAAAATCTTTTTTTATTAATGGCATGAAGGATGCGAAAAGGATATGGAAACACCAAAATTGCTTGTGTTTACTGATTCTAGATTTGTTCAGAGGACTAATAGTCAGTAAATGAAACTAAGAGGGATAAGGAACATTAATATAAAAAGGGCTTATTGTTTACTTATGATTTGAAGGGTAAAAATCAAGGTTTTAACAGAATTTTATTTATGTTCAAAAACTTTAGAACTTTGTACTGACTAAGATATTTGGAATTTGTTAAAGTGGTAGATAAGAAACTAGTTAAATAATTAGGGCTACATGTTGGTAAAGTTTGGAAAAGCCTAGTAGGCCAGTCAAATAAGGACTAAACCTCAGAATGAAAGATGACAAGCAGAAAATTTGCATAAACCTTTGTTTTGATAGTTTATAAGTTGGCTCAAAAGTCTCATAGAATCTCGTGTACACTAGTGAAGATATTCAAGGCCAAAGGTCACAAAAAAGGTTATTTTTTTTCTTCAAATATCTCGCTTCCTTTACACTAAATGTTAGTTTGAATTATTAGAAAAGTTGTAGAGCATAAAATTCTCTACAAATTTCGTCATAGACAATATTTCATAGATTTAAGCCTTCCTGAGATAGAGCGTGGAGAGTGGGGATCGCTTAGCCACATGGACGATAGCGCTACTTACGGTATGTTAACTGTAGAATCCAATATACTGTATGATTTATAATGTTGATTATTTATTAATAGTGTTGTAATTGTAAAAACTGTAATTATTTACTAATTAATAAATTGTACTTATGGTTATAATATTAGACTAATATATGATTTATAAATAATATAAACTTAATTAATATTAATAATAAGATAATTATACAATATTTCGAGTTAAACACTTTGTCAAGTAGAAAGTAGGTGGCTGAGCTCACGCAAGCCTTGTGCTAGACACAGCCACTCATAGAATAAAATTGACCATCAGAGGTGGTGGGAGGAACAATTTAATTATTTTCTTATTTCCCGACAGTTTATCATAAATCTATTACAATTCAAGTTAGTACATAGAGAATTTTATTGTTGTTACTACTTATGTCAAGTATGCAGCTCAATCTACTTCATGTTCATCATCATATTACTTTTCTAGTCGCTCAACTTGAATTTCTAATTCATTATCATCATCGTCGTCATCCATTAAATTTGGTACATATTAAATTTAGATACATATTTACTTTCTTCATCCAGATCATCCGGTTATAATGCAACGTTGAGGCATGCTTGTCTTACATCGCCCACAAACTGAGGATCATTGCAACTCTACTTTTCTGCATCCGCAATTAGAACCACAGCCTTCATTGCAGTTACAACTTCATTTTGCAACATCCATCCCCATTCCTTGGGTTCTAAATCATTCCCTAACCAAGTTTGGATCTGATAGTAGACACGATTGATGTGTGGTCAAGTTGCTGCAATTGTAGGTGGAAGAGTGGATAACTATACTGGTTTGTTGAATCTAGCTGATTTAATAAATTGTGTATATCGAAAATCGTCATGCTGCATTCTAATTTTGGAGCATTATACAATGCTAAAAAGACATGTACTCCATTTTCAAACAATGTTTCTAAAGGACAATTGTCTTGCTGGATAACGTGAGCTGATTGATCCAAATCGGAATGTTTCTTGAATATTTTAATAATTGATAGTTTTCCTTTTTTAAAAAGCGCATATGTTGTGTCACATCCACTAAAGACGTACAAAAATAATTTGTTTCTTAGAACAAGGATATTTGTAAAAGCTTTTAGTCAAATATATTTGTGTTTCCACATTACCTTTACCGATTTTTTTAAAAATGTTTTGCTGATGTGATTGAGAATGTCCTATTAAAAAAACTAGTATGCCGATATCTTCTCCTATAATGTAGACTTTCATTGCGTAGATTCTTCAATGGCTGTTTCGAACATCAGCATCATCTCTGGCTTGTTTTGTAGCGATGTTAACAGTTTTTAATTTCTTAATAAGCATTTTCTGTATAAATAGTACATGTTGTCATGGGACTTTGAAAAACTAACAGAACGTTGATAGACAGATGCATAATATGATTATGTCTCCGTAATGGTTTTCCCCAGAGTGCGCTGGTAGCCCAATGGTTAAGGCGTTTACGTTCTAATTTTATGAAAGTGGTCTGTTGTTCAAATCCCAGTTGGAGTAGATATTTTTAAGAGTTGTTTTCGATAGTATGAACCACGCTTGGATTTTCTGTTGTTCAGATTCCAAGTTAAACTGTAGGTCCAGCCAAGACAGAGGCGGAATGTGTGGCAAATACAAACTCTGTCACGTAGGCAGCTGAACAACCCTTCAGGACCTAGCAATGCCATACGCGTATAATTTATCGGTTGTCAAGAATCAGTTTCTCTCGCAGTTTTTGTATGATCGCCACTAATCTATACCAACATTATAAATGCGAAAGTAGCTCCTTCTCTCACTCACGTTTATTTGGCTAAACGGCTAATCTGATCGTGATGAAATTTGACAAGGAGATGCTATTTGGCATTAGAATGGACACAGGATATGGTTTTCTGTATAAATAATACATATTGTTATATAATTTTGAAAAATTACTGAATGGTGATAGGCAGACGCATAGGACCTGCCAGTCTCTGTAGTATCTTCCCGTAGAGCTGTCTGGTTGCTTATTGATATTTGGGGCGTGATCTATGGTTAAAAAAATGGTTTTTGATCGTATGAGGCATGCCTGGACAGTCATTTGTTCAGATCCTATGTTACACTGTAGATACCACAAATTTAGGGGTGCAATGCATGGCAAATCGTAGGCGATATAACAATGCTGTAGGTGTATACTTTTTTACACTATATTGATCCTTAGGCGCTTTTTCTCTCGCAGCCAGTTTGTGTGTGATCTGCACTAATGATATAATAGATGCGGAAGTAAGTCTCTGTCTTTTTATTATGTTTTGACAACCAAATGGCTAGACCGATATTGATGGAATTTGACAAGGGAATACTTTGTACCTGTAGGAAGGACACAGGTTTTTTTTTTTAGTATGAATAACAGTTTTAGTGATTAAATTTTGAGAACTTATCGAATGGTGACAGACATACGGATGCGCATTTTAGTCTGTAATCTTACGTCAATTGCTCAAGCTGTGCTTCTCGCACAGTCTGTTAGTGTATGATTTTTAATAAATTTCGTTTAGAGACAAGACTTATTATTTAGTACAGATGTCGTTTTTCTCTGCACTGTACTATTACTTTGTGTCTGCCTAAAAGTTTCTGGCACCAGTTTATTTTGTACTCTTTTTTGACATACTTTGCGAGTGTAAACCTGGACTAAGGTGTAGCTCTAGAAGAGCACGAGAAGCTAAAGTTATTAGATATTAGAACCCAAGAATCTGATGCTCATGCATGAAGATAGAAGAAAAGACTAAGCTGAATTAAAGCTTCCCCCCCCCCCCCCACATTTGTTTTTAAACATGTTGGAAATTGATTTTCTTCACGAGACAGGTTCGATGGTAGAGTGATGTCTTTACTGTCATATTATGCGACTCGGTGTTGTTTGGGACAAATCTTAAGTTACTAACAGCTTTCTATATCCAATTCTGGCAATGAAATTCTAAGTCCATGTGTACAAAGTCATGACCAATGGAATGGTTGAGCAATATGACAGAAATACAAAAAGAATTCCTTGCATTTAGACTAAATGAAGTGTCATAAGTAAGTACTGTTAATGCTGGAAATCTTCAGGAGAATAAGATTAGTACTGAATTTTTAAATTTTTTAATTAATCTATTCTTTGTGATAATTCCATTTTTGAAAATTTGTAAGATTAACAATTTGAACTGTTGTAAAAGAGTTATTGTTTGAGATAGTAGCTAATAATAACATAAAAATCTTGTAATTTTAACCGAGAAGCTAAATGTGTTTACTCTCAACATTACCTTGAACAGTAGATGGTCATCCGGCGATTCAGCATACATATTTGATAGTCGATAATGATTCTGCTGTATACGATCAATTTTGTAGCCCAGAAGAACATAGCAAGCTTCTCGAAATTCTTGTCCAGAAGATTTGAATGCTTCCTTAAGTCGCTGCAATTTCAGTTTGTATGATTCTACTTGCTCAAGAAGATCTGAAAGTACAGTGAATATCAAATATTTATAATTACATCAAAAATGGAAAATTTAATTATTCTGTTTTACATATTTTTCTGACCCATTTATGCTCCTTGCCTTAAAAAAAAAGTTTTCTTTGACAAATTTATAGACTTTGTGGGGGAAATTCTCGTTTGTTCCAGTATTTTACCACACTGTTTAAAAGAGAAATTTGACATTCTGTATTTCCAAGGCTTCTTCTCAGTATGAAACATTTTTCTGTAGTGTATTAGTCTACCAGGGGAATACTTCCTTTTGCATATTACATAAGTTGGTTTTGGTATAAAGTTCAATATAGATAGACTTCTTTGTATGAGGAACTGTTTCAGAAACATGATTTTCAACAGTAAAACAATTCTTGTATTCAGATTTAGTGAAATGAAGCGATGCATCAAGAAATATGGAATTTCTTTTGAAAAAGTCATTCAATACTGTTATTATAAAAATCTAAACTGTTAATGAAAATGTAATGTAAAATAATGCTGAGAGGGTGAGGAAAGAGATGGAAAGAAAGCTGTTGCAGGCAAAATATAACAAAAAAAATGAACATAAACACACAATATTTATAATGATCTCTAAGCTCATGATAGTGACATGTTGCAGACAGCACCTTGTACCAGGATGCTACACAAATGAGTTCTGATAGTCCACTCCAAGTGGGGTTTATAGGAGCCACTGAAGATTCAATGTAATATAGCATGGAAAAAAAGTTCCCACCTTTGGGATACAGAAGGTCATCTCATGAAGGACTCTGAAAGTTCTGAGTCATTCAGTTGCTGAGATTATGGGCTAGAAATTTAACAATTAGGGTTTTAGTCTTAAACGATTTGTCTGTGCTCATTCACACTGGGGTTAACTACTTATGAGACTATCACAATATTTGGGACAATGGAGACAAATATATTTTCAGAACGTAGTAAGAAACTGTCAAAATTACTGAAGTCCCATTTTTGCCTTGGGGCAGTTTCTTCCCCACCAGCCAATGGTCTACCAATCAAAATTACAGCCTCCTCTGATTTCCTCTACACCGTCCATTGCCCAGCTCCTCAACATACCTCGCTTCTTACTCTCCAAAATCCACACACACCTACCCTTTATCTCCTTCCCAAAATCCATAAACCTGGCAATCCAGGATGCTCTAATGTTGCAGCTTATGGATCGTCAACTGAGTGAATCTCTGCCTTGGTTGACCAGTAGTTAGTTGACCCATAGTTAGTCAGCTCCCTTCTCAAACAAAGGACACCCAACACTTTCTCTTCCGGCTTTCTACCATACCCACCCCTCTTCCTTCAAACTTCATACTGGTTACCACTGATGTCACGTCCTTGTACACAAACATTCCACACTGGCATGGTCTCAGGGCCGTGGAACATTTTCTGGACCAGCGCACTCCAAACAGCCTCCCTATGACATCCTTCCTCATCAAATTGGCACACTTGATTCTCAATAACCTTCGAAGGCAACATATATCACCCAACCTGAGGCACTGCCATGGGCACCCACATGGCCCCTTCTTATGCTAATCTGTTCATGGGCCACCTGGAACAGACGTCTTTATGATTTGGACGCATGGAGAAAACGAATTACTAAATTTCCTGAACCATCACAATACCTTTAGAATGCTGAAATTCACTTTGTCCTACTCCCACACCCAGGCCACATTCCTGGATGTGGATTTATCCCTCTCCAAAGGCTTCTTCAACTCTTCAATCCACATCAAACCCACCAACCTTTAACAGTATCTCCATTTCAACAGTTGCCACCCATACCATACCAAACGCTCCCTCCCCTACAGTCTTGCAATTCGAGGTAGTCGCATAAACTCCAACCAACAGTCTGTCATGGATTATTCAAACAGTATTTCACAAGCATTGATTTCTCGCAACTACCCTGTGGCTTTGGTGAACAAACAGCTTTCACGGGCAACATTAAAACCTACTCAGCCCATCAATCATCCAAAACCCGCAAAAACCAACCACAGTCCAGTCTTAGTAACACAATACTACCCTGGCCTCGAATCCGTTAACAGAATCCTCAAACTTGGCTATGATTTCCTACACACCTGCCATGAAATAAGATTCATATTTCCTAAAGTCCTCCCTGCCCCTCCTAGAATTTGTTCCAGCAAACTTCTAGCCCGCAAATATAGCCTTAATCATCCCAATAATCAGCCACAAGAGTCTTTCCCATGCAATAGACCCCACTGCAAGATGTGCGACATACACCATGCCTCTAGCACTTTCACCAACCCTGTCACAGGGGAAAGCTTTCCTATCATAGGACACGTCACCTGTGAAAATTCTCATGTAATTTACCAGCTAACATGCAACTACTGCCTGGCTTCATATATAGGTTTGACCACAAATCCACTTTCCTTAAGAATAAATGGCCACCGACAGTGTTCACACGGAACCCAAAGCACCCAGTTGCTGCTCGTGCCATCACCCATGACTTGAATAATTTCAACTACTGTTTCACGGTCCGTGCTATCAGATCCTCTGAACTCAGAAGGTGGGAACTTGCCTACCAGTACAAAATGGGCACAAGGCAACCACCTGGTCTCATCTTCAAATAATACCCAATCATTATTATTATTATTATTATTTTTACTTATATTTACCCTTTTTTAATCCTCTCTTTGCTTCCATCCCCACTACTTATATTGAACCACCACTAACCTAAGGTGATGTTTATTTCATAGCGTCTTTGGTTTAAATTTTTTTAAAATTATTATTATTGTATTATTATTTTTTATATTTTTAACTGATTATATATATATATATAGATTGTTTGGAAACAAAGGTGCTGAGAGCGGATCTATTGGACATTGGGATAGGAGAAAAACCACCGCTTACCAAAGATGAGGGCTCCAGTGGCGTCAAAACACGAAAAAACACACAAACACAAACATAATACAAATTTTCGAGCTTAGCTCTTCATCAGGTTGTAGGATGAGGTGGCTACCCCGCGGAAGCTAGCAATTGGTTGCTAGCTTCCGCGGGGTAGCCACCTGAATGAAATTTAATTTCTTTCAGCTACTTAGCGTCTTGATTTCATGGATCATAACTCGAGAAGATTGTGAACAGCTGCAGTATGATCTGGACAGAATACCTAAATGGGTAGGTCAGTATAGAAAGAAGATAAATGCCAAGAAGAATCAGCTTACTAGGTACACACAAAAAAAAATTAAAGATGGTTTATGATTAGAGGCTGGGGTCAGAATTGCTTTTCGAAGGCTTGAAGTGTAAATATCTTCACATAACATTTGATAATAAACTCATCTGGGCAGAGCACATTGGTCAGATGGTAGGAAAAGGTTACAAAATCCTACATTTATTGAATAGGGTGATGAGAGGATGTATCAGAGATGTTAGGGAACTGGGTTAGAAAACTTTGGTCAGAGCATTGATTGAACATGGTGATATAGTTTGGTACCCACATTTTGTGTATCAAATATGGGAGTTGGAGGGTGTGCAAAGAAGAGCTGCTAGATTTGTTTGTGGACATTATTGCAGGAGCCAGTCAGTAACTGATATGATAACGGAGCTGGATTGGGAGTCATTTGAAGACAGGAGGGTGAAGAGAGAGCTGGGAATGTACAAGGAATATGTTGGTGATGGGGCTTGGGGGGGATATTGGTCGAAGAATTTGGAATAGTGCATGGAAGGGGAAAGACAACCATGACCACAAACTGGCACTCAATTTCATGAATAAGGGAGTGGGAAAATTTCTTTTGTGAGTTCGGGTATTAGGGATTAATAATTTACCAAAAATGCTCAACGATTTTAAAACTAAAATTTGTAAATCACAAAAGTAGATGGGAGAGGAATTTAACAATAAACTTATATAAGATAATAAAAAAGAAAAGAAAAAAGGGGGTAATTAGTTGACAAGCAATTTCCATTGCAGCATATGCTCCATCACAATTAATAATAATAATAATTTTCGGACCTGGGTTTGAATCACTGTATTGCAACATTTTTATTTTGGGAAGTCACTGAGCACGATTTTTTAAATTTTATTTCAACTTCATATAGTGAGTTCATGATAGATATATGTGAAAAAAAATCACATTACTTATAACAGAAGCAACAAATACATTTTCAGCCAACATATCAACAATGGATTTGTTATATGCCTCACACATAGTCACTGATGATGAAGAAATTTGATCAGGAGTTGAATCTGTTCATAAATTTGCGTCTGACAAAAGCATTTTGCAACATTTCATTGGAATATGAAGTGGGAGAGCAGCTTAGAAATACTGAATCAGATTGACATGTTCCCCTAGTGGGGTTCTGAGAACTTTTCATACAACATCCATAAGTTAATATATTTTTCTCGGGCTTCCAGCCGTGTTAAGATGTCACAATTGTGGGACGTTTCGAAGGCGTCCTTCAGAGAAGGACGCCTTCGAAACATCCCACAATTGTGACATCTTAACATGGCTGGAAGCCCGAGAAAAATATATTAATATTCAACGCCGTGAAAAATTACGATCAAACATCCATAAGTGTTTGTCACTTCTTTATATTAATGTCAATGTATATTTATTTATTGTTCCTATATATTTACCACCATTTCCAATTATAATACTTTTACAACTACTCACTTTGTATTATCGCCCTACCATCCTGCCTTATCCACAATGACCAACTTTTATTTTAGTCTCATGCTGACCTAGTGTATGACCTCACTTACCATATCTCTCATTCATCCTAAATCTTAAGCATGGCTAAGAATTAAATCAAATAGTGTCATTTCCATACCCTTTCTTGTTTTCACATTGACTAAAAGTACTTTTGTTCTTATCGCTACTTTTATTAATTTTTAATGTTTCAACCAAATTTGTTAGAACCAGAAATGTGGACGCCAAGAATAATCCAGTGGCGAGTGCTCTTCACTATTTGCTGAAGTTAATATCAGAAATAAATAGCTGCAACAAATGTATATGTGCAACACAAATAACAAAGTCGCTTACCTTTCACTTCTTGATTGTTGCTTGATGCAAGATTCTCTTCAACAACTTGTGTAACATTTGTTATCTGACCTGATTCCAGGACTCTTACTCTCTCCCTCAAGCGATCACATTCTGCCTGCAACTGTGCGAGATCATCAGTCCTTTTTGATTGCATTTCATCTGAAGGATTCGATCTGAAATCAGTAATACTTATCACAACTGTAGTCAAGAGAAAATTTAGTTTTTAAATCTAACAAGTGGCAGAATTATTTGAATAACAATCAATTAGTACTGATACTAAGGAACAAGGAAATGGCTTTTAGGAAATATATATAAAGGATAGGTAAACTGACCCACTGAAGTTGAAGGCTGCAACAAGTGAAATACATATATGTCAAATATAAACATATACAATATTTTGGTTTTACACCTTATTCGTGTAATAGGGAATGAGGCATAGAGTTAGGGAGGTGCGCACATGCCTAAGTTTACCACATGACTCATGTTGCAGAACTAAATAAGATTAACAGCTGGGGTGAAAGCTAACAGCTGGAGTGAAAGCTAGATGATTAACAGGAATAAATAGCAAGTGGCAAGATGGGCTGGGATTGGCAAAACATAGGTTTATTTTTTGCTTATAGCACCTCAGAATTCGCTCAGAGCAATTTCACGAAAGTGTGAAAAAACAATCAGGATGATCAGATGGCTGTTACTGTGGTCCAGGTTGCATTACAACCTAAATGTAAATGAATTATGTTTAGATTACTATACTGTGAGGAGTGGTATCAGCATGGGACCATTAGTACAAAACTACCTAAACTACTGTGTGGAGATCAGTAGCAGCTCTGGACAGAGTCCTTTAGTATGAAATTATGTTTCATTTTGTATCCACAATAGTTATTCTTGCAATGCGAGGAAATACAGGAAAACAGTGTCAAATATGATTCAATGCATAAGGGACTGACAAACTATTAAGAGAATAACTTTGCAAATTTTCTAATTAAATCATCTTCCTTTTCCAGCCAATTTCAACAACTAGTCAATGGTTAATAAACAAAAAACATGGATCATATTTAAAAAAAAAAAAAAAAAAGGTGTAACCAATAACTGGTAGGCACTGTTATGTCACAATGATTGGCAACCAATCACAAGCAGCCATTGTCATCGAATGGGACTGCATGCAGCTAGTGTCAACGAAAATTACTACTGCCCACTCATTTTATAGATGGTTCATACAAAATAAAAAATATGTTTCTGTTTTCAATTGCTACCAAAATTAAATCTTTATTTGTGAATGTTTATTGATATGTCTACCCATACTTATTTCACCATGAAGATTACATTAACTGAATGTAACCCACTGATTTTGTTTTCTTTCCTTTATTGCATGTTTGTTATAATAAGAAAAAAATATGTGCCATTTTTAAATAGATCTTATCTGTAGCCTTCAACTACACAGAACTGTGATATTGGGAACTAGAAAAAAAAAAAGGTTGGAGCATTTCTAAACACACCAAGGATCGTCAGGCAATTGCTAGTTAAAAAAATAAAGAAATACACAAAACACTGAAGTTTCTGTGTGTGAACCCTTCATCAGAATAATACTGGGGAAAGTTTGGCCTTCTGTATCTCTCTTCATCATTTTCCTGTGCTTACACCATCCTCTTATCACCTCTCCTAAGTGATGGTTCCTTCGTCCACCATTTTCTTTCCATCAAATCCCTCTCTACCCCATCATATCTTATGCACCCAACACCACCCTAGATTTTCCTTTATTTATACAGTAGCCAATGGTGCTCACATCAAATGTAACATCTCATACGTTTAAGGAATCGCCTGAAATTGAGTTTGCATTTTTTCCCTTTATTTTATTTTTGCATCAATACTACTGTATATCGCCATTAGTAATGTGAAAAAGAGAATTAAAATACAGAACAGTGAAATTTTTGGGTCTCAACACATTTTCAGCAGTACAAACAACAAAATGTGTATTGAATGGGATTAGTAAGAAACTAATAACATTACATAATTGTGAATGACGGAGTGAAAGTAGAGCTAAATTTCTGCTTCACTATTTTTTCTATCAGAATGTTCTATGTTAACATCATTTCATGTGAACTTGTGCAGTGTAAGCTGTCCTGCCAGTCATACTAGGAACCAGGCATCCTTTGAATTTGGGCTTTATGCCTCTTCGATGTCAACTGAGGTATGAGAGGATTGTGGGCAAGGCATGGGAATGAATTCAGACGTGGCCTTCTAAGGGAACAATGGCATTCACCATGGAAAACCTAAATCCGGATGGTCAGATGCAGATTTGAACCCAGGATCTCCCAAATATCAGGCTTCAGTATTACCACTCACCCACTACACCTGGTGCCAGATACCCACTGGATTCCAAACTGACATTGCCCTCTTCCTCTTTCTCTTTCCTTCCCTCTCCGCTGTTAATAACTTTTGTCTTTCACTATTATCTTTCTCTATTTACTGCCCAAAAGCTGCTCCCACTTATGCTTTGATTTTCATTTTTAAATTTTTGTTTTATTCATATCATTTTATTGTTTAGTTCATTCTTCTTCTACATATGGTTTTTCCTTTTCTACATTTGTAGTGCCTAGCTTTTAGCCCCCTCCCCGAATCTTTTCCACAGCCTACTAAGTTTACAATTGTTCTTTGAGCCATGATAAACATATCACAACACCCTACCACCGACTGTTTCCAACTGAAAATTTCTCCCTCGTTCCATTTAATAATTTTTGTGCAGCTGTTCCATCCTGCTGTCATTCGTTATGACTAGGGTTCGGACGTTTAGGACCAAAAAAGTAGAGAAATATGCAGGCAAATATAACCTTAAAAATGGTTAAATATGATCTAAAAATGGCAAAATATGACCAAACATTTAAATTTACTATACATCATAACATGCTCAATTACACATTATTTATTTTATCTAGTAGTGTCGCTTTCATATAGAGAGCATAATTTGCTTCCGTGTACTCGCTGCACCATTGGGAAATCAAATTTTAAATCGTTTTATTGAAGTCACTTTAATCTCAGATAATTTACAGAATAGAACTCTTTCATCTGTATTAAAATACTCCTTTCTAAATTCCCTTACGTAACTGCACACTTCCAGAAAATTTTTATCTTCGGCATGGCGATAGGTCTACTTACTGATCCAATGCAGATTTAACGATGACTGAAGATATTTCATCGAGATGTTGATTGACGCTGATCCACACATGTATGCTTCTGCTGTATTGTCGAGATTAAAAGGCGGGCGGAACATTACGTTAAGAGAATGTCAATAATGTATAACTTTAATTCTTGACTGGTGAATTCTGACCACAGTGAAAATTAGTGTTGTTTTTTCCCCCATCTGTATAGCAGAAGTACAGTTTTGTGAATAATTATCTTAATTTCTTCTCATCTATACCTAGTGAATCCCCGGCACTATTAAAAAAACTACCAGATTTTTCCTCAAAATATGACCATATAACCATAAATATTATCAAAATATGACCAAAACTTGGAAAATGGTCTGAATATGCATTTACATGCTATATAAAATATGTTTAAATACTATCAGAAATGTTGAATCAGTGTTTAACTCAGCATTTCAGCTCAAAAAGAAGGCAGGAAAAAAATATGACTTGTCCTAAAGATCCGAACTCTAGTTATTACAGTTCCTTCCTCTTTCCTTATATACACTTGCTAGTCAATATCATTTGGTTTTATTCAGAAATAAATATATAAGACTAACTAAAACTGATCAAACTTCGCATTTTTATATTTTTTTCTAATAGGCCATAACTGAACTCTGGGACAATAAACTGAAGACACCAGGTTCAAGAAAAATAAGTATCTGCAATTTATTAAATATTTTTTTGAATGCCTATAAAGACACACATTCAACCAAAACAGTCCAGGAAAATGTGTATGGCAACAAGTGCATGCTTCATACCACTGAAAATTTTCTCTACTGATATCATCTCTATAAAGATTAATACTTTTATGTTGTTCATTTTTATATAAGAAATTCTGTATCTGAAGTAGCCCAAATAACAATAAATTTCTTCCAAAACGAACAGACTTTTAAACATAACTCTTCTTGTTTTGGCAATGTAATAACAAATAATATCAAGATATGATACTATGGAAAAGAAAATAGCTTTTAGGCAATGCAAATCACAAAGCATTTGGATAATAAACCGATCATTAGCCATATTTGTAGGCCGGAGGGCTGTGACAAATACAATTATACAGTACTTTGGTTCAACACCTTATTCATATAGATAGGTATGAACCATTTGGAAAGAAATGAGCATAACACATAAAACAATTAGACAAAACTAGAAAAGGGTAGAAAAAATAAAGTAATAGAACACGAGATAGGAACAAGTGGGACAAACACATGAAATGACTGTTAAACAACAACACAGAGAAAAAGTAAAGTAACAAACATTTCTAAGTGAACTTACCTTAAGTGCAAAACCTTGGTCTTTAATGGATTGAAGTCGCCTTTCAGTGCTCTGAACTCAAGCTCAATTTCGAGTTCATCCCTGCGCTTTTGTAAAACTTCCTTCTCTTTTCTGAGAGACTCGCACTCTAATTCTAGTTTCTTGACTTTCTCTGATAACTGCAATCCCCCTGCAAAAATTCACAGATCTTTTAGTAAAAAAATGTCTCAGTAATTTGGTGAAGTAAAATGATGAAGGCATGGAAAAAAGAATAAGGATTCTGGTTTTATATATATAAAGGAAATTACAAATTAGGATAGGGAAAAGAGCCACCATTTACCTTAGATGATGTTTGTGGAACGTAATCATAAATAACATATGCTATAGTAATTTTCGGGTCTTAGACCTTTATCAACTAAAGAACATTATGGAGAGTGGGTGTTGTAAGAGCCTGCCTCACAGTTTATTTCCTAATTTTCTCTTCTTTTTATGTTTTTGTTTTTCCCCATTCGCATTTTTTCAAGTTTTACGACAAATTATGAAGTTCGAGCACATAACCTCACAGCTTGTGTTAAACCATTGCCTGCAGTAAAAATATGTCATCCAGCGCCCTGATATCCGCCGTTCTTGTTTTCCTTTCCAGTAACACAAAACTTCTGCATATAATCATTTCCTCTATCAAAATTATACTTTCTTTAGTGTCCCTTCCATTTCTCGTTTTGGTTTCAGCAACTCATGTTCTCCATTTTGGTGCCAAATTTCCTGCATCTTAGATGAAACAGTACATGTTTTCCCCCTTTTGAATATTTTAGTGCCGTGCCATCCCATCCTTTACTGCTCCCACCTTCATTGGCTTAAATGTTATTGTTAGTCATGCATCAACATTTGCAATCAATCTAAACATTTCTTGCCCTACGATTTCCCTAACATAATTTGCAATTCCTTTTCGCTACTTAGAGCCTATTATTTCATTTTTTGAAATGAAAGGTGCTAAGTAGTGAAAATTAACAAAAATTAAGATAGGGATATGAGTCACCACTTACTTTTAGATGATGGATGTGGGGCACGAACACACATAAAAGACAAAATTAGAAATTTTCAGGTCTATCCCTTTGTCAACAGGGCAGACTGCCTCAAAGAAAGAATCTTTCTGTGAGGCAGTCTCCCACAACAGCCCACCCCCCCCCCCCCCAAATGATGTTCGCCTGTTGAGAAAGGGATACACTAAAAAATTTCTGTATCTGGTGTTTTTGGCTTTCTGTGTGTTCGTGCACCACATCCATCATCTAAAGGTAAATGATGGCTCATTTCCCTGCCCTAATTTGTGATATATATAGCTGCCAGCGAGCAGCCATCTCACTTCTACTGATGAAGAGCGCTGGCTCAAAAATTTTATGCTTTGTGTGTTGTGTTTTTTTCGTGTACCAACGCCGCAGGAATCCTCTACTATGGTAAGCGGTGGTTTTTATCCTATCCTAATGTTCAATATATCCACTTTTAGCACCTTTGTTTATATATATATATATATATATATATATATATACATATACCCTTTACAATAACTTCAGCAGACCATCTAACCTCAAAAATATACTCGCACACAAATACTCACTATCTAACTTCTCCTAAAAATCCAACACATCTGACCACAATTAGTTATTCCAATCCTGGTGCTGAGAAATTGAAGGGAGATTATTGAACATTATCTAAGATTGGCACCAAGTGGCTGCCCATTTTTAATTTTTTTTATTTATTTATTTTTTTCCTATGGTTTTACACCTTATCGATGTTGAGATCATTAAAGGTGGGATAGGATTGGGGACAAGGAATGGGAAGGAATTCAGGCATGGCCTTTTGGAGGAAGCATCCCGGCATTTGAATGGAGTGTTTTGGGGAAACCACGGAAAGCACAAATCTGGAGGCCCAGACAGGTATTCGAATCAGCATTCTCCCAAATGCAAGGCCAGAGCGTTAACCGCTCACGCACCACACTGGTATGTGGCTGCTCAGTTTGTACTGGTAAACCAGTTAAATTTTTTTCAAATCATAGGAACAGTGGCTGTTGGGGAGGACACTGATTGACAGTGAGACAGGAATTGAAATTATATGTATCATGAACAGCTAAGGCGTAGTTCCAATTTTTAATGAATACTGTTTGTCTACGGTGTTTCACTCTTACATACAAATGATATATATGGGGCAGTATGATATAATCACAACAGAGGTTAAAAGGACAATAATGAAACATAAGCAGTTGGATCTAGTATACCAGCTGTAAAGATCTGACAACTATGAAGCCTAGGAGGGGACTGAACAGAGAAATAAGTCAAGAGCAAATTGTCAGCTACAAATGTAGAATAAGGGGAAACACATCAATAGAATAGAAAATTAAGGAAATCACCAGAAAAATCACTCTAACTTTTAGGAGTCTTCTGTTAACCTTGAGATGTTTTCACAAGTAAGAAGCAGTAATTTGAGCAATGACTTATTTCAGTTGGTGATTTTATATATATATATATATATATATATAAAAAAAGAGAAAGTGATAGCTTATTTTGCATATGATTGTACTAAAATAATATACAAATGGCCAATTACTCAATTAGAGCACAAATATAATTTATTAGTACAGCTGAATCAGGAGTAAAGAAAAACAAACACATGACTATCATTCATCATAACTCCAATACCTAATCCTTGTGTAATTAACATCAACTACTAGACTGAATATAACACAACATTCTATAAAACTACATTTTACTCACTCAAATTATGCAAAACTGTTATTCTGTGTTGGCACTTTACTGCAAATCATTGTCTGGTACTGATATGTCAGATTTAAACTGGTCATACCTAAAATAAAATAAATTTTCCTGTTCCTGACTTGCCTGATGCAAGCTGTGAACACAGAACAATTTATAAAGACTTAGTTTTTTTCCCCTCTCTTTCATAAATTTCATCATTGGACTTGTTTATTTCTGTGGGTTGTCTGGCACATCCTCTTCCATTTTTGATTGCCTCCCCAAGATTCTTACTCCATAATTTGTCTCCAATCAATTCCCTTGCCCTCTATGCCTTTCTGCATCTGATCCATCCATCTTGTCCATGGTATTCCAATAGGTCCTTTGATCAAGAGCAATTACTTCAGTATTGCAGTGACCAGGTTGTGATCAATGTGGTTATTTTGATTATTCTGTCAGGCTCAGATGTTTGAGAACGGACAGATTACTTTTTTGAAGTGGCAACCATACCAGTCAACCGTAGTTCTACTATGAGACTCATGATAGGATCATTGCTGGAAAATCAAGGCTAATATTTGTTGCATATTTACAAAATATAACTGAAATAATGAACAAAACTATACACATATTTACAATGACACTGGCATAGGTACCACTAAACAGGGGGGGATCCAGGGAAGGGGGTTAGGGGGCTCAGGCCCCCCCCCAAAAGTATCTAGCTCCGCCCATCTCCGACATTGTAATTTTGGAGACTTTTTTTTTTTTTTTTGCTCTACGGGTTTGAGACCCGAGGAGACTATAAAACTACCCTTTGCCCGACTTAAGCCCCCCCCCCCCAAGCCAAAGTTCGCCCAAGCCCCTCCCAAACCAAAATCCTGGATCTGCCCCTGCCACTAAAGGACCTTGCACTATCCTTGAATTCTAGTTGTAAAACTGGTGAAGTTGCACCTAGCTAACTATCACCAACATGAGAATGAGGAGAGCAAACTCTGAAATCTGGGCACATTTTAACCCAAGCATGACTGGACTGTTGTGAATCTTTGAAACCACTTAAACACTAACTAGATCTATATATACATCCAACCCCTTCCACCCAGTAGAGTGCACTTGAACATTCTGTGACAGTGGTGCCTGGTTGCTCCTGGCTTCAACTCTCAATTGCTTCAATATGATGGTCCCAAGACACTATTCTGAAATGAAACTGAGAGGTAGCTGCTCAGAGAGTTTTACTTGATTAAACCTCTCTATGTTACTGCTGGCTGAAAAGGGGCAAGGACATACTGACAAACATTCCACACCCCCAACTTATACCTTCCAATACCAGAACATGGCAATTACCACAATTCTAACCACCTAAATGACTGCTTCTCTGTGAGAGCAATCAGAATTTTTCCTGAAACCACGGCTGCTTCAGAAATTCGGAGATGGGAACTTGCATAGCAAAATATATACCAGATACCCACCTGGCCTCAACCAACAATAAAATTCTACATTATTGTTAGTATTGTCATTGTTATCATTTAACAAGCAACAAATTTCTTTGAAATTAATTTATTTATTGTTTGCTTTAACACTCCGTACTCTTTTGTTACATATATTAATTTTATCACCACCGACGATTTATATGTTTATATATATCATCTTAGTATTTCCAAAAATATAGTTCACTTCCTAAAAGTTCACCCCCATCATCTCCTGCTCCACCCTGTGTTTCACTACCCAGCCAGTCATGTTGTAAACTTTGGCGCGTGCATATCTCCTGAACCATATGACTCTGTATCTAGCACGTGAATAAGGTGTACAGCTGAAATATTGTATACGTTTTTGTTCCTCTCATATTTTTTTCACTCATTGCAGTCTTCAACTGTTGTGAGTGACGAGTCATTTTCCCTATCCTTTGTTATTTAGCATACTGAATGCTATTATAATGCACTCTTCTTGCACTTGGTAACTGTAGGTTGCTGATGAGTGTACTATTTTTTGTTCTGGCCATTGCCTTTTATCTTTGCTTATCTTTGTACACTTGCCTGTTCTCAATCTCAGCAATAATTACATGATGTTAGGTGGTTCACCACAGTGTTCTTCCCTGTTCCATTCTCATGCCACAGTTATTGTATTATATTATTCATTAGAGTTTCTCGTGTCTCTAAGATTTGAGATGCATAGTTCAGTGCAAACAATATCAGTAACAGTGACTACATTTTTGAATATACATCAACATATCACTTTCTATTTCCCTGGCTGCACATATTCTTTGTTGGAATAACAATGCATTAGAGTCGGCCATTTTTAATCTCTAAACTTAGTAAGATGTCATTATGATTTTATAAAAGTCTTTATGCTGGTGCCAAATTTTAGAAACAAGAAAATAAACAGATGGTTTAAATTTAATTTTATTTATATGCTTTTCAAGTGAACGAAAATCCTCTTGAGGTCTTTTTTCTCAGAAACAAACTGTTGTACACAAACATTCTTAATATCAAAGTAACTGATATCCCCCGATTTTGCCACCAAAGACCGCAATGAAACTGGATACCTGTTGGTGTGAATCATGAAATGGGGTGGGAAGATTAACCTGGCCTGTTAGGCCCAGTGTACTTAATCTATTGGATGAAATTTTGTGTTGCCATCTGTCTGCAAAATGTGTAACTTTGTGTGTTGTGTACGATAATTGTTTGTTTGTGAAATGTGTAATTTATGAGTCAGAGATTTGGAACTGCTCCAAAATTTGCCTCGATGATTGCGGGGAAACTGCCTAAGAACCACAAACAGGACAGCTGGGCCCTTGGTTCTTTCCTGGGCCCGTTGTACCTCCCTGACCCACCGTGCAGTCCCTCAGTACACTGAGCCACACTGGTGGGTGTTTCTCATGTTATGTTTGATTAAACAAGGATCTTCTCCATGAGCTTGTAGTGATTAAGTTTGAGAACCTTCCGATTGCACTGAGTACAATGTTCAGTCTAATTGCTTCAACTGCAAAAACACTTAGGGCTGACCCAATGGAGTTTAAATGGTCAAACTGACCAAAAGTCACATCATAGTCAACTTTATTATTTTAACAATAACTTCATGCAACCAGCTAAGTCTCATAGTAATTGGTGTGAATATCCACATTGATCCACCAAACTTCAACATATAGCAGTTTCAAAGAATCTCATTTCTTTCTCAATAGCAGCAGTCAGTTACTGAAACTGGTGTACCTCACTCTCTTTTGTAGTTTATCGGAGCTTCAATTTCTGCTAAAACGTATTTCATGTAATACCCTGGTGGTCTGATTTAGCTTCTACCTCCAAAGAAATTTTTTCACTTTTTTTCTTGAGGAGATGTTACTTCATTGATTCCAGCTGACATTTTAGACATCCTAAAGGAATTACATGTAAATCGTCTTTGTTATCATTTACACAAGACCATGATACATAAATTCCTTCCACTTGTTTTTGTGTTAAAGTGGTGACACTCTCCTACCAACTTCAAATTTAAATACAAATACTGTTGTTACCTTTCAAACTTTATCTGGAGTTAATAATCATCAATGTCTATAAATCTGTAAGCAAGCTGTGTGAGTCTGATGGTTTGAAATCGTATCATCCAAAGACTACCACAGCAATTTGGATAGCGAGTTCAAAATTTTGAGCTAATGGTTCGGATTAAAATCTGCAGAAACAGCTAATAACTTATACTTACCAAGGGACATACCAACTAATTAAAATCAATTCTAGATGGAATAAATATCGTCCACGGATCATTCTCCATTTGAGATGAGCACTCCTTTCACAAAGAACTGACAAAAGTTCACACTATTTATGTTACTTTGATTATTCAGTTTTGTTGATTGCAGTAAATTAAAATAAAATACTTGAATCAAATGTAATAAACATTGACTTTCCATCCTAACAGGTTGGCTGCCATACGAAATTTGTTACATTATTAGTGTGGTAGACAGATATTCTCTCTAGTAGGCAATAATATTTTTAAAAATGTGAATATTAAAGCCATGAAAAACATACTACTGAAGTAACTTTTTTGTTTATGGCGCTTTCTTCAAAAGCCCACTTACGGACGACACAGCTGGTTAGGTTGATTTGCAGCCAAAATGAAAATTCATGCACTTTGTTTTAGCATAAAGCACGAGGAATTTAATTTTCATTGATAACTGAACCTTACTTAGTTTTTGGCCGGCAACAACCTGGCAGTTAGGTTGGAAAGCAGCCTGAACTAGAATGGAAAATGCTGTTAGCAATTATTGTTTCGAGTTATATACATTATTAACGAACTTGGCCACTGCATTAAATTTGTTGCAACAGCATTATATCTTCATATGCGTGGGTGCTATGGATGATGCCAAAGATGTTTTTAGAAATGGTTGTTGACTGTACTGCTGATGCTATAGCATGAGGTAAATTTCAAGTGGCATTATGTCTAAGGTTTGTTTCTCTTTGTTATGATGTGAACTTTTTTTTTGAAAAGTATGTTCTCAGGAAAGTGTAAAATTTCTGAACAAAGAGACAACTGCATTTCAGTATGCCCTTATTATACCGATAATTTTTCACATAGCTTTAATTTCTTATATTTCCTATTTTAAATCACATTAAAATGTAAGTCAAACACGGAACTTGTTTTGGACAATAGTATGAGTAGAACCCAAGGTAATAACTATAGAAATTAATATTTACAGAAATTTAAATTTTTTGCTTCTCTGGGTTAATATATGGTACTAGGATACAAAAGGTAAACCATTTCTACAAACACCAGGGTCCACACTCAAGGAGCAGCGGGCAAATGTTAGTCTGTATATACTGGGATGTATTTAAAAATAATCAGAATTGTACACAGTTGACAAGAGCATATGTAATTCTCCCACAAGTGGAGTACAAAATCACATTTCCTGAGCAAAATGGTGTTGCTCAGGTAGGTTAAAGACATAATAATTTAGTTGATTTTTTTGAAACCACACAACAATCTGAATTGTAAGATTGGGCATCAAATACAGTTCCTTCCAAATGCAAGATCTGTAACTAACTGCTTGTAAGCTACCTTACTCTCTATTTTCTATATTCAGTTAAGATACGACGAAGTTTGAGGTTAACATTCAATACATGATACCATAGTTTGAAATAGAGATAACCACACTTTAGGTTCAGAAAAGTAAATAAACAACACATAACAACATTAAATAAGAAGTTTCTAATAAAATATAAACCATAAACTTACCTAAATGAGCGTAATCCATAATAATTCTGAAGTAAACAGATTTGGTTAAACAAACACATCACTAATATTCCACTAAATTGACCATGGTAAAGCACTTTCATAATAATAATTTCACCATTTGATATTAAATTCACTAATAACTCGCAGTTCCAGACTAATTTAAAGCAGTAAATATGATTTTTAAAGCATCACCACATGGGTTGATTTCAATAATAAATTCCAGCACATCTAAGTAATTTCAGAGGTTTAAAAGTAGATTTAAACAAGCTAAATAACCGGCCAGTCAATATTCTTTAAGTTTCCAATAGCCATCAACTAATAAACAGAAGATATAAATAAATGAAAATCCGTAATCCAGTGACGTCGTAGAAACCAACTTGAAATTTAAATTTCTCCCTGACTAACATATTTCATGAACTAAAAACTTTTCTAAAGTACTTAAATAAAATAAAGGCACGTTTTAAAAATAGTTTCAGGCCACAACCGACTTTAAATAAAAAGTGAAGAAAATCTTGCAACACCAAGAAATCACCAAATTTTAGAAATTTCATAACTTTTGACCGATTTAAAAGATTTTTACACCACTGAACTCAGCAGAAGCTGGGAAACACTTTGAAAATAGTCTAAACTGGATACTTTAAACTTTAGCAGATTCATATTCCGGACGCGACGTTCGGCAATACTATAAACATGTGAGCTTTCCGATAACCAACTTCCAAAAATCATTTACACCGGTCTGGAAGCTCTAAGAACAAAACCAACCACATCACTACACTTGTCTCGTTACGCTCTACATCTTGTGATTTTCTGGAAGTTCTCAGTTAGCAAATTTTTTTCTAGATAGACTGTTGTCTAGGTCAGTAGGCCATTTTTGATAAAAGTAGGCCCGGACGTGGTTTTCGTCCGCAGTTTGTTGGAACTCTTGGTCGCGTTAACATGTAGCGCTTTGTTTAGTGGATTTGAGTGAGACCGGCTCACGGTGGCTGATGGGAAACCGGAACTTGGACAACATGGCTGACAGGAATTGCCAACTTTAGAATCTTGAACTTTTCTGACATGAGTTCATCGATGTGAACTTTTACTTTCATTTCGGGGTGTAGCGGTCTGTTCTGTTTCATGACTTGTGATCTTCGGCAAATGATTTTCTCCGATTGCCATTGCTAACTGTGACTTCATGTAAACTCTGTGAAAATTTTAAGAATATATACTTCAGTGATTCAGACTTCGACTTTCATTTCTATTTCAGTACCTTACTTACAGGGGGTTAATTCTGTAAGTGGCGGCCGCCTTCATCATTACAGTTAGCATTCTCCAAGGTTTTTCATGGTTATAGAACTTTTCCCGAACTTTTGGTAACATTTTGGAAGACTTCAAGTTTAGGTGTACAAGCAGATACTCAACCCCGATACCGCTTGACCCTAACATGCTCATCAATCAAGCTCAGGAAGAAATGACACAAACATAAGACATAACTGTGAAACCTAGCCCTAGCGAGATTGATGCCAACCATTAGACAACAAATAATTAACAAAATTGAAATAGCCTAAAATGCAAGTTTTTTTTATTAAAACAATTTCATTCACTACTTCTCTAACATATACAAAATCTAAGATACCTGCTTCCTGCACATTGGCAACCTCAGCTTCCAGTTTTTCTACAAGGTCTTTATATCCATCAAGAGTTTTCTGCAACACTTCTATTCTGTTGGCCTGCTGCTGCACTCGACTTGATGATGGTGAAGTACACACCATAGTCAGATCATTTTCATAAGCATCTAGCTGTGATCTGTAACTATCTCTTTCCTGTAATATAACACATAATTTAATTTCCTTTTGTTTAAATCCTATAAGTAAGTTCTGAATAAAATGTCCTACTTCATCTATTAATCTAATTATTATTTGTTTATTTGAAAAATGGTATTAAGTTAATGAATAAAATAGATTAACAACGAGGGAGGAAAAATAAACAAAAAAGTTAGAAAGTGACCAATGAAAATGAAGACAAAGAAAAGGCTGTTATATATTACAAAAATAAATATATTGGGAAAATAAATGGAACCAAATTCATCAAATTAGTTATTGCCTGGATGCAATATGCCTATTGTTTCTTGTAGTCATAGGCTTCTGCAGCCAGAGTCAGTTCTTTCTTGGCTGTTCAGATGACGCCATGTCATGATGCATTATTTCTTTTGACAGTAATAACATGACAAGAAGGTAGCTATCAAGTATGTGCAAGATGATATACACGGTGTTTTTGTGATAATACAAACTTTCATGGATGATGGCAAATGCATCTTACAATCTTACAAATCTTTGTTAGTGTAGAAGCTGTACTGAACTAAGTCTGAGATACCAAACAGAATAATCCAGGTGTCTTTCTAACAATATCACAGGCATATCTTATCAGCAGAGCATCTTCAGTCTCAACAAGAGTCTCACTGAAAAGATTTTTTATATGGTCTAACAAGAAAAGAATCAAGTGTGTCAGATCAGGTGAATGAGCAGACCATGAAACATTATATGTAACGTCTTACAAAGGTGATCATAAGCAACATGTCAAAGATGATCTGAGACTCAATCATATTGAAATCCAATACACTGGTGAACAACATGTGTGATATACACCAGTAAGTTGGAAAGTTTTTACAAATACAATGAAAGAATAACATTTTATTGGTGCAAAATATTAACATTTAAGATTTATACATTTTTTCATGCAATGTTGTTGTAGGCCATTTCTTTATAGTTGCTCAGTAAATTAAATTTTAATAAATGATACCTATGCAACTGATTTTATAATGTTTAATGCCGTTCACGTTTCACCTCTCATTGGCACATCTTTAGAGATGAATTATTTATATTGGTGTTAGTTTAAGACAAATGTCTTTGGTAGGAAGATGTTTTGGGGAAAAATGAGAGATCTTTGCTTATGAACCCTGATAACACCAATGTAAATAATCCAACAGCTTCTCGAGTTGATGAAAATTGCTTTCCATGCAGTTTCTGTTTGACATTTGAGGGCAAACAGAAGTCATTATCTCCAATAAATCACATGAAATCAAGCAATGAAACAGTGATGTGATGTTTTTATCAATCATGTAATCAATTGTCTAAAGTTCTATGTGAGAGTTGACACTTATGATGAAGAATGACACGACTTTCTCAGTTGTTTTCCCTTATTGCATCAGACTTCTGGCAAACAAATTGTTGTATACCATCCTGTATTAAATGTCCTTTAATCCTTTAAAGCAATGGCCATGGCATGTCTAGTATAAGCAGAGAAAGAAGTGATAATTTTGTTGGAAGTGTTTTATGAACAAAATACTTTTGTTGGATTGCAACATCCAAAATGTTGATTGTTGTCCGATTTCTGGCTTTTATGAATATATCCAAATTTCATTTCCTGTTAAGATATTGTATATGGCTTTGCAGTTCCTTGGTTGAATTTTTTGAAAATTTCCTTACACAAATTGACACGAGCCCGATTTCGAGCTTTGGTCAAATACGTGGACTCCATCGGGAACTGATCTCTGTACAACTAAACATTCGTTAAAAATTGAATGTATTGCAGGCTTTGATGTGTCCGAGGATGCCACTATCTCACAAGCTAATCCTCTTCAATCATATTGTGGATAGCATAAGTATTCTTTGGAACAACTGATTTTTGTCAACCTCCACGAAATTCATCATTGATGGAAGCACAATAATGATGAAATTCTGCAAACTAATTTGTTTAACTTTTATCAATCAATTGTCATCAGAAAAGTCTGTTTCAAAGCATTTTTGTCGACTTATACTTTTACTAAAATCATAAAAAACACTCATTTGAAATTATTTCACTTCATTGGTTTTTTAGCTATTTTTGAGCTTCTGTTTTAACAGTAACAATAAGGTATTTTAGTTTGTATAAGAAAAAATCTAAAAATAAATAAATCATCATAAGTAATCGAAATATGTTAATTTTAATTCATAAAAATTTCATTTTAACATTCACATTTTCCTTCTGTCGTAAAACGTTAGCCACTATAATGGATTCCTACAGATCATCATCTTATAGTAAGTACTAACGCCCTCCTCACACTACTCATTTCTGAGGTGACATGACTCAGTTTGAGTCAGCTGCAAGCATGATACCCCAAGGCAACCTATATCACACACTGAAAATTGTGTGAAGTGATACAACCTCTTTAGTCTACCTCTAGCTGTTGTGAGCATCATTCTAGTAAACATCCATGCTGTGGCTTTGAATTGAGTTTTTCATCAAGTGATGATTCTGTAGGCTATTGCTCCTACAACTATTACACAAAAAGAAAAATCCAAAGAATGTGGTGCCATTCTTAAAGCATACATAAAAGAGATAAACACTGTTCAGTGGATAAATAAACAAATTTACGAAAAGATAATATAATTTTTGAAATTTTGAAATTAGAAGAGAGGTAAGAATATCAAGCTAATGAAAAGTAAATAAACGTGCAAAGTTTGTAAAGCATGTTTTAGTTAGTTAAATTTTCTGTCTTGCATGCCCAACAAGAATTGATATTTACTACTGAAGAAAGCATTCTCTCATAATAAATTAACTAATTATAACTTCTCTAATTTTTTGGGCAAATAACAGGTTGCTACCATACAAATGATGGCACTCAAATGTTTTTTGTGTGTTCACGCCACACAGTCATCATCTAAGGTACATTTCGCTATCCCAATTTGTAATTCCTTTCACTACTTAGCTCCTATTTTCTTATGGTTACTATATAAATAAAACTAAGGAAGGATAGTGAAATACGACTCAACCCTTACCACAGATGAAGGTGGCTGGGAACGACAAATACAAAAAAGAACAAACACAAGAAACGTGCAATATTTCGACGTTAAGTCTTATTCTTGCAAAAGTGAGACCCCAAGTGGAGCCAGACGTGTACACGACGATGGCCATCTGGTGAATGGCACGGCCAGCAAAGATGGTAGTATAGGAGAGGGGAGGGGGAGGGAGCACAAATACTAGATCGATAATGCTGGAGGTATATTATCATTGAAAGTGGTAGATCAACATAGTGACTGAGTGACGACATGCATATAAATCATATTTTGAAAAACTAAGTACGAAAAATAAAATATAAGCAATAAGTGATAAGTGCTGGGTCTGGTGGGAGGGATTTATTGTAGATTGACACCTGGAGGATGTCTGGTGTTCAGGATATTCTGATAGGCTAGATCCCATCTACGTAGTTCTAAGGAGGTTGTGTTATCGGGAAAACTCGGATCGCCGTAACTGAGAAACAGTTGTTAAAATTATTCAGTTTGTGGAAACTGGCATGTTTTGCCACTGGATGGGCGTCTGATATTAACAACTATTTCTCAGGAAGGGTGATCCGAGTTTTCCCTGATAAGACAACCTTCTCTGAACTACGTAGATGGGAACTAGCCTATCAGAATATCCTGGACACCAGACGTCCTCCAGACCTCAATCTCCAATAAATCCCTCCCACCAGACCCAGTAATTATTATCACTACCATTTATATTGCTTATATTTTATTTTTCGTACTTAAAGTTTTTCAAAATATGATTTATATATATTTCATCACTCAGTTACTGTGTTGATCAACCACTTTACCTGCAGCATTATTGATTATCGATCTAGCATTTGTGCTTCCCGGCCCCCTCTCCTATCTTTGCCAGCCATGACATTCACCAGATGGCCAACGTCGTGTACACGTCTGGCTCCACCTGGTGTCTCACTTTTGCAAGAATAACGCTTAACACCGAAATATTGTGTGTTTCTTGTGTTTTTATTCTTTTTTTGTGTTCATCGTTCCCAGCCGCCATATAATAACAATGAGCAGGAAATGCTTTTAGGTAATAAAACTAAGGAAGGATAAGGAAATATGACCCAACACTTACCACAGATGAAGGCGACTGGGAACGATGAACAAAAAACCACAAGAAAAGCACAATACTTCAGCATACAGCCTTATTCGTGCAGAAATGAGACACCAGGCGGAGTCAGACGTGTACACAGAGACCGTCCGGTGAATATACGGCCATCCCTGTGTACACGGTCTGACTCCACCTGCTGTCTCACTTCTGCACGAATAAGAGTTGGGTCATATTTCACTATCCATCCTTAATTTTATATATATATTCTGATTGCTACAGAAATGCTTGCTGTTGATTCATATTTCTTGATAACTACTTAAACCAACAATATGATGAATACTGATTGTCCCTACTACATTTTGAACTGAATAATAGTGTGCTACTCTGACAGGTATTTCTTGGGGGCAACATATAAAATACAGAAAAAGATACTTGGGATCAACACAAAAGTGGTTTATGGCATTAACTAAGATGAGGAAGAATGACAACATCTAAATGATATGATATCAGCTATTGATGTTTGTTTCTTCTATTCTTGGTGAATTTTAAATTACAAAATACTTGGATTAGTTCATTTTCAAAATCGCTCTCATCTCCACTCTTGAAGTTGTTTTATGTTTGACAGTTGTTAGTTAAGTATCTAGTGACATCTCAAAACAAAGCAGCAGGGAAGTTAGCATTTTCACGCAAAAGTTTAAAATTTAAGACTTAAATGCCAACGCACTTATTGATTTCATAAAATTGAAATAAGAATTTTTGTGGCATATTTTTTACCATAGGATTAAATTAAGCAACATTTTTAAAAAATGGTGTAATACTCTACTGAAAACTTTACAACAATATAAATGTCACTTACAAATATTTCTTTGCTAAAACTTAAAAGAACTGCCTCCATGCTGTAAGTGACTGCTTCAAATAAGTCAACACCTAACGATTAAGTCACGGTGCATATTCACTTCTCTTGCAAAATCACTCAAACGACGCTACATCATAAATAACTTCCCTCTTTTTGGCAGTATCCTCTCATCAATTCCATACATTGATTAAAAAATTTAATATAGAATCAACTGTGACGGAGCAACCTTTGTCAGGTTATAATCAACTTATATACTCACTCCAGAAACAAGCAGTAATCTCTTCTGCAACCTTCGAATGAGAAGGGCCTGTTGTTCCAGTTCTGTCTGGTTCTTAGCAGCTGCAATTTTTGTTTTCTCAAGTTCCGATGAGACAGAATCAAATTTTAACTGCAATTCTTTCAGTCTGAAAGATGTAACAGCATCAATGAATACAATTACAGTTACTCAACGCTTCGTAATTACAATTATTTAGCCTAGACCCTTCACAGAATCAATAATGAAATAAATCAAAATAAACTAATTTGAAAAAGGATACACAAAGATGACACAGAACTGCTGTGACAGCAAAAAGTTTGACAAAAATGAGGAAGAATTTTTTTTAGACCCCATAATCAGACATGAGACATATAGCATCTCTGCGGATGTACTCACAGTAAAGTTATAATCACCTGAAATACTTTTAATTTGTAGTTTTTGTCTTTTATTATTTTTGTCACTACTCTACTGCCTTCTTCCATAGTTAGTGTTAGGATTTATTGTTTCTAATCATTTTGAAATTCATACTGTTTTGTGGCATTATCTACTGTGTCCATTCTTATTATCAAGGTATATTTTAATTTAAGGAATAAAAATCAGTAACATTTTTCAAATTTCACTGCCACATTTTCAAAAAGTATTTAAAAGTTTGAGGGAGACTACACTAGCCTATATAATGAAGCAGTTTACTTTCATGTGTAAAAGTAACACCAGTAATGTCTCGGCGAAATAACATTTGACCAAGTGTAAAAAGGACCTAATAATTATTTCAATAAAAGCCTTAAACTTCAAATATGTTGTAAAAGAAAGTAAATTACTATATCAAGACAATAACAACAAATCAATTGTCAAATTATAATATTATACATAAAACAAGTTTAAGTATAGAAGATCTTGAATAAGATAATGAAAGACGTTCATTTTACCTGCAATATATTATCTCAGACAATGCTGATATATCGATAGTCTACTCCTTAGCCGTCACCCCTTCCCCCCCCCCCCCCACTACCTAGCTAGCTAGTCACTGGGTGACATTCTGTGTGTGCACACGTACCAAACTTAATGGCCCGTTTATTTACTACTAAAGAAGGCAGTAGCCGAAATATTGTGTTTTTTGTTTGTCCGCCTAAGTGTTTTCTCTCATCATAGCCGTCAACTTTGGTATGTGGTGGGTTAATTTCCCTTTCCTTCAAGCAAAGATACAAGTGAGAGCTGGAATGTAGTTAGTTTCCTTCTCAGTCAATCTGTTGCAAGGACACCTAAAAAATACACCAGTACAAAAATGGGGTATCTCAGATGCAAGGGTAACATTTTAATAAGCTACTTTCGGATAAAAACAGATTCTAACTTGAATCCCCACAGCAACTAATTTTGGGAACATTTATAATTCAGCTATTTCAATCAAAAGGTTTTCATGACAAATCCACCATTCTCATCATTTCACAAACATTCTTCACTTTCCAGGTAAAAAATTAAGGCTGATTCACTATATTCCTATCAAAAAGAATAAATTAAGATGTATGGAGATGTAGGGAAGATGGAGGAGGCAAAAGATCATCCAGACAGATGAGCTGAAGCAAGAACTGAGGTAACAAGGCAAGAGGTAGACCCAGATCAAGATGATTGGATCCAGTGAAGAACAGTATACAAAGAAAGAACCTGAATTTGAACACAGTGATAAAAATTGGTAGAAAGAGGAAAGGAGGTGGATACGTATCAAACAAGGCCGACACGGCTGGAGCTGAATAAGAGGTTCTGATGATCACATTGTATTCTGAAATCTTATAACATTTGTCAATTTCCTTTCGTTACATCCTGAGCTGCCCAAAAAATGACAAAGCCCACAAAATACATCCAAACTCCGTCCTCATACTAAAGTAGAATACTATCCTGTGATCTTGATTCAGTTCTAACGTCATTCAAAGTAATGTAAACGTGGAAGTGGTAGCATTTATTTTAAACAAAATTGAGGGGCTGGCGAACAAAATGTAATTATTACACTTCTGGTCAAAACACTTTTTTTTAATCTGGTAGTTTATTGCCTGCTGAATCTTAATATAAACTCATTTTCAAGCAAAATGGTATAAAACTGGACTAAAAGTGGGTCCAAAGTTTGTAATTTCGATCAAAACGGTATAACTACAATAAAGACCAATTTAATTAATAATGGAATAGTTTTCATATCAATTAGTCAGATATCAATCAAAACAAAATATTTATTTAATTATTTCACTTTCCATGCCATTTTTAATAAGGCAACACTAGCTTTAGTTTTTATTAGTAAATAATTAATAAGTATAGCATTGTAATAATAAGTAATAAATAGTATTTCGGGAGTAAAGTTATGAAGAATTAAGTTAGAAAAAAACATTTTAGGAAACCTGCAGGAAAGCAATGAGGGAAGATTATGAAGAAGGATGTTGGGAAGATGGACATGACGAAGGTTGTGATTGCGAGGAAATGGAAATTGAGCTCAACATGTAATGAAATACTGATTTTTTTTTTTTTTTTTTTTTTTAAATTTAAGCGAGAAGTGACTTTTTTTTTCAGATGAGACTTAATTATTTTAATGATTAATGATTAATAAGTTTAAATTTTATTAGAGTATACTAAATAAAGACTTTCTAAACTACTTACGCTTTAATTAACATAACCTAACTCACAAAGAATGTAGCACCTGCAATCAAAATAGCTTAATTGTATCCTGGTGGCAATGAAAATGCTATAATTGTGACAAAAAATGGCATAACTGAATTTTACACAAATTTGAATATGTTCTGTTTTATTAGAGATAGGAATTTGGATTTTACATTATATCAAATATAGTTCAAAACACCATATGAATAAATAAAAACTCACCCCAAAATCCCACTGCATCTATGCTATTTAGTTTTTTGCTATTCCTGTAAAATTTGAATATGTGTAATTATTATGTTTTGTTCCCCAGCTTCTCAATTGTTAATAAAAAAAAAAAAAGTAAGAAATGTAGATGAACCTGGATTGATAATTTTAAGGTTGAGTGTCCTATAAATTTTGTACAACATGTTCTATTTCAAATTTGTTCCAAGTATTATAGCCATTAATTTTTTTTTTTTTTTACTTGTGGCTTTACGCCTCGTCGACATTGAGGTCATTAGAGGTGGGATGGGACTAGGGACAATGAATGGGAAAAAAATTGGCCATGGCCTTTTGAGGGAAGCATCCCGGCATTTGCCTGGAGTGATTTGGGGAAACCATGGGTAAGATAAGAAATCTTGTCATTATTCAAAGAATACAAAGATATGTCAGTCTGACAGTATTAAAACAATCTACATAATCATTGAAAGCATGCCAAAAAGGAGGGGAGAGGGAGTTAAGAAAATTACTAAAACTACGAATGTTACATAAAGTACCTACTTAGCACGCAAGTCTCCTGTGTCTGCCTGCAGTTGCAGTTCCTTTTGTTGCAGACCTTGCACAAGACGCTGCACATCTGAAGCACCAGAATAAGCATCCAAGGCAACAGCCAATTTAGCCCATTCCTGCAGCTTGCCATCCAATTCATCACGTTCAGCCTGCACTCGTGCCAGCTCCCTCTCTCGCTCCTCAGAAAGCTCTCTTCGTTGCAGCAGATCTGCTACCTTTTCTTCCAAAAGCAATTTGTTCTGTACTGCCTCTCTGTTGAAGAATGTCATAACTAGAGTGTACTTCCTTACACAGGTGTGAAATAATACTGTATTTAGTAAGCATACACTACTGTAAAGGGATAATGGTAAGAATGAAACTTCCATTAAGTACAGAAAATACAAGAGGATAGGGAAAACCCCCCATAACTTACCACAGATGAAGGCAGAAGGGTGGCTAAACAAACACAAACATTAAAAAAATACAAACACACTTCACAATATTTTGGTTAACAACCTTATTCTTGAATCATTCATGTGGTAAGTCTGGATGTATACACATCTTTCCAGATGTCTCATCCCTATATCAGGAAGGTTATTAACTGAAATATTTGTGTTCTGTGTGTTCATCTAGTCTTCCTGCCTTCATCTGTGGTAAGCGATGGTTTAGTTTCCCTATCCTATCTTCACAATTAAAGAATTTCATATCTTCAAATAAATTCATTTTGTTTCTTCTGATGTAATCACCAGAGAATCATATTTTACATCAATAGATAAGTTGCTTGGTATTCAAATAATGATTTCAATGAGAATAATAAATTTATGAGAATTCATTCAACACATAAGTTTGGGAAACAGGGTGGGGATTAAAATTCATTCAAGTTCTAAGGCCTCTTATATCTGCTATTTGAAAGTATTTGGCCCAAAAAGCTAAAACTACTGCCACTTCTCACAATCATACCACTATCAATATACAAATTTTAACAATACTGATGTACTTTGGTAAATGTTCATTAGGACCTGCTTTTGTCCACTTGAAAATTACTGCTACAAAAGGGATGTTACACTAGAACTTGTTTCCTTGGGAAGTGTCTTTCATTGGCATAAAAAGCCAAAAATCGCTATGTGCAATCTCAGATGAGTAGAAAAGATGAGGAACCACTTCCAAGTTGTAGATCTGAGGAAAGTCCTGAAGAAGAGCCACCATATAAGCAGGGGTGTAACCATCTCTGTAATAAGTGATTGTACAAATGCAATGCAGTTCTTAGACTGGTCGTTACATAGTCAAAATTCCTGTTGCACACTCTCATAAGACGTTAAGGATTGTTGAAACTTTCAAATATATAAAGACAAGTTTTTCAAATTCATGCCCCCTTTGCCAACTGATTCTTTTGCTTTACACCTTGTCAACATCGAGGTCATTAGAGGCGGGTTGCCAACTAATAATGAACACAAAAGGATGTTAACCCTTAAAAATGTAGAAAACAGATAATTACATGCTATTTTCAATTTTAATTCTCGCACAAACAGAGTATTTATCAATCAGTACAATCAGATGTTTTTAATGCTTCCATTATAAAATTTCATTTATAGTTGCAGATTTTAGTGCTTAAAATAACTACCAACTCTTTTACTGTTGTTTTAATCATCATGATAGATATATGCTGTGGATATATTAATGGCATCTGCCAATATAGCCATTCAGTTGACAGAGATCAGTCTGCTCTATCACCACAAGTGAAGGAAAAATTTGCCACTTGCCTGCCTGAACACAGTAGTAAGCCCAGAAAGATAGAAATGAGGTGAAGAGTGTGGCCAGCATAATATGACCTTAAGCCATCAGTTTGGAATGAACAGGATATAGAATATGGCAATTTTTGAAGGAGTGAAGAGAAGCAGTACTTCAAGTTTAACAGTATATAATGTAACTGCCATATATGAAAGTAGTGGTAAGTGCCACATTCACTTTGACTAGAATTGGATATATCCGAGTGCAACTGGTCTAAACGAACTTTCTCAAATCATTAATTAAAATTTCTAACAATGGATTTCAGTGACAGTGATTTTGATAAGATTGAAATTTGGTAGTAAGTTTGACTTGTGAGGTAGTGGCATGATCCTTCAAGAAAATAAAATGGCTTGGAAGCCAACATGAAGAACCTTGGTGGTTCCCAATTATCCGACTGGCTGACTAACGTTTTCACGATCTATGAAAATGTACAGCAGTTTTAAGACATTGCTGCTTACTTTCTTCTGTTAGGTAACTCAGAATATTCATTCATTCCAAACCATACAACTTTTTTTATATCTAAATACCCATATTTGTTTACTGGTATTTGTCTGTTGCTTTGCATGCAAGGACCCTAGTTGTGTAGAAATTCTTTACTCTTTTTGTTCTAATGCCAAATATTAATGAGAAACAAAAAAATAAAATAATTTTATCTAATAACTTCCTTTCGTTATTACCTTTGATCTGGTTTCCATAGTTATGCCTGAAATTTTTTGTTTTGTTTTAAAATGATATAATAGATGAAATATAAGAAATTAAAACTATATGAAATTTATCAGTAATGGTCTAATATGGGCATATTGAGAAGCAATTTTTCCTTTGGTCAGAAATTTGGCACACACTTTCCTGGGGATATACATCTTGAGAGAAAGTGCATATCACAGCAAAAAGAAAAATAATTTAGACATAATGCCACAACAAATTTACCGTATGCAATAATGCTGACAGTACAGTTAGCATCCACTTCTAAACACATTTTTGATGCCAACCATAGCATCCGCAGCAACAATGTAAAATTCCTGGCAACTTTTCATGGTACCACATGAATATATTCCTACACTGTTATAACGAATGTAATACAGGGCTAAGGATTCAATAGTAATATATGTGCTTTGAAACAACGATTGCTAAAAGAATTTTTTTATTCTGGTCCAGGCTGTATTCCAACCTAATCGCCAGTACATTGTCGCCCAATCAAGTGAGCCTAAGTTACAAATGAAAACTAGATTTCTCATGCCTTATGCTGAAACAAAGTGTGTGATTTTTCAATTTGTTCCACGCTGCAAATCAAACTAATCTGTTGTGCTCTCACAGGAAAGTATTCATTGAGGTTGTTAGAATCGTGGTTATTGGCATGTTCTGGTGCTGGAAAATATGAGTTGTGAGAGCTGTGAGAATGGCCATAGCCATGTTTGGCTATGGCCATTCATTTTGACTGAGAGTTGCTGTATAGCGAGGCCAATGTAGGAACTAGTGCAGTAGTGGCAGGTTAGTTGGTTCAGGATATGCATTGCAGAATACAAGGTATGTCCAATGATGGAAAAGGTATCCTCTGTGGTAGGGTTGGAATATATTGTAGTAGGTGGATGCACGTTGCAGGTTTTGCAGCGAGGTTTGCATGGAAAAGATCCACATGGTGTTTTTGGTGAGTCAGCAGTAGTACGGCCAGATGAAATTGATGGAATGGTTATATTTAAAGCAATGGAGAAGTTCTCGAAGTTGGTTAGCACTGTGGGACCAGATCATAAATATATCAGTGTATCTGAACCACAAAGTGGGTTTAAAGGGGGTTTGGTTCATGAAGTGCTCCTCCAGACGACCAAGGATGGGGTCATTTGGGTGTCCTAGGAGTTCCACAGATCTGGTATTTACTTTAGAATTGAAGGTGAAGAAGTTTTTGGAGAGAATTATGTAATCCAAGGATGAAAGGACGTATCTAATGGACGGCTGTGTGGGGGTCGCATGTCTACAGAGTACTCCAGGGGAAAGGGAAGTTACATCATTGGAGAAAAGGAATGAGCCTGGTGGTTGTGGTATGGGAGACTGAAGGAACAGTTTATGTAAATTTAGTTTGGTGAGATGTGAGGCATGGAAATGGTAGCAGGACGGATAGATTTCTGTAAGCAACATATCAGGAATAAAGGTGACTAGGGGCAATAATAGTTCACAGACAAGGAATGTAAAACTACCTATCTACTGAGATACATGGCCAGGAAATATAACAGAACGATTATCGAAGGAGAGAAAAAAATATGAAGAGTCTATGTAGGCTTGTGATTTTCATGTAAATAATACTTTTGTCCCAAGACAAAGAAAAGTTAAACAATTGACCTTACACAATGAGAGATTGTAAGGCAGAAATGAACATAAAACATAAGTAAGTGTGTAAGGAAATTACCAGAGAAAAATGTACAGCAACCAAAATCAAACTACAATTGTTGATATTATATAGGACCAAAAGTCAGCAACTTCGACAGCATTACCACTGGTATTAAGAAAGATTCTGAAGTGTAGGTTTCTGGGCACCGCAGGTTATTATAAATTCTGCGTTGGCTGCTCTAACCCACATCCATATGTGGTTGTTGGATCCTTGAGATAGCACCATCTTGTTAGATTATCCTTCATCCTAACTACACCAGTTGTCAGGCTGTTTAACTCTCTCTGTGTTTCCCAGTTCAGACTGGCTATAGCTGGTAGTGCCTCAACGGGTAACCATTGTCCTCATTTATCAAAAATTGAGCTGGGAAATTTTCGGTGGCACATGCAATGCAGCCATCATCCTTGGATACTTTTCCTACATTTAAGTCTTTGTCTGAGGAGTTGATATCCAAATAATGGATGAGTCACATTCTTACTCTCCTCAAATTTTTCAGCTACATTCCATCTTATATTAGGGGAAGCAATTCCAATCAGACCATTTAGTTATTCAACTGCTGTTGCTCTGAGGCAACCCGTAATAATATTGTAGGTTTCATATAATACCAAATTAGTTGTCTGGCATAAGTTGGCTTGTAATAAAAAGGACAGGCACATACTGCAGTAGAATGACACAGTACAAGAGCTGATGTTCAGAGCACTGCAGGACATGCTCCCCATACACTTCCTGTGTCTCAACAGAATATTTCTGTGGGTTGAAACTTTACTTTTCATGTTGAAGAACAGACTTTTGTGAGGCAGCAATTCAATATTACTCCCTGATATTTTTTTTTATTATTATTAAAACAGTAATCTAGTTCTACACTCTATCATCTTTTTACAATTTTAAAGAAGCACTATTCAGATTACATTTGTTATACCTGTAATTAACTCTCACATATAAATGAAATCTCACCTCAAACGTTTATTTTCTTCTTTCAGGGAAACAACTTCCTTCTCCATAGCAGGAAATTTCAGCAATTTCTGTTCTTGGGCTTTAGCATATGCCAGCGATTCCTTGCATGATTCTCTCTCAGCCTCCATTTCCTGAAATATTTTTCTCAGGCTATAACAAAACATTTTGCTTATCAACTGTGATATCTGATGCTAACAGTACCTCAGAAACACCATACCTTTATCCTGCTATTAGCGAGTCTTAGGTTTTCTTCTGCATTTTGAAGTTGGTTCTGAAACATTGAGAGTTCTTTCAACTTTTCCTCAAGAACAGTATTTCGTTCACTCAGATCAGTCACCTGTTGTTTTGTTGTCTTAAGATCAAGTTTAATCTGCATCATTTGGCGTTCATTTGCTTTATTTATACTTTCAATGTCAAATTCCAGCTGTAAAAGCAAGAATTAAACCTGATTAGACCTGAATTTCTTAAAAAATAAGCTTTAAGGAACTGCAATGTCTTTTTAAAATAGTACTAAAGATTTGGAGGGAGCTACTGGAACTATGGGTAAAATTAAATCAATGCAAAATAATAACAATTACAGAACAGGAGGATGAAGAAGAGAGAAAAGAGATTTTCATTCCAAACAGACATGGTGTTCAGAGCTTAAATTAAACAGACCTCAGTGGCAAATTAAACAGCATGAAATAGATGGTACAATGAGGAGCTAACTACTGTTTTATATGATGAGTATATTAAAGGGAAGAAGTGGCTAAGGTACTTTTAAGGTGCACTCTTCTAGTTACTAATGTGGGGAATAAAGGATTATTTTACAATAGTATAATCATGCAAAGAGAAACAAGCCCTTAGCCAACATAATACACAGTATGACAGTAGTGAAACAAATACAATGACAACATAACTAAAATGTAAACTTATTAGACATGGTCCATTATAGCATATTCACTTAAGAGAGGTGACTCAAAGTCACTCTGCTTTATTTGCACTATGCTGCCCTTACTCCTCCTACATGTGACGGCAAAAGAGCTGCTGCAACAACGTATGTAATAGAATATTTTGCATTTATTGTGACGTTTTCTTTAGTAAAATAGAGCATTTTAATTACTTGTCATGAGTGAAATGAGTGGATCGTATGTTGAAGAAATTTCATGTTTACTAACTACAATTTCATTTTTAATAAAGATAAAAATTATTTACGTGATATCAGTTAATAAAATTTACTGCTTCCAGTTATCCTTTTTATTTTTAAATTATGTGAGACATTTCAAGAATTAAATTCAATGTTTTTCTTTGGAGACGAAAACGATCATTCTAGAACACTGAGTCTACGAACAGATGGATGGTATGGCATGGGGTCTCCATTGTCGCCAGTGGTTGCCAATCTGTTTATGGAGGATTTTGAAGATAAAGCGATTGAAAGGTCTGTTCTGAAGCCGACATGCTTCCATCATTATGTGGACGACACATTTGTCATTTGGCCACATGTTATCCATAGCCATTATGAATCCTGGACCACCTCAATGGAATTCACCCAAACATCCGATTCATGAGGGAACTAGAGGAGAACAGCTGCTTGCCTATCCTAGACATCCTGATCCAACAGTATTTCTTTGTTGATGGGGAAGCCTCTTCTAAGCTAGTTGTTACTTCTGGCGTTCCTCTACGAAGTGTAACAAGACCACTTCTTTTCTTAATTTTTATAAATGATCTAGGTGACAACATTAAATGCTGGTTGTGATTGAATGCTGACAATGCAGTTACCTATTGGGAAATTAGGTGCTCTGACGATTGCTTAGAAATTCAGCGCGATTTTGATGCTATTTCCGAATGCTGCCGTAAATGGCAGCTTACACTTAATTGCAAAAAGTGCAAGGCAATGCAAATAAGTAGCAAAAAGAATCAGGTTACTCATGAGTACAAAGTAAACAACTCAGTCTTTGACAAGGTTGATTCCCTGAAGTATCTGGGGGTAATAGTACAAAGCAACACGAAATGGGACTTGCACATAACTTCCGTCGTAGGCAAAGCTAATTCTAAATTACGATTCATAGGTCGTATTTGAGGAATTGTAATGCTCATACAAAGGAATTATTATATAAAACACTAGTGCGTCCGAATCTGGATTACTGTTGTGGAGTTTGGGATCAGATCCGTATCACAAGGGTCTGATTGACTCAGTGGAGAGGGTACAGAGGAGAGCCACTCGATTCGTGACTGGTTGCCACACACAGGGACCGCTACTTACTTGCCAAAAGCTTCCACCACACGGCACAGAAAAACGCCATGTTGTACACACTGGTGGGAAATTTCTGATGTTGATAGTATGCCGGTGGAACTTGAATATCTCTGGCTTACCTTTAAGAGGAATGGATATCCATACCTACTGATAGAGCGGGCACTTCAGAAAAAAAGCAAACAAATGCCCAATGAAGCCAGAAGAACAGTGTAAAAATCTTGCCTTCATCCCATATGCAGGTAACATCTCAGGAAAAATAGGCAGGATATTAGCGCGACACGGAATAAAGAGCATATTCCATCCTCCTGCCAAAATCCAAGATTGACTATGGATTTTTAAGAATAATTTGGGGCTGAAGATGCGGGAGTTTACAGCATACCATGCCAATGTGGCAAGTCTTATATTGGTCAAACCATCCGTACCATTAAGGCACGTGTGGTCGAGCATGAGCACAACATTCGGCTGTTTCAGCTGGAGAAATCTGCAGTCACGCAACATGTTGAAAATGGCCACAAAATGGACTTCAGTAGTGTGAAAGTGCTGGTAAAGTGTTCTTTCTTCTGTTAATCAGTTACTAAAGAAGCCACAGGAATATGTCTGAATAATATCTTGGTAACAAAGACACAGGTCTGTGGCTCAGCAACATGTGGAAACCAGCTTTGTTCATTCTGAGATAACCACGTCCCCTACAAATGGATAGTAAGATGCCGGCAGAAAACGAACAATAGTAACCGGCTCACAGTCAGATCGCCAGCAACTCATTGTGATGGACGCTATATGGAGCCATCACTGGTCTGTGTGATGGTGCGGGTGGAGGCGGGGGCGGACCGCTAGCCACTTAATGTGACGGACACAATATGGAGCTGTTGCCGGCCAGCACAACAGAATGGGTGGAAAGGAGGGGTAAGAAGCACTACGCTTTATAAGCCACTCTGACACTAGACAATGCCAGTGTACCTGTAGTTATGGTTGTCACAGTAGTAACACCAGATCTGAAGATGGCGGCAGGGCTAGCCGCCAATAGCTCGTCCTTCTACAACACTAACAGGAGGAGAACCCAAGAAGATTACATTTCAGTAATATGCCAGGAAAGTCTTTGTTCTCACATCATATTACTAATTTACACTGACAACATCAGCAACACGCTGCTAGCCACCAATGCCTATTAACTTCCATTTAACAAAAGTAATGAATAATTGAGGTAGTTATATGTGTATCTTTACATATGGAGGAGTGTGTACAGAAGAGAGGAGAGGACTGGACCAAGTTGATGACAGAGAGGTGGTGGGAAGAAAGAAGAAAATGGAGAGGCTTGTAGACAATGCAGATATGGCCAGTGGCTGGAAGCTGTCGATGGTGAAGGTGATATGTATCTTTACACAAAGTAACAATTTAATTAAATGTGAGTTTATAATATAAACTCAAAAGTGGTAAAAATACTTCTTATGTATTAAATTTTTGTCTTTAAATGTAATTATAAGAAGTAAAAAGGACTTAAATAAGCTTTTACCTCCTGAATTTTGTCCTGAAACACTTTGTTTTCACTCTGAAGAGACTGATTGGATTTTTCCAAGTTATGAAGTTTAAGTTTCATGTTTGTCTTGAATTCAGAAACTTCTTGTAATGTTGCCGACTCTCGTTTCCGAATTGCCTCCAGGTGATTTTCCAATTCTAAAATCTGTAAATCAAATATAAGATAAAAATCCTAATATACAAACATTTATAAAATTACATGCATGTCCAAAAAGTAAGTTTCCGAACAGACCACAGATGTGGACAATTTTTTATCATGTAGCATTTTAAAATTGCTCCCCTAGCTTCGTTGTAGAGGTCGAATATTGCTGCTATTATTCCACCATCCGCTGACTTTTAGGTTTCTTCTGTGATTAAGGAAGACGTTAAAAATAGTATCAGGCCGAAATAAGATGTAAATAAAAAGTGAATAAAGTTGAGTAATGCTGCAAAACTACCAAATTTTATAAATTCCATAACTTTCGATGTACTTAACCGATTTGATAGATTTTTAACTTTTTGAAATCAGCAGGACCATAAGTATAGTTTGGTAATAGTTTAAAGTTGATATTCGAAAAATCAGCAAGGTCGATTTCTGGAAGTGATGATTTGCATTTTCAAAGTCGGCTAGCTTTCCTATTACGCCAATTTGAAAAATAGTTTACACCGGTTTGAAAACACTGAGAGGATAAGTACACATAGCACAGCACTGGTTAAAACACACTCTACATTTTGTGATTTTCTGAGAGCTCTCAGCTTAAATAAAAAGTATAACACCTGTTGACTCTTGAGGTTTTTTGTATTTTTCGATATAAGGAAGTCCGCGACCGGTCTCCTGGCACAATTCGGAAGTCTCGGGTCGGGTTAAACGAAATTAGGCGCTCTCGGCACGCGGGCGTTCATGGGTAACCGGAAACTGTGATGGCGGGCGTGTCAGGGAGGACATCTTTGAAAAACTGAACTTTGTTAGACATGTGATGCTTCAATTGTAGAACTTTATTTTCTGACCGGGGTTTGGCGAGTCTGTTCTGCTTCATTACTTGTGATCTTACGTGTGACGTTTAGTCTGATGCCTTAGCTAACTGAAATTTCCTGTACTTTGTGAAATTTTAAGAATATATATTTTTTGTGAAATGGACTTCAACAATTTTTATTTCTAAATTAGTACCCTCCTTACATAGGGTTAATTTTGTAAGTGGCGGCCATCTTTATAATACAGTTAGCAATTTTCCGAAAGTAACTCACGGTTTTAGAACATTTATTGACTTTTCATGGTATTTGAAAGAACTCCAGTTTAGGTGTACAAGCCAATACGTACCCCGGTATGGGTTAGGATCCTAACAAGGAAGAATATAAAATTAAAACATTAAAAGGGAGTATCATCATAGAAAATACGATGACGAGTAAATAAATAAAAATACAAGAGACTGCTTGGTTAGGCATTTTTCAGAAGTTCAAAAAAATGTGCATATGGCAGTGGCAATACTGATCAGTTGATTGATTTTCAGTAACATTTTGATAATGAAAGCAACTTTAAAAAAAACTTTAAGAAAATTAAATTTCTCACAGACTGCAGTAGCCACAAATGCCAATTGTCATTACGGCCTAGAATAAATTTTAATTTAATTAAATCTTTCACTAACGTTGTTGCTTGATCAAAGTTTATTTGCATTTTACGTATTTTACTGACAACTTTCGTTAATGCTCTTTCATCATGTTCACTGTACGTAAGTTATTAGGTTATATTAAGTGGACATCAGACCAAATATGTTACCTATTCAACTATTCTGGCAATTAATTTCTTCAGAGTTGCTCAACTGTTTAATAATATGGAATGTGTATTAAGTTCTCTGGCCGTTACAGATACTGTGATCAGTGATTACATTATGAATGTTTGCCCCATCTCAGTAAAAAACAACGCTTTCGAAGCAAACAGGAAATTTTTAAATTTTGCAGAGTGATCTTTAAGGGTTAAATTCAAGCAAGTTTGTATTTAAGCAAGTTCGAGTCTACAACCTTTGAAACAATTATATGACTGTGTGATCTTGTCTGTCCGTGTTTAATACCTTCGTTTAATAATACTTCTGAGTTCTTCAAGTTCAAGAGATTTTATTCACCCTAAGGGTGGAACACAGTTCAGGTTCATATTTTGTCGGATCAGGTCAACCTTTTAATCTTTGATCCTAAAAACTGTAAGTATTCTAGACCCATGACGATAAACACAAAATGGTCACGGGCTTACACTAGCTCAAAATAATTTACGAAGTCCCCAAAAAAATTGTAATTCTTTACTAATGAGAGTTAGCCGAAATAGTCAAGAAGCCAGGTGGTCAAACAATTCTAAACTAAATGCAATGTTTTTAACTTTATGTCACGATTCAAAAATAATTTCAAAGTTCTAGCTTGTTCAAAATATTTCTATCACCTTAACTCACGTTGCACTGAAACGTTCTACAGCTACAGGTTCAAAAAAAATTCAAGTGTCACTATTTTCCGCAATGTGGAGCAAAGTTTTGAAGATTGTTCCCGATTAACAACTGGGGCAAGGAAGGGAAAATTGTGGGTTTTTATCTTCACTGCTGGAAAAGTGCCATCCTATGTTTCCAACGGTACCTTATTTTAATCTGATTCATCTGAAATTCTGCTATCTTATAGAATGGATTATTTTGGATGTCAATTTTCCTTGAAGTCCTACTGGTTTAAGAGTTATTAATTTCTGAAATCCAAGGGTTGAGTATTTCAGTTATTTCTCTTTAGCTTCAGTATGTTTAATCTCTGGATCTGTTTTTATCTAGATGCAATATTTATTTTTTCCACTACTGTACATTACTTTATTCTTCTTTTTTCTTCTAGTTGAAAGCCATGATTATTTAGTTTTATATAGGGATTTCACTACTATTCTTAGTATTTCGTGCTCTATTTAATTATTCACATTTATTTTATCATATTACCTGTGAAAACGTTTGAGAAGCTTTATATTTAATTTAGCAATTCACCTTTTTCGTAACACAGCACAGGTTCGATTCAGGTTCAAAATGTCTATTAATATCAAGTTTATGGTTATATAGTTTATTTGTAATACTAAAAGTTTTATGGACTCTCCTCCTACAAGTTCTATGAAGCAATTACTATATTAGAAGTTTTGGAATGACATACAGGCACAAAAACAATGTAACAGACACCACGATAACTGTGATGTGTTTTTGGACCAGATCATTACCATCAATCATGTTTCATACCTTAGCCCAGAAAGCACAAAGCAGTCAACTGAGTGATATTAAAGTGGATCTAGGAGAAGAACAAAATTTCAGCAGAGTGTGACAACACAAAAAATGGTGTGCAAGGTGGTCTAGGACAGATCGTATGATCTGCTCATCGAGTTCCTGACAAAAGATGATTATATGATTGCTGCTTGTTACTGTGAAACAGTTCAAAAATTGTGTCAGGCTAATCATAGCAAGTGTATTACCATTTGACACAAAAATGCTCAATGTTACTAGGTACGTCCATAAAGTAATAACCAAACATACATAGAGTATACACATGTTACATCATTTACATGATGCTATTTTCAGTTGGTTACTGAACGTCCAATGTAACAATTGTGTGAATTATTTCTTGCTTTGTTGTGTTAGTTTTAAATGTACGTTAAAATTAGAAGTTCCACCAGATGTGGAGTTCTGCAAAGTTATTTGAACACTTCATGAGCAATCCCAATCTTACGCTCGCTTACACCTCAAGAAATTCCTGAGTGGCTAACATTTTCAAAGCAGTATAGAAGAACAGATGGCTACCAAAAAAAGTGCTGATTCGAGGCAGCATACTTCTACAACACAGATTTTGAAAAATGTCTTTATTTCAGTGGGAACTATGCTGAAAAATAACTGTGCTATTTCTGATACAAAATTATATTTCTTTCAGAAAACAGACCTAGGGAAACTTACTTCCTGGATTACCCTCATATATAAATTTCTGTACTTCCATTATTTGGAAAATTATGACACTGAAAATGCTGTTGGATAGTGAAAATAATGCAAGGACTAGGAAATAAACCTGTCACTCACAGCAGATGAAGGCAGGAGGGCTACGATTAACACAAATATGAATAGACTTTACAATATTAAGGTGTACCATGTGCTTTTACAGTTATTAGTGTCACTCTAATTAGATCAGAAACTTGTGTTTTCCAGTTTATAATCTCATCCTCCAAGAGTGATTTTAGGCATCAACGGGAATCAGAAATTTGGACAAAGTGTGGAAATATGTTTGCAAAATGAAATCATCAGGTAAAACTGCATACAATGCTGTCACCATTATGATTAGAACTACAGCAGTTGCTTGTTTTTATTCCTGGAAGCTAACACATTATCATAAGATAATGTAATGAATCCCCCAACATACACTATTTGTTACTGATGTGGTAAAAAGACAAGGATGTAAGAAAGTGTATTTTACTGCATCCAATAGCATAATGGCATATAATCATAACATATACAATCAAAAATGTGAGGGAAAACTAGCTTTTTCCAACAGGACTACAGGTAAGATATCATGCAGTTGAAAGGGAAAGGATAACAAGAATGGAAGTTATTTAGTAGTTTGGAAAAAAAGAGCAGTTATTTCATCCTTCATAATTCTCATTTGTTTCTTTTTTTTGTGGGAAAGGGGCTTGCGAAGAAATGGTAATGCGAAAATTTAACCAGGTGTAAAAGTAGGTTCATTCACAGTAATTCTGTATTTGCAAAAGTAAACTTATAACTGAGAGCCAAAGCAAGAATTATATCAAAAGTAGGTTTGGCAGTAGCAAAAAATTAACTTTCTTCAGAGTCTTTTACTACCAAATATTCACCTGAGACTCAGACATAACTTCCTAACCTGTGTGTCTAGACCAAAGCACTATATGACAGTGAAGTTACGAACTGAGAATATTTGAAAGAAAAGAAACCGAAGCATTTTAAACATGTTCGGGTAAGGGAATTTAGAAAAAAGGAATAGATGAAAGAAAGTAACACGTTCTTGAAATGATGGGAAGTTTGTAATGATCCTCATAAATTATTAAATTTAATTGTTGGTCACATTAAAAGATTTGTGTAATTTTATCATTTGCTAGGGTGGTGAACAGATGAAGGGAGAATACAGCACAATGTATCTGAAATAGATAAAAAGAAGATTCAGATCATTATGATAAGGGCAGAAATGACGAAATTAGCTCATGGCAGAGATGGAAGAATTCACCAAATCCACCAAGAAATTGACAAAAATTGATAATTTTAATTGAGTAAATGACAAAGGATAGGGAAAATGACTCATCACTCACCAAAGTTGAAGGCTGCGACAAGAGAAATACATATGAGACACAAAAGCATATACAATATTTGGTTTTACCCCCTTATTCATGTGCGGGACTGAGTAATAAGGCTCAGGAGGTGTGTACATGCCAAATTTACTACATGACTCATGACTTAGTTATGTGGTAAACTTCGGCATGTGTTCATTCCCTACCACACGAATAAGGTGTAAAACCGGAATATTGTGTACATTTTTGTTTCTCAATTATGTTTTTCACTCATCGCAGCCTTCAACTTTGGTGAGTGATGAATCATTTTCCCTACACTTTGTTGTTTATATTGCCTAAAAGCGGTTTCCTTAGTATCAATAATATTAACTCTGGTAACACAGCACCCTGGCATCAAAAAAGTTAGTGGCAATATTTCTTTTACAGTCATTGTTAAACACAGCTGGGCAGAGCACATTGGGCAGGTGGTAGGAAAATGTTACAAAATCCTCCAGTTACTTGAAAGGATTACGAGAGGACACACCAGAGAAATTTTGGTCAGACCATTGCTTGAATATGGTGGAGTAGTTTGGGATCCACATTTGGGGATCAAATACAGGTGTTAGAGGGCAGGCAAGATCTGTTTGTGAAAACTATTGCAGGACCCAGTCAGTAACTGATATAATAAAGAATCTGGACTGGGAGTCATCGGAAGACAGGAGGAGGGCAAGAGAGTGGTGCGTGTTGGTGATGTGGCTTGGAAGGATATTGGTAGAAGAATCAGGAATAGTGCATGGAAGGGAAATGATGACCAAGACCACAAGCTGGCACTTGATTTCATGTATAAGGGATGGGAAAAATTTCTTTTTTGGGTAAAGGTTTCAGGGATTGGAACAAATTAGTAAGTGATAAATAATTTACCAAAAATGCTGAAGGAATTTAAAATTAAAAGTTGTAAATGACAAAAGTAGATGGGGGAGGAATTTAACACTCAAGATAATTGAAAATAATAAGAAAGGAGTAATGAGATGACTAGGGCAATTGCCACCAGAGGATGTGCTCCATTGCAATTAAAAACACACATTCATTATTATTTCAGCATAAGATGGAAATGGATGATGGGAAATTAATATGGTTTGTCTCTGTACAGCTTGCTGTAACAGGTGATAATGTCAAATATTTCATTGTGTATCAAACACTAATAACAATTCTAGCAAATATTACACTTTCTAGAAATAACATGAGGTCACTACAGAAGCAGCTTCCCATAGAGTACTAACCAACTGAATGGAAACATATCACTCAAAAATGGAGGGAGAAAAAAAGCAATCAATCAATCAAAATCAGTGGAGGTAAAAAACCTAATGAGCTAATAAGAACCAATCAGACAATACCATATTCAAATCAATCTTAACAGAATTAAAGGCTGGATTAATTAATACAGGTGTAACAGAGGACGAGTATCTGATATTATATTACCTTGCACTGATCACTTGCTTGCTGAGTTTGCAATGTTTCTTTCTCCTTTTCATACATTGCTTCCATTTCTTTCCGTACAGCATGCAGTCTTTGAACATTTGTTTCTAAATCAATTATACGTCCTTTTGCTATTGCTAGATCTGCCTTAATCTGACGATATTCCCATGGAGAATTAACCCCAATCTGGTTATTACTCCAAGGAGAATCTCCGATGTTTTGGCAATTACTTTCTGAAGAACCAGTTTCAACTTGGTGGCTATTCTCTGGAGAATCTTCCTCACCTTGCTGATCATCACCTCGAGAATCTAGGAACATTTTTAGTACTGTTAAAAGCGTTTTAAACAACAACAAAAAAAGGAACAGTAAACTGCTGCAATACAGCAATAAAAAGTTTAAAATAAAAATCAAAAACATATTCATATTTATTTATGAGGTATCATTGGGAATTTAAGGCAAAGAATGTAATCATACAGTATTTTGCAACCCAATGTCACCATCTTCACTGCTGCAGACAAGGCTTTGGCATTATGCAGTACTTGCAAACAACTTCTTAATAAGAGGAAGCATGAGGATGCAGTAATAAATGGCATCATATTACCTTTGGGGTTATAAAGTTACAGTAATGGAGGACGACTCAAACTAGAGTGCAAAAATCTATCGGAATCCACTGCACTAAATGTATCCAAATTGTGTCCTGAAGAGATATAGCCCTTCAAAATTACATTAAATAGCTTCACTCTGAATAAAATATCATAGATCAACCATAATTCAATTTGCAGGAAGGTATCATAAGAAAGAAGGGGGGGAAAACATTCTATGAGTCAGAAGGTGGAATTTATGAAGCCTGTCAAGTTGGTGGAAAATAAAATACTTATGTGTGATCATAAATAAGAAAAGAAAGGGAAATTAACCCACCACATGTGGGGGAACACTTATGCTGACAAACTACACAATATTTCGGCATCTGCCTTGTTCACAAGTAGAAAAACGGGCCATTAGGCTCGGTACATGTGTGCACAACGAACGTTACCTAATTTCCTTTCTTTTCTTATTTATATCGCCTAGAAGCCGCTTCCATTTTCCTTAGTTGCTTTATGTGTGATCATAATGTGATACACTGGAAAAGAAATGTTTAAGGATGTAAGATCATTAGAATTTTTATGAAAAATATAAACAAAGTGATCTGGTAGTTCAGTCAAAAAGGTACAGGCCTTCAAAATTTAAGGTTCCATGCTCAAGTCCTGATGTGGTCAGGAGTTTTTGGATTTTGCTTTCTTCATACCTGTATTTGTTACACAGGATGCTCTGTGGTTTGGATTCCACATTAAATTGTAGGTCCTATAGGAAAGGAACTGGCCACACTACCTTTTGGCTTAGTAAGCCTCCTTCAACAGGATCTAGCCAACTTTCAGGTTGTTAACTACATTTTTAACACACACACTACTTAAGAATAATACAAGGATATAAATGTGAAAATACCAATCCGATAAAGAGCGATATCAATTAAATTACTTCATGGATGAAGAATAGAGAAAATAAAGCCATCACTTCCAACTTTCCTGCAAGAGACATACAGCACATAAGAAAACTGTGACAGTTTAAGAACACACACACACAAAATTAGGACATTGCCCCACTGACATTTTTTCAATGCTACAGTTATTTTTCACTGCTGTTGTTGCAACAATCCTTCTCCCTTCAGCTATTCTTGATCTAATTCATGTGGCTTTGAAGAACAGCCCCCTCCCTACTTCATTTTTACTGCCACTTGAAAAAGATTTAAGAGATCAAATTTTTGAATGCAAAGTGAACAGAAGAGCAAGTACTGACTCTAGCCTCAATCTGATAGTTATGTAGGCCTACTACAAACTGAAATTCAAAAGATTTTTTTTGCTTATGGTTTTACGCTGTTGATGGCAAGGTCATTAGAGGTGGAAAGGATTGGGAACAAGGAATGGGAAGCCATTTGGCCATGCCCTTTTGGAGGAACCATCCCAGCATTCACCTGAAATGATTTGAGGAAACCATGGAAAACACAAATCTTTATGGCAGGGTGGGAATATGAACTTGTTTCCTCCAGAATGTGAGGCCAGAATGTTACCGCTCATCCACCACACTCGACAAAAATTCAAAAGAATAAAGAAACCAGCATACTAAAAACTCCTCATGGGAGCAGTTTTTAAAAGACAAATATAGGGCCAAGAAAAAACTCTGTTGAATGTTTTAACTGAAGAATAAAAAACAAATTGAAGAGAGAGAGAGAGAATCAAAGCAGATAAAAAAATAGGCACAAGAAAAAATGCTAATGAAAAGCTTTGGAACAAAGAGCAAATTCTTAGAATAATAACCACAACATAATGCACAAAAATGCTTAAGATAAAGCAATAAATTACCATCCTATTTCATTACTAACAAACTTCTCCAAAGTTTTTCAGAAAGCAAGTTAATAGAGTTTATCAAACACCTTAAAAATAATAATATTCTAACTAAATCACAGTTTGGTTTTCAAAATAGCCATTCAACATATCAAGCTATCATTTGTTCAAAAAGGGATTAAATATTAGGGATACTTATCTTCAATAAGCTCACAACATATCTTCAATGTCTATCAGATAAGAATAAATTTAGGAAAAAATTAAAAGAATTTTTTATTGATAACTCCTACTCCATTATAGAATTTATATCTTAGGTATCTACAAAATAATTTTGTAAAATAATTTGTGTAAACGTAATTGATGAAATAATGTACCATGTATGCTGTGATTACACATCTTCTGGAGTATTTATCTATTTTGTAATGCAATTGTTTAGTAGTAAACTGACCCTTGCCACATCCCACAGAACCAGTCTCTAACATTAGAATCTATGGGAAATGAGTGCATTGTATTGTATGAGATTCCCTGAGGATTCTTTAAATCTAATGGAACTGGAAACAGGAGATTATATATATATATGATATCAAAAGCTTTCAGAACAGGAAAAATTACAATATTTACAAAAGTTTCATTCTTCCACTTACTATGAAAGCACAAGCAAACAAATGTGAAAATCTGACAACGCACAAGATGGCCAATAGATGGTGTTAGGTTCGGGTAGGTAGTGAGACAGGAGAAGGGGTGCCTGACAATATGATATGGTTATATTATCCAATATCAATGCAAACCAAATTGCACATTAGCTACTCGTGAACAGGAAGAAAATTCATAAATGTAGAACATCTAAAAAAACGCAAAGAAACAGTCAGGAAGAGATGAACAACCTCACTGTGCCCTTTAGTATGTCAGAGCTAGAAAAGGTTATTCATGAGCGCAAAACAGGAGAGTCGGCAGCCCTCGATGACATACGATCAGAACAAATTAAGAACTTCGGATATAAAACCTAAGAATGGGTTCTAAAGCTTTTCAACAAATGTATGTGCACTTATCAAATTCAAGGTGTGGCAGAAGTTGCGAGTCATTGCCTTGCCGAAACCTGGAAAAAAAAGTGAACAACTACAAAGATTTTAGACCTATAGTGCTCTTGTGTCACCTACACAAAATATTTGAATGATTAATTCTGAATTGTATCCAGCCTGTGGTTGAACCAAAACTTATTTCACAGTGAGCTGGCTTTTGTCCTGGCAAAGGTTGTACTGGGCAACTGCTGAACCTAACACAGTTTATAGAGGATGGATTTGAGACCCATAAGGCCACAGGCGTGGTCTTTGTGGATCTGTCTGCAGCATACAATACTGTTAACCACCAACTACTCCTTGACAAGGTCTACAATCTGACAAAGGCCACCAGATTAACCAAGCTCATCGCTACTCTTCTCCAGAATCGTAGGTTTTTCGTTGACTTTCAAGGACAGCCAATGGAGGGTACAAAAAATTGTCACCCTCAAGGTAGTGTACTGGCCCCAATCCTTTCCAACATTTATACAAATGATTAGCCATTACATCCAGCTACCAGGAGCTTTGTGTACACTGATGACCTTGCCCTAGCCTCGCAGACTTGAAGTCGTAGAAAGAAATTTGTCTGCTGCTCTTCAAGGCCCATCAAGCTATTATTGGGAAAATCACTTAAGACCTAACCTTAAAAAACTGAAGTGTGTGCCTTTCACCTAAAAAATAGGAAATCTCAGCTTAAGTTGAAAGTAAAGTGGTCAGGTACCGAACTGCAGATATGTAATTCCCCAAAATATTTGGGAGTGACACTTGACAGAACCCTCACATATAAAAATATCTACAAGAAACAACTTACTGTGCAAATTAGTTGGATCACAGTGGGGCAGTCAACCACAAACTATATGTGCATCAGCAATGGCCCTTTGTTACTCTGTTGCAGAATATGCATGCTCAGTTTGGTACTCTTCATCTCACACCAAACAGGTGGATGTAGCACTCAATAAGACCTGTAGGCTAGTGACAGGCTGCCTAAAGCCTACCCAAGTTGACAGGCTTTACCAGCTTTCGGGTATTACCACCCAGTATCCAGAGAGAAGTGGCTGCGAACAAGGAGAGAACCAAAGTAGAGCGGGAAAGTGCTCATCCACTACACAGCCATACACCACCAGCCCAGAGACTCAAATCCAGGAAAAGCTTCCCGAGAACATCAAGGGAACTAATTGGGTCACCTGAAAAGGCAAGAGTACAGTTGTGGAAAATGAAGGTCCCTAACATCTCAGAACCCCCGACATAGCGCTTGTCACTGGTCACCCAGAGGACTGGAACGTCTGGCGGTCCTTAAATCAATTGCGAACAGGAGTGGGCAGGTCCAAGGAAAGATGGGTTTATACTGATGCTACCAGTATTAAGTGTGAATGTGGTGAAGACCAAACCATGAACCATATGCTCTAGTGGCCTATGTGCTCATCATCCTGAAACAACGATGATCTGTTTCGAGCAACACAGAATGCAATTGAGGTTGCGAAGTACAGGGCTAAATGTGTTTAAGGATGTTGATTTGCACAATGCACAATATTTTGATGACTGTGATTCAAGAATAGTAATATAAAAAGAAATACAGGGCATTCGCCGGAAAACGCTACCCTCCCAGTCTGTTGCCGTCGGCAACTTGCTCGGTCAGTGGCGCCAGCAGTTTCCGCCACACGGCGCCGTGAATCACCGCTCTGTTTAACACCTCCGCTGCCCCAACAGTGCAGTGCAGTGACCCTTACAATGTTAAGAACGGTTTCTTTGCATTGTAGATAGTTTGTGACTTCAGTCTCTTATTAATCAGTGTTGTGAATAAACGTTTCTTTGCGGTTTGGCTGGTTTGGGGCTTCATACTCTTATTAATCTGTACCGTGTTTGAGTGTGAGTAAAATTATGGTACGTTACAGTTTGCAACAAAGAATATTTCTCTACGATTCATATGTGAAGAAGAAGTCGTTTAAAAAGTGTCGCAGTAAATTTCGTCGCGAATTTCCTGGCGCTTTACTGCCAGCTAAATCAACAATTCTGCGTCTGGTTAAAAAAGTAAGAGAAATGGGTTCATTTTTTAACAAAAAGAGACTGTCGGTCAACCGTATTCTCACAGAGGAAAAAATTGACGATATCGCTTTTCGACTAGAACAGTCACCCAAAAAATCATTAAGTCAGTTAGGGCAGCGTGTGTCTCGAAATATGTTCAGAAGATGTGAAATGTGCATTACACAAGAGGGTCAACACTTCCAGCATCTTTTATAAGGTAAGCTAATGAATTACGTCACATTTAAATGCTTAGCACACAAGTTTATGAAGCGTAATTATTATGAAATAGTCCGCGGCCGACGGTCGAACAATGCCGGAAACTGACCGCTCGCTCGCCGGGAGCAGTTTCTTCCTTGTAGCGCTAACAGTGGGTTGCGTTTCCCGGCGAACGCCCTGTACAATAATAATAGTAATAACCATGTTAACAAATTCATGGGAGAATAAACAACAAAATAATAATTTTTTTTAATCATAGACATAGAATTTACTAATTTAATTTTGTTTGAGTGCAAAAATTCACTATTATTATTAACTATTAATTGTGCAATGCCGAAACTTTACTGTACTTTGCATTTTTTGAAGTGGGCCAATTCAACAAATTTTCAAATCCAGTTCATCAGTGAGGTTACTAGCACATCTAATATTTTGATGTTTCAACACTGTCCATCTTAGGAACTCTTGAACCTATGCAAGAGTGAAAAACTTCATGGGCAGTCGAATGAAGTGCACAAACTCTGGCACGGGTTCTAGTCCATTCGTACTTTTGAAAAAAATCACTGGTTCTCAAATTCCGGATGGGTAAAATACCCACCCAGAATTTTCCCCTGCTATCCACCATATTATCTGCCAGCCCTGAACACATGTTTTAAAATTATTGACTATCACAGCAATAACATTCAAATTATTAACTGGGTTAATATCCATGAAATATAATGCATAGTGCAAAAGGTTATGTGAACATTTGCTTGGGATGGCGAAAAACTGGAGTACAAGATAAAAATAAGGATCTATTTGCAGCATTTGTAGATTAAAGGGGATTCTATAATAACCATGACGCCACAATCTGATGAAGGATTCTTGTATCAACAAGTGAAAAATAAACTTTTTGATATTTCGCTTAGTTCTCAATATATACAAACTCAAATATGAGGTACTTAGGTTGAAATATAGCATGGAGCATAAAATTTCTCGGTCTATTGGAGATCGCGATTCCGCTACAACAATATTAACTAATATTGTTATAATACTGCTGTAGTCAGTCACAAGTCGTACTATTTACCAAGCAGTAATCCAGTTGTAATACAGCCTGGACCATTATTTTCAAGCAGAAATTATGTTATACAGCCTGGACCAGCATGAAACTGTTAAATGCACTTCGGAAATAATTTCTAGCAGAGAATTGCGTTTGACCACTTCAGTATTATGATGCCAACTTCTGGCGGAATCGCGATCTCCAGTAATCCCAAATTTCCACCAACGTCACAAGGAACTTTACACTAAATGTGCGCAATGGATGTTTTGTTTTCTTCCTTGTGGTTGTGGTTAGGTTGAAATGCAGCACAGGCCATAAGAAAAATGTTGGCAAAGGTGCAAAGGTAACTAATTTTTTACAATCAATATCGTCAAGAACTACGAGACAGCAAAAAAAATTATTCTTACTTTCCATTAAGGCAAAGTGAATAAAATCAAGGTTTGGAAAAGTAAACCAATTATTTGCTAAAGTTGGAAGCAGAAGTGTTGCTATGACACAAAAACAAACAAAAATACAAAGCGAATTCCAAAGAATATTTTTTTTAATGTGGACCTAACTGTCTTTCCATCTGTTATCAGTCACAAAGCAAGCAGTCATTGAAAGAGAAATTTTAAAGAAGACTTTTCTAATGTGTCTACAAAATAGCTGCCAGTAGTTTGTGTAAATTTTGTTGACATAATTAATGTACCATCTACGCTATGACTATACATCTTGTTATTCAATTGTTTAACTGTAAACTGACAACTTTCCACATCCCATGGAGCCAGTCTCTTATATCGGGATCAATGGATAATGAATGTATTGTATAGCCACCAAATATATTCTAATGGAGTAAAACAAATCGAAGTAAGGGTAGTTCCGTACAAGTTATTATGCAAGAACCACATACTATTACCTGTGGATATTTATTGCAGCCTTTTTTCAGGCTTCATTCTTCAAACAAAAACTGCATTCCAGGTCCCTTTGATTTTTAGGGAAGAAGTATCAGCCACCAAACATTTTCTTTATGTACAGTACTGAGCATCGTACAGCAGAAATGTTTAATGAGCTGAGACAATATTTTTAACTTATTTCAAATGGCAGTCAATCTCTTATGGTAAATCCAACTGCAAATGTATATAATTATGAAATAACAAGCAAGATCAGTTAATATTCTGGTGCAGGCTAATGTTTATACATGCTCATTAGTTGTGATTCTGTTCCGGCTCCATTAAAACCAAAATGCAATCTCCAATAATACTGACCTTTTGTTGACAGGTAATAACACATATTTATTGCATAATAACTTGCACAGAGTTGCCAATATTTCGAACGACTTTACTGTGTTTTTACAAATTTGGTGTAGACCTATACAATGAGCAAATGTTCTTAAATTTTTGTACCTAAGGTGGGTCACATTATGGAGGAACACTCATCGCACTCGAAATATGAGATATTTAAGAGAATTGTGGTACAAAACCTTTGTCAGATCATTGCTTGCATATCTAAGGGTAGTATGGAATCTATAACATGAAAATTAAAGAAGTTGGCAGGATTGCAAAGGAAAGCAATTTGGAATCCACAATATGAGTAATAAAAACAATAGTTGGACGCGTTTTAAATGTGCGCCCCGCAACTATTGAGATTTGAGAGCAATCAATCTATTGCTGAATTGTCATTCACAAACCGGATTTTTTTCTGCTGTTATCACCCATGTAGGCTAATACGAAACAACGACGAAGGTAACAAATTTTGTGAACTTACCTGTTTCAGAAACAGGTGAAGAGTCTTCCACTTTCTGTTTTTTCTCAGGTGACGAAAAAGAAGAGTTTTCTTCCCAACATAACACTTTGCGCTTTGCGAATGTAATATCTTTTCGTTTCATTTTAACGGGAAATTCCCTCCGTGCCGTTGAAAGTGTCCTAAATTCATTCATAACCCTTCTTACAATCACTGGTTCAGTCTTCCTTTCGGTCATAGCTCTTCTGTTTGTAAACAAAAGCTCAGCAGAAATGTCATCGGTAGACTCATTTTTCTCTGCTTGATTAAATTTCAAAATCCGACTGGAGTCGTATGTGTCATCGAATGTAAGCTGCACAGCAGCCGAATGTCTTCTTGAATTAGTCAAAGATCTAAAATCATTTAACATACTTCTCACTGAAGGGCAATCCGAATCCAAACTAAACCTATCCATGTCAACAATTTTAACATTAACAGTATTTGTATTCCGTGGAAAACGGTCGCCAAAGACAATATGGGAAAGAGAGACCATAGATAAAAAAAGTTAATATTCCCATTTGGCAGAAGATCGAACGAGTTTTAGTATCGACCCTAATAACAAACCCGTTTCACATTCATATGCTGTATATTGTCCCTTAACCCTTTCGTGGGCGGTGGGAAACCTTCTTCCCACTCGACAAATTGAATTAAAGCTCTTGAGGGAAGCGCATTTACCACCTCTGACAAGTGCTGCCATCTGCCAGAAGCTTGAAGAAACATGTTAAAATCGCTTTATGGTGCATTTTTACATTGTGGTCTGTGCAACGCAAATTTCTTGATGATCATTGTGAAATTTGCGTCCATTTTCAAGCTGTGTTGAACGAAATTGCTGTTTTTTTCGAATAATTGTAATTAAAGGAAACCATTAACAAATTCTGAATACTATTTATGTAATTAGGTACCTTAGCAATATTCTCAAGTGTTGCACACAAAAAAATATTGTACATGTAATTTGTAAAGTTAATTTTTTCAAGTGGGAAGTAATCTTCCCACGGCACCGTCCCTTGTTAGTATTACTTGGAGAAGCTCAATAACTTGTTAGGAATATTTGCACTGAATAGGTTTTATATATGTCAAATTTAATTATATATCGATGTTCTGTTTATGAACCTAACCTATTATTTGATAATTCATGTACAAATATTTATTGCTGTGGCCCCAACATTTCATATTATAATTATAGTGGCACACAATTGAATAATAGTGACATATTTCCTGCCTTGTATGCTATCATACATTTTATTTATCTGCTTATTCCACATTCAGATGTCTGAATACTTGGACCTGAATAACCCAAGGTATCAAGAGGTGGTGTATGATATGTTATTTTCATGATGATTCTGATGTGGAGAAAAAGTCCTGAAGCTCCAGATGAACTGAATGCTTTGGATGATTCACACATGGATAGAAACAGTAAATCTGAGAATGAAGTTACAGAGACAGATATTGATATAAGTATGCCTGCAATTCCTAATACTTGTGGAGAGTACTCAGATTCGGAAGAAAGTAATTAGGAATGGGGAAGTGACTGTTTGCATTTTCACAATATCAAAAACAAATTAGTGGTGGATTGTTACATCAAAATTATTGGAGGTGTGGACAGATCTGACCAGCTTAGGGAACGATATGCAGTAGGAATGCGTTCTGTAGAGTGGTGGAACTGGATCTTCTATTTTTCATTGGATCTAGCAATAATAAACAGCTTTTATGGAAACAAAACAAAAGAAATTCCGGAAATTATGATCAACAGACATACAAGCTTCACCTTGACAGGCAGTTGATTGCAGGATTTTCTTGTAGAAAACGGTATGGCTGCAATCCAGCATTTCTGGATAAAAGAAGAAAAGTGCCTGATGTAAGATTGATAGGTGTAGGGACACATCAACCAATTGTAAGTAACACTTACAGAAGGTGCAGAAATTGCAGAACTAAAGTGGCTGAAAAACGCACTAGGTAAATGCGCACAACATGTGATGTACCTTTATGCAGTGAACCTTGCTTCAGAAAATTACATGGGAAGTGAAAGGAGCATATTTGTGTATAAATTATGCATTTTATGTCAATAAATAAAAAGAAAATTGATACACAACAAGCTTTTTTATTACTTCCCAGAAGTGCCCGTGGGAAGATTACTTCCCACCTCGTCGTATAGGAAACGACAAAGAGAGAAACTTGGACTCTCTTCTCCATAATACTAAGAAGAGAGTTCTAGATAGTTTTTAAGATTAATTTGGTTTGTCAGGCTGCCAGAACTATTTTGCCCGCGAAAGGGTTAAGGTAAACAACGCACAAAAGGGCGAGCCGCTACAATTCACATCTGGATGCAACGAGTTGCATTTCTTTTCTTGTAGCCGCCATTGGTTCTCGACGATTAATTCAGCCGTTCCTGCATTGCAAATGGACACATTGGACAAACAGCTATTTCCTTTATATGTTCATTGAAGAAGAAAATAATAAACCGGAAAAGGCAAAGGGTTTAATTTGAAATGAAATTTCCTGCATTGCATAGGCACATTGCAGGGGGGGGGGGGGGGGGCCGATTGGCATGAGCAGACCGAACTCATATTTCTGGCTCTGCGCATGTCGTCACCGCAGAAGCACTATGTGTTGTCGGAAAATTTCAGTATACGGGGGCGTGCTGTATTTCGATTGTGATTGTGCTTATAACTTGGTTTGAATCGTGCTAACATGCCCCGACACTGTCGCGGGCTGTACAACTTACAGCAGAAAAATTAAAGGTACTGGTATCCTTTCCAAAGGACCTACAGCTCAGGAAAATATGGGTTCAAAAGTTTTATCGCAAGGATGATTTCAGTACAGCAACAGCAACTGTGTGTTCGCAACATTTTGTGCCAGAAGATTATGTTCGTGATTTGCAAGCTGAATTACTAAATTTACTTTCAAAGAAAATACTTAAACCAGGTTCTGTGCCGAGTGTTAATTCTCCTGTTATGATGTTTAATGCCCCTTGCACGTCTACTGCCATTCAAAGTTCACGAACCTACATCAGTCAAAACCAAAGCAGCTGAACTGATAGATATCAAGCCAGATATGTGAGGAAAAGAGCTGTTGAAACCCTTGCCGTTGTGTCGCCTAAAAAAACAAAAATGGACAAATGCACTTCAACCTCGAATATTGATTTTGATGAAGTTATGCTACTAAAAAGACGTGTGAAAGAACTTGAAGAGAAAACAAACAAAACAAAAACTGGAAGCTACATGTTTAACTTTGAAGATTAAGAACAAATTTCTGCTTGAGGAATTGAGAGCGACTTCCCAGAAACAAACAGAGCCGCCATATTACCTATCCACACAGACACGGGGAACATGTACAAAAACCTGAAGGAGACTCTAGGATAAACGTGACGCCGCAATCTGGTGATGGATTATTATGTAACTCGATGAGACAAATAAAAAAAGAAGAATAAAAGTTTTTGATATCCTGCTTAGTTTTCGAGATGTTCTGTCTCAAATGTGAGATGTTTTTGGTTGAAATTCAGAAGAAAAAATAGGCCAAAGTCAAATTTGACGATGGATTCTTATTTAAAAAGACGATACAAATGAAAAATTTTCGATATTTCACCTAGTTCTCGAGATATACTGTCTCAAAAGTGATGTGTCTTGAGTTCAAATGCAGAAGAAAAAATTTCGCAAAAGTCAAATTTATGATGGATTCTTATGTAACACGACGAAAAAAATCGAAAATAAAGAATAAATTTTTTAGATACCTTGCTTAGTTTTCTGGATATACTGTCTCCAAATTGAGGGGGATTGGGTTGGGATGCGGCCTGGACCAAAAATTAATTGTCTTTGGCAGAATTAATTCGAATTACATGGTGGCCATGCAGAATGGATATTTCAGTTTTATTACTACCACTTGTGGTTAGATTGAAATGCGGCCTGGACCAAAATAAAAATAGTTATCTTGTTACCATACATCGTAAGCTAAATTGGTAATAGCTGGAAGTAGTTTACATCGCGACACATGTTTTGTTGTCCCTTATGCAACAACAAAACCATTCTGATACAGACTGCATTTAGACGTAACCACAATCTCTATTAAATTGCCGCTACAGAATCAAACTGTGTAGACACACCCACATACGCGTATTTGAATAGCAAACTGCATTTGGGGCAACAACATCGTTTGCTTCATCAAGATTCCTAGATTGCATAGCATAATATAACACATTTAATTTCATCATACACTGTCAGTATAAACTGCAACGCGACGAAAGAAAGCGCAATACTAAATTCTCTGTATCGCGATGTAAAAATCACCCCTTTAAATCTTATTTTCAACACTCTTTAAAAAGTAATGCTAGTATATTATGTGTAAAATTGCAAGGTATGCTGATTTTCTACACTAAACTAACAAAAATTTGAGAACAAAGTCATCCTATTGAGAGCTATGACTAAATATTTATAGACAGGCACCAAACATGCCAATACCAACTGCACACTTCAAGAACAATAATTACAATGCAACTTACTTATGAAATGATATTCCAAGTTCTTTCCTATCTGGCCTATTCGAGGAACCGTATGCATCATAAGATGACATTATAAAAAACTTAGACACATTAGAAAATGAAATAATCACAGCATAAAACGCAATGTGAACTTAGCAATTGTAGGGATACGTAATATGGTCGCCACCGCCGCGCTTGCGCAGTATCAGCCGAGAGTATAGAGGCGGCGTCACAGAATAAGTGGTATTTCCATATATTTCTTTCCTCCATGACCTAATCACGTCAATTTGGAGACAGTACTGTATATCTCGGGAACTAAGCGAGATATCGAAAAAAATATATTATTTCCTTTCCAATTGTTTCGTTGTGTTACACTCACTTTTGACACGGTATATCTTGATAACTGAGTAGGATATATATATATAAAAATTAGTCTTCATTTTTGATTTGTCCCGTCGAGTTACATAATAATCCATCATTAAATTGCGTTGTCACAGTTATCGTATAATCCCCTTGAGGTGTTTGTGCATATTCCATGTTTCTAAGGAAATCCAATTTGGCGACCTCCTCACCCCATTCTCTCTACTCGACTTCACACCATTGCGTGTTGAAGGTCCCTTGCGGCCCCTCCACTTTTATCATTCTTCCATGATCGGGACGCACAGGTGGAAAAATACACCTGGCGAAGCGATCCGACAATGTGGACCACCCCGACCCAACCATGGAGGAAGGAAATATATGGAGGAGAAGTGACGTTAAATTGGTGAAGCAGGCTCGCGCATGTGCAGTGGCGGCAGCGGCGATATTGCGCTTCCAAACAATTGCGATGTTCCCAGTATATCCCAAAAACTAAGCAAGATATCGAAAAATTTTATTCTTTATTTTTGATTTGTCTCGTCGTGTTACATAAGAATCGATCATTAAATTTGACTTTTGCGAAATTTTTCTTCTCCATTTCAACTCAAAAACACCTCAGTTTTGATATAGTATATCTCTAGAACTAGGTGAGATATCGAAAAATTTTATTCTTTATTTTTCATTTGTCTCGTCTTTTTAAATAAGAATCCATCATCAAATTTGACTTTGGCCAATTTTTTCTTCTGAATTTCAACCAAAACCATTTCACATTTGGGACAGAATATCTCGAAAACTAACCAGGATATCAAAAAATTTTATTCTTCATTTTTTATTTGTCATATCGAGTTACATAATAATCCATCACCAGATTGCGGCGTCACCTTTATCCTAGAGTCCCCTTGAGGTTTTTGTACATGTTCCCCGTGTCTGTATGGAAGCGGCCATGCCCCCTCCACTCTGGCCTTGCCCCCCCACTCCTCCTCCGCCCTGCTTCACTTCAATGCGTGGTGAAGGTCTCTTGCGTCGTCTCCATATATTTCCTTCCTCCATGGACCCAACTGGACCATCCTCTGGTGTGCGTTACTCCATTAGAATCTGTGTAAGCGATTCCTGACGTATTTCTGCGATGCGACGCGGCGAGGCCCGGCAAGCCCTATAGGGCGGCTTTGAATGCGCCATTGCCAAACCATGCATTTAACACTTGAATTCACCCGGGTTGGTTTTTTTTTTTCAGTGAATGCGTTGACGGTCGTACTGGACAACACAGGACGCTCAGCCTAGTGTGCGCTTATCTTAACAGTTTTAGTTGTACTTACTGGTGATAGTTCCACGGATTTATGGGCCTCATCTTTCTTTCCCTTTATTTTTAACCGAATTCAAAAAAGGAGAAAACTCTCAATTTGTTTTCATTTTTGGTATGTGCGTTCAGAGAAATCTTTCCCAATTGTGAACCGATTTTAATGGGTTTTTTTATTGGTTATGGTATATTTTCAAAATGGTCCCATGTAAATTTCATAGAGATCATATGGAACAAAATTATTGAGGCCAATCATTTCCAAATTTTTGTATATACCTTTAAAATATGGGACCGGACAGGTGTTACAAAAACATCTGAAATTTACTTAGAAATAATATTTATAAATTTACAAACATCATCCATTTTTTTCGTGAAACAATAATGACTTATATTTTTAAATCCATAAATAAAATCTGATTTTTAGCCTAACCGTCACCTTCAAACGAAACACCAATCACAGCGCGTGACGTCATATGTAAGGAAACAAGCGATATGGCGCTGGCTTAACGTGTTTTTTTTTCTACCTTTATTTGAGTTTTTTGTCACATGATTCTCATAATAATTAGTGATAAGGGACGTGGTAACGATCTTCCAAGTAGACGTTGTTACAGATTCTTTAACCACTTTTATCATGAATCCAGAAGTTACTAAAGCAGACAGTCGAAATCTCCCGAGAGTGAATATAATAATGGTTTGGAATTTCTTAGCCACTAATTTGGATTGTAGTGCTGCTGAGTTTCGAAGTGTGAAAACATTTTTGTAAGTGCTGGGTGTTTGCCAGGAAACCCTATCCACTGTCCCTACTGTCTTACCCACGGCATCTCACTGTGAAAGGTCAGCCCACGCCAATCAGAAGGGTGAATGACCATCGAGATTAAACAACACTCTCCACCAACAGTCAAATCACGCAATTTAATGCGGACTTTTCCATTGTTTAGATCGATTTCTTTGCAGTTTGGCTGGTTTGTGACTTCAGTCTCTTACTAATCAGTATTATGTGTGAACGTTTCTTTGCGATTTAATTATTTTGAGACTTCAGTCTTTTACTAATCTGTACCGTGTGTGAGCGGGAATTGAATTATGGTACGTTATAGTTTGGAACAAAAGATATTCCTGTATGATACGTATGTGAAGAAAATTTCCTTTAAAAGGTGTCGCAGTAAATTACGTCTCAAATATCCTGTCGCTTTATTGCCAGCTAAAACAACGATTCCGCGTTTAGTTAAAAAATTAAGAGAAACATGTAATCAGCCGCGGCCTGTGGCGCCAGATCACCCGATTTAAACCTTTGCGACTTCTGTCTTTGGGGAAAGCTTAAGGGAAAAAGGTATGTAGGAAACCCTCTCACGTTCGAAGAACTTGAAAACAAAATCTGTCAAGTAATAATGTCCATGAAAAGATGTGAAATCCAGCGTGTGTCTGAAACATGTTTAAAAGATGTGAAATGCGCATTACGCAAGATGGGCGACACTTCCAGCATCTTTTGTAAGGTAAGTTAATGAATTATCTAATATTTATATTTATATGCTTTCTCATACTTATACATGTATATGATACTTAATTACTTCTAAGTAGTTCCCCGGTTGACGGCCGAACTATGTGGGAAGTTGGCCGCAGTTTCTTCGTTGTAGTGCTATATAGCAGCGGGTAGCGTTTCCCGGCGAACATCCTGTACTACAACTATTTGCCTAACTAACTGAATTTTGAAATAAAAGAAAACATAACCTCTACTGATGGCAAACTCAATCTTTGTTATGAATGTCGTGTGATTTTTTATGTATTAGCATATAGACGTAAACATTTGATTTCTCGTATTTTTAGATCGCCGAGACAATACTATGGTGGTGATACCATAGGAAATGCACAACTTCGTCATGATTCGGGTATATGTACGAGGGGCAAGTAAAAAATAAGGTTCCCACATTTTTTTTCAGGGTTAAGACATTTTTTATTGCAATAAATAAGTACACCATCTTAAAGCTTGTATTTCAAACTATTTTTCTACATAGTCGCCAGATCTTTCAACACATTTTTTCTGACGAGTTATCCACTTCTGAAAACCCGCTTCGAAGAACTCCGCCGCCAGGCCGCCGATGTACTTGGTGACCGCTTCCTTCACCTCTTCATCTGTACTGAAGCGTTGTCCAGCCAAGTGTTGCTTCAATTTCGGGAACAAGTGGAAATCGGTGGGAGCAAGATCAGGGCTGTAGGGGGCATGATCAAGCAATTTCCAGCCGAATTTGTCCAGTAGGGCGGTGGTCTGTCGAGAGACATGCGGTCGCGCGTTGTCGTGGTGCAACCTAACGCCCTTGCTCAGTCTTCCTCTCCGGCGATTTTGGATGGCTCTTTTGAGTTTCGTTAGCGTCTCGCAGTACCTGTCCGAATTTATTGTGGTCCCTTTAGGCATAAACTCGGTAAGCAAGACGCCTTTTCGGTCCCAAAACACCGTAGCCATCACTTTTCCTGCGGACAGCGTCTGCTTAAACTTCTTCGGCCTCGGCGACCCGGGATGGCGCCATTGTTTCGAGTCTTCTTTTGTTTCCGGAGTGACGTAGTGACACCACGTTTCATCTCCCGTAATAATGGAGTCCAAGAATTCTTCAGTATTCTCGGCGCATTCTCGGCGCATTCTCGAAGAAACCCCTCGGCACACTTGACGCGATTGTCTTTGTGGGTTTCTGAAAGCATATGCGGGACCCACCGCACACACACCTTGCGATAACCAAGTTTTTCGGTCAAAATGTTGTCGATGGTTTTTTCACAAACCTCAGGAATCTGATCAGCCAGCTCCCGAAGCGTTACTCTTCGATCCTCGAGGAGAATGCGCTCAATCTTCGCAACGACTTCGTCGGACACCGATGGCCTCCCGCTCCTTTGCTCGTCTTGAACGTCTGTGCGTCCTTCGGAGAACTCCCTGCACCATTTGCGGACGTGCTGGACGCTGATGCAAGCTTTGCCATAAACTTCTTCCAACTGTCTATGAATTTCAATAGGTGTAAGCTTCTTCGCGTTTAAAAATCGAATCACTGAACGGATTTCACACCTGGCGGTGACGGCGATTGCGGGCTCCATCGCGGATGGCTGTTAGACTGGCACTAAGCTTCGCCGGTTTTTCTCCAGGTAGTTGGAATGGAGTGGGGGGAATCAACAATGAAGGCGGTGTTGCCGGATTTCTCCTAGTATCTCGCGCGGCCAGTGTACAGCGTTGGGAACCTTATTTTTTACTTGCCCCTCGTACTATCAAGAGCAAGGTGTGAACGGAACGCAAAATTCGTTCGAAGTCTTATCTACTGAAATTCCGTCATATTGACGTCTCGCTAGTTGCAACCAATGATTCGTATTTCTGCTTTTCGTTGTACATCAATTAAGTAATTTGTCTAGAGACTATATAGAAGTATTCGTACTATGCACCAACTACATGTCTTTCGTTTCATTGCGACTATAACTTTACGAAACGATTAAAATCACTTAATACTGTTGGAATAACAAATAGCAGATAAAGTTGCTTTACACACGTATGACGTCACGCTCGACGAGATCACGTGATACAGAAATTCAGCGCGATCTGGATGTTATATTGGCTTGGTGCACTGAGTGGCAACTTACTCTAAATTTTAAAAAGTGCAAGACAATGTGCATAACTAACAAAAAGAATCCAATTGTTCAGAAATACGAGTTAAACAATACAGTTATTGATATGATCGATTCTATGAAATATTTGGGAGTAACAGTACAAAGGAACATGAAATGGGACATATTAATTCGTTAGTAGGTAGAGCAAATTCTAGGCTGCGATTCATAGGTCGAATCTTGAAAAATTGTAATGAACAAACAAAGGAGATAGCGTACAAATCTCTTGTGCGTACACATTTGGATTATTGTTGTGCCATTTGGGACCCGTTTCGTAAGGGGTTGATCGAAAGTATAGAGAAAGTACAGAGAAGATCTGCTCGATTCGTGACCGCTTGCTACAGTCCTTATGAAAGCGTCACAGAACTGATTAGTAGACTAGGTTGGGAATCTCTGGTAGATAGACGACAAACGTTTCGTTTAAACTTATTGGTAAACATGCGTACTCCCACTTTCACTTTGAGTGTAGTGAAATACTTCTTCCACCAACCTATTTGAGTCGGAAGGACAGGAAAGATAAAATTAGAGAAATAAGGTGCCAGACTGATTCTTATATGAATTCTTTTTTCCCTCGTACCATTAGGGATTGGAATGCACAGCAAAGAGATTAGCTTTGGTGCTGAGCACCCTCTGCCACCCACAATTTTGTGAATTGCAGAGTATATATGTAGATGTAGAAACTGTTCGCACCGGAATTTAAACAGTTTAACATTTACACACGGTTTTATATACTTATAAAGCTTTATTTAAGTACTGTTTTTCTTGGTTAACTATATCCATAAGGGACAATCTAACATTTTCTTAAAATTTGTCCGGTCCCCTTCTCGCAGTCGAAACATGCCACGAAAAGTGCTACATTTGCAGTGATGTGTTCGACTTTGCTATTTTATAAGGAAGTTTATATCACACTTTATATACAAAAATTAAAGCAGTACGATTGAGATCCTATGAAATTTTTAATTTGGGGCCACTAAATTCCGGAATTGAAATATCAGAAAAATGATTCCTCGATTCCGGTATTGCGAAATCACTGAATTCTGGTATCAGTGTTCTAGTTGTTTCATACTAATATATAGCCGACTTGGAATTAGGTCACAATATAAACGCATTTTTTGTTAAGATCCCTTCACACCTCCCACCGTGTCTTCGTCGCCTTGCCACTCGACTGTCTGTCATCAGCGGTCGGTTGTGGAGTGTCAACCTGCGAATAAAAAAGAAAAAAATAATAACTTTTTTTTTAGATAGATAACGCAACCTAATAATTTCTATTATAGCTTTCACTTCGAGTGGACTATTTAATATTTTATCGTGTATCAAGCCGAGACGATGCACATGATATTTTTTTTTTGATTTTTTTACCTTTCATTCGTGGTATAAAATTTTTGTAATGTCTCATTTATCACACTCTTTTGAAACATGGTTGTATTTTCTTTCCCTTTTTTTTCTCAAATGATAATCCCTTACGTCACTAGTTAAATTTAAAAGACGCAATCTCATTCAGTCAGCGTGTTTAGAAGTCCAACCAATATTTAAAAATACAAAACAAACTATAATACTACAAAAAATTTAATAATAAAGTTTTTTTTACGAAAATCCGCCTTCAAAAAACACTTACATTAAAAAATTTAAAATAAGTTTATGCATTGCTTACAAGAAAATAAATCTAAATTGACAATATTTTATATTACAATTATTAAAATTTTTGCATTGGTCAATTATTTTTGGAGTTGGTGCCAGCAGAGACAAGAAAAACAAAAGAAATAAGTAAATAACAATAATGAGAAATGACAATAAAACATTAGATTAAATGTGAAACTTTTTTCTTATGATGCAGTTTGCCTGCTAACACTGCAGTGATATGCCTCGGCCACCATCGAGGACAAGCCATACATTAAAATACCGTCTAATTTGTATCGCTAAACTATCTCCCGCTAAAATCATTTCCGTCTGATCATATACTGTAAAATATTTTGAATTTTTGTACGTATTACCCGTGTATCATTATACAACAAATCATCATAATCAGCCAGTTTAATCATTAAATAATCTGGCCTCTTAAAGTTAAGGCAGGGCTCGAATAGTCTTCTCGAGGTCAAAAGATTTTGCCGATCCTCTATCAGTTACCTGTAACAACCCTGCATATGTCCTTGTCCCTCTCGGTATCTGGTGATATTTTGAGTTCCACTCTAAGATTTCCATATGTCCATCTTTCCTCATTCATCGAAGCAACATGGCCGAACTACTTCCACTTGAAGGGGGCTGTCTTCTCCAAGATGTCTGTGACCCCTGTGACTGATCTCATACCGATTACTCTCTTCTTGTTAAGCCTATCAATCACTTCTGCCTACGCAATGCATCAATCATTTTATCATGGAATAAAGCTAAAATCATTCTGCTATACAAAAAAATAAGTATTCTCAACATCAAAAACTATCAACCTACGTGTCTGCTGTCTGTTCTGTACAACGTTTTTACAAAGATTTTGATGAACCAAATCAGTTCCATTCTTGATTCTGCCCAGCCCATTGAACAAGCAGTATTGCGCAGTAGATTTAGCACAATCGACCATATTCTTCCCCTGCGAAAACTAATTAGCTGTGCAATCCCAATACCGGATGCCTCTTTGTAGATTTCAAAAAGGCATTTGATTCAGAAAGTCACAAGGCTGTCTGCAAGCATTAGCGGTACATGGCGTGGACACAGCTCACATTAGAGTGTTTCGTAACATCTATGGCACCTCCTTAGCCTTTCTCAGCCTTATTGAATCAACTACAGATTTCCGCAATAAAAGAGGTGTTAAGCAGGGTGATCCTATATCTCCGAAATTATTTTCAGCCGTCTTGCAGATAGCAATGTCAAGGCTATAACGGCAGAAAAATGAATTAGAATCCCGATTACATTGCGCTTGTGACTAATGACATTAACTTCTTCTCCGAGTGCAATGCAGTTGGCCTGAACATCAAATAATGACTCGTTCTGGGGGGGGAGGAGGGGGGTTGTATAGAAAGCTACGCTGGTTTACGTAGGGGAGGAGGGACATCCAAGACAAGCAAAGTAGCTTTTCATTTATATTACTTGTCAAAGTTAAAATAAAGTACAGAACACACAATAGCATGTGGATATTTATTTCCATCATTTAATTACCTTTGTATGAAACTTATGGAGTATAAGGGTTTTGGAGAGGCTATAATAACTTCTTACAACCAAATGTCACCCTTTCCTTCAGGTAGTGTACTCAGGTTGCAAGGACCAGGCTCTGGCATCTGAATGATTCCCGGTATAAGGAGTCACCCACTGCTTGCTAACGGCCTCTTGAAAGGAGAGGGGAAAATCAAGGAGCGGTCCAGAGCACCCTCTTGCCTTTGGGGTTGGAAAAGGATCCTAAAAGCGCATGAATCAGAAATGATCAACGGTACGAGGATGGTTTATTCCTGGGTAAAATATTCCAACTGGATCTCTACATGGGGACTGCTCAGGGCAGAGTCATTGGAATGAATAGAAACATTCTATGTAACAGAGTGTGAAATGTTATTTCAGTGCAATTTTAATTCTATTTCTAGTTGAAGTGTTAATTCAAATATAAAGTGTGATATGAAGTGGCGCTGTACAATAAAATTTACGAGGCTTATCAAAAACGTTTTTCCAACGAGTTTTCATTATCCAGTTAGTTTTAGAAATCTTTAAAATAGATCAAACAATCATTCTCTGGTAACAGAGAAAGAAAGGTGACAAAACTGTACTGCTTTACTTAGTATTTTACACGGCAGGTTTAGTTTGTTCTATTTTATCAATTAATAACAACATTGAATTAAATATGGAGAACGTTCTTAATTACCTCAAGAAGAAAGGGATCACTGACTATACCTGAGAAAGAGTATTTGATTATTTGCAGGAGTGGCTAATATCAACATTTCATTAAGAAGACTTATAATTATAGAAAAGTACATAATTCAAATTTCAGTATTGTTTATCAGATACGCAATTATTTTAAAGATCGTCTGTAAAGAGAAAACAGTACAAAATGTCTTCTGGAATTAATACGGAAAAAAGCCACGTGCCACTCGGTTGAAGGGATGGAGACTTGATGACATTTGTTCAAAAAGGGGTCCGATATTCAGGGATACATATCTTCAACATGCTCCTAACGCATATTAAATGTCTAGTAGATGATAAGAATAAATTTAGGAAAACATTGAAAGAATTTTTAATTGACAACTCCTTCTACACTGTCGAAGAATTTATTTCTAAGGTATCTTAAAAATAACTGCCAGTATCTTGTGTAAATATAGTTCACATAATTAATTTACCATGTATGGTATGACTGAACATCTCCTGGTGTATGTATTTAGTTTGTTACGTAATTGTTTACGGTAACATATATGTTATGACTGTACATCTTGTGGTGTATGTATTATTTTGTTACGGATTTTTTTTTTATGTACCATATATGCTATGACTGTACATCTTCTGGTGTATGTATTATTTTGTAATGGAAGTGTTTAATGTACCATGTATACTATGACTGTACATCTAGTGGTGTACTTATTATTTTGTTATGCAACTGTTTATCTGTAAATTGACAACTTTCCACATCCCACAGAGCCAGTCTCTTATATTGGGATCAATGGAAAATGAATGTATTGTATTGATGCAAATGTCACTTCAGACTACGTGGTGAAGGGGGAGGGAGGTTCAATGGAGGTCAAAATGTAGCTACGTAGTTTATGAACGCTCCCTAAAGTGCAGTAATTCGTTCTTCACGATGGAAGGCTGTCTGCTGAGTGACAGCTGGCACCGATCAAAAAATAAAATAAAAAAAGACTAATGTTAAAATTTCAACAATAGTAATATTAAATATTGTCCGTTTAGATTAATTTTTTTATAAGCAAGATGTAAACTTATTTAAAAAATTTAATATAAGTGGTTTTTTAAAGAAGGTTATTACACAAATTGGTGAAACACAACTTGGAAAAAAGTTTTGATGTTACTTAAAATGTTTTGTAGTAACTATGTAACGTAACCAATATAGACTGATTACGAGATAGTTGATTTATACCAAAATGTTCAATAAACCAGTTGGTAAGAAAAATGTTGGATATCTATGTATGTAAATTTAGAGGTTAATTGGTACTGTGAGGAAAATGACTTATTTCCTTTATAGTCTTATCAATTAAGGATGCAATCGATTTTTAAAACCAAATATTGTGCCTCTGTTTGTTTGGATAAACAAATCTCCTCAACAACTGAAGATATTTAAATAACAGTTTTATAATCTTATGGTGCATATATTATTGCTTTCACAAGTCGCAGGACTAATGAGTAAGAATCAACCTCTAACTCCCGACAGTTCATTTATTATTACCGAAATAGCTTACATATAACTTGCATATAGCTCAATTACTGAGATTCACGTGAAACGCCTTGGCTGAAGCCGTACAGTCGATTTGCAAACTATTTTTTCTCATATGTCCTTAATATCGTTTGAAGATAATTTTGATAGCAAGATAGCCAGATAAAATAATGCGTGTACAATTACTATATGTATAAAGTGTTAGTAATAATAATTGATAAAATTGCGATGGAGCACCCGCTGCGGTGGCAATTTCCCTACACACCCGTATTTCTCCTTTCCTCTTCCAACCTACTTTTGCCCTCTACTAATTTTTACTTTAAATTCTTTCAATGTTTCTGGTAGATTATTCATCACTTCTCTTGGCGATTTATTCCAGTCCCTTACATCATTTCCTTAGAAACAAAATTTTCCCACCCCCTTATGCTTGAAATCAAGTGCTAGCTAGTGGTCACGGTCAACCTTATCCTTCCCAGCACCTCTCTTAATTTTCCCACCAATATCTTTCCATGCTTCATATCCAGTATAGGCTTTGTACACTCCCATGATCCTCTCCACTCTTCTTCTATCCTCCAATGAATCCATCTCCCGCTCCTTTATCATATTAGTTACCGATTGTGTTTTGCGATAATTTTAAAATACAAATCTGGCAGCCCTTCAACTCCTGTATTTGATACCAAAAATGTGGATCCCAAACTACACTAACATATTCCAGCAGTGGTCTGACCAAAATTTTGTACCCCAGTTCAATTACTTCACTCTTTCCGACAAGTGAAGGATTTTGAACCCTATCACCACTACCTGTCCAATGTGTCCTGCCCAGTTAAGTTTGCTATGAAATGTTATGCCAAGGTATTTAGATTTCAAGTCTTCGATAAGTAGCTTCTTCCCCACTTTTTAATCATAATCAACCTTTAGCTTTTTATCTGTGTACTTATTAAGCTGGTTCTTCTTTGCATTTATCTTCATCTCATGTTGACTCACCCAGCTAGTTATCCTACCTAGATAATTTTGTAGCTGTTTACAGTCTTTTATTGTTTTGATCCTTTTATATAACATTATGTCATCTGCAAACAATTTGACTTCTGACAGTAAACCATTAACACAATCCTTCATTAGAATAACAATTGTACCAATACACTGCCGTGTGGGACTCCCATGTTCACTCCTACTTTCTTTGATACTGCATTTCCTACTCAAACTTTTAGTTTTCTACCTTTTACTAATTCCTCTACCCAGCAGATCATCTTTTTATCAACTCCAATAGTTTTTACCTTATGGCTCACTTTGTCAAAGGCCTTTGAAAAATCTGGTGCTACACTATCTGCTTGACCTCCGCTGTCAATTACATCAGAAATATCTTGCATATAGCCTACTAACTGAGATTCACATGAATATCCTTGTCTAAAGCCATGTTGTTGACTTGAAAACCACTTTCATTCCTCAAAGATACTTCTTTCTAGAATAAGAGTCTTTTAGCTTGTCTAATGTGTGTTAGGAGAACAATACTGTTTATAATAAGGAAGGGAGCAATACTATGTCACCAACTGATTTAGGGAAACTATCCCATACTCAAATCTTTCTGTGTATCTGACAAGCTTAGTTTATTTACTAACGAAGTTTCTTTTTATAGCTAGTAGTAATAAAAATCGTTATATATTTGTTTAGTAGACACTGGACATAAAAACAGTTACTGTCAGATTTTTCCATGAGTCATTGGTTGATAACAGTTTCATTTTTTTATTGTCCCACCTATCTTCATTATTTTCTATGATAGCAACATTCTTCCATCACGCAACTGAATAAATTTTCTTTAGTTTAGAAAAAAATGTTCCATAAAAACGGATGGTTTGTCCAATATCTGGAATAATGGCTTCCATCTTCATGGGTGATGCATTTTTTTTTTTTACTTTTTCTTATATCATCCAAAGAAATCAATATAATCTAATCTATTGGTACAGACAGGTGAATTGGTAAACGTGGCACAAACACATATAAAAGAATTTCGTATAGTTGTAAACAGTATATTCTCAATTCTGTCCTGCGTCTCACGATACATACTCGGTTTTTTTTGGGTTTTTTGTTTTTGGTATCATCTTTCGTCATCATTTCACGGCTCACTCTACTTTCTCCATAACTCACACTGCGATTTACTTTAATATTCTCTCCTTAGCGCAAGTCGCTGATTATAAGCCACTTTGTCTCCTCAGAAACATACCTAATGTGATCGGTTATAATTTCGTCATAATCTATTGAATTCAAAATAATTGACCTGACACTGTTGGTCTTCTTTGTTTCATGTATCGGAACTACTATGGCGTTTTTCTAGTCCTATGATAAGCAAAACATTTCCAGAATCAATCTAAATAAAATTTCAAGATATGGTATAGTTGCATATATTAGTAACTATTTGTACACTGTATATATTTTTCTAATGTTCCATTTCCCCATCTAAAGGCCTTGGTTTTTCAGTTCCCTGGAATGTAGCGGAGTTATTGGTACAATAGTCAGAATGCTATTTAACCACGGTATCTTTCCACAGCATCGCTTAAATCTTAAAAATGCAGATATCTGTGAATGTAACAACTCTGAAATTGGTGATGTAAACCTGACACCGGGTATACACGCTTGACACTTGCCGCAAACTCCAAGCCTCCACAAACGCTTATTTAATTTTGGATAGTCAACCATCGATATCCAGACGCTTGCGATGGCGCTTGTATGTTTCGGAGAAGCAAGCGTAACGACGTTGCGTTGTGTCGCCCATAACTTTTGGTACAACCTATCTTTATCACAAACATTTAAAAGAAAATGAAAAAAAAACTGTAAAGATAGCAAAGATGGTGTATTTTAAAAATCCATAAAAACCGTACCATGTCATTGTTATATTATAATCTCGTTCATGGAACTATGATTACTATACACTTTCATGTATCAATTTCATTTATTATAAGTATATGAAATTGTTGCTTATAACTAAAATTCTAAAATAATTATTGTTTTAACGGAATTATAATTTATGTATAAATTATATTTTAACTGCAGGGAATTTATGGAAGTAAAAATTAATGAGCTTCTTTACGAGCCATCTGGACAGTTTGATAATCTCTACCACAAGAGCTATGCTGATTTTTAATATTAGCATTTGAGGAAATGTAAAGTATCCTTGTTAGACCCGTTATTTATTTTTCCTGCAGCAGTTCTATCACTAAAAAAAAACAACATGAACGCACTTCTGTTTTCCGTCAGTTCACAAACAACACAAGTCCACACAACCGTATATACACTTCGCAAGCGCTTGCCGCAAACTTTCTTTGATTTGTGCCAAAAAACCGACACTCGATCGGATCAGCCACATGTGCTAGCCAAACCAAACGCCCTATCCACACGTTTCAATTTGTGACGGCTTGACGAGGTTTGGCAGTCATGTAGTCCCGCGTTTATAGTTTTTTCATGTACTAGGTATAAAACCTACAGACCTAAATTTTGAGCCATGCCAACATACTCGGCGTTCCTTTACCGTTCTGCTTCGGCTGTCTGCTCCACGGCAACAATGGGGCTGTATATAAACCGATAATGAGTTTTATTAAAGAAAGTAATAATGAGGTCTACTTAAATAATTTCTTTGTATTTTAATATATTTTAGTATGTGTATATGATGAACCTTATAATGTATCCATTTGATGTATATTCGTGCTGCTGTAAAATACGCGTTTTTCGATGATCTATCTATCTTTTCCTGCACAATGTTTTGCAAATCTGTACAAACGGCTGACGAGTGAGTTTGGATTTTGGATGAGTTACATCTTCACAGGTAACGTCTATGCATTGTGTACATTCGTGCTGAGTGAGATAATTTATATGTAGTACATGGATTGTGATGTCATCTGTAATGGGTTCATTGCCAGTGCTTTTTGAATCGTATAAACAGTGGGTAACGAAAAACCCGCAATTAGCTAGCGATGTTGAATCTACTGTGAAATGGGTGTCGTACTTCATAGCCGGTTTGTTTACCTATGTGGATACAGCATTGTATCTTTTAAGTTGTAAAAGCTAAAGAAATTTTATGTCAAGGATTTTCGTTGGTTGTTGGTTAAGCCATATATGTATTTGTTTTTCAGGAAGAATTAATAATTCTAATGTGTTGTCTGAATTGATTTATTCGTTATCGAATTTATTGGTTCTCTTTAATGACAGACTTATTCATGACACTAAAAATCTCACTGAAGTTGGTAGTGCAGAGAAGTTAAAGACATGGCTCACGGTTTTAGAATATTCTGAAGTGTTCATTGAGGTGACAGCGAGGAGAAAATGGGGTTCTACTGGCAAGTGGAGTGTTGCAGTTTTATTACAAATTATTAAGTGAGTACAGAATTGTATTACATCTGTTTTTTTTTTTTCTTCTTCTCATTTTCATACGGTGACTGTTAGCGCGCAAATCTTTCAAATGGATATTAGAAATTATTAATTAGCTGTTGTATCTATGTCTCTCTTTGGTTTATTTTTGGTTTATCTGTCCAGATACATTGAAAATGAGGATAAACTGTTTGGTCTTTCTGTTACCCTGCCAATAACATGGCAGCTATTTTTTTTTGTGTGTGTTTTTTTTTTTGCGCGTGCGTGGGCTTTTAATCTGAAATTTCGGTATAATTCTAGTTTGGGATACCGCTACATCCTCTTACTGCCTCACATTGTAAACACGGATTACGTGGTACATATGATGTCATTGTGATGTATAATCCAGGCTGCATTACAACATAAACTCAAATCATTACTGACAAAATCATATTTTATAAATATGTGTTTCGGTCGTAATGCAGCCTGGACCAAAGTGAAACATAATCATATTGCATGATATTCCAGATACCCAACTTTTGAATTATATCTATTGCTGTTACTGTGTTGGTACATGCAGACTGAATAAGGCACAATGGTGTCATATATACCACGTGGTCTGTGTGTTTACTACGCTAGATGGTAAGAGATTGTAATGGTATCCCCGTCTAGAATTAAAGCGAAATTTGATGCTGAACATCAATTAAGTAAGAAAACATGTTATGATAAGCTAATTTAACAAATTCCATTTGGAAATAAATTATATGTCAACAGCAGCATCTTGAAATATGTTTGATGCCAATGGTGGAAGCATTTTCAAGAATGTTATATGTTTATGGACTAGACTGTGCTTCAACATAACTGTAATTTCACTAATATATTGCATCCCAAAATTCAAAGCAGCATAATAAACGCACTTGCAATAAATGTCAACAGCTGATAACTTGAATTTTTTGCGTATAACTTGCACGCATCTGTCCATATTTTGATCAACAATGGTGTAGGAAAATTTAATTTAATCTAATTGCAATGGAGCACACGCCCCGGTGGCCATTTCCCTACACACCCAACTTCCCCCTATCCTGCACCCACCTACATTTGCCCTCTACAAATTTTAACTTTAAATTCTTTTAACGTTTTCGGTAAGTTATTCATCATTCCCCTTGGTAACTCATTCCAATCCCTGACACCCTTACCTAAAAAAGAAAATCTTCCCACACCCTTGTGCCTGAAATCTAGTGCCAGCTTGTGGTCATGGTCATCTTTTCCCTTCCATGCATGATATGATATGATACTTGTAGGGAAAGGAAAGATAAGTTATACAAAACACTCACCAAAGTTGAAGGGAGGAGGGCAACAGCAACGAAAAAATAATTCACAAACACAATATTTTGGACAAAATGCTTTTTGAAAAAAATAGACACATGTGGCTGAGATCATGCAAGTGCCTGTGGTCAACAAAGCCATACACAGAATGTAGGCTTAATTGTTGGAGGTGATGAAGGTTTTGTTGTTGCTGATGCCCTCCTCCCTTCAACTTTGGCATTGTTCTCCCCACAACCTCCAACAGTCAGTCACTTTCTGTGTTGGCTATGTTGACTTTAGGCAATTGCACGAGCTCAGTCACATGTTACCTATTTTCAAGCAAAGGAGTTTGCACAAAATATTGTGCTTGTGAATTATTTTTTGTTCTTGCTGCCCTTCTCCCTTCAACTTTGGCGAGTGTTTGGTATAATTTATCAGAATTACTGGAGTGTCATAATATTGCAATAATCAAAAGAAAGTCACCAATAGAAATATTTTACGAAGTGCATTTAACGGTGTCAGACTGGTCTAGGGTATATTACAGTCTAATTTCAGCTTGAAAATAATCCTCCAGGCTGTATTACAATGGAATTACTGTTTCAGAATAGTGTGTCTTGCAATTGGCTACAGGAGCATTGTTAGAATGAAGACTTTCCCGGCGTGCGACTGCAATGAAGTCTTCATGGGTGTACAGTCAGATTGTGTTGTGAAATACAATATTCGACGACTAGCTCCGCCGTCTTCTTGAGCTGTGGAGACATCTGCACTGGTTGGCTGAACCATAGATACTGAGATTGCTCGGGTGCCGCACTTCCGTACATACATGTCCGCGTCTGGCAGCTGGCTGCCAGTGGGTGTGGCTATAGTTCTATCCGTTCCGCCTGAAGACAGTTCTCAGGTGTTCCTGTTCTTGTGGCAAGCTGTCTTTGTCAGCAATCACTCTAGCCCTGTGCACCAGAGTATTTAAAACATTATTACGCTGCACAGGATGGCGGAAACTTGCGGCGCCCAGATACTGGTCCGTGTGGGTCGATTTTCTGTATACACTATGCCCTAGCATTCGTCCGGCTTTCTTTCACTCAAGATGTTGAGGAAAGGTAGGCGGCCGTCCTTTTCGATTTCCATAGTGAACTTTATGCTAGGATGAATTCCATTAAGATATTCCAGAAATTCATGTAAAGTCTTGTTACCATGGGACCACATCACAAAAGTGTCATCGATATATCGGAAGAGACGAATGAGAAACTCGGACCTCGTGCTGCCAGACCACTTCGGCTATACAGTCTGCCGAAGATACACAAAGAAAGCGTACCTCTAAGACATATCGTCAGCAACCTCAGAGCTCCGGACTACCCGCTGGCCAAATATCTGACCCATTTTCTAAGTCCATCAGTCGGCCATTGCGACCACCATGTCAAAAATTCCATGGAATTTGTCAGTATCATCACCATTGAACTGAAGGATTCAGATATAATGGTTAGCTTCGATGTCATCTCATTATTCACTCGCATTCCATTGAAGGACACGCTGGAGCTGATACACCACCAGTTTGAACCAGCCATAGTGGAGATTTTCATACACTTCCTGACGTTCACGTATTTCACATACTTAGGGAAGTACTATGAACAAATGGACTGGGTTGCCATGGGATCTCCATTTTCTCCTGTAGTCGCCAACTTATACATGGAGCATTTCGAAGAAAAAGCCCTGCAGGAAGCAGTTCTCAAGCCGACATGTTTTTACTGATATGTCGGTGACACTTTTGTGGTGTGGCCCCATGATAACAAGACTTCACATGACTTTCTGGAATATCTTAACGGAATTCATCCTAGCATAAAGTTCACTATGGAAATCGAAAAGGACAGCCGCCTACCATTCCTCAACATCTTGATTGAAAGAAAGCCGGACGGAACGTTGGGCATAGTGTTTGCAGAAAATCGACCCACACGGACCAGTAGCTGGGTGCCACAAGTTTCCACCATCCTGTGCAGCTTAATACTGTTTTAAATACTCTGGTGCATAGGGCTAGAGCTATTGCTGGCAAAGACAGCCTGCCACAAGAACTGGATCACCTGAGAACTGTCTTCAGGCGGAACGGATATACCGAGAGACAATGAACGCTAGGGGTGCGTGATGAGGCTCAGGTGGAGATACAGGAGCCGAAGCTCTTCCTCTCCCTCGCCAGCATCACCCAGCACCACCACCAGCCACCCCAACGAAGGGAAAGACCTGGAAGAATTACCCCTCCTATGAGGGGAGACAGGTTCCTCTTAAGATAAACACTTTTTTACACTTGAGTTAGTCAAGTGCCTGTGGGGACCGCGTGGAGTCGGTGCCACCCGGCTTGATGCCGAAGACTCAGAAAACATCAGCCGTCTGGTGCCTGCCGTTTATTTATTACATCTTAAGCTGCATCCTAATGGCAAACACTAGCGCAGCATAAGTTTTCAGAGCCTCTAAACCATTTCCAGATGTCAGCACTGCGTCTTTGTCCTCCAGGTCAACTTTGTTTAGCTGCAGAATAAAGTGTCGCCGATGGCAACCATACACAGAGCAATGGTACAGCACGTGATCTATATCCTCAGTTTTTCCGCAGTGGCACCTTGCGTCATTAACTATATTTAGCTCTGCAAGCTTCTTCCGCAAGCCATGACCAGTTATCATCGCCAGCTGATAAGAGAAGGTGAAAGATGGCTTTAGGCATGTTTATACTTCTTGATGTCCGGGATCCACCGATGGGCTTCCCTTCATTTTTCAGATGCATCCCAGCACCTTTGCCATGATTGCATTAGGTGGTCAACAATCACAGCACGACCACTCTTGGGTTCACGAAGAAATGGTCCAGTTCTAAGTCCATAAATGGAACTATCATTGACCTTCCTCAAATGATACATAAAGGTGGACATAACAACCTCCAAATCCAGGGGAGGGTGCGCTCATTACCTGGAGCTCCTCCGTTGGGGCAGTTCCACAGGCCCAAGTGATCAACAACAGATATCGCCGCTGGATAGCGTTGAGGGTGCACTTGTGATGTACTAGAACCACCCTGGCTGTAGGTCACGATAGGCACAATGACCATTTTATATAGTGTCTCCAGGGTTCTTCTATTAAGGCCCAACAAGCGGAATCAATCTGTCGATCATCGCATCCATCTTTTTCCTCAGGGCCTTGAGGTGTGATAGAAAGCCGAGGCGGCAGTCAACCACCACCCCTAGGTAACGTACTTCATCACAAAGCTTGATCCTCCCATTGTTTAGCTGGAGCGTATGGTCCGGTCCTGCTTTAGCTTCCCCTTCAGCAGCATCACAGTAGTCTTGGACGATTCGATCTTCATCTTGTTTGCCACGATCCATGCTATGATTTTATCCAGGATAGCTTGGGCTCTGACCTCTAGGTCTCTGCGAGACGTGCCCCTAACTATGACCACGAGGTCATCAGCATATGCTGTGACGCTGACTAGGGGGCCCACAAGTATCTTTAGCAGTTCGTCGAAAACGAGGTTCCAAATGAATGGGCCCAAGATGAGTCTCTGTGGACAGCCTTTCATCACTGTCTTGCGTATTCGTTTAAGTCTGTCACACAATTCGACTACTCTGCCATTAAAATAGTCCTGCAACAACTTGTACAGGTTACCAGTACAGTTCATATGCCTTAAAACACGGAAGAGGCTGGGCCACCATAAGTTGTCGAAGGCACCGCTTATATCGATGAAGATGCAGAGCATATAGTCTTCATCCGAGTCTGCATAACCTATTAATTGGTTTACTGCATCCTCCGTGGAGCGTCCAGCCCGGAAAGCAAATTGAAGCTCGGATAAGGGATTTTGTTCTTGGCACCTAGCAACGAGGCATCCAACTATTAACTGCTCCAGCACCTTGCCCAAGCCCGGAAGCAGACATAGGGGGCGGTACGACTTGGCAGTATCCCTTGGCTTGCCCTTGCTCATTTCTTCCTCGATGAGAAGATGGTGGACTTGACCTCATCAAAAGTGAATGGAATCTCATTGGAGACGCCACATGAAAGCGCATTCTCTGCCCTGACCTGGCCTTTCTGCCATTCGCCTGAACACCTCGGGGAAAATTGGCAGAATCCTCGCACAGCATGGAATTAAATGTCTCTATCGACCTCCAGCCAAAATATGGGACTAACTACGTTTAGTCAAGGATGATCTTGGCCTAAAAGTTCCAGGGATTTATAGAATCCCGTGCGAGTGTGGAAAGACCTACATCGGTCAAACTATCCGCACTATAGAAAACCGGTGTGAAAAACATAAACGCCACCTCCACCTGGGACAGTGCTGCAAATCAGCGATCGCCAAGCATGTGTACGACCATGGCCATAAAGTAGAGTTCAATAACATTAAGATACTGGCTAGAACTTAACATTTTTTAAATCTGTTATCAAAGAAGCGATCAAAATTAGACTGCTAACACATTCAGTAGAGGTTACCAGTCTTAGTGAGGCATGGAAACCAACCTTGGCCAGAATCCGCAGAGAACATTGTACTTCTGTCCAGCTGCCGCCATAGAAGACTCCATATTAGTTCGGGCCGCAACGAGAACTATAGCCACGCCGGAATCGGACATGTATATAAGGAAGTTTGGCACCTGAGCAATCTCAGTATCTGTGGGTCAGCCGACCAGTGCAGGTGTCTCCACACCTGAAGAAGACAGCAGAGCTAGTCGTCGAAATATCGTGTTTTCACAACACAATCCGGCGGTACACCCGTGAAGACTTAGTGAATGTTATTGTAGTGAAATTGTGATCTCCGGTAGACCCAATTTATCTTTCATCTCTATATAAATATCCATATTTTTAATGACTTCTTTAGTGTCGTGATAGTTGTTTTAGTATGTACATTTTCTTAAATAATATCTCTTAAGGAGTGTGTGTATCAAATTTCGGACCACATGAACGATTCCTTCTAGGTATGTTGCTATTGTATTGGACCACGTATTTGTTACCTGTTTGGTAAATGAAAGAAACTAATGAAGATTAAGAGACAATTAATAAACAGCATGTCAAGTTTTTGAAATGATGCAGGTTATTAAAGCTGTATATTGAATCATGGAGAGAGCATAAATCTTTAGTTGAACAGTTTTGGTCCAAGGGGAAAAGATGACTGTAGTTTACAAATGATTATGTAATTTCACTAAAGTCAGCAGAGTACTTCTAATTGAATGTTGAGTATTATGAAAAGTGTAACTGAGGTTATTGCATGTAGTGAATTAAAAAAAGGTGATGATACAAGTGTTAGATGTGACCGAAAATCTTGGAGGATGTAAATGAGTTTGACCAGTAGAAAAGTAAAATTAGCATTGATTTTAGAAGTAAGTGGAACATAAAATTTAGGCTACCATGAGAAGCTTTGCTGTAGAGAAGAATTTGCCTGGTGGTCATCTGTATATAAGAAATAGGGGCTATACCTGTAGGGAAGGCTGTTTGCTGTCATCGTTAGCTGTGTGTGTTAAGCACTGTTTTCATTTGCAGGTGATCCCAGGTTGGATCCCACCGTCTGCCTTTTTTTTCTTTTTCTTCCTAATTGCTATTCACTTTTGCAGCATTACAAAATTGTTTTGCAACAAATTCACCAAATTATTTATTTTCCTTCGAGAAAAACTCAAATATTCGAAATCAGGAAAGCTGATGAAAACTGTATAAATTTTGTTTAAACCATATGTTGGGAAGGAAAGATTTGTGTTATGGGTCAATTCATGGAGTGCCCACATTGAAAATGGTGGTTTATGATCAAGTCTTTTCAAATGGAAATGGAAAGGCTATTCAGACATTAAAAGTGATACTGCCAAAATGTAACATTTATGTCAGCCATGTGTTGTATATTTCTATGGTCAGGTAAAAATAATAATGAGATGGCTTCAAAGTGCACCTGAAATATTGCAAGATAATCATGAAATATCTTCTCATGAAGATACATTCAATTATTCGCCACATTTTCCCAGCACCCATATTTTATGACATGTTAAAATATGTATGGTATATTTCAGAATTAACAATGGAAAGGCCAGAATTTACAGATGTGAAGGAAATATGCTTCTACTTCAATAATAAAAATTGTATGTAGCTAGAAGAATTTTTAAGCCCCGATTTCTCATAAATGGGGGCCTGCCAGACAGACCCGCTTTAGGGTGAGAAACCTGAGCTGGCATACAATTTATCAGACTTTCATTTTGTGATCATGATTTCCACACCGAAGACCTCTCCGTGTTAAAGGTGTAGTGAAGAATTTTTGGAACATTTCTGTGGATCGCGTGCTTGGTTCACAAATTATTTAAGCAAGTTAGAAAATTTACAAGTTTAATGTTTTCTTTAATGACTGCTGCACGAGTGGAATTGTTGGATAGATCATAAGTATGAAGCTGTAATCTGTTATGAAGGAACATGGCCGTTTAGTGACTGAACAGCATATTTCCAAGCCTTGAAAGATTTTTCCAATGTGTGCAAAGAGCAATTAACCAGAGCAGCTATTTTTTCATACATAAAAAGTCTTCAGTTGTCATGCTAAACAATAAAAGGCGGTTTGACTTCGTAAAACTGATGACTGACTTCTTTGTAAACCTAGGTTCTTTTTACAGTTATGAAAGTGTTCCATGCATAGTTGAATGGCATTATATTTGGGTCTATTGGAGATCGTAATTCCGCTACAACAACATTCACTAAGGACATCATAATACTGCTGTGGTCAAATGAAAGACATATTATTTTAAAGCAGAAATTCCGTTGTAACACAGCCTGAACCATTCTTTTTAAGCAGAAATTAGGTTGTAATACAGTCTGGAGCAGCACGACACTTTTAAATATATTTCAGAAAGTATTTCTAGCAATGTCTTGTGTTTGACTACTGCAGTATGAGGCCACCAATTCCTAGCGGAATTGCGATCTCCAATAATCCCTTGTATTTTACATACCTCATCCTTCAAGTGAATTTAGCAACACAGCTGTTGTTACTGCTGCTGTTGAAGGCACCTGACCTTCAATGTGCCCTATTTGCTCATGAGTAAAAATGCTGAGGACATTGGTGCACCATAACACAAAGTAGGCATCACACATTGTATGACACTTCAGTGGTAAGGTTGAATCAAAATGAGCAGTGATGATGCTAAACCTTGTTCAGTATCTTTTCAGATTAAGAGAAACATACTGTGCTTGTTGGGAGAGGAACTATTAAAACAATGCAAATAGATTGATCTTAATTGAGTGATAGACATAGAATATTAATAAAAAAAGTTATTGTCATTGGAGACAAAGGAGATCCTGTTTGAAGGACAGAATTTAATAAAGCTCTGAATGACTTGAAAGCAAATAAGGCAGTTGGAATTGATGAGATCCCTGCAGAACTTCTTAAATCCCTAGGAGAGGAAGGAATCGAAAGATTATTCAAGCTAATATCAAAAAGTTATGAAACAGGAGAAATTCCAACTGATTTTAATAAAAATATCATCTTCACACTTCCAAAGAAAGCACAAGCCGACAAATGTGAGAATTATCGCACCATTAGTCTAACAACACATGCTTCAAAATTATTGACCAGAATAATATACAGAAGGATGGAAAGGGTAGTAGAAGAGATAGTAGGTGAAGATCAGTTTGGGTTTAGGAAAAATCGCGGTACAAGGGAAGCAATTCTGTCTTTAAGATTAATACTTGAAGGGCCGATCAAGAAAAACAAAGATACTTTTATGGCATTTTTTGATTTAGAAAAAGCTTTTGATAATGTTAGGTGGGACAAGATGTTCAAAATTTTAAAGAAGTCAGGTCTAAAGTATCGAGATAGAAGAATACTTTATAAACTATATAAGAATCAAGTGGCTGTAATAAAAGTAGAGAATCATGAGAGACATGCATCGGTTAGAAAGTGTGTGAGACAAGGCTGTAGTCTATCCCCGTTAATATTCAACTTGTAGAAGAAGCAATGAAGAAAGTCAAAGAAAAATTTCCATGTGGCATAAGTTTTAAGGAGAAAAAATCAGTATGCTACGATTTGCTGACGACATTGTCTTGTTAGCAGAGGGCTGAGGATATTGAGAAGTTACTGAATGGCATGAACAAAATACTGAAGGAAGATTTTGGACTGAATATAAATCAAAGCAAAACAAAAGTGATGAAATGTAGCAGAAATGATACCAATACTAGTGGATTAAATATAAAAATAGGATCGGGTGCAATAGGAGAAGTAAGAGAATTCTGTTACTTGGGAAGTAAAATTACAACCGATGGCCGAAGTAGGAATGATGTTAAAAGCAGAATAGCATTAGCAAAAAGAGCATTCATGAAAAAGAGAAACCTTTTAGTTTCAAATATTGATCTAGGAATTAGAAAGAACTTTTTAAAACTCTTTGTGTGGAGCACAGCACTTTATGGTAGCGAAACATGGACTTTAGGAAAACCGGAAATAAAGAAAATTGAAGCATTTGAAATGTGGTGCTACAGAAGAATGCTGAAAATTAAGTGGACAGACAAAGTAAGAAATGAACGAGTTTTGGAAATGGTGGGTGAGAAAAGAAGTTTGTGGAAGAAGCTTGCAGAAAGAAGAGACAGGCTGGTAGGTCATATTTTGAGACATGCAGGATTGGTTAATTTGTTAGTGGAGGGAACAGTCGAAGGTAAGAACTGTAGAGGAAGACAGAGATTAGAATATATGAAGCAGATAATTGAGTACGTGGGCTGTATGGGGTATGTAGAAATGAAGAGGTTAGCACAGGATAGGAAAGGATGGAGGATTGCATCAAACCAGTCGAAAGATGGACGACAAAAAAAAAAAAAAAAAAAAAAAAAAATTGTCATTGGAGGTGGGTATGAAAAAATATTCAATGAAAAATATTTTCACTGATCTCTTGGACAATCTTCAGGATATTCTACTCAATTCACCTAGAAAATTCTGGGATTAGCACTTTAAATAATTAAAGCTGTTTATTGTTAAACAATTTCTATTTATTATTACTTTAAAGAAAACACAATCACCAACCACAGTCTCTAGAAAAAATTAGAATAGTGCAAAAAACTGAGGATAAAACCTATATTTTTGGAACTGTCATTCAATAATTTTCTTTAAACTTAATTAAACACTTCTTAAAAATAAACTGGCCTTTAACATGTGATATTGTGACACATTACACCTCAGCACTTTGTGAAACATGCCTGTCTGTAGGTAACCTTGTCACAACAGTTCCTCCCCCTCCCCCCTCCAAATTTCCGATGTAAATGTACCCTTTCCAATAGAATCATGCCATAGCTGCACCAGGTTCTCAAAATCTTCAGTAAATCCTGCCTCTCGTATACCTTATAAATGATGAGTTAACAACATATTTCTCCACCAATTCTTACCTGTGGTGCAATGACTGAAGCTTCTGCAGATTTGGAGTTTCACTGCCTCCTTTATCATAAGTCAGACTTCAGTTGAATTTGATTTTCTTACGTTGGAGTGCATATTTTATATTTTTCTTGTTTTAATCTCAGATTGGAGTTTTATTGAGCCTTTACCTTAAGTTTATAATCTTTAAGAATCTGTATATCTCATTGTAAAGTGTATTTTATTTTTTCCACATAATTCATTTGAAGTGTATTAATAACATAAGAGCTAATGCTCAAGTAAAGTTTGTTCATATTACCTTTCAGGATTCATAGTTATAATCCAGCACAAACTTCTTTTCTGGAAGTGATTTTATCACAACCTTGGCTAATTGCACAAATAATTTTTAATCTGTTGTTTAAGAGTTTCCCCAAAATAATTTCTGTGAAGCTCTGTAGTCAAGGCTATGGTAATTTTCTTTCTCTTCTAGTCCCATCTAAAATGACTGTCATAAATGATTCAGTCCCCATCCAACTCCACGGGAATATTATAAACGGCCAAAGCAGAAAAAAAAACTACTTGCATGAAAAAGCAGTTGCTTTAATGTTGAAAATTTGACCATGAACCACTTAGCCTGCATGACTGATAATTTTGTGCTACAGATGTGCCGCCAAACTAAGACTTCTTTTCCATTACAAAGAAAAAATAATACAAAGTCCAGCAATACCTCCTCTCAGGCGTTCTTCTGTTGGTGAGAATCAGCTAAAGTCTGAAGCAAAAAATAAACAGGAAGCAATTGGATTCACTCTCAGAAGATCTGGGAGGATGATGAGAAGGGTTAATGGTGGTAAGTATGTATTTTTTTATACATCCTTACTTACTAGCCCATATTGTTCTTCAATAGAAACAGCTAAATTTTTTATTAAAAAAACTGCAGAAAAGTAACCTCGACAACAAGATAATTAGAAAGCTATTTTAATAATTCCAACTGACTTCTATATCGTTTTCATCAGAACTGTTAATATGATCAGAGCTGATGAATATGGTAGAGCATATCAGTTAAATATAATATTTTTATAGCATTCCATTGAAGACTACATAGTAATGATATAGTTAGTAAATCTCCTTCCTTAAGGCAGATACATTTTCTCTTTGAGATAGATGTATTGTCATTTTTGCTGTTAACATAAATAGTGTGGCCACATGCATTCACTGTGTGTGGAATGTGCAACTTAATTGTTTTTTTTTTTTTAAATTTTTTGTTATTCTTTGGAATATATCCAAGTATTTGGAAGATGGCATTAATTAAACCACTATTGAAGAAAAATGCTTCTTTAGAACTGTCAAATTACCTGTCTATAAATTTATTACATACCATCTCAAAGGCTGTTGAATACATAGTTCATGACCAAACAACAAAGTACTTAAATTTGCACAACACACTGGACAATTTTCATTCCAGATTTGGAAAAACCACAGTATGGCGACAGCACTTATAAAAGTAACATACATAATGAGACATACTATCTATGGACAGTTGAAAAATAGCATTAGTTATCCTTCTTAACTACAGCAAGGAATTTAACACTGTCAACCTGGGCTTTCTCCTGTCCAAACTGAGAGGGTTAAATTTTGCCTATGGTACTGTGGATTGGTTCAAATCTTATTTGAAGAACCGTCAACATTTTGTTGTGGATATCACTGAAAGCAGACCTCCACGAGAGAGAATTCAAACAGTGGTATCCCCCAGTATTGAAACCATTTCTATTTTTTGTATATATAAATGAGGTGGCCCATGTCTTATGTCACTGTAATTATCATCTGTACACTGATAACTTGCAACACCAACTGTTGTAACCACTATAACAAAACAAATAAATGATGACCTAAAATATCTTTTTTTTTTTTACAGCTTCATAGGTCTGAAAATTCCCACTCAGCTTTATGACAATATCACTTTCTGGTAAGAGTAACACCAGACCCCTGACCTCAAGTGTACTAACCACTTCCTTCCACAGCTTAGAAACCCTTGCCAATTCCTTCTACAGTTTAGTGGCTAGATTTTGGAATCATCTGCTAAAAATTAGAACTACCAAAGAAATCACTTCATTTAAATACACCTCAAGAAATCATTGCTTGCCCCAGACTAACTGAACAACCTCTTTTTTCATGTATAAGTTATTCTTAGAAATCAATTGCTTTAATTTATGCTGTGTTCATATATTTATTCAGTCTGCACTAGTAATAGTTTGTGCCATTTGCATATTTCTTCACTCTTCACTAGTATTTAGTTTGTACTGTTTTCTTCTTCAGCATTCACTAGCATTGGTTTATGGTGATTACTTACTTGTTCACCAGTAACACATAATACATTACCAAATTGTTATAATGACCAGCAGACCAAAATATTAAGCACTCTTCTTACAAATAATTCTTTTTTCATGTGTTGAAGCTCCTCCTATTCATGGAAGGTCGTGGAAACCTCTTACTCCGATTATAGATGGAGTTGAAAGGGTTTCAGAGGATGCAGAAAATATGAGGCTACCAGCAGCAGTCATAGTTGCTGAGGTATGTTTTGTGATTTTATTTCTAATGGCTCTTTTACTTTTCGATTATTATTCACAGAAGTTAAACTTCTCAGATTTTTTTTTCTTTATCGTTTTATGCCAAGTTTGTAATTTGCTGATCTCATCATGTTTGAAGTCAAAGGTTTGAACTCTTATATGAGCGTGTCAGTCACTGCTTACAATATCCTCCAACCTCAAGGAGTAGAATTTTTATTTCAGGTTTTTCTCCCTTCAAAGGGCTGTTTTTCACCAAGTAGCATCCTTTTCCCTAGCTCAGAATCTTGTGTTGCCCATCCATTTTCTCTGTTAATTTTTCTGTAAGGAATTTCTGCCAAAATTTAAGATCAAAATTATTTACCAGAGTGCTTTGAATTTTGATTCTTCAATTCCAGCTGGATCATTTACTGGTTTCATAAGTTCCAGTGGTTCACTGTTACCTGGAACAATTAAACTGTTTTATTATTAAAAAAAGAAGAAACAGCAGCATTCAAAAGTTGTTACTATTCATTTTCTTCCTTTCTAATTTAAGCTTGTAGTCTCAGCAGTTTTATTTTGAACGATTTTTTACTAGTGAGTCATTTGTATGTTTCAAGAACAGTAGTTTTTGCACTGATTATTCTGCTATGTTTGACAGGCTGCCTATGTTCTAAAACCTTTGGCACATCTGTTGGCAATGTGGCGCTATGGACAGAAATCTTGGAAACCTTGGACAATTTCTTTGTGTATTGACATGGCAAGGTATGATTTTATTTAATTTTTTGTCTTTGAATATATTAAGTTATAGTTTTACTTATTTCAGCTGTTTTGAAGTGACAGCTTAGTTTTCAATTCATTATGGATGTTTCAGATTTAAGAAAAAACACACAGAGACACGACTTTCACTTGAGTGGTTTGTTGTAAAATGTTTAAGTATTATTTTAATATGGACATTATCTCTGAGATGTGTACTTCATTGATATTACATTTATTGTAATAAAATATTGTGAAAATTAATCAGAACAGGGAAATTTTTTCATAATTTTCGCAGTGGTTGGCAACAATATGCTCCAGGTTTTTTTTTTTATAATTAACTCCCGTACATTTTGTGCATTGTTTGCATTTTGATTCACAGATAATTACTCTGCATGATGTCCATATTAGGATAAAAGTGTATTTATTTGAATGTGTTAATTTTGAGTAATTTTTTTAGGTTTCTTTGTGAGATTAGTGGTGAACTGTACTGTATGTCTTCAGTTGATGCAACTCCCAGAAAGCTTAGTGTGATTGTAGGATTGTCTAAGAATACTTCTATGACATGGAGTTAATTACTTGGTGTCAGTGTAGGCATTATAAATAGAATTATTCAGTGAAACATGCAGACTGGCTCGAAAAATGAGAGGAACTGTGGCAGAAAAACGAAAACTATGCCAACCTTTGAGAAAGCAAATTAAACTCCAGGCTCACTGCTCTAAACTTGGCTTGTAAATTGTGGGGAAAGGGAATTGAATTTGCATGTGTCAAATGTTTGTTGCAGACTTATAGCACTGGAAGGAAAGCTTGCAAACCTAATAGGTAAAATGTGCAGGAAATGTCTCAAATGGGCATATAGTAATCAGGATTGGACAATAGGTCAGTGGAAGAAGGTTCTCTGATGATAGTCACTTTAAAGTGCAGGGGCAGATGGTTTTATATGTAGAGTGAAGTAGGAGCCAAAAACTTCAGAACATTTGCAACAGACTATAAATAACCCACTGAAGAAGATATTTTCAGGATGTTTCATGCATGAAGGACCAGGAGCTATAGTACTAATCGATTGTATTATGAAAGCTGAATAGTACATCCAAATACTTGAAAGGAGAGTGGTTCTGTAAGAGCCCTATCTGACTGACAGGACTGACAGGGTAGCCGAGGGATAGATTTGGGTTCGTTGTGGACTTTAACTGTGGTGGGACTCTAGAGGAGAGTTTAACTAACCTCGTGGCGTTCTTGCAGCTGTAGAAGTCTCTTCTATCTTGATGATCTTGAGCTCTTGCGTCTTGTGGGCTAATTAATAAGATGTAATTTGTCAGGAATAATATGACACCAGCCGATTAGTAGGTTCGGCAACCAGGATAGGGGAAGACTGGTACGTGTTAGATGACCAGCTGATATTCTATCCTATTATGAATGATAACAGGCATCTAACGGTTATGAGGTCCCATTTAATGTCATTGAAAGCCGTGAACATACAGCCGATAACATGACTGCTAGGATCCTCCCGACAACGCCTATCTAAGATGCTAATTGCATCTTACTGAGTAACAACTCGTAGACTAATGGATTATTGTATAATTGGATGGCAAGCTAAATGGCTGATGGTATGCCGCCCCCGTGATCTTGCAGGGCCTACATGGTGAACAGACTTGAGCGAAGAGAGTCGGTTTTACTGTTAGAAACCCATACTGGCTGATGAAAGCTACCCGCGGAGAATGAGCTATCTACTCGTCGATGACTGCCCGCAGAGTGAGAGCTAATAATTCGTTGCTACCTCGAAGGTGAACTTTATTGACGTCAGAGAGTCAGTTCCAACCAGTAATATCGATCGAGTCAGCGTCTCAGCACATTGCTAACAAACAATACTGCGCTCAGCTCGGCGCGTGCGAAGACTGGCCTGCTCGCTACTGAAATGAATTCCAATAAAATATTCTAATTTCCTTTAAATAAACATATATCCATTACGATCCTGACAGTTCGTGAGTTGCAGAAAAGGTGACGGATTTTTTCAGCAGGATTTTGCTCCTTGTCACAGTTCAAACAGAATGAAAATATTCTTCATCTGTAATAATATTTTTGCATTAGAGTGGCTGGGGAACTTCCCTGACATTCCAAAGAAAACATATGGTCTGTTTGCAAAATGAGATTCGCGAAACTCAACTGTTCCACAAAAGTCCGAATGATTAGATTGTGGTTTCATGGTGATGAACTTAAAAATATGTGCTAAATCTTGTGGAATCAATGCCAAATCACACAAAGCAACTTATACAATAGAAAGGAGGACATATTAGCAACTAAGAATGTTTTAAGGATTTTATATATGAATAAGTGCAAAATAAAAAATGTGTGTGTTACTGTTATATTCCATTAAATTACACAGGACTGTATATACAAAACTCTTGTCAGTACTTGCCTATTTTGTCCTTTTCATGAACCAGATTAATGAATTGAGTTGATTTGGTGAGTAGCCTTGTGTGATGAGTATCCAACTAACATTGTTGTGAATAAAATCTTTCAAGCATTTTAACTGTGTTTTGTTCACCTGTTCCATAAAAATAATATGGATATGGAAAGTAAACAAATCATCAGTACAGATGAAGGCATAAACAAGTAAATGCAAACACACTTTGCAATATATTTGTATAAATCTTAATCATGTATAGAGGTAAGACATAAAACAAAGGAATCAAATTTATATACACTAACACTTCAAACATGAGTAAGACCTTAGATAAACAAGATGGGAAGGGTAGGTATTGCAATGGTGGGAGGTAGGGGAAAATGAGACAGTCGATAATTACAAGAAACTATAACATCTGGAAATGCTCCATAAAGCAATCAAATGGAAAAAAATTGCATGAGAAAAAAAATATGTACAGTATAATATAAATATAAATTAAAAATATATGCAGTAAAAATAAATGATAGGTTTATGGTTGGGAACTTACCAGATGTTAAGACGAGGAAGGATGCCTACTGTCATGAACTTTTTAATAGGCTCGTTCCCATCTGGAATTCAGAAGGGATATTGGTATCAGGAAAAACCCGGACAGCTCTCACTGTTGAACAGTTTTTGAGTTTGTTGGGAATTGGATGGTCTAGGTTGCCAGTATAAACTCTGCATGTGGTCATTCATCCAGATGCACAGTTATTTAGTTGGGAGACCTATGTGGGCCTGCACTGTGAAGACAGGTAAATTGTTAAATGAGTTATGTAATGTACAAGTTCCAGTTAAACCTCCATCCCAATTTGACCCACTTCATATTCCCCAAAACTATCCCCTCCTCCTATTCCAGGGGTTGCTTACATCTACCCTATCTGCACCATAGTTCCACAACTCCATTCACCTTCCAACATCAGCTCCATTTGAAATCCAAGCCTTGAGAGAACTTTCCAGGAACAGGAAAATCACCATCATCCCAGCTACAATGGCCGTGGATCACAGTGATTACGAGGCGGAGGCAATGAGATAGCTTTCCAACGTCAACACCTATCCTCCACAGTCCACAGCTTCCTCTATTTCTATTTGCCAAGAAAAATTCATTTCCTTGGCCTTTCATCACAGTCCATTTTACTCTTCAAAATCCTTTTACATCTACCATGTGCCCTCTAAACAAGTTCTACAAAGTTTGCAACGCCGAATCAATTTTGGCTTTGATGGATCAACCATGTGTGCAGAATCTTACTTCCCATAACAGACAGTGCCAAGTTCCTGGGGCATTTATCCACATCCCCCACTCTTGTACCTCCAGACTCCTACCTTCTCTCCCTTGATGTCACCTCTTTCTACACAAATATTCCCCTCTTCAGGGCCCTAAGTCCCTTGAACACTTCTTAATTATGTGCCCAGTGTTGCCAGCTACTTGGCTTTGAATGTCCGTAGATGGCCGCTATAATTTCCGTAGATTGGGTACAAAAATCCGGAGACTCACTAACTAAAAGACTAAAACAATAATTATTGAAGAGAGAGTCAAAATTAAGAATACTTTTCATTTCAAGGTCTTTAAAATTCGAAATACAAAATAATATTCTACATTGAAAGTCATAAATATCTCTGAACATGTTTTATATATCGTAATTTTCATCGCTACTGCTGCTGCTGTACCTACTCTTTTTTTTGGGGGGGGGGGGGGGGGTACTATTCATTATCTATTTTCTTTGTTGACATTAAATTTAGCATATCGTAGGTAACAGGAAATGTTAAATGCTGCGAACAATTTGACTCTCGGATATTGGTTAAGCCTTCTTGGAAGGCCGTGCCAACAAGCGTGTCACTGTGCATAAAGAGTGTGCCGACAGTTCTTTTAAGATCTATAAAATCTATAATCAAACAAAATATGAGCTTTATTTCAATTGTTTGTTCACATGAGTGGTTGCAAGGAAACGATTAACAGTTATTGACAATTCTGTAATGCATTAACACTATACGCTCAAAGTTTAACAAAACTCCAATATAAGGAAAAATCAACAAATTGTAAAAAATACAAAAAATCCGTAGATATTTTAACAAAATCCGAATATCCTAAATTTTTATAATAAATCCGTAGAAATGGCAGCACTGTATGCCCCCCCCCCCCTCCCCTCACACAGACAGCCTCCCCAGTACATCCTTTATCCCATCCTTGGTTCACTTCATCCTCTCCAAAAACTACTCCTTCAACTCCCAACTTTATCACCAGATACACAGCACTGTCCTGGGTATGTACCTCATCCCATTTTATACCAGCCTTTTCCTGGGTCATCTGGAAAAGTTCCTGAACAGAGTACAACTCTGCCCCCGTTGCATGGTTCAGACGCATATATTATTTATGATCTGGACACCCAGTGAAAACTGCCTCTTAGATTTACTCAGATCACTTAATAATAGCCATCCATCATCATCTTTACCTGGACTTACTCCCATACACATCACCTTTCTTGATTTTGACAGAAAGGCAGCTTATATACCTCTGTTCACATCATGCTTACAGATTTACAGCAATTTCCAAGAACTCCCAAAATCTAACATAAGTTTTCATTTCCCACTGCTACCCCACTAATCTTGTACAAAAACAAATCTCTCTTGCTACTGCCAACTGTTTGCACAACTCCTATTTTGCAGTCCAAAAAACTGAGCACAGTCCCCACATTCATCACCCACCACTGTTCTAACACAGGAGAATCTTTTACTATTATTGTACCCACTACTTGCACAACTATAAATCTGATTTGTTCCATCGTTGTATCAGTCTTTAGATCAGATTTTGTTAGGCGATCAGCTCAGCACGGGGGTTAGTGCTAAACCGATCTTTCTCACCTGTAACCGTTATTCTGCCTTGAATAATTTTAGTCTGTGCTTTGCAACTTTAACTTGGTCACCACCTGATTTGATTAAACCCCAAATTAGGAAAGGTGACAGTCAATAAAAGTCACTGATAAATGCTGATAGATGTTCACTATTTTCTTCAATTTTAAACAAAGTCACAAAACTAAATTGGCAATCAAAATCATCTCTAAAGAATTTTATTTGCAAATTCGATTAACACATTCGAGACAGACCAACCTCACGACACCTAACTAAATTTATAGTTACATGAGGTGTTCTAACTTCGCCACATCCTAGTCTCAAAGTTCCACACGCTCGCCCGAGATTTACATCTGCCCAGTTGTGTGCCCAATCAGCACCACAAAGAAGCGTAGTCACGCTCTAACTGAATCTGGAAGATTGGGGAGTGAGGAAAGCCCAGGGCTGCTATATATAGAAACACCTGTGGGAACATAACTTTTTTCCTATTCACTTGAGAACAGTCCCATGATCTGATCAGATGTCGTATCTCAAGCTTGGGAATTGCATCATACTTATGACCATGGTGACTTAAAATATTCCTATTGCTCTGAAAAATTGACAATCGCTAGTTTGATTAAAAAGTGTTAACTTTGATCCTTATAAAAAAATTTGTAGCTTCAGTAGTTTTTCTGTAAAAAATTATTTCCTGAGATTCCCAAAACTTTTTAATAACTTTTACAATTTTACAGCTACGAAACTGAAATAACTTTTATTTTACTTCTAATTGACTATACTTTCATTTGATATCAAGGAAGGCATGTTTAGGCTACTATTTTCAAAAGGATGAAATAGAATTCGTCAACAAAAATAGAATTTAACTAATTAATATTTCCTGAGCTATCAATATGATAGTGGCTTTAAACAATTCTACGTGTTCCAAGATGATTACTGAGCAAATTTGAAGTCTCTACCTGCTTTCTCCGATTTATTATGAATTTTTAAAGTAGACGCTGCTTCAAGATGGTGCAATAAGATATACAGCTTGTTCAGATACTTTCTCAAAACTGTAAAAATCTGATTTCTAGCTTGAATTAACTTAGTAACTGACTTTAAAAATGATATGCAATGCTATTCAATATAACTTGTGGTTCTGAGAACAAATTTTGCAAAATTTTTATGTTGAGTTACTATTAGAATAGAGATTAGTTTTTGGATCATTTTCACTTTGATGACATTTTAGAACAAATTAGGAGGGTTTTTGTCCTACAGTAAATTCATGTAAATCACACCTAAATTATATTAGAGGCTGTTGGGGAGGGATTAAAACATAGGTGGCCAATAAGGAATCATTAGAAAAATATGGTGGAACAAATCATAAATACCAAACATGTTGGTGATATGACATGGTATGTAAAGATAAAATATCCCCAACACTTACCAATGTTGAAAGGAGGAGGGTAGCAGTGACAAAAACACTCTACAAATATATATGGGAAGTGGGTGATGCTAGAGACTATCTCACAGAAAGACTGTAAAAGGCATATAAGTTGATGCCTCCATTGCTCCAGCTCATATATAGGCCTCACTACTAACCCACTTGCTATCAGAATGAATGGCCACAGGCAGACAGTATGTACTAACAATGAGGCCCATCCAGTTGCAAAACATGCCAGTTCCCACAAACTGAATAATTTTAACATCTGTTTCTCAGTTAGGGCGATCCGAGTTTTCCCTGATAACACAACCTCCTCGAACTACGTAGATGGGAACTAGCCTATCAGCATATCCTGGACACCAGACATCCTCCAGGCCTCATCTCCAATAAATTCCTCCCATCAGACCCAGCACTCTACTATTTATATTTCTATATTCTTATACCACTTTCAATGATAATATACCGTCAACAGTATTGATTATCGATCCAATATTTGAGCTTCGCCCTCCCTCCTGCACTACCTTCTGTGTTGGCTATGCCATTCACCAGACGGCCTTCTCTGTGTACACGTCTGACTCCGCCTGGTGTCTCACTTCTGCACGAATAAGGCTGTATGCCGAAATATTGCGATTTTCTTGTGTGTTTTTTTTTTTTTATTGTGTTCATCGTTCACAGCAGCCTTCATTTGTGGTAAGTGTTGGGTCATATTTCCTTATCCTTCCTTGTATAAAACACCCACAACATTTTGCACTTACTTATGAAAATAGAAACATGTTACTGGGCTTGCACAGGTAGCTGAGGTAAACGCAGTTACATCAGTGGAGGTTTTGTCGGTTAAGATCAGAGTGGAGATGGTGGAGGAGCAAAAACAATATCAGTTAATTGCAGGAAAGATAGTAAACAAAAGAAAATAAAAAAGTAACAGATAAAAGGAAAAAAAATATTAAATGTAAAAGAAAAATATTAAAAAAAAAAAATATCGCTAGTGGTATTGTACTAATAGATTATGGAGGGTGGATGCATATTTCATGTTTTGCAGTGAGGCTTTTTACGAGGGAAGGAGCCGTAGGGGGGTTTAGTAGCATCAGAGGATTGGTATTTGTGCACAAGTATATTTTAAGGTGGGTTTTCTGCTGAAGGTGTTGTGGAATGGATAGTAGGGAGAATGCAATGCATTTCAGAAAAAGATATGGGAAAGTTGTTGCCACAAAGAAGAATCTTAGTCAAACAAAGATTGCAAGCTAGGAGAGAACTGGAGGTTTTGGGTTGTGTGTTTCAATGTGCTGTACAGTTTTTGGCTTGGGATATCTGTTTATATACCAATTACAGAGCATAATTATGGGATATAAGAGCTTTTGTCATCATATTGAAGTAAAGGATTCTTGGTCAGAACAGATGCATCGGTATCGGATGACTAGATTGTAGGGAATGGAATGTTTTGTACGATTTGGGTGGCAGTTATCAAAGTGGAGTTATTGTAATAGGTTCTTAGCTTGAATTTGGACAGAGGTGTGTAAGTGGCCATTACCTGCAGAAATGTCTACATCAAGGAAGGTGATCAGGGTGTGAGGGGAGAACCATGTGAGGTTTAGGGAATTGATGTTCATAGAGTTCAGGAAGTCAAGAATGAGGTTTTCATGGTGGGTCCAGATCATAAAAATGTCATCTATGTATCTGAACCACAAAGTGAATTGTAAGGCTTTTTTAAGAAAAGATTCTTCTAAAAGTCTGGGCCTAAGACTGTGCCATACGAATTCCCATGGTACATGTAAGATCGCAAAATGAAATAACTTTTGGTTAGAATAAAGTGTGTCAATGAAATGAGCAAGGGAGTGGTGCTAGGAAGATTTTGTGGAGAGCACAGGTCAAGCTAATGTTAATGGGTAGTAAGATCCTGGCAGTTGAGGATATTGGCGTAGAGAGAGGTGATGTCTGTAACAACCAGGAAGTAATCTTTAGGTAGAGGTGTGAGATAGGTTTTAGACAAAATCCAGCAACACTGCCATGTCGTCAGTAGCTCTCCCACTCTTGATCCCACCCTGTCTGGCATCACTATCATGCACAATGTTGGTTCAACAACTGTTTGTGATAGAAATGCCGAGCACCTCTACCACTAAATACAAAATTCGTTTTTTTAACGTGAAAGGGGCTCTGCCTATAGACATTCATTGACAATTCTTGGAAGTGTATCATGAAAAGTGTATAACTGTTCAACATGTCCGCAAATGATGTAGGCAGTTTACAGGTAGTCTTGTGGACATTCATTTTGAAGAATGGAGCAGAATACCTTCGATTTCAGATGAGGCAATCTGAAATGTTGAAGGAGATTAGAAGACTACAGGATCACTATCCATGAGCTTTCTCTTCAGGTTCCTAAAATTTCTCTTACCTTAATTTAGAAGATATTGACTGAAAATTTGGGGTATGAGAAGATGTGTTCATGGTAGGTCTCACGAATACTCAAAAAGAGAGAGAAAGAAAGAGAGAATCATAGCAGCAATAGGCCAATTTCTGCCATTTTTCATAAACAATGTGAAGAAAAGAAGAAGGAATTCTTGGATTCCATTGCTACTGGTAATGAATTGTGGGTGTTTTATTTCACTTAGGAAACAAAGTCATGACAACTGTCTTTTGGGATCCAAAGGATATTTTGCTAATTGGTTTTGTGCCTCCTGGGACAACATTAAACTCAAACAGGTATTGCAACAGAACAAGAAATTTCAGATGGGAGATCCAGAACCACCGGAGTATCGCTCACTCTGCTTCACAATAACACTTGACCCCAAGTATCTCATCAAACAGAAGACCTGCTGAAACAGTTTGGATGGACTGTGGTAATCCCCTCCCCCCTATTTTATAGGCTAGACCTAGCACCTAATGATTATCACTTATTTTCACAATTGAAGGAACACTTGGGTGGACAAAGCTTCATCTCTGACTGAAGTTAAAGAAGAGGTGAATTGATACCTTACTGGGTTAGCGGCGGAATGTTATGGTATGTGGAGCATCCACAAAAATGCTTGTATCGGAATGGCAATAGAACAATGTTTAAGCTTTCAACTGATGAATTTGGTTTTGAAAATAAATGTTGCTATCTATTTTTAGGAAATACTATATGCTCTTATATATGCAAGAGAAAGCTTGGGTTATGTGTATTTTTAAATTGTTAAAGCAACATGTTTAAAGTATTTATGAGGGGGTACCCAAAAATAACCGGAATAGCATTGTCGTGGGCAGAACTTGTGTAGTACGCGTTTTCTGCCGCTAGGCATTTATAGCACAACTCATTGCCATTCAGTGCCACCTATGTTGTCAACTAGGCTTGTTCTGTTCAGTGATTGTTTTTGCTAGCACTTTTTTTGTTATTGTTTTGTTTTTGGTGATGGCAAGTTTAAGTGAAGAACATGCAGCTGTGAAATTTTGTTTTCTACTAGGTAAAATGTGCTACTGTAACTGTTTTAATGTTGAAAACAGCTAACAAAGATGACACTATGGGAAAAACTCAAGTGCATGAGTGGTTTGCTCGGTTTAAAAATCATGACATGTCGATTGATGACAAAACTCGTTCTGGACGTTCATCAACTGCCCGAATCGATGAAAATGTTGAAAAAATTCAAGAATTTGTGCTCTCAGACTGTCAACAGACAGTTGATCAACTGTCGGAAATTAGTGATCAGTGTTCGTCAAAAAAGACCCAATTTGAGGCAGACTGGTTCTTCCACCAAGACAATACAACTGCACACAGCTGTCCCTGCTAGGCAATTTTTGGCTAAAAATGGCATCGTTCTGCTGCCTCACACACCTTACTCGCCTGACCTGGCTCTGTGTGAATTTTTCTTATTTCCATGCATGAGAAGGAGCATGAAAGGACACCGACTTTACCAAATTGAAGAGGTCAAGAAAAATTAATGGAGGAGGAGCTGTCAGCCATTTCTAAAGATGACTAAAAAAATGTTTTGAACAGTGGAAGCACTGGTGGGACAAATGTATTAGTTGTAATGGAGAGTATTTTGAAGGGGTTAAGTTTATTTTGTAAAAAAGTTGAAAATATATAGCCTTTAAAAAATAATTTCAGTTTTTCTTTGGTACCCCCTCCTATATAGGTTAACAAAAAAAAAAAAAATGACCTGCATAGAGGCCAGGCCACCAGATTTTTTTTAAAAAATATTTTTTTTTATTTTAATCAAAAAACTATAACACTAAGAGAAGTAAAGGATTGGGTCAGAATTGCTTGTTAAAGGCTTGAAATGTAAATATCTTGACATAACGTTTGACGGTAAACTCAACTGGGCAAAGCACATTGGGCAGGTAATAGGAAAAGGTTACAGAATCCTTCATTTAGTGGAGAGAGTAATGAGACGATGTACCAGAGAAGTTAGGGAATTGGATTACAAAACTGTCAGACCATTGCTTGAATATAGTGGTACCCACATTTTGAGTATCAGATACAGATGTTGGAGGGCGCACAAAGCAGAGCAGCTAGTTTGTTTGTGGAAATTATCACAGTACCCAGTCAATAACTGATGTTATAAAGGAGCTGGATTGGGAATCATTGGAAGACAGGGAAGGTTAAGAGAGTGCTGGGAATGTAAAAGGCATATTTTGGTGATGATGCTTGGAAGGTTATTGCCTGAACACTTAGGAATAGTGCATGGAAAGGCCATGACCACAAGCTGGCACTTGATCTCATGCATGAGAGTGGAAAAATTTTCTTTTGTGGGTTAGGGTGTCAAGAATTGGAACAAATTATCAAATGAAGTGATGACTAATTGACCAAAAACTCTCAAGTAATTTAAAATTAAAATTCATACATTGCAAAAGTATATGGGAGAGAGGAATTTAACACTCAAGTATATAAGATAATTAAAAAATAATAAGAAGAAAGGGGTAATTAGATGACTGAGGAAATTGCCACCGGAGCATGAGCTCCATTGCAGTTAAAAGTTAATTTTAAAAAATAAGAACAAACTGTAAAGTGCAGACTTGTTTTTGTGGGATCTCATTTCTTTTTGTAAGTTGACCGTACATGAAGCAAAACCATTAAGTTAGGCATTTTTGGTTGTCTGTGTGCACATCTTGCATAAACTAATTAACACATTTCACTTAAACTTCACATAGTGATAGGTTATGTCATCAGTTATAATCTGTTACTTTTTATCCGGATTGTGCCATAAGTTGTTCATGATACAGAGGTCAAGACTTTGTCTTGTATATGTGGACACGGATCAAGCAAAAGCCAACCATTTCAACAAAAGAGTACAGTGTGATAGTTTGTCATATTAGTGATATTTTATGTTATGTCTTGCGGATGTGTCCTCTTGTGTTGAGAAATAATTTAATTGCTCCATAATAGTATCTATCAATTTAATATTGTCTGGTACAATGTTTCTTGCAGTCGAAATGTTTTCAATGATTCTATATATTAAAAAAAAAAGTCTGCCTCTCCTATGCTTGGGCAGTGTGATTTCACACTGCTACTTGCCATTCGGGAGGACCGGGGTCAAACCCGTTTCGGCCATCCTGTCTGAGGTTTTCCGTGGTTTTCCTCAGACACTCTAGGCGAATGCTGGGATGGTTCCTTACAAGGCCGACCTTCCATCCCCCCTCCCTCCCCGTAGTGTAGTAGGCTGAAAAGGATCTCTGCGATCCTCCAGCAGCCCGCCTCCCAGCCTTCAGCTGGGAGGAATGAAACAGTAAAAAAAAAAAAAAAACCTCTCCTAAAGCTGTGCTGAGATAGGTGCAGCCACAGATATGTATGAGAATATGTGGTGTGGTGTATGTACCTTTGTAAATTATTTTTACTCTTGAAACAGAATCATTACATGGTTTGTGTCCATTATTAATAAATTAATTATGTAGGCTACTTCTGTTCTATTCCTAAACCTCATTATTTATCCCTGATGTTGTTTCATCACAAAATTCATACCAAATTTCAATAAATTAATGTTGGTAATTTCCAAGTTGAAGTAAAAAAGATCTAGAACTATTTTGGTCCACGTGAACAAAGTCACAGGCAGTGTTAATTTTATGTGTTTGGCTTAAAATAAGAGGGTAATGTGAGCAGCTACCTGGTGAATATATAGGTCAACATAGAATGAAGATATATGTCAAAGACTCTGCCTATTTGGTACACAGAAAAATAGAGGTTTTATATCATTATAAGGTGGATGAGGAATTGTGTGCTGAAGGCATAAGTTGCAAATATCTTTTTTTTATATAGACTTAGTTGGGAAGAGCAAAGGGAGAGGTTTGATAGTCCTGCCTCTACTGTAGAGGATGTTGAAGAGTAAATGTACTGGAATCCAGAACCTTGGTCAGGCCCACACTTGAATATGGTCAGGTAGGATGTGACTACATACATTAATTGTAGGGGCAACTAGATTTGTTTCTGAAGATTATTGTGTAACACAGTCAGTGACTGATATGATATAGATCAGTGGTTCCCAATTAGTGGTATACAAATCCCCAGGGGTACGTGAGGTTGCTTCAAGGTTTATGTGTGGTTATCTCTTTGCTAAGGTGAACACAAAGCTAACCGGGGGAAAAAAAAAAAAATGTGCAAAAATTACTACTGCCGAAATATATTTTAAGGCAAACTGTGTGTGTGTGCTTTATATTATTGTAATGCTGTGTTAGTTCGAAGTACTCAACTGGGATGCATGCATTTCAGCAATGCATTTATTTATCATTTCAGCTATTGTCTAGTACAATCTTTCTTGCAGTCAACATGTTTGCAGTGACTATATAAAAAGGTCTGTATCTTATAAAGCTATCACTGGTAATGGTTGATTGTATGACCAATTGTACAAAGTGTGAAGAGTGAGAGAGATATTGATACGATCGTAGAAAAATAATTGATTGGTGATGTGACAATTGGTGATTATTACGTGTGTGCATTTTGACTGGACGTGTGATTGTTACAGATAGTTATTGTTTTCGAAAGTGACAAGAAATTACGTGTCGTGTCGAAGTTGAATAACTAGATAGAACTAAGCTCGGCCACCCATCAGTACGTGACCAGAGGAGCCGCACAGATGGGTGACGAGGAAAGGCTGCCTTGCGCTTCCGTGCCGCGCGCGTCGAGCGTCTCAGTGCCGGCGATCGTTATGACAAGTGCGACAACGGATAAGGATATGGCAATGGATGAAGACGCTACACCAGCCACTGTGTTTAACATTCAGCGAATACACGGTGATGTGTACTCGGTGAGTAAAGAATTAACACCAAGAAAGCGTCCCACTACTCCGCCAGAGAGGACATACAATAAACAGCCACGTGCCGTCAACTACAGAAACAATGAGGTGAGCAAATCTAGTGGAGTCAGTCTAGCAGTGTCGAAACTAGGTACAGCCAAGAAACCAAAGAAAGCTAAGGCACAAATTAAGAAGACCATGGAAGCCACCGACAATACTACAGCCTCGGTCTCCGGGCGGAATGGAGTAAGAGGGCGTCATTCCCAGGGTCCCAAGAGCAATGAGGATAACCACACTTGCCAGAAAATTGTGGAACCAGGTGACGAGGGCTTTGTCTTCCCTCGCCGTACAGCGAGGCCACCACCAACGCTTGACCCGGAAAGGATGGAAACAACCAATCCTTTCAAACCAATTCAGGACGATTCATCAGAGATTACCAGAAGTGCGCATATCCCACCAATTGTTGTGCAGTTTGAAGAGAATTATAAAACTCTGCACGACAAAGTGGGTGACGTCGTGAAAAACCCTTTCTCAGCCAAATCGGCTGGAGGGGACAAAATAAAATTCACACTTACAACCGTTGAAGACTTCACAGCAGCCACCGAGATGTTGCAAGCTAGCAACATTCCTTACTATACCTTTCCGATTGGAGCAGTGCCACTTCTGAAGGTGGTACTCCGTGGGATTCCCCGGACTATGGCCACTGACGACATCAAACTCGAGCTAAAAGATATGGGCTTCAATGTCCAGACAGTAGGTTCAGCTGCACCGCCCAGGAAGCAATGAGGTCATGCCTCTCTTCCTTGTCGTTCTTCCTGACATCCCTGAGAATAGGCCCATCTTTAAGGTGGAGAGCATCTGCCACCTCAAGATTCAAACGGAAAAACTGAGAGCTACAGCTGGACCCACTCAGTGTTTTAATTGTCAACATTTTGGTCATGTGGCCAAGCACTGTAAAATGCCTCCCGCTTGTGTAAAGTGTGCCGGCCCACATGAAACAAAACAGTGCACGTTGAGAAAAGGACACGACGCAGCTAAGTGCTTGAACTGTGGGGGCGGCCATGTTGCGTCCTATAGAGGCTGTCCAGTGTACAAGAAGGCACGAGATCGCCAGAGAGGCCTACCAGCCAATAGTGATACCGCCAAACAACACCACAAGAAGGATCTACAGCCACCGGCAGAAAATTTACAGAGTGTCTCCGCTATCCAGCATCAACAAACAAATACTTCCTCTCCGCCGACTGGCAAAGAACAGACGAAGCCCACTAGGAAGCATCCAAAGTACCAGAAACACAGAAAATCCAGTGAGACTGACGGTCGCCTCTTTTCGGAAGTTGCGGGTCCACAGTCGGCCACTGCTGCAACTTCTGACTCCAATCTGGTCGACCAACAAGAACATAAAAACCCGCAGAGCTCCTGCACAGAAGATCTGTTAAACAACCAACCACGACATTGGCCTCCCTCAGCTGCTCCAGTTTCGGCGGAATCTGAAGGACTGAGTAAAATATTGGAGACTGTCCTAAATATGTTGGTCAGTCTAAACAAGCGGCTAGACCAGATGACCACGGACATCTGCGCTGCAGTGAAGACAGCTCTAGCTACTCCCAAATGCAGTTGTAATCTTCATTATGGATAGACGACCCCAATTCAATAGCCTCTCTTTCTGCATATGGAATGCCAATGGCATTCATGGACAGACCGTGGAATTCCGGCAGTTCATTAGGGAACAAGACGTAGATCTATGTCTTGTCACCGAAACCCACCTAAAACCGGGACTGAAAGCCTCAGTAGCCAACTACTGCTGTTATAGATATGATCGTCCAACTGCAAAAGGTGGCGTGGCTATCTATGTCAAGAGAAGCATTCCACATCACGAGATCTACATTCCGCCCCTGCAGTACATTGAAGCTGTCGGCATTGAAGTGGCCACGACAAGAGGACCACTGACCGTAGTTTCTGCCTATCGGCCTCCTAGAAGGGAAACAGCAGAGGCTGATTTTAATACCTTGGCAAACATCAGAGGCAAGCTGTTCATCGGAGGTGATCTCAACGCCAAACACACAGACTGGAACAGCAGAGTTAACAACCCTTCAGGTAACATACTACGGAGAGTCGCCAACAGACACCAATATGTGTGTGTGGGGACCCGAAGAACCCACCTACTACCCAGCTCACCGCGGACGTCCGGATGTTCTCGACGTGGCAGTCACTAAAGGAATCACCGGATTCGTCGCGGCATCCACGCTTAACAGGCTGTCCTCTGACCATTGCCCAGTCATCGTGGAGCTAGAGTCCGACCTAATCCTAAATGCACAACAAAAGCCGGAATTCAGGAAAACCGATTGGGGCAGATACCGTCAGATAGTCTCAGCAGCACTACCGGACCGCCCGGCAGAGGATATAGACTATGCTCTGTCCTTCTTCGAGCACACTGTCAAGGAGGCATCAGCAGCGACGACTCCGAAGAGGTGCCTCACCAAGAACACTTCACGCCAGCTCCCGCCCCACCTCCTAGCGGCTATTCGGCACAAAAACCGAATAGCTAAGGAGTGGAAGTTGACGAGGAACTGCCGACACGCGAAGACTGCTAAACCGAGTCCAGAGAGAATTGAAGGTGTCGCTGGCAGAGCACCGGAGCAGAGAATGGGAGGCTCGTGTTTCGATGCTGACCCCAGGTGATGGGACGCTGTGGGCAGAGACAAAGAAATTCACTAGGCAGCGATCTCGACTCCCGCCCCTACACGGCGAACGGGGCCCAGTCTATCGCCCAACCGACAAGGCAAACGCCCTAGCAGATTTCCTTCGAGAGGAACTTCCGGCCATCGGAAGTGGAAGACCAGTTGCAAGTAGAAGAGGTACATCGCTGCCTAAACACCTATCTGCAGGCTGAGGAAGGGGACGACGAGGAAGAAATTGACACCATCACTCCGGAAGAGGTTGCGAGCTGCCTAGCCACACTTCACCCAGATAAAGCACCTGGTCATGATCGTGTCTTCAATAGCTGTCTCAAGAATCTACCACCGCAAGCGTCAACTTACTTGGCAGGAATATTTAACAACATTCTTCGCACTCAGCAATTCCCCCAATGCTGGAAACATGCTGAAGTTGTGGCAATACACAAAAGCGGGAAGGACCCGCACCTACCTCAAAGTTACCGGCCAATAAGCCTCCTGCCATCTATAAGCAAAGTCTTTGAGCGGTTATTGCTCAAGAGGCTAAATCATTACATCGAACGGAACGAGATTATCCCCCATCACCAGCTCGGCTTTCGCCGCAATCACTCCACCACGCAACAGCTCATGAGGGTGGTTGAAGCAGCGACAAGGGCATTCAACGAAAAACAATACTGTGGCCTGGTGCTTCTGGATATCGCCAGAGCATTCGACTCTGTGTGGCATACAGGTCTGCTACTCAAATTATACGAACAAGGCTTCTCAGGCAGACTAGTAAAGCTCCTTATGTCATATCTCACTGGCCGCACCTTTTGCGTTCGTGTAGGCGAGGCCACTTCAACTGTGAGGCGAATCCTTGCTGGGGTACCGCAGGGCTCTGTACTGGGACCAGTGCTCTATGCGCTTTTCACCGCTGACGTGCCTACCGCTCCCAGAGTTCTTACTGCCACCTATGCCGATGACACGGCATACTGTACGGCAAGCAGAAGCTGTGCCCTAGCAACTAGGCGTCTGCAAGAAGTCCTTCGATCAACTGAGGACTGGGCGAAACGGTGGAGGATAACCATCAACGCCACAAAAACTCAAGCCATCATAATCAGTAAGAGACGCACTCAAAACCTTCCACCCCTTCGACTTCACAACGAGACGATCCCGTGGGAAAATGAAGTCAAGTACCTAGGAGTCACTCTAGACCGGCGACTGACTTGGCGATCCCATATTCAAGATATCAGGAGAAGGGCAAGTGCTAGATTACACGCTCTATACCCTGTGCTGAACAGGAATAGCCTTTTGAAGCCCGCCACGGGAGTAAACATCTATATCACCCTGGTAAGACCAATTATGGAATACGCTTGTCCCGTATGGGGCTATGCAGGCTGCTTCGCACCTTCGGCGCCTTCAGGTGATACAGAACAGGGCACTAAAACGGGCCCTCCACTTACCGAGCAGATTCCCGACTGCAGTTCTGCACGAGACTACTAACATCCCGCTGCTGACGGATCGCTTCAGACAGCTGTCTGCGACGTTCTACGAGCGCGCCCAGAAGACCAGGAACCCGGAAGTCAACTCGCTCGGGCAATACGTTACAGGTATTGACCGTCATAAAAGACCACTCGCTATTCTAAACTAAGAACGCCAACGATAAGCCATACCAAAAGCAAAGTGTTGCTCCTTCTAGATTATGTTGAAGTAAATGTCGAAAGACAACACACTTCAAAATACTCTGCCTGTGATTATCTGGCAGTAAATGGCGTGGCTGCAAAGCTATCACTGAGATTGGAGTAGTGTGAATTTGCACTACTACTTGACATTCGAGAGGATGGGGGGTCAAATCCCGTCCGGCCATCCTGACTGCGGTTTTCCGTGGTTTCCTGCAGTCCTTCCAGGTGAATGCTGGAATGGTACCCTTCAGGCCACGGCCGACTTCCGTCTCCCTTCCCTCGCCATAGATTAGTTAGGCTGAAAAGGGTATTCGTGATTCTCCAACAGCCTGCCTCCCAGCCTTCAGCTATATATGAGAATTTATGGTGTATGTACCTTTGTAAATTATTTTTATTCTTGAAACTACATCGGTGGTTAGCAAGGTTAAGCTCTTTCTTGAAGTGGCACTCGGGAAAGGAAATTGGGAACCACTGATATAAATTATGGATTTGGAGCTGTGAAAGACAGGACATGGGGGAAGAGACAGCTGGGAGTGTACAAGACAGGCTCTGGAGATGGGGCCTGAGGGATATTGGGACAAGTAATATGACTGGTACATCATAGGAAAAGTTGACAAGGGCATGTGATTATTTTATTTCGTAGGTAAGGGTATCAGGGATTGGAACACATTACCAAGAGAAATGAGAAATCATTTTGTGAACTAAATGATCTCAAATTTTGTTAAATTTGTGCAATGGTAATATTGATTGTTCAGAATTGCTAGGTAGTTTAAGATTCAACGTTCCCCAAAGAATTACTCGTCAATCAACAACATTTTCCCTATTGAAATATAAACATTTGTATACAGAAAATAATCCCCTAACAAGAATGTGCAAGCTTGCTAACTGTCATAACAGGGTTAAACTTGGAACAACGTCATTCAACCAAGACAGTTTGTTACGCTCTTTTGTATTAAGATATGAATGAACAAGTAACAGTAAATTTAAATTTGTTTTTGACTTGGTAGTTTTAGTATATTGTAAAAATTTGATTATTCTAGTAATAGTAGACTATAAGCTATTTTTTTATTAAGTTGTTTTGTATGATATTTTGTATACCAACCATTGTGAAATTTTAAAGTGTACAAATGGACCCAAAGTCCGTAAACAAGTAAATAAATAAATAAATAAATTACCAAAAACTCTGAAAGAATTTAAAGTTTAATTTTGTAGCGGGCAAAAGTAGACACATGCAGCTAACGGAAAGAGTGGGTGTGTAGGGAAATTGACACCGGACCGTGCACTTTGTCACAATTAAATTAATAATTAATTAATAATGATCAAACATTTAATTTTCATTTTTAGATAAGGAAATCAATGACAGGGATGTGCTAGACTCTGGACAGCCTAACATTAAACTCCTGCTTTGTGGGACATGGAATCTTCAAGCTGTTAGTTTCTACGTTTGCCTAAAGTTCCAATGATTATTTAGCATGAGCCCTCTTGTCATAGCATTGAACATGTATCCTCAATATCCAAGCCAGTGCTATAGCTGGATTGTTTCTAGCTTGAATAGGACATTACCTCTAACATGACCAAGGTTTTTTACTGAAATATTTTAAAGTGTGTTGGTGTTTTTATGTTCGACTTGGCCCTTCTTCTTTCATCTGTGGTATGTGACAAGTTTATTTTCCATATCCTTTCTTATTATCATTGCATAACACCAGCTCCATTTTCACTAATATCAAATTGTTACCTCACTATGTTTATGATTAAAATTTTATAATTTTAAGTGTTTTGACAGGAAACAAATACTGATAATCAATGAAAAAATGAGGTTAACATGCTGCTGTTACTTATTAACACACTACATTTAACCTATTTCAGATTCGTGTGTTTATCTCCCAATAAAATAATTTTAACTTCCTTTCACAGATACCCCAAATCTATTTTGAAGCTGCAAAAACTTTTTATTTGATAAATTATGAATAAAGTAGCCAATTCTGTATATAATAACTGTTTTGCTGTTATTTTTATTGCTTAATTTTTAATGATGTTAATTGTTCTTCAGCTTGTATGCATACCGTTGTGAGGGAAGAAAGAAGCTACTGTCAAAACAGCAGAGACTAGAGCTATCAAGGAGAACATTATCACTGGTGCTGTACATACTGCGGTCACCATTTTATGAACGACACAGCCGTGATCGATTACGTGCCTTCCTGCTGGCACTGGCCAGGTCTGTGCCTCTGGCTGGTACAGTCTGCAGCCCCCTGGCCCAGTATCTTCCTCTGTGGCAGGACACATACTTTTATGTCTGGTCCTCATAACAGTCATTTGCCCCATGTGCTCCTGATGCCACTGATGTCAATAGGGGCATGCCATTAATAGTTCACTTCCGATGGCTTATTCAGTATATATTTTTTTATGATTGTTCTTAAATGCTTGTGATCAACTGTATAAAATATTTATATGGGAATTGTTCAGTGGATCAAATGGAGGGATTTTTCAATCCCTTTAAAAGTGATTTTTTTATTTTGATTAAAATAAACTTTATTTGTTTCCTGGTTACTTCTGCTTTTGTGTAACTCAAAAATCAATCATAATTGCTAATGTTCCTGGGTTTCTGACTTCTCTCTACTTTTCATATGAGTGCATGCTGAACAAGTTGCTGTATTTTCAGTGATTTGACTTGATTTTTGGAAATGGGAGGAATTATGTTTTCATCTGGCCATCGACTTTTCATGATGTAGTGAAGTCACTTGAGGTGTATAATGAGATGGTTTATAATGAATTATAATCAAATTACCTCCCAATCATATATAATGATTCACGATACATTCCATTTACAATAAAACTTTTGCTGTCATCGAATAATTTAATCAAAAGGAATGAATAATATTTCATTTATCACTTTTGTTATAAAAGATCTGTTTAAGAAAGAGTGACGTAAAATTTCAGTTTTAATTTTATCTTTCTCTTAATTTTTGGAATTAATAGGTGTGGTAATAAATGGCAAGGGAAAAACTATTAAGCATTTGGCCACTGTGATTTTCTCAGTAGTGACTAGTAAAAAAAATAGTCAAAGTAAAAATACCAATAGAATCAATGTAGAATGTGCTCTAAGAAATGGGTTTATTGACACAAGGTTGCAGTATCACTGATGTTTTAGATTTTTAGATTTAATACCCCTTTCCAGCTATCCAACTTTAATTTTTTTCCAAGGTTCCACAAAATCATATCTAGTGAATGCCTGGATGGTTCCTTAAGATTGTCATGGTCAAATTCCTTACTATTCCTTATCCCCAAGCCTCTTCTGACCCTAATAACTTCAGCATCGATGAGCAGTTAAACCATAAAGAAAAATCCTAACTCATTTAAAGCTAATCCTTAACATTCATGAATTCAATGTAGTGATTCCTTAAACTTGAAGAAAATGATTCATGGCTTGTATCATAAAATATACCAGTGTTTACCTTTATTTCTTTTATAGAAACAGAGAAGAGATCCGCTATATGAAACCGGCTATTCACAAATAAATTGTAACATAATATCTGTTACAGCAGCTCTTTTAGTTTACTCTGTTTCAGGTTCTTTTCTAACAGATTAATAATTTCAATCAATGAATGTATTTTGTAAATTCAGACAGACAGCAAAAAGAAGTCGGTTACATACCAATTTGGGGGTGGTGATGGTGTGACAAAACAAACGTAAATACAAAATATTTTTGATGATTCCTCTTATCCGTCCTTATCATTGGGCATGCCAACTGCACCACAACACATAACCAACTCACCTGCCTTAGTTCTTATAAAGGTGTAATTACCACCACCACCAGTCCTAGTCACAAAACCATCTTCCACCCTCCCCCACTACCATCAGCTCTCCACAGCTGCAGGTTACAGTAATATCTTTCCTCCCAAACCTTGCTATTGGTAAACATTTTGCTAATATATATAATTACCAGGAAATAATAGGAGCTAATTAGTGAATGGTTTTACAAAAAAAGGGATGGTGAAATGAACCACCACTTACCTTAGATGGTGGTATCATGGGGTGAACACATAAATAAGCATAAATCACAGGAAAAACCATGAATATTTCGGTACTTGGCCCTTCGTCAACAGGAGAAAATTGGTGAGGGAGGGTGGTGTAGGAGACCGTTTCACAGAATCGGTCTCCATGTCTCCATTCGCCAAGCTCCTATTATTTCCTGGTAACTATATATATATATATATATATATATATATATATATATATATTTAAAAAAAAAAAAAAAAAAAAAAAGTATTGCAAAATGAACCACCACTTACCTTAGATGATGGTTTTGTGGGGTGAACACATTTAAAAAAAAAACAAAAAAAACAAAAAAAACACAAGAACAGAAAAAACAATGCAATGGGTCATTCTGTGAGACCGTATCCTGCACCATAGTTACCAGGAAATAATAGGAGAAATGAACCACTACTTACCATGATGATGGTATCATGGGGTGAACACATAAATAAACACAAAACCTAGGAAAAACAATGGATATTTCAGGACTTGGCTCTTTGTCAACAGGAGAAAATGAAGGAGGGAGGGTGATGTGGGAGACTGTTTCACAGAATGACCGTTAGTCAGGAACATGGTGGGAGTAAATTCAAACAGAAGGCAGGGAGAGGGGGACAGTGAATTGGAGCTAGTACCCGAGAATGCAAAATGGGATAGGAAACATAAATGAAAATTGTTAGCGACTATTGGAATTATACACATCATATTCTCTCTGCGTATCTAACATCTATTTCCAAAATAAGTCTGCTGACAAAGTGTCGTGGAAACATCCAAGATTAGGTCAGTGGCATCAACTCGATTTTATCACACTCAGAGGTGAGGTTTGTGTTTACGTTCTCAATGCCAGAACCTATCATAGCGCAGACTGCGACACTGACAACTGTCAGGTAATGTCCAAAACACTTTATCATTCCATGAGTGATACGATCTATACCATCCACCAACTACAAGAAAAATGCCGTGAATATCGTGTGCCTTCATACATGGCTTTTGTCAATCTAAATAAATCCTTTGATACTGTCAGCCGTACCAGTCTTTATGACATCCTGCACAAATTCGGCTGCCCACCTAAGTTGCTGTCTTTAATCAAGTCCTTTCATGACAACATGTAGGGCTCTGTGATATTTGATGATGAAGCTTCTGTATCCTTCAAGGCAAACAGCAGTGTATGGCAGGGTTGTGTCCAGCACCCACACTTCTAGATTTTCTTCTCTACTTTGCTCTTAGTAGCTTCTAAAAACTGTGATGTTGGATTGAACCTGCACACAAGGAGTAATGGTAGACTTTTTAATATAAGTGTTGAAGTCTACTAAAAAACAAATTGATGTTATTGTACATGAACTCTATGCTGACGATGCGGCTTTTGTCGCTAATTCGGAAGACGAGCTTCAGGAGGTGCTCACCAGATTTTGTCATGCATGTCATCTGTTCTTGATAAGTGTCAGTACCAAGAAGACAGTTGTCATGGTTCAGGGCACAGACCGTCTTCCAAAAATAACATTGGACAGCACCACTCTTCAAGTGGTAGAATACTTCCGGTATCTCAGCTCCATCACTACATTCAACTAGTCCATTCAGAAGGAGTTTGACACATGAATCAGCAGAGCCGCGACAACCTTTGGGAAGGTGCCCACACATGTCTGGAGAAACTGCAAGCTAACACTCTCCACCAAAATTCTTGTCTACCAGACGTGCGTCCTGAGCATCTTATTGTATGCATCTGAGACATGGTCCACTTGTGCCTGGCAAGAGAGACAGCAGAATGCTTTCCACATGCGCTGCCTGCTGTCAGTACTTGCAGTCACATGGCATGAGAAACTAAGCAACAAGATTGTTCTGTCTATTACAAAGTGCCACAGTATTACTGCTATCCTAAAACAAAGACAACCTCACTGGCTTGGCCAGGTCCGTAGAATGTACCCTGAAAGACTACCACGGAGTCGAGCTCAGTCAGATTGCTCATATTAAGAGACCTGTAGGGCACCCAATGCTAAGGTTTAAGGACTCCTGCAAACGTGATTTGGAGAGCTTCGGCATGTGCATTTCTGACTGGGAGGCTTGTGCCAGAACAAGACCCTTATGGCATCGTCATATCGCCGCCGACATCTCCAAACATAACAGAGCCTGGTTGAATAAAATAAAGCAGAAAAGCTTTGTAACAGGGAAAGACATCCACGGAAACCCTATTTCGCGTGTGATAGATGTGACGAGATCGGACTATTTAGCCCAGTTATGGGGAAAGTACGGCCCGCGGGCCAAGTGCGGCCCTTCGGGCTAGTCAATCCGGCCCGTGACATGGTTTTGAATAACCCCTACAATTACACAGAGGACAAAATGTATTTTCTGCATAGCTAGAATAGAATAACGGTTTACTTTCCATTTCGTTTTAAGTACATTATTATCGCATCTAATATTAACTGAGTTTGTGTAGTGTTGTAGTAGATGTCTGTAGATCGGTAGCATGGTGATGTGGAGTACAATGCGTGTGTTTCTCGGCTAAGTTCGGAACGTCCCCTGTCAAAATCAAGTTTCCCAAACCTGAAATCTCATGCTTAGAAGATAATTACGATGTTTGCATCTTCCTACATCTGTGAACATGAGTTTTGTACTATGAAGCTTCACAAAAACAGCTTTAGAAAACGAATGACTGACCACCATTTAGCTTAATTACTGCGAATCAGCTCATCCCTGTTTCTACCAGATTATTAACAAATTTTAGAAGCTCTGTCACAGTTTCATCTGTAACATACACCTTCATACTCTTCTAAAGAATAATCAATTTTTGTACCTTTTTTTTCACCATTGCACCATATAAGTTGTGTGTGGTGTAAAAATAAAAAATAAACTTTATCATTTATAAAAATTTGTTTTGTTTAATTTTTTTCGGCCCGCCTAGATAATTTTTTTTACTTTATCTGGCCCTCCCCTTAAAAAGTTTGCCCATGACTGATTTAGCCACAAAAGAAGATTTGATGCACTTAACCCTGGCTGTAACTGAGTTTCCTAACAGTTACTAAGACTATCATCTGCGAATATGTTGTGGCCAATATGTAACAAGAAAATCCTAAATAAACTTTAATAATGTGATCATCCTTATCTTCATAACACAGAATTGATGGGAAAGCATCATTGATCTGTTACAAATTGTAATGTGTCTCAACTTTGACAATCCAGACTCTTTAGAATGCTTTTCCATCATATGGTTTGCATCCTGTGAGGCTTCACAATTCATTTATCAACCAAGTTTCAAAAATTGAACCCACTACCTACCTGATTGTGATTAAAATGAGGCAATAATGATTGACTCAATTCTTGCATGAAGTTAGGTCGGTAACCAATATTTATCATATATTACTGCAAGCCTAAACATCTAGAGAACACTAGCATTTGCCTTCAGCTTCAGTGGCTCTAGATGTGTGGATGAATATGTATATAATAGATTATGTTATTTTGACATAGCAATTAATCCAGAGCAATTAAAAAAAGAGACTAAATCTTATGTAACAAACAATCAAATTTTGATGTCGATACAAAGCAGATATTCAGACTAGAATTATATCTGGTTTTGTATTATGATATCAGAGTAATGTTTAACATAAAGAAGAAAAAAAATCACATTTTCTTTTGTCATTCCAACATTCTGTACATGTTTTTTTGTAAAACGTTTCCAATCATCAGAGACGGATAAAAATTAATATAAGAAACTGCCAGAGCATATTTAAGTCAAATCCAAAATCAAAATTGTATTAGGGGTCTGAGATGAGTATCTGTCTACAGTAAGAATAGATTATAATTTGTTGCTCCCATTCATGTCGAGTCACGGTACATAATTTTCAGCATCCGTCTATAGCACCACATTTTAAATGCTTCAATTTCCTTTTTTTTTTTCTAAAGTTCCTGAAATTGTGCTTTTGCTACCATAAAGTAATGTGCTGCACACAGCTTTTCCCAAGTAATAGTCAATATCTGAAACTAGAGATTTCTCTTTTCCACGAAGGCTCTTTTTGCTAGTGCTAGTCTGCTTTTAATGTTATTCCTGCTTTGGCCATCAGTTGTAATTGTACTTTAGTTTTAATTTTACTTGTACTTCTGTTAAGTAGCAGTACCTGGGTGACCGATCTTTGCTCGGCATATTTCGATTTCTGTTCAGTATGCAAGATTTCATCAAAGTCCTTAGAGAAGTTTGTGAGAAATTAATTTTATCTATTTACAAGAGTTACTCACATAATAGATTGGACACATTAAATATATAGACATTATAAAAACCTAACCTGAAGGTTGGTTGGATCCTCCAGAAGGAGGCATTCTAAGCCATTGTATCAGAGTTAGGACGGCCAGTTCCTTTCCTCTCGGACCTACAATTTAACGTAGATTCCGAATCACAGAACGCCCAGCGTAGTTCATATGATCGAATACAAATCTTAAAATTCTTGCCCCCACATGGATTTGAACACGGGATCATAGCCTGAATTTTTTGAGAGCTTGCGCAGTAAACATTTTTTTCCCCTGCTAATTACATTTGAGCTGTCAGACACATATATGTTATATATTTAATATATTTATTTCCTACTTACATAAAACGTTTTACAATTAAACTGGTAGTATTTAATGATAATCGGTTACTGTTCAAAGTATGGCTAGTAGGAAAAACTGTTAATTCGGATTGAAAATACGGCTAGCTGCTTCCTTGGCACATTAAGGAAAAGTGTACCTGAAAGTCTTAAAATATGTAACAGAGTTGTGATTAGCACCAAAACATACGATTACACACATTACTGCCTATGCATTAATAGACATCTTGAGCCGCCTGTGATGTTTTATAGTCAGAATTTGGCATGGCAGCTGTTTTCTTTACTCGGAATCCACTAAGCATCATGGAAAGTTAGCAGTCATTCTGGTCCAGGCTACCATTCAACCTTAACACAAGAAGATTAGGCACATTGCTGACTTAGCGGCAATAGATGTCTCGAGCCACCTGTGACGTTATTATTGTTAGAATTCGGTACTGCAGCCACCTTATTTACTCAAAAACCGTGATTCACCATGGAATATTAGTCTTCATGCAGGTCCAGGCTGTATTTAAACCTAACCACACCCACTGCTAATACAGCTCTCTATAAATCAACACATTCATGGTAAAGATGGCTGTTACATATTGGCTAATACCGCATTTAACCTGACGATTTGCATTGTATTACTCTTGTCTTACCTGTTTTGTTGACTTCATGTACACTTTTTCTTGAGTACTAATGCCTAAGGAGTGCGTTAATCACACTTACATCCTGAAATAACAGTTTTTTTTCTGCTGGCTGTACTTTGCACAGCATCCTGATAACCACTTTTTACAGTTCAGTAATATTTATGATGTTTGTGTTAAATACACATGTGGTCAAAAAGTAAGCGATGATTACATTATAACTGCTAATATTATTTTCAAAGAAGTTTTGTAGAGTAAAGAATCACTTCTGACAAAGCCAATTTTTGAATATCTTCTTTTTAAATGTTTTACACAGGTCAGCTAGCATACAAGACTTTCAAAGCTCTCAGATGTTTTCAAGAATCAAAGATAAATTTTTTAAATATCTACTTTTTAAATGTTTTACAGTTAAACTTGTAGTATTTAATGATAACCACTTTTTACAATTTAGTAATATTGATGTTTGATATAGGTCAATATTATTTTCAAAGAAGTTTTGTAAAATACAGTATCACTTCTGACAAAGCCAATTTTTAAAAATCTCCTTTTTAAATATTATATGATTAAACATGTAGTGCTAGTATTCCTCCGAAGAAATGTATACAAGAAATGTTCATTTAAATATACGAGTTCCTTGAAACCAAATAGAAAATATTAGTAGGCTTCCTGGTACCTGAATCGTCTACGAGATGGCGTTAGAGCTGTTTTCGAGATACCAAGAGCAAAATTGTTCGGTTTTGTAAAATAGGGTTTTTGCACGGAAGACAACTATTTAGTTAAACTTAAAAATCAAAATGTTATCGAAATATGAAATTTCATCCAAATCGTTAGAGCCGTTTCAGAGATCCAAAATATATATATATACACACAAGAATTGCTCGTTTAAGATATAATTCACTTACTTTCCCTATTGCAATCTGCCTTATTTTTATATTTAATCTACTTGTATTGCTGTCATTTCTCCTATATATCATCCAGTGGCGTAGCTAGGTCAACAAGGGCCCCGGTGCAAACAATTTATTTTGGGCCCTCAGGCCAGACGGTCGACCTTTTTTTTCTTTGTGTGCTGGTAGGGGCTCCCCTGAGCAGCGAGGGCCCTTAGTGAGGGGCTCCTGTGTTCTCAGGGGCCCCTTAGATGACTGTAGAGCTAAAAAAAAAAAAGTCGCCAGTTTGCCGTGAAGGCTCGTGGGCCCTCTAAACTGCACTTGAGGGCCCCTAGAGGTGCACTTAGAGGCCCCTTGAGGTATGCTTGGGGGCCCCCTGAGCGTGAGGGCCCCGGTGCACTGCACCAGCTAGCCCCATAGTAGCTACGCCCCTGATATCATCACTTTTCTCTTGCTTTGATTTATATTTTGCCCAAAATCTTCCTTCAGTTTTTTGTTAATGTTATTCAGCAACTTCTTGTATCCTCAATCTGTTGTGTTAACAGGACAATGACAAAGTCATCAGCAAATTGTAGCGTACAAATTATTTCGTCTTAAACATTGATGCCACATTCAAATTTTCCTCTACTTCCTTTACATACCAGTTGAATATTAATGGGGATAGACTACAACCTTGTCTCACATCAGGCCATCTTAAAGAGTGTCTCAACTGATTTTTCAAAATGAAAGTGCCTTCTTTAGACAGTTCTAAAAGCTTTATGGTGCCAAGTAATCACTTTGCACGTATGAATGTAATGAAATGTATTTGTGGTTATGATTGTGTAGACGTCCATGGTCACTGTCTGTATTCTCTCCATTCTCCAGACCACACTTGGTTGATAGAGACACTCTGGCTTGGCATTGGGAAGAATGTGGGTCCAAATCCCCATCTGGCCATCCAGATTTTGGCTTTCCAAGGTTTCCTAAAATCATTCCAGAATGGTTCCTTCAATAGGCCATGCCCAAATTCCTTCTCATTCCTCATCCCCATCTCTGATGAGACAAAGCCTTAACAACTATGGGTCTCCAGGTAGAGCTGTGACCATCAGAAAACTGTATCTGATGTAAGACATAGCATGATAGTTTTAACTTTTATTAAATCTGTGCGGCACCACCTAGAGAACTAAGAATATTTATTGTAATATTGTTTGGGAAGAATTGCCATTCTGTATTCAATACAATCTTGTTTTAATAATCCATAAGTGATGAGAATCACTTCTTTTTAAATAATCAATAATGCTCATAATGCCATTATTTCTTATTTACGATCGACAGAGGAGAGCAGCTGGATTTGTTTGCAGAAATTACTGCCAAATGCAATCATTAACTGATACAATGGAGCTGGATTGGGAGTTGTGGAAGAAAGGAGGAGAGTGAAGAGAGAGTATGGATTGTTCAAGGCTTATAATTGCAATAATGCATGAATGGATATTAGTAGGATTGGAAATTGTACGTGGAGGGGACAAGATGATTCAGACAAAAATGAGTGGGGAAAATTTTCTTTGGTCGGTAAGGGAGTCTGGGATTGGAATAAAGTACCAACGGAAATAAAGGCCAGTTTACCAAAAACACTGAAGGAGTTCAAAGTTGGAATTTGTCAGGGGTAAGGGTAGGTAGGTGGGTGGGTGTGGAGACATATTGCCACTCTAGCATGTGGTGCTGCATCACAATTGAAATTAAAATTATGCTCTTAATGCAAAGATATTGATGTGCTTATGCCCAGGAACATAGGGTGCATTGATGAGCAAATAATCTAAATATACTTTAGTCAAGAGCAAGCACTAATTTGGATTTTTCATTCTGATAATTGTCACATTTGTTCTATTGGAAGAACAATTTTGTAATAATAGCTAGTTATTTTCAAAGGTTGGGTACCAGGTGTGACAATTCCCAAGAAATGATGGTCCTCTGTCATAACTAGTTAATTTTTCAACTTGCATTATGCCCTTTCACATCTGCATGGACATGGGTGTCAAAGAATTTTTTTTTGGCTCTGCAATTGTTTTTTTAACTTTCGAGTGATTGACTATTTATGTTAAGGTTTATCAGGGTTTACAATTAATTTATTGCTCGAGTACTGTGTGTGAATTTGGAAATTAGGCTGGTATAGCCATAGGGCCCTCTTGGGCATAGTTGGTATCACTCCTAATACATCACTGCAATGATTTGACAGTTATCCAGCTTCTGTAGGTCATTAGTTGCTGCTAATCAACATGTATAACTGAAAACAGATGGCACATGTAGAGGGAAGTTGCTGTATTTGGGAACAATTTATGATGAAGTTGTAAATAGATTGATTGAAATATGTGAGCAATTTAACAAACTTATGTACATTTAGCAATGCTGTAAGGAATTTGATTCCAAAAATGAGCATTCTTTAAACTTATTTTTAATTGAAACATAGCAAGAATGTATTAGAAAACTTCTTAGATCATTGTGTCACTTTCACATTAAAAAACCTTTGCAGATTAATTTTTCCTTGTGAAACAATCAACATTGTTAAGCAATTCCCCTCGTACTACCTTAAATTTTTGAGATTGTATGTTGAGGCACATAATGCAAGCAGCCATAGAATAAATGAATGAAGTGGTATGGAAAACTGCAGAATGAGTAAAAAGTATGCTCTAACCATACTTCAGAAAAATTTGATAGGTGAGAAAATTATGTTAATATCAATAAAAAAGACGTTTATTACAAATTCATATAAATTAATACTCAACAGGCTGAATATTTACAAAACATAATAAAATTTTTATTCACAATATAGTACAGCATAATATCAAAATTTTAAAATTTAATATGTACAAAGTAATCACAGTTTTATAGTCGTGGAAACATGGGGATTTTGACTAACCATCAAATTCCCACTCAGTCTCCATAAAATACAAAATATTGATAAACCTCAAAAAGTTTATCAAGTTTAAATGGAGCAGCAATGACAACTCAATATATGCTCCTAACTTTCTTTTGTGAAAACACATTCTTTCGGCATTGACAGCTTTAGGTATTCCACTTTTGAGGTACTACTGTCAAATACTGTATTTCCACGAGAGCTTTGCAAGTGAACTTTACCACTGCCTTTAGTGAATCATAAATCAATAAAATAAATGGTACTAAAGGCAATGGTACTGGAACCAAAAATTACAGTTCTTATATCATTAATAAATAAATAAATAAATACAGCTTTGTACAGAATAGGAAACAATGCTCACTAACAATTTAAAAATTGATTGGGGAAGAAACTTCCACTAAACTAATTCTGAGACAGGATGGTAGAGAACACACAGAACAGTATTTAATCTTTCCATTTAAAAGAGATAAATTAATTGTAAGTCAGCTGCCAATCCACTGATGCTTTTTACAAACCTGTTTTCAGTCTGACAAGTGATAAGTTTATTTCCCAATCCTAATTAAATAAATAAATCCTTACATTTACATGGCCTTAATAACCAAGTAAAACTAAGTACAACAAACATATCAAATACAATATATTTCTACAAACTTTTTAGTGTGCTTTTAAACATATTGAATAGCAAGAAATAAGATACTCCTCAAAGCTTTTCCAATGAACAATATGTTCCATAGCAATTCAACTCTTTATTTACAATTTTTAATTGAATTCTATTTAGAAATAAGCATTTCTTGACGCTCATTCCTGTTACACTCTCTGTAAAGCTGTAACCTAAAATATTTTAGTAATTGGCTCTATATAAAATAAATTTAGTGTCTTCAGTTAAAAGATATGATGGCTGTAATCCAGTTTACTGATGTGCAGGCCAAGTCGTGGTTTAAACCAATTACCTGAATTTGTTGAAATTATTCAGCTAGAATGGCAAATGACTGTTTTCTGGAGAGAGGACGATCAGTTTCAGATGTTTGCTGATCTGATTCTGGAAGCGAATGTTCACTACTGTCCAACAGATTAAGGGGTTGAAGTGCAGTGCAATTGCTGGAATTATTCCATTCGCTCTCTGGGTCAGAAAAAACATTTGCAAAGTTTGGATCATCGTCGAGTGACAGATCAGACAAATCAGCCATGCTGTTACTGTAAGAATCATCTGAAAGAAAAAATGAGCAAGTGATTAAAAAAAATCACCCTATTAATGTTAAGTAATCCTCTATCCAAAAATTTATGCAAATGTATACTATCCTACTATATAAAAAGCTAATGTGTGGTCTGCGTGCGTCGTCTATAGCTGCTTCTCCTATTGGCTAACGAACGGCCAATCATCAACCACCATATTGCATTCCTTCATTTTGGATTTTGTTTATTTACTACAGTTAGATGCAGAAAGTCGTGTAAGACGAATGGTGTTCGATGTTTATGTTATATTATTTGTATCAGTTATACGCCAAAATTCATGTAAGGAGAAGGGATTCAATATTTACGCTATTTTATCTGTGTCAGTTATAAGCCCTAGGTGAAACCATAACCTAAGATTTTTTTGGCAGACGGTAAGAAACTGTGAAGTGTATTTAAAACTCGGAGAAACATAATGATGTATTGGTCAAATAAATAACAGTTATCCGTTTTCGAAATTATAGTCTACATTTATTTATGCAAAATCCTAACCAAATACTCTGATAATCTAACCAGAGTAACGTATTCATATAACAAACGATATCATTAAAAATGACTAATTGATTTCTCCTTATAAGCTTTTCCAGAATAAATTCTTACTACCATTATATATGATACCATTAGTTTTTGATACATTTGTTAACTATTAAATGAGATTTAATATAAACTTTTGATTAGATTTAAACCATGATTTAAACAGTGAAGGATATGACTATTGTCTCTGACTTACAGTATAAGCGATATGACACTCGAAATGCAACAACGATATTATTGCCGCAAAATAGCAGTGAGCAGAGATATTAGAAATACGGAGAGCAGGGAAAAAAATTAATGCGAGGCAATTATGTGTCACAAAGTTACAATTAGTACGTTCGTTTAAATTTACATATTGCTTTTTATTTATCTACGACAACCACAAGCAAAAATTCATGTAATGTATGTATGTGTACGTTATATTACCTGTATCAATAATGAGTACTAGGTTAAAACACAGCCTACAATTTTTTTTTTTTGTCCGGAGATAAGAAACGATGAAGTTTGTTAAAAACTCGGAGGAAGTTTACTTCCCGTCATTTAAAGTAAAATAATGTAAATAAGTCGGTATTACCGGAGATCGCGATTCTGCCAGGAATTGGTGTGGTAAACTGCAAGAATCCACTAGAAATATTTTCCGTAGTACATTTAACTGTAATATGCCCGTCCAGAATGTATTACAACCTAATTTCTGCTTGAAAATAATGGTAGTCTACAGGCTGTATTACAACGGAATCACTGCTTAAAAACAATATGTCTTGCGATTGACTACAGCATTTGAGAGTAGTAGAAGTTATGATTTTCGAAAGCAATATTAATGGAGGGTTGTGGTTGAGTTGACGAGAAAGCCCACCGACACATTTGATTACAGCGTAATTCACTCTGAAATGAGTTTTACAAACCAATTAAACTGCTTTCATATGCGCCAAGTTACTGAAGGTATTAATAAATGCGGGTGAACGTAGTTTGTACCTATCGTGCTGAAGTGTGCCTGGACTAGGAATAAAACTGATATTAAATGGATAGCAAAAGTTTCTGGATTCCTAATTTATTTTTCATTTTATTGGTTTTATACATCCGCCCTCATTAATTCAGTAGAAGTTACTACTGTATTGCTGTGTAGAACATTATCAAATCAAGGCCACTAGCATTATCTAATAACAATCCCGTATAATTAACCAACTGCAAAATAATAATAATCATAATAATAACTGCCAGAATATGGCGTTCAAACCGTCATTTTTGACGGGCTAGAAGCTAGTGAGTACATAACATCTGAAGAAATCGTTCAAGCATTCCAAGAATTCTCTGTACTTATTAGGAAGAGAGAGAGAGAGAGAGTGTGTGTGTGTGTGTGTGTGTGTGTGTGTGTGTGTGTGTGTTAAAAATTGCGTTCAGAGGCCATGAATGAGTTGGTTATTTTAAATTAAATATTAATGTTTGCAATAAAGAACATACATACATTCAAAGTTGTTGTTCTTTACAACTTTTATTCTTATTTTAACTAAGGAATTTAACATTTACCCTGCTCTCACATTATATCACATTCATTTAAGGAGTATGGTGCAATAAGTCTAAGACCAAAACTGCCCTTTGCCACCCATATCATTCATATCAGAATAACTTGCATTTTAACACCCATCAATTCAACTTATTTTAACTGTATTTGAACATATGCTCTAACAATTTCCATACTCACCAATTTCAACATTTCACAAATTTTTTTTAAAAATTTTTTCACTATTTGAGATAAATCATTCAGGTTTTTGTAATTTATTGCAGTCCCACACTTCTGCAGCTACAAAGTTTACTCTCTCTTACACCTAAAATCAAGGGCTCGTATATATTCATGGTTGTCTCTTCCATACCACACTTTTACTGATTTTTCTAACAACAGCCATTAAGATGTCCCTCCCCCTTTTCCACCTCATCTTCCTGTGATTCCCAATCTGAGCTCTATTATAATATCAGTATGACTGCATTGTTTGGTAATTTCTACAAATATATCTAGCAGCCCTCCTTCATAAACTTCCCAATGTCTATATCTGATACCCATAACGTAGGTCCTACACTACCCCATCATACCTGAGCATTAATATGGTAGTAAATGGAGTAAAAACTATTGGACTGGACGAGAAAGTGATTTGCTGGTAAGAAGAATTTTTAAAAGGTAGAAAACGAAGTTAGGGTAGGAAATGCGATATCAAAGGAAGTGGAAGTAAAAATGGGAGTGCCACAGGGTAGCGAATTGGGACCATTGCTATTCATTATACTAATGAACAATTGTGTTGATTGTTTGCTATCTGAAATTAGATTGTTTGCAAATGACATAATGCTGTAAAAAAAAGATCAAAACGATAGAGGACTGTAAACAGTTGCAGGGTGATCTGGTCAGGATATCTAGTTGAGTTAGTAAACATGGGATGAAGATAAATGCAAAGAAGAGTCAGCTTATTAGATACACAAAAAACCAAAGATTAATTTTGAATATAAGGTGGGGAAAGAATTGCTTGCTGAAGACTTGAAATGTAAATATCTTGGCATTACATTTGATAACAAGCTTAACTGAGCAGGAAACATTGGACAGGTGGTAGGAAAAGGTTTCAAAATTCTGCACTTTTTGGAGAGAGTGATGAGGGGATGCACGACAGAAGTAAAGGAATTGGGTTACAAAACTTTGGTCAGACCTTTGCTCGAATATGGTAGTGTAGTATGGGACCCACATTTTGCGTATCGAATACAGGAATTAGAGAGGGTGCAAAAAAGGGCTGCTAGATTTGTTTCTGGAAATTTTTGCAGAATGCAATCAGTGACATATGATAAAGGAGCTGGAATGGGATTCATTGCAAGACAGGAGGAGGCTGAGGAGGGTCATGGGAGTGTACAGGGCGTATACTGGCGATGAGGCATGGGAAAATATTGCAGTAGGTATGAAAAGTAGTTCATGGAAGGGGAAAGATGACCATGACCACAAGCTGGCACTCGATTTCAGGCACAAGGGTGTGGGAAGATTTTCTTTTTTAGGTAAGGGTGTCAGGGATTGGAATAAGTTACCAAGGGAAATGATGAATAACTTACCAAAAATGTTAAAAGAATTTAAAGTTGAAATTTGTAGAGGGCAAATGTAGGTGGGTGCAGGATAGGGGGTAGTTGGGTGTGTAGGGAAATTGCCACCGGAGCGTGTGCTCCATTGCAATTAAATTAAATTATATGACCACGGTTTCATTATGTACATCACATAACCCACTTCATTTATATTCTCACCCTAAAATGCAATTTGTGCAGTCCATAAATCTCTTTTCCCAAACCTTCAACAATGTGTTTCAGCAAGCCATGAAATATAAATATTCTCACTGAACTGATGTAGAGACCCACAGATAATTTTCTTACCATGGAAATACAAAAGTTGCTCTTGCTGGAATAAAGTTCCAGTTACAAATCAATATTCAAGTTACGATCAGATATTAGAAAGCACTAGTTATGTAATAAAATAAAGAAGACAAAAACAAATTATGAAAGTGGTTCAATTAATCATACTGGCTGGTAAATGTCAGGAAAGCAGAGATTGGATATAGCAAAAAAAATTGATGCTTAGGCTTATTTTGTTTGATGGAGCAAAAAAATATATACAAAAATTTAAACATAGTTCAGAAAAAGTTAATACATACAACCAGCGTTCGCCTGTGATGTGAATGTAGGGTCTTCAATTTCTTCATCAAATTCCAGGCAAGCATTAGTTTCCCGCTCTTCAAGTGACATCATTCCATTGGATTCAGAATTTGTAACATCAAAAATTTCAGTTACCTGCATCTGTTAAAAGAGATAGCAATCCTTAATTATTTGACAATTATTTTACAAGGAAAATTTAAAAAATTGTGATATGTGAAGAAGTATTTACCAAATTCTTCTGATCTCTGTAATAAAAGGCCATAACAGCATCATGTTCAGAAGTAACTTTTAATATATGCTCAAATGTGTCTGGATCCAATGGATAGTCACTTGTACCTATTACTGAACTTGATCTTCTTGACTGAACAGATCTTATTAAAGTTCTTCGTTCACTAGAAAATAAAAATGAAGAATTAACCCATAACTATTGGCCACCAAAGCATGAATATTATCAAATCACAAACTAAATTTTAAAAGAGATACCAAAACGTATTTAACACACAATTAACTTTACAAATTAGCTGGTAGTTCAAAATTACAATCAATGTTTAATTTGATACCCACCTTTCCATATTCAGTGTAAAGTTGACATTCATTTGTTTTTTTAAAGCAACTGGAAGTTCTGGCGAAGCTTCAACATCATACTTGGCTGCAAAAACAAGTAATAAATTAGTGTTGCCCTATTGGACAGTACATAATTCAAAGCCATCTCCATTTAATTTGAAATTAACTATACTTACTTCCGCCAAAATTTGTGATTGCTAGTTGACAATTTATTGATGCAGAGATCTTTTGTGATTTATTGTTCATATTTCCTATTAGCTCTGCCAACTGCTGTATCAAAAACTTGCTGATTTTCCACAGGTTATTTCCAAGCTCTGGTGCAGCTGCCACCAACCTTTACACAAAAAATATTTACAATGTAAAACTTTAGATAATGTAGGTCTTGCCACAAACATGTCTGCATAATTTATAAGGCAATATGAAATATAACAAGTCTGTAAATTTGTTCAAAATTGTTTTCCCATTTGGGTTTAATTACATACAAATACATTATCACCAGGACATGACTGTTCACATTAATTGTTCAGACTTCACTACAGTCCCCAATTCCCTTATCTATAATAGCAAACTTTCCAATTCGCTTGTAGTTGAAATCAAGCGGCAGCTTGTGTTCACTTCCACATACTACTACTAATCATTCTACCAATAACCATGAAGGTCTCATCAACATATCCATTGTACATTCCCAGCACTCTCTCCCCCTCACCTCTAATGAGATCGATGAGGTTTAAAGGCAGAATAAAAAAATCTCCCACCTTTTGTCTTCCACTGACTCTGTTCCTAGCTCAGTTACCAATTGTGTTCTGCAATAATTTCCACAAACAGATTGAGCAATCCTCCTTTGAATCTGGGCCAACTAGTGTATTTATTACCCATAACGTTGGGCCCGTACTAACTGACCTTACTCTAGCAATGATCTGATCTAGATTTTGTATCCAGTTACCTCATTTCCTTGGTGTATCCCTTCAACACCCTCTTCAGTAATTGTGGGATTTTGTAATCGCTCCCTGCCATAAGCCCCATTGAGTTTATTGCCAGATGTTATGCCAACATATTTACATCTTTAAAAATCAATTCCTCCCCCACCTTACAATCATACAAAACCTTAATTTTTCTATTTGAGCTCCTAAAATACTAAATTATGTAAAGAAATTCTCTTTTTAGAGATAAAGCTTTTACATGTATAATGTATAACAAACATCAGACTAAAATATGAGGAAGGAGAAATGAACCATAGCTTAGCCTACAGTAAATAGCAGGTTGATGCAAAAACAAGACTTGGAAGAGTGGAAGTTGATGAAACTTTCAGGTACAAACACTTCACTACATCATAAAGGTTGTGCACATTTCCAGTATATAATGATGTTCACATGTTCTGTCCACAGAGGGATTAAGTCAAAAATTTCCACATACTTGTTTTGATCCATGTCTATACATTTCTGTGCTATCCTACCAGCAGCTGTGCTAACCAATGGTTCTTTTCTTTATATTAATTTATATAATCCAGACACCACACTGATAAAGGCAATAGGAACAGTTGTATTGAAGCAGCAGCATTACAATACTGAAGTGGACATGGACAATAGCACGACTGAGCACACAGATCAGCATTTGAAAAACACGATTGCAGTTTCTGATGCATAAATGTTTTGTTTTTTCCAATTACTAGATGTGCCATTTATAACTCAATAAAACCATCACTTCAGTGCCAATATATTTTTTTAAATCAGAATTTCAGGCCAAAGTAACAGTTTTAATTAATGTCAAAAACACATATCCATAATTGGAAAAACTTAAGACAGTTAATAAGATTGCCCCCAACAGTAGAATGTGTAATGCCAGCTGCTCACCTCTCTGCTTCTGCCAAATGCACTGGTTGAATTTCAGCACCACATCCGCAGAGATGGACTTGCTGTTGGACAAGAGCATTTCCCACAACACGAATTTTGTAAGAGCGTCTGTCCACTTTGTTCCCAATCATACTAATTTCCAAAAAAAAATTGACTTCTATACTTTCCTCACTTTAAACTGATAAACAGTTAATGGACAGCTGGACAAAGACAGGACAATAACATTAAAAACAAATTCTGTTTTGAAAGATTAAAAAGTTCCAAAAAATGTAGCACAAAACATGAAAAAGAAGTAAAAAAACTGACATTTTCCAGCATTGATCTTACTGTGGAGATATATGAAATGGAAAAGATTAACTTTCTGAATTTTAGCAACATATGTTCCGATTTCCCAATCACTTATTTAATAACAAAAGAGGTAATGTCACCTCTCTCTAGAAAATAACTTTGAAGCTAGGAATGGTGGTCAGGTAGCAAAGATTTGTTTTGGATATAAAACTCACATCAAACATTTAATTCTGCATGTGACCAAGGGTTCATGAATGTATACATGTACGATTCATATTTGGTAAGCTCAACTTTAATCTTTTTTTCTGAAACCTTAATCATTAAACTGTTTGCTTTTTTTCAGCATTCCATATTTTCTCTTTCTCCCCCCCCCCCCTTTTTCTTTTTTCTTATAAAATGTACTAACACGAGTTATGGTCTGGAACTGAAGGAAAAAACTTACTTTGTGAATGTGGCACGCATAATATCTGCTGGCAACACGTAAGGTAGACTTAGCACTGACAGAATTTTCATTCCTCTGTGGTTGAACACCCAGTTCATTAATCCTTTATTTGCAGATTCTATTGCGTCTTGAAAAATTGTGACTACCGCATCAGGCAGACAGGCAAGTAGTGCTTCCTAAAAAGTGAAAAACAAAATGTGATTCATAACTAATAATGGAAACAAAGAAACTGCTATTAGGTTATTTTTCCCTATCCTATCATTTTCAGTGCCTGTCACTTACCACAGATTAAGGCACTAGGGTGAGAAGAATATGTAAAAAAACACAAACTATCATGAATCAGATCGGATGTGATCACATCTTCCTCCTGCCATATGTCTAACCTCCTACATGACAGATTACTAACCGAAATATTGTGATGTTAGTTTGTGTTTCTTGTGTGTTCATCTCGCCCTCCTGCCTCCATCTGTGGTAAGTGATGGGTTATTTTCCCCTTCCTATCTTATTTTTACTGTCACACATACTGATACAATTTTAGATAGAAGTGTACCAATCATATACCTGTTGATGATTTTTGCATTCCTGACATTGGGCCTCTAAATTTCTGCTCATGTTGAGACTATCAGACACTGCATATGTTGTCTGCACAGCTAGGCAACGTGTACAGTTTATGAGATTATTTCTATTCAGAAAAAATAACGCATCATCAAATCCTTGCTGGCACATATTTGATAATGTCTGAAAAGAAGGCACAAATATTAGATTAAAAGGCCAGTGCATATAAATTGTGTTTTTGTGCAAATTCATTTATTAGTGTCAGAAATGAACTATCAAAAGAGGTTGAAGTAAAAGGTGAAGTGCCAAATTGTAGTGCTTTGGGAAAACTGCTGTTCATTATTTTGATGACCAATTGTGCTGAGAGTTTCAATTAAAAATTTAGGTGGTTTCAAATGACAATGATATAAAAAGTATTAAAACAGGGGAGGATTGAACTGCAGTCAGATCTAGAGAGGTAGGTCAACATAGACTGAAGAGAAATGCCAAGAAGAGTTAGCTTATTAGGTATACAGATAAAAAAATGGTTCTTAGTGGTTATTGGGATTGCTTTAGTCAATAGGTGTAAATATCTTAGCATAACATATGATAATAAACTAAACTGGATAGAACACACTGAACAAGTGGTAGAAAGAGGTTTCAAAAGTCCATTTATTGAAGAGGCTGTTAGGGGGACGTACCTGGGAAGTGGAGGAATTGGGTTAAGTCGATGATTATGGGCAGGGATCGACATTTTAAGCATAAATTCAGGAATTAGAGGGGTTACAAAGTTCGTGGAACTCACTTATATAATTAAAGGCACTTGGTTGCGAGTCATCAGAAGAAAGGAGGTGCGTGCAGTGTTAGATCTAGGAAACAGGGAGGGAAGGGTGTCAAACTGGGGCACTTGGCCCAGGTGGCAAAATCATGTTTGAAGGGGCAGTACAGAGCCGCATTTAGGCTCTGTGGGCCCCTAGGCTATACATGTGGTGCGGGCCCCCCCCCTTTTTTTTTTTAGCTCTACTACCTGCCCAGGCGAGGGTTGTGGGTGGTGAGGGGCCCCTCTTTGTGGTGCGGGCCCCTAGGCTACAGCCTATGTAACCTATGCTTAAATGCGGCCCTGGGGCAGTAAATGGCACATTTGTGTGGGGGCAACCTTTTATTTTTAACTCTACTGCCTCGCCGGCATCCTTCAGAGGGTGGCAAAATCGAAGAATAGCTCTATTCTGCTTTGGGCGGCAAATTCAGGTTTGAAAGGGCAGTAATCTCAAGCTTTTTCCCTCGCTCAAAAACTTCGTAGATCAGCCACAGGGTGGGGGAAAAAAATTACCAGAAGCATAAAAAAAGCACATTTCGGCTACAAGGTTTCAATGGACGGTTATATAAAAGTCAGGAATAGTACATGATAGTGGAGAGAGAACCATGGCCACAAGCTGCCATCTTGATTCAGGTGTAAGGGAGAGGGATATATATATATACTAGTTAAGAGAGACAGTGATTGCAATAAATTACCTAGGGAATTACTGAACAATTTACAAAAACCAATGAAAGAACTTAAAATTCATACAGGAAAGCAGATGAATGGTGAAATTGCACTCAAGGAATTTTAACTTGAGGAAAAAATCCTGAAATGGAAAGTATGTGTTATGGAAATAGCCAAAACAAATTAAAATAAATCAAATGTATGTTTACAGAGCAGATAAAATGTCAAAGATAATTGTAAAAAATAATAGTTACCTCTGGACTTGGTGGGAAAAGTATCCTCGTAAACCTGTAGATATTCTGACGAGACAGTTCAATGCTGGTGTTTGCTAGATTCACCTATTATAGACATTGGAAACAAGGATTGATTTTACGAAGTTTTCAATAATTCATTATGAACATGAATAAAAATTGCAAAAACTACTCACATGAAACAACTGTGAAGATGTGTCACGTGGGCATATGTCACTTTCACCACAGAAAGGACTGACTGTAATGGTGTTCTCATCTAAAGTGGGCAGATTGTCACTGAAGCCACCATCCATGTACCTGATACCATGAAATCTTGGTGGCAAAAGTCCAGAGAAAAATGGTACAAAACTGCTGGCTAACAATGCCTGCAAACATTGAATGAAAGCACATAAATTGCCCGCCAAAAACTAATCACTTATCCTGTTCTTTTGATTTTAAAAAAATAATCTATAACTTACCTGCACCAGGTCATCTTTACTGTTAAATTGTGAGACTATGACATTTTTTCCATCATACACTCTAGTTAGTGATATATGCAATTTGCCATTGACTTTCAAATGGGCATCCTCTGGCAGGATCTGGAACACAAAATAACTGTTGTAACTATTTGCCATGAAGATAACAACATAGTGACATTATTTCAAGAATACTATCAAAATAGAAACCATCTGTGGTCCTACCTTTCTTAGACCGTCCAAGAGCAAACTCTGGATGTTAAATGATGGGCTGAACGGTCCCAGTGTTCTGTTCCTGGCTTCTGTCACCACGCGCATTACATCTGTTGTCATGTCACCTATAAGAGGAAAATGTATCCAGGTTTAACATTTTGCTCACCTGTATTTAACTAAAATGTCTAATATTTCTGTAAAGCAACTTATTAAGGAATCTCTAAGCATATATATATTTTTTTTAAAATCACTTTTACAACTATGCCAAAACAAGGAATTTCTACAGCAAGCAAAGTTGTATTTGAAATCTGTCAAGCGAATGTGTGCACTTTAAATGTGGTTTTACTGCTTTGGAAGAGATTGTATTGCAAAAAAAAACAATGTAATCACTGAGACATTCCAAGCTTGAAAACCAATACAATGATGTCCTCGCTGAGAGTCAAAGATTTATTGTCAATCACTGCCAAGCTTGTTTAGAAGATTATGATCACGATATTGCTAAAATTTAACAAGGATGTTAGAAACAACAAAATATTAATTGCATGGTTTTAGCTATAAAGGGGGAGGCACTTTTCTATGGGTAGGGGAGACCAAAGCTCAAGATGTACAATTGTAAATGATTCAATTCATTCACACACATTTTTCTCTCAACAGTGACCAGACCTTAGCTTGTAAAGTTTTTATCATAAAGCATCTCATCCACTATCAGGACTCATTTATTCCTATTTATCCTAGTCCGCTGAATTATGTAGCGAGAATTGCTGGTTTTGCTATTCTTTAAATAACCACACAATCTGAAAAAATGTTCGCTCTAGTCTGGATATTGTCAAAATTAGAGAATAACTCCCATTAAACATATTTGACAACCCACAAAGACAATACGAAATTTTTTATTAAAGTTTTGGACTTAAGCGGTTTAAACATACAACTGTGACAACTGATGATCAAATGGGGGTTACTGTAGTTTGTATGAATAAATTAGAATTTTTTTTGCGTCATATGGCCTAAAATAAGCAATCATAAAACAAAGCGAAATAAATTTTCCAATTTAATTGGGCACTTTGCTGCTAAGTTTCATAAAAAGAAAGGTTAGAAACGGAACGGGAGAGAGAGGAGAGGGGGGGGGGGGAGCCGGATTACATCAGTTAAAACTCTGCTCTAAAAGTTTATAATATCGTACGTGTAAAAAGCAGAACATGGGTCAGAACAATGAGCCTTGACAGCGTCACGTGTCTTTCGACGACTCACGTGTTCGGCGGGAAATTAGTCTATTAATGGGATTGGGGACGCGGGCCCCACGTAACTGCAAACTTTGCAATAGCGCCTGAAGCTCGTCTATAAAAATTAACAAAATGGTGGATTCATATACGAAAATAATTCTTATCAATAAGTAACTTCATAACTACATTACGCGAGTCTAAGGGGCTGCCTAAAACAATACATAGGGTACCGGTACGTCAGTTATTAGACTGGCAAATTAACACAATTGTGCTAAAACTAGCACTTTGATCTCAGAGACGATTACTTGTTCGAAGAGGCATTTTAAAACACATTTTAAGGCAGCCTTCATACTAAAACCCTCATTTCCAGCATGCAATTCCTCATGGAAATATTGTAATATATTTTTTGTTGGGTAAATACCATTTGCGAAATAATATACACGTAAATCTGATTCATGAAGCAACACCTGTGCGAGGAGAACAAATATTAATTTTCTGGTACAGACATCCACAAATAAGCTATCGCGGTTCCTCTCAGAAACATTTATAGTTGGTACCTACTAGTGTTGTAAAAAAACGTGTTTTTTTTTCTGGCTTGAAAAAAAACTTTGAAAAAAAACATGTTTTTTTTTTCTGGAACACGTTTTTTTTTCACAACTACTAAATCTCATATTTGTAAGGCAGTTATCGTTTAAAATGACTGTTTTAGAGTTTATTCTAAGTACTTCTCTTAGTTTAAAATCAACTATATTTTTCTGGTTCAGTAGAAAAAAAATTACAAAAATATTGGCAAAATTGACGGAAATTTTTTCTTTATGAACGGGGATTTCCCGAAGAGACTAGGTTGCGCGAGAAGGAATCCCCATTCCCCATTGTTTGGATTGCTACTTGCTATTGAAATAGTGCTGCCAACCCTACAAAATTACCTACAGATCTTTTAAAAAAATTAGGAATTTAAAATTTATCCACGGTTTTATGCCTCATTTTATTACTTATTGGGCTTTCCTTATATTCGTATACTTGTCAACTCTCAGAGTATAGTGGTACTGACTCATTAAATTATCAGTAAGGGAGCGTGCATAAACCACATAGCTCCATTTTGGCCTCCTGTGAACCCCCCAAGTCCTCCCCCATGTAGCCCTACGTGGCTTTTGCCCCCCCCCCCCCTCCCGCCCGCTCACGTAGCACGTAGCTTTCTTCCGTTTTGATTCCAGAAGACATTTTGTACTGTTTTCTCTTGTCAGACTATTGTAAATTACATACGGATATAATTAACTGAGGGAAATAAATACTCACATGCTGTTTTGAGTTCAGTTCCTCATTTTAACTGTGAAAAATGTTACGAAAGGAAAGTTAGGTGGCCTGGCTCGGAACCCCCCCCCCCCTCTCCCCACGTAGCCCAGCATAGCCTTCCAGCTAACCCCTCCTCCCTCTGGACCGAGCCACGTAGTTTGTGCACGGTCCCTAATTATGAATCGTTTCCTTGCAACCGTTGGTGTAAATAAACGATTGAAAAGAAGAAAAGCTCCTATTTTGTATGATAATAGATATTAATTCAAACTTAAAAGACCTTAACACAGAATTATCAGCACAGTCTTTATGCACAGTGTGTACTTTGCTCACTATTTAAAATTGCAATTTCAAAATCTTTTGCGTACAATACAAGAACAACCAGTAAAAGAAAATTTAACTATTTCTGAAGTTATGGATCTAGAGGAGACAGAAGAAGAGACAGGAAATTCCGACACCGACCGAACTAGTGTTGGTAGTGCTGATACTAGTGAATGTGGTACTGACATAGAGGATGAATAAAATTATGTTACCTATATAGATACACTTATGAATAATTATGTGAGACATTATATGATTCAGTAAGACTTAAAACACACATGTAAAATGGAAGTTCCTTAAATAAAACTATAATTTATCAAATATATTGTTTTCTGAAAAAAAAAAAAAATTTAGAAAAAAAACACGGGTGCTAGGTTTTTTTTCATGTTTTTTTTTCACAAAGCTGAAAAAAAACATTTTGTTTTTTTTCAGTTTGCAACACTAGTACCTACCAGTAATACTTCCTGGCATAGTTCTAAATCTACATAGTTAATCATAGTCGAAAACTACTATCTGTTAAAAAAAATTGTAACTGAATTTACAACAGTTAATTCTTTCGAACATTACCAATAAGATATTTCTTCAGTTTTTCTTTCAATAAGTTACATCTTTAATAAAACAGTTTGTGGACAATAAACAGATGTGTCCCATAATAATTAACTACAAATGTGCTTCGAGCGAGTATTTTGGTTTCTTGTATTGAAACTGTGTATTGGGGAATTCGATGTAATGAAGTTAAAAATGTTCTATGGCAAAACGCATAATAAGAAGCCATTGTAAGAATATTTGCTTTTTAAAGAGCTGTCTCCATAGAGTTATGTGTGTCACCCTACAAAGTATCCTAACAGCTCTTTTCTGTACTATGAAAAGTTTACTTTTTGAAGAGTTCCCCAAAAAATGATTGCATGAAAATAAGAGTACACTGGTTTCATTCGTTCCAGATCTGCTACTGGAAAAAGTTAATGCAAAAGTGTCACTGCTTAACTTTTCGTGTAGTAATGTGATTTGTTCTTGCCATTTCCATGCAAGTTTCTCATTTATCTGAATGTAGAGGAATTGTTTCCACAATTGTGCTATTTTTATAATTTATATGTGAATCTTACCGCGCATAATTTTTCTTTTAAACCTAAAGTGTTTTGTCACAATTTATTTTCAATGAGTTGCCTAAAAACCAACTTGCTCCTTCCCCGAGTTTAATTTAATTCTAGACTCCTGTTTGATGTTTTTTTAAACAACTTTACACAGCAATGGGGAAGCATGTTAAATTAAATTGCAATGGAGCGCATGCTCCAGTGGCAATTTCCCAGTGGCAATTTCCCTAAACACCAATGCATCCACCTACATTTACCCTTTACAAATTTTAATTTAATTCTTTCAACGTTTTTGGCAAATTATTCATCATTTCTCTTGGTAACTTATTCCAATCCCTGACACCCAGGGCCGCATTTAAGGATAGGCTACATAGGCTGTAGCCTAGGGGCCCCTCACCACCCACAACCCTCGCCTGGGCAGGTAGTAGAGCTAAAAAAAAAATGTCGCCCATACATTTTTTAGGTCGAATTTCGAATATTTCGAAATTTAAGAATCCAGTCACTGCCGACAGAGGGCCCGCACCACATGTATAGCCTAGGGGCCCACAGAGCCTAAATGCGGCCCTGCTGACACCCTTACCTAAAAAAGAGAATCTTCCTACACCCTTGTGCCTGAAATCGAGTGCCAGCTTGTGGTCATGGTCATCTTTTCCCTTCCATGCATTAATTTTCATTCTTACACCAATATCTTTCCATGCCTCATCAGTCATCACCAATATACGCCTTGACACTCCCGTGACTCTTCACCCTCCTCCTGTCTTCCAATGAGTCCCATTCCAGCTCTGTTTTTAAGCTCATTTAAGCAATAGTATTCTAAACTATTTTTCAATAACAAAATCTATAACTGTGCCTTTGCACTCTCCATCAATCTTGAAATGCAGTTTTACAAACTCAAATGTATTTATTTAGCACATGGCATAACTTTCATCACTGATAAGCTTTAATCGTTAAGAGAATATTTTACCGCGAAACTGAAGCCAAGAATACCCCCATTGTCGCCTCATTTTGTAGAGCTAAAAAAAAAGGTCGCCCATTTTACCCCGGGCCCGAAATTCCTAGCGCCGGCCCTGACGAGCCTTATGTTACATAAGCATCTATATGATCCCAGTATACAACACGATAACGAATCTAAAGAAAGCTGCTATAATTCAAATGCAACTGGAACCTAAAATACCAGAAAGGCAAAATGAAACTTCTAAGCTCAGAAATATTTTTAAAAAATCCTCACTGTCAAGGCAATAGAAAGTAGCGAAAATACTTTGGATAATACGGCACACAGACATCCGACATACCGTGTGATGCAGTGTTATAATATTCTTAAATTTTAAGGTATTGCGAAATTATAATTAGGAATTGGAAGTGGAAAAATAAACGTCATGGAAAGCGTTTACATTAGCGAACGAATGGAGTGTAAAGAAATGGAATAATGTGTTGTTTTTTTTGTTGCTTTTTATACCTTCTAAATACAAACACAGTATGTCAAAACAAACAAGGCACACAATCACACAAGTAAACTGGAGTATGTTGGCATAAGGTCATGTGTCTCGCTGTTATCAGAAGCTACAGCTGGTTTATCTCGCATTGCCCACTGCTGACTGTACTCAAGTACACAAGTTTTCCCTGGCATAAGGCAGCGGTTATCGAAAAGAACGGCGCACCGAGAGGTCTACGGCTTCTGTGCGACCTTGTTAGTAACAATAAAGCCATACAGCTGCGAGCCAACCCTCATCAAAACTCAGACTTTCTGTAATCTTGCATAATTAGCTGAAAGCTCAGACGTTGCCGCGCTTTCTTAATGCTAATTGCGATGGAGCAAAAGCCTCGGTGGTAATTCCCCCTACACACCTAATTAAGAGCCGTATTCCTGAATTATACTGTCAGGTCAGTATCAAAAGAAGTGGAAGTAAAAATGGGAGTGCCGCAGGGTAGCGCATTGGGACCATTGCTATTCATTATTCTAATGAATAATTGTGTTAATTGTTTACTATCTGAAGTTAGATTGTTTGCAGATGACAATGCTATATAAAAGGATCAAAACGATAGAAGACTAAACAGTTGCAGGTTGATCTGGACAGGATATCTAGTTGGGTTGGTAAACATGGGATGAGGATAAATGCAAAGAAGAGTCAGCTTATTAGATACACAAATAAAAAACACAAGATTAATTATGAATATAAGATGGGGACAGAATTGCTTGCTGAAGACTTGAAATGTAAATATCTTGGCATTACATTTGATAACAAGCTTAACTGGGCAGGACACATTGGACAGGTGGTAGGAAAAGGGTTCAAACTTCTGCACTTGTTGGAGAGAGTAATGAGCGGATGTACTGGAGAAGTAAAGGAATTGGGTTACAAAACTTTGGTCAGGCAATTGCTCAAATATGGTAGTGTAGTATGGGACCCACATTTTGCCTATCAAATACAGGAGTTGGAGAGGGTGTAAAAAAGGGATGCTAGATTTGTTTCTGGAAATTATCGCAAAATGCAATCAGTAACAGATATGATAAAGGAGCTGGAATTGGTTTCATTGCAAGACAGGAGGTGGATGAAGAGGGTCATGGGAGTGTACAAGGCGAATACTGGTGATGAGGCATGGAAAGATATTGGCGTAGGTATGAAAAGTAGTGCATGGAAGGGAAAAGATGACCATGACCACAAGCTGGCACTCGATTTCAGGTACAAGGGTGTGAGAAGATTCTCTTTTTTGGTAAGGGTATCAGGGATTGGAATAAGTTACCAAGGGAAATGATGAATAATTTATCGGAAACGTTAAAAGAATTTAAAGTTGAAATTTGTAGAGGGCAAATGTAGGTGGGTACAGGAAAGAGGAAAGATGGGTGTGTAGGGAAATTGCCACCGGAGCGTGTGCACCATTGCAATTAAATTAAATAAATTAAAGGTCCCGCGTTAGGGGAAGGGGTGAGCTGATGGAGGGGCCAGATCACCGGCTGTAGGGGGCCTCTAGGCCTAGAATCCGCCCATTGTCACCCGGGCAGATTAGATAATTTTTTTTTTGCATGCCCATTTCCAGTATTTGATACTTCATGTGGGTCCCCCATTAACCCAGAATGCTCTAGCAAGGGCCTGACAAAAACTGTGTCATCAGTACTTCATCCAATCAATAAAACAGGGATAGCTCATTTGTTTACATCGATAAAATACATGCAACAGTGCAAAGCTCGTTAGAAATATATAATATTTAAGCTGGTTGTATCGCATAGAAGGTAATAACCGTTTAAATCATTTCCAATAAGAGAAAAATAAGTAAAACCTAAACGAGGTTCAGGCAGGGACTGCAACCAATTAGCAGTTATGTCAGGTCAAGGTCATTACGGCCTTGACACGAGAAAACTTCGTCAATTCCTAAAGAGGATGGGAGGCGGAGATCATTAACAGCCAACCACATATCGTTCTCACAGCACGGAATTAGGAAAGTCGAAAGGAATAAAGAATCCAACGACATTAAATGCCTCTACAATAGTTTCCTCCATTTCATTCGTCTATTAAACAAGCACATAATAGTCACCAGGAATTTAAAAATTAACTAAGCTTAAAAATGCAATAAACGGAATATGATGAGTATGAAAAGATACGTTTACGTTAATAATACCACTGCATGAAAGGTAAACTGAAATGTCGAAAATATATACGAGTCCAAATTAATGCTGCGAGGGTAATTATCTTTCCTAATACAACATATTAACCTTTTTCCATAATATGCCAGTTGGTAAACAGATGACGTACGGATGGTGTATTGCACAAGCCCAATCCTGCAACCTTTCAAACCAGGCCATCGAATATCGGCGCAAACAAATATGCTAGGGTTATCGAAGAAGGCGGGTTTGCTTCGTTGCTAAAAATAGGAAAGCTTCGCAGACAACTGGCATCTCACACAATACTATAGGAAATCAAATGTTCTAAAGTTTTCCACTCCCATGTGTACAGTAATTATATCTCGCAATCATAGTTTGATGATCATGATGATCATATGTAACCAATCACTAAACCCCATTCATGTAGTCAACTATGAGCTAGTACTTTCTTCTATCTGTATGACAATGACGTTTTTATATTTTGTTCGATCTGCTTTACGTGTACTTACATAAAACATTACGTTCATTTCTTTACTACAAAATACATTGAAAAATTGAGGAAATCTTTCGAAGTAATTGATTCATAGTTTTCTGGAAACTATCCTACTTAAAATGTCTGATTCTAAACTTCTGAGTGCTCACGTGCTCAGTGATAATGACTGATAAATTACGTTATTTCAAATGAAGTCGGCCAAGCATTTAAAATAACAAAAAAATCTATTAACTCTTCAGTTAATGGCGATAGAAAGATAATCGCGGAAAGAGGTAGTTGCATGGACGGTTATGCGTCTACAGCCATTTGAGGCACTAAAACTTAACGATCGAGTTGCGACGTCGGGTTCTCTACATGGATGAAAGAATTGCTCCATGGTTCTCTACATGTGCTAGAGATGAACGCTCAGACCATATATATTGGCTCTAGTCCAGACGTCTTAAAAGAGAATTGTTAACCCCATGCAAGTGCTCTGCATTTATACAGAAGTGTCGAATACGAGAAGGAGCTGTTTGATATTTCTAATGTCTTGTTATGATGTATTTCTTTATAACACATTCGTTAAGTTGAACATATCTGTTGCCATTAAAGGGATCAACAATTAACGTACCTAAAATAGAAACTTCGCGATCTTCTCTGTCGGAATAATAAGACAAATGGTGGGCAAGAAGGATCTAAAAAAGTAGTTGACTGGTGTTATTTCAATCAATGAATTTTAAGATAGAAAAATAAAATAAACTAACTGAACAGGAAACCAGGTGTATAGGGAAATCCAAATCACAATAAAATAAAATTAATGTAATTTTGGAAATGCCACTAATGGAGACAATCTTCTGACCGCTTGAGATGACAAACGAAGAATTTCGTTTACGTTATTTAGGTTAATATTCTTCCTAATAAACCATACTAAAAAACTAGTTAACGTTTTGACCAGGCTTTTGGGTGAACGCATTGCATCTTCGGTTCCACCGTCCAGATTTCGGTTTAAACGTTCTGAAAACCACTCCAGGCAAATGCAGAATGACATGTGCGAATTTTTTCCCATTCCATGCCTCCAATCACCTACCGGCTCTGATCGAAGACTTCACATCGAAGAAAGAAACAGCCAGTTCATTTACAGGAAGTCGCGATATATCTAGTGGATCATCGTTTCAATATCTGCTTAAAGCTTAATATTTACCCTGCAACATTTGTGTGTTCGAAATTAAAAAGCCTCCATTGTAATTTGTTACGCGAGGGAGCCATATAAACAGATACAAATCTGTCAAGAGTTCTTAATTGCGACAGAGCGCAAGTTAAGGTGGCAATTTCCCTACATATACATTTTGTACTTTTTTTCCTTTGCCTTTTACGAATTTTTACCATTTCAGTGTTTTCGGTAAACTATTCAGTACTTGCTTTGGTAATTTATCGCAATTTTACCAAGAAACGAAATTTTTTTCCACTCAGTTATGCCTGAAATCTAATGCTAGCCTGTTGTCACGGTTCTCTCTTCCGCTGTAGCAATATCCTAACAAGGCTCATCTGGTCCTGTCTTCTTATGAATCCAAATCAATCTCCTTAATATATAATTCAATGATCTATCCTTTTAGTCTGCCACAACCAATTCCCGAGGAATTCTGGGGAAGGGAGGAGAGGAGATGAAGTGCATTAAAAAAGAGAAACGGAATGTCGCTCCAACTAAATCATTACCAAAGAATTCAATGAATCTGAAAACAAAACACCAAACTTTTCACGATTTATGGCGTGAAAAATAATATGCCTAGCGACTAAAATAACAATTTTATTTTGTGTAAATTGCTGGGACGAAAATTTACCCCAAAAATAAATGTTATATTATAATTAAATTGCTGTAGATATGCACCTCCAACACCAGAGCTGTATAGCTATGCATCAACAGCTCGCTAAGCTATTTGTAGATTGTTGCAGATAACCGATTTAAAAAGACGTTTGAAATTCTAGGAGGCTTCGCAGCGGCTGTAATGAGCAGCTTGGTTTCACGAAAGAATTTAAAATAGAACAGGGAGAAATCAATAAGATCAACTCTAGAAATACGGTATATATTATTCAGCCATTTTTTATCTAAAATATTTCTGGCGTAGTAAAACGCTCATCTAAATACCTTTCGTTTGTTTTGAATATTGTAACTTCCTCCCAGTCACTTAACCTTCCCCCCTCTCCACCCACATAACGTCTTACAGTCTCTGCCCCCCCCCCCCCCCCACACCAATTCTACCAAGCGAGTGGAGATTTTCCAGTTAACGTTTCCAAAGTAGAGGGAGTTTCTTGTTCTGAATATAATGTAACCGCAGCAATGCCTTTTGGCGCGTAAGCAAAGGATGAGCAGGTTATGAACATGGATTTGTTGTTGGCTACATAATGAGTGCTTTATCTGCAGAGCTAAGGGCACTGGAAGTAAAACTCGATTTCAACCTTGTTCAACTTAATACGCTTTCTAAAATGAAACTGATTCGGTTAACGATATGTGTTACAAGGAAGAGCAATTTCAAATGCTGAAGTGCCGTGTTTTCGAATAAGGTGTGACATCTCCTACGAATCGAAAGTGGTATTGGGAGGAGAGTAGGTAGAATTGACAAGGCAGCAGCTGTGGTCAACTGAGAAGTTATTCGGTGGAAACAAGGATTCTCTTACAGGACACTGTCAATATATTATTGTTTAATAGCAAGGTCTTGCTGAACAGTTAGAATAGTTTAGAGTTCGAATGTTTAAACGTGACTTATAGAGAACCGAACTGTCGTGTAGGAGGTAATTTTGAGTGTCGCTGACACAGGTATGCGGCGCGCGTTGGATGCAGGTCAGGACCTAAATTGAGAAACGGTTCTGGAAATTCTGGTAAGATATCCGGGAAAAGAGATTTCCTTCTCTTACCCAGACTTCGCAGCTCATGGCCGGCAACGTAATTAGAGGCGAGACTACGATTTTTGTTACGAAACAGAAAGAAAAAAATCTTTCAGTATATTAATACACTGAATGTGAAACGAAAATTCTTATGATAAGGATTTGATCTAAGTTGTCCTGTTGCTAAACTCGAGGATTACCAAACAGACAGAGGTCTGAGACGAGTACTACTTTGATAGGTAATCAATGCACTTGATTGACACTTAATTAGGTTGAGTGGCTTGCTGGAAGTTACTCATTTTCCATTATCCCACTGTTGGTCTGGTTCTATTAATTTTTTTTGTGTTGTTCAGTGTTGGAAGAATGCCGCGTCCACCAGGATTATAATGGAAACCCTAGTACTAGATGGAGAATAACGCTCGGAGCAGGTGAGAGCCGACAGCAGCTGACATTGAAAAGTCGTGTGACCTACAATGTGTGTCACGCGCTGTAGACGGGCCCCTAAACATGACGTCATAGCCAGTTGCGCAAGCGCGGAAGCTGGAGGCGGCGACCGCACGAAGGACGCTGGTGTGCGCAATAGCAAGACCCCCTTTCTTGTATACATTGACAAGCCACCATTATAACCTGCAATACATATGCTTCTGATATACCTAGAAATGAAACGCGTGAAAGCTGCGAAGAGCCGAAGCTACAAAATTAAGCGTTATACGTCATTACGTGTTACTCCGTCTTAAACTTTAAAGAATCTTCTCTTTATCTGCAAAGCATATATCTGTTTTCGGTAAGATATTTCACTAAGGATTTAAATAAATTCCATTCCAACTTGTCTAAAGATTAGTATTTATTCGTTAAAAAGTTATGTTAAGTACTTACGGAGAATTTGACGAAGTCGTGAAGAAAGTTATATTTTAATATACTGGTTTTAAGTGGTTACCGAGGTTAACTTACTGCAGTTTGTTATATGGACTATTTACACAATTTTTGTCTACGGCGACACAGCAAACTTAACATGGTAAACCGGTATTAGGAATTTAGTCATAGCTGTATCTACAGGATATGCAGCCAGCCTAACATTTTTTAAACTTATTTCCTGATAACTGAAAAGACTAATACTTTTAGGTATAAAAAAGAAAAGGCCATAAGCAATAGGACTATCAAGTCACCGAGCATGGTGGTGTAACGGCTAGCGTTCTGGCCTCGCATTCGGGAGGACGGCGGTTCGAATCCCCGTCCGGGCATTCAGATTTGGTTTTCCATGGTTTCCCAAATCACTCCAGGCAAATGCCAGGATGCTTCCTTCAAAAGACCATGGCCGAATTCCTCTCCATTCCTTGCCCCCATCCTTTCCCGTCTCTAAAGACCTCGCTGTTAGAGACACATTAAGCAGATAAAAAAAACTACCAAGTTACAGTATTTCTTTATTACTGACTTCAATGATCAATATTTAGGACTGGGAGCAAAAACTAATACTTCTGGGTTATACTAACAACATTTACAATGAACAGACAACCTTAGTTACATTTATATTTCACATGTAAGTATAAAACTTCGTCTACCGTAAATTGTCGCGCATGCCACCTTTGTCGTCATTTAAGCTATTAAAACTTAAGGGAATCAAAGGAATCACATGCAAAATTTTATCGAAACGGCACTTTTAAAGAAGAGTTTAATATAAATTCCTCGAAAATTAGACAGGAAAAGCAATGTATATACCTGCCGACTCATAGGAGCGCACTGAAAATTTTCTACAGATCTGAAAGTAATCTCGTTGCACCTGATCTCAAATTCTTGCAGAACACTGGACTCTTGCAAGTGACAGTAAACTGCATTTTTTCCCTCTCTCCATTCGCATCGTGCTACTGGTAAACGGCAAGTGAAGGGAAATGAAAATCGATTACTTTTATTCACAGAAATGGCAAAAGTCTTTTAGTTTTGCTTTCGGATTCTGTTTCTTAAACAGGTTACATGGTGATTTTTAATCGTAAGTTTTCCCGGCGGATCTGTTGCTTGAAGATCTTCAAGCAGGTTACATGGTCTTGGATCTTTAATGCAGTGGCTTCACGGTTCCTTCTGCATCTCCGTGCCTTTGATAACTTCCGATTCACTCGCCTTTAGGGGCAGTTTCCAGCCCCAAGGGAAAGAGGGTGCTATTGGTAACTGCACCGCTCTTCCGCCCTACTTTCAGGAGGTCGCTGGCAAGCAGGATCGGTTACTTACACCGGATCAGCACCTAAACAGAACTATGTAAATTTTGTGTTAGGGAACTTGGGATTCAATAACATCTTTAAACACTGAATTCATCCTACGCCGCAAGGAATGTAAGCGGTTATAACTTTTTTCCACAGTGTATTACATCCTTCCAAATTTTTAATCACGATTTCCTGCAAGGCTTGTGCTGAGAGGAATTTTATACACTCCTGTACGATATGGTACCATAATGGGAAACTTTTTTTAAAAAAGAAATACAAATCCTATAACACTGCTAATAATACTGAGGCACGACTGACGTGCTTTCTCTTTTCCGCTCAAATTGATGCTCATCAGTTCTGAACAATATAAATTTTGTTTTTGCAACAATGGGAACACAGACGCAGTGCTTATAATTTTTGCTGCTGATCTGTTTTAGAAGTCAGCCACCTACCATTTTTCATAACGATTTTTTGCTGATCACTCAGATGAAAATCTTGCTCAAAGAGCAGACTTGAGTCATGGCGAGCAGTATTCCATTCCCAAAAAAAAACACCTTTAAATGCTTCTGACAATAGCGGCCGAAGTACAAACATTCATGGGCGCCGGCAGGATTACTTTAAGGGAGGTGCATCTGTATCTTATTTATACATTACATATAAAACACTTATTACTAATTAACTAAGGATACTGAATTTATTAACAAGGTGTTGAACTAATTTAAACAACCTTAGCGCGTAAAGTTATTATTCGAACAGTGAATTTAATAATAAAATTTTTGTTTCTTAATCTTTTTCTGAGTATTTTCTTTCATAGTAGGGGGGTGCAACTGCACCCCCTTGCACCCCCCTCCCGGCGCCCATGCAAACATTTTCATCTTGCCTCGTAACTACACAGCTCATCAACTACTAGGGGAGGGAGGGAGGGGGGGAACAGGCGCTCAACAGTTTTGGAACCTGTATTTTAATGTTAATAAATCACGCTCCATCAAATTAAGAAAGCGGTAATACGCTCCAATCCAAACGCAGACAAATACATCCACCTTGATATTGTCTCTGCACCTTGATACCATGTTTCGTTGCAGCTGCCTCAAATGTGTGTTGCCAACGTCGCAACACATGTGGCTAAACAAACGTGGAATTCCGAAAGTAAATTTAAAGTTCAGAACTTTAGACTGTACCTTCTACAAAATTAAAACAAGATGTTAGTTAACGGTGTTCATCTAGTTCAATGAGATGAAAGTAAAATATGATTTATGGCGTGAAATTTAGGGATTGCGTTAGATGGGCAACAATAATGCAATTTTTGTTGGCACCCCTGTGTCAAAGATGAAGCGCGGCGCTCCACCCTTGAAAAGTAGTGTGTGATAAACCAAGGTCTAACACTAAGGTTTATTCTCGGGAAGATGTTTTCTACAAGTGATAATTCGCATTCTACGAGATTCTAGCAACCACTGTAACTTTACGTACTAAATAACTTACTCCAGGTACTACATTTATTTCATGCTTTGTGAATATTGGTCCTGCTAACTTCATGAACACTGGCTTTTGTTTACGTTTTGTTAGGATAATTACTTTGTTTACCTTTTTCAACTAGTGGGACAATATCAGCAAACGCGTGATACCGTTTCTTTCTGTTCCAAACACATACTAAAATTTTTCCTTTCCTACCAGGACTGATTTGTCCCCATGTATGCTGAATGGCGTTTCTGATTAAATACTTACATCACCTTCATTTTAACTGATTCGTTGTTAAAGCAATCTGCTACTGGTATATAATGCTATTTAGGGCGCGACTACTTTAAATCTTAAAAAAATTATTATGTAATAGCACTTAACATCGATATTTGTTTAGTCTGCATTAATATTAATAGTTTTCTCCCAAAGAAATAACAACTCTGCCGGTCTGAACACTGTTTAATGTAGAAACGCACCTAAACAATGACACTACGGATAAAAATAAAACAATAATTTGAAAAACAGTTTTATGCAGTTTTTTTATTTATGTTACACGAAACAATAAAGCAATGAAAAATATTTTTTACGATGTTGCAGTAATTCAAAACAATGAAAGAAGCAGATACTCCCACAAAACCTTTTTCATGTCTTCAAAGAAACATTGTACTCACCGATCGGCAAATCGCAAAGAAGGGCGCAAGCAGCGATTGCGCCTGCAGAGGCTCCAGATATCTTGTCGAGAAGCAGATGAGGAGCGTATTTCTTAAAACAAACGGCCACCCCAACATGATAGATACCCAAGAAGCCGCATCCAGCGAATGACAAATTCATATTGACAGCTAGGCTGGGTTGGCAGTATAGGAGTCTCGTGGGACGGCTACCGCCTACAGTGCTGCGAACTACCTTGACAAATCGCACACCACCGGTACCGATGCCCACACGGTTAAGCTCCTTCTGTCAGCGGCTCACGCGACAGACTAACGCTCGTCGTCTTTTGTCTGCCAATTTTGATACTTCTGTCAGTCAGCTCCGCACGGTTTGCAATGAGCCTAGAGCAGTGGTAAGACTGCGCGTCGTCGTGACGTTACGTATCACGATTGGCCCGCCGCTGATGGTGTGGTCTTGACTCCTCCCATCCATAGACACTAGTACACCACAATATGGTCACGCAGTGCGATAGCATATACATCTCTGGAATATACTATTGCGGTAGATCGATACTGCTTTCTCACAAATTCTTACGAAATAATGCGTAAGTTCACAATTACTGTGCGAGGTATCAATGTTATCTGAAATAGCTTTAGTATAAACTTATCATAAATTACTCTCCGCGGGAAGTAGGGTCCGGAATAAGTTGTTGAGGAAATACAGTTCAGACAATGAATGAATTTAAGTTAAAAAACGAAAGAAAATTTTTTATGGTCAACTTTCTTGAATATACATGTATATACAAGCAAGTGTTAGAGTAATATGTTGTATGTCATGAAAATGGCTTTAAGGTCACGAATACGAAACACCAATTAAAAAGAAAAAGCGTAAACACATAAGGAAAATTTCCACTCAGTCTCAAAATAAACAATGATTATAAAATTCGAAAGAGTAATGATTCGTTGTCTTGTTGAAAAGTGTGTATAAATTCCAAGGAAACGCCGTGTTGGCTACTTGGACGAATATTTCATACGCCAGCGGAAGTCAATTAGCAGCAAAACAGTCTGAACGTTAGTTGTAAATTGTTACCAACCCGTTTTTGTTTACTGTGTTACTCTATAGAATATATACACATTAGTCTATTTAGTGATACAATCGTTATCAATTTTGTTAATAAGCTATTACTGAGGCAAGAAAGCTAATTTACCTGTAGAAATTATCATTTTTTTTTATTAGGTTTTACAAAAAACCAGTTGTTTCTGAATTCGTTTTCCGAAGATTTTATTACAGAAGTTTTCTTACAATCATATGGTGGTAGTTTAAGGATCATGTTCTTCAAAATTAATATAAGAATCTGTACGTATTGCATAATTAAAGAATAATAATTAGGGTTGAATTGTGTTTTGAAATCAGCTCAGCGCTGACTGGTTTGGTAATTCAGTGAAAATATGTTTGACAGGAATTTGTGTGGTCAGAGGTTTGATTTATGACGACTAGAAGTTTTACTGGCTCTTGTATCGACCTTTACCTCAGGAAAGACTATGCCTTATAATGTGAAGTACGCCATCGCACTCTGTGGTTTGAATTCCATTTAAAACTTTAGTTCCTCTTTAATAGCGCGTTGCGTTGCGTTGGCCCTGACAGAGGCAGACCTCATGACAAATTGTCGCTGTCCTTGGGCTGCTAAACAAACTTCAGAGGTCCCTCGGCCAATAACATACACATTTACAGTATTTATTACTAGTTGTTGCTCGAAACTTCGATCACGTACACTGCTAATCTATGGACCTCTATGTTAACCCAAACATGCCACAATTAACACGACGCCAACGATGAAGAAAAAGTAACATAATAACTCCGAATAATAGGATGCCGCTCGTGTGCTGAAATCACGATAAACGTATTTCAATAAGGGGTTTTGCGGGTACTTTTTTTATTTATTTATGCATTTATTTTTTGGTCTCAGGTAAAGTTTAACCTAAAAAATTATTTCAAATGGTTCAAAATTATAAATGTTGAAAAAGCGTGACTGCACATGTAAAACTAGACTGCCATAACTTGACCATTTATTCTCTATGTAAAATACTGAACTTTAGCGACAATTTAAAACCAAACACTAACGTCTTAATGACACTGTCAAAGTCAACATGATTATTAATTCATTTAGCAAAGTAAAAATACTAAACAAAACGATCAATTCTGCTAGCAGTACAATTTATTTACAAAGTTTTAAACTTTTTTTCAGCAAAATTAGAAAAAATCAAATAGGAACGTGATTATTTTTGCAATAAAAGAATGGCTATATCGGCTCCGAATGTAGCTCATTAATAGTCGATAAAGCGTGAATTCTAATCTGCAAATATCCTTTCCAAGGCCTTATAGAGCTTGGCTGAGTTTTAGTACAGTTCAGATTAAACTTAGAAGCCTTTACCGTAACAGTCGACACCAAGGTGGACACGCCAACATCTCGATCTTCCCTTGAACTACGTTAAGTCACACTTGTAATGAACATAAACACTTTTTGTTCTCAATTGGTCGCCTCTTGAAGGCTGCCAGCTGTTCTAGTGACCTCTCAGGCCTCGTATCCACTTGAGCACGCTCAGGCGAATGAGCCGCTCATTCGTTTGAACTGCTCAAGAAAAAGGAAATTTTAGTCGAACGAGCCTGTTTTGAAATAACTACAGTGCTCATTAAACGCTCCGCTTTTGACAAGTCGTCACGTGAGCGTGTGGCAGCTGCGGCCTTTATTCATATGATGCCAAAGAAGAAAAGGATAGTACCAACCTGGTTGATTAGAGAAAGCTTTCACCAGCGAAGAAATTATCTTAATAATTTATTTGCGAATTGACTTCTGAAGGAGATAATGCACCTTTTCAAAACTTTATGAAAATTTCAAGGATCGATTTCGAACATTTCCTGCATTTAGTTGAATCTCATATTAAAAAGCACTGTACACCTATGCGTGAGGCGATCCCACCAGGAAATAAATTAATGATAACTTTAAGATTACTGCCTACTGGAGATTCCTACACAAACCTGCAGCATATGTTCAAAGTACATAAACAAAGCATTAGCCGTTTTGTACCGGTAGTCTGTGATGATATTATTCAGTCGCTTCAAAATTATATTTATTTTGGAACCTATTTGTTATTTTTATAGACTTTTACTACCAATATATATATTCAAAGGGTGTTTTATGTTTTTTTCTGTTCTTTTTTTCTTAAAGTGATCAATACCATGGTTTAATACCGCGCTGATGTTACACCACGCATCCTCTAATTTCCTTCTATTATAAATACTGTTCGTATGGGCTATCCCATAATACCTTTTTTGATGCATACCGACTAATTATTGTCAAGCAAGTGTCGTTGTCCCGCATGCTCGCGCTCAAACGGCCAAACTACCGTCCTCACTGAACATCAAACGCACACTGGCTCGCCTTTGACGATCGGCTCGATCCGAAAGCGCTCGTTGTCATTTATTGCGAGCGTGCTCAGGCGTCCACACTAGATCGGCTCGATTCACTCAGCGGCTCATTCGCCTGAGCGTGCTCAAGTGGATACGAGGCCTTAGAAGTCACCAGCCGAGTTCCCCAGACGCAGCATTTCGCCCTCGCAGACTCTAATGTTCCACTCCTCTTCTCTGCCCGCTTGCAATCGGATCCTATCCCGCTTTGAATCATTTTCTCTCCTCTCAGGATACGCCAAATTTTATTTTAAACAAATAGTAACTTAAAATTAAACAACATTGTTATTGGAGGGTTACAGTCACTCTACACACACACACACACACACACCTCTCTTCACTCAAACTTATTTTGGTTGGCTGGGAGCTTTCCCTCCATGTCCGCACTTCAGAGAATTTTGTTTATCGAACTTCTCTCTCTTTTTCGTTGTTTGTCACAGTCGCGCACCATGTTCGTAGAAAGCCGCTAATACAACTTTAATGCAACTATAATTAGGTGCCTTAAATTCGTGCAACTTTGAGTTCTATATGCACATCGATTCGGCACAGCCCATTCACAGATGTCTCAAGTGAACGACCCGGTGCCCATTTATTCAAGAGAGGTGACAGCTGACAATACCTCTTCCGAGAATACTCCCTGGCAGATAGTAGGGTACCCAAGCCTGCCAGGGGGAAGATTTGGTGACATCTCGTGAAATCCCCCCTCCCCCCCTTATGTTTGAAGGCAATCTGAAATAAAAAGTTGACCTGAGATTTTCATCGACCCCGCCTCCCCCCCCCCCCCGGGTCCCCTCCCATATTTTGAGCTCACATAATTAATGGATACCCCCTTACGGAATAACCATCTTTTAAGCGGACCACTGCGTAATGAATTTTATACGAGGCATGTTTTTTAAGTAAGTACCGTTATGAAATTAAAAAAAGACGTGCAAATATATCTCAATAATTTTATTTTTACATGAAAGCCTGTACCTTACTCTACTTTTCTACATAATTCCCTTCAATATTGAGGCACTTGTCATAACGTAGTACCAGTTTTTGAAAACCCTCCTCATAGAAGTCTACCGCCTGACTTGTTAACCACTGCATCACAACTGTTTTGCCTTCGTTATTGTCTTCAAGACGCTGACCGCCCAGGTGTTTCTTCAAGTGCAGGAACAGATGGTATTCACTGGGCGCCCAATCAGGGCTGTACGGAGGATGATCTAGAGTTTCCCATCGAAAAGATGTGATGAGATCTTTGGTCTGATTAGCCACATGTGGACAGGCATTGTCATGCAGCAAAACGATGTCCTTGCTCAACTTGCCACGTCTTTTGTTCTGGATCGAACGGCGCCGATTGTTCAATGTCTCACAATAAGCTGTTGCATTGATTGTCTCATTACGAGGCAGAAATTCCACAAGCAATACTCCTTTTCTGTCCCAAAATACTGTGCATATGATTTTCCGGGCAGTAATCGTTTGCTTGAACTTCATTTTTTTGGGTGAATCTGAATGCCGCCATTCCACGGACTGTTGCTTTGATTCAGGTGTGACGTAGGCCACCCATGTCTCATCGCCCGTAACAATTTGGCTTAAGAAATCATCACTATCGTTGTGGTACCGCTCAAGGAAAGTCAATGCACTGCCTAAACGTTTGGTTTTGTGCACATCCGTTAACATTTTCGGTACCCAACGTGGGCACAATTTTCGGTAATTCAAGTGCTCGGTCACAATGCCATACAAGACACTATGAGAAACATTAGGAAAGTCATCACACAAGGAGGAAATCGTAAAGCGTCTGTTTTCTCTCACCTTATTGTCCACTTTCTGCACCAAACTTTCATTAACGTCCGAAAGACGCCCACTCCGTTGTTCATCATGCTCATTTGTGCGGCCATCTTTAAATGCTCTCACCCACTTTCTCACCATTCCATCACTCATAATGTTTTGTCCGTAAACTGCACAGATCTCACGATGAATATCGATCGGTTTTAGGCCTTTAGCACGAAGAAATCTTATAACAGCCCGTATTTCACATTCGGCGGGACTCACGATTATCGGAGGCATCTTAAACACTCAGTGAACAACGTAAACAAGGAAGAATTAGACTGTAATGGCGTCAGTGCGTAGGCAAGAGATACAGGTACCCAGTGCGCATGCGCGGAACGCCGACCGTAGCGCTGCAGCCACGGTGTGACAAAACGGTACTTACTTATAAAATACGCCTCGTATGTACTACACATACAGTAATAAAATAATATTGTGATGTCAGCATAACATTACAATATCGACTGCGAGTAGAAACTAAATCTGACCATTAGTTCTTGCCAGAATCGAGTTCAACGAATCGACTGCAAAAATTAACTAAATCCTATCAATGGTTCTTGTGTGAATCACGTTCAACGAAAAATCGATACTAATTTCTTTCTCACCTTTCCGACTTTGTTACGTTGTTAATATTTGCCCTCCATTGCTGATGGCAAAATTTCTCCGCAAACACACAGATTTGCGCTGGTGAAGCTGCAAACTGGGTCAAAATAAATTTAATCAAGATATAAGATGGTGTCTTACATTGCTTATTCCTTCCAGTTCCAATTAATCCTTACCTGTAGAACAATTTAAATACAATTTTTTGTAAAATTAATTAACAATTGTTTAATAATTCTACACTATGTCATCTAATATTTTATGAGAGATTAAGATGGTTGGCTCCGGAACCCGTCTTCACATCACAGCAAGGACAAGGAGCCACCAGAGTGAAAAGGGACGAATTCTCATCAGGGCACTCAAAATGCAGGAAACCGAGTCCTCGGTTCGTACCGCTTTCCTATTCTATAGCTATGCTGTTTCCTGTTGGCATACCTGCAGAGTGTTTCTGATCACGACAGTTTATTGAATGAGGTAGTATTTATACAGGTTTGAATTCATTTATGAACAAAAACGAAACAAGAACATTTTGTTATCTATAAAATTGTTTTAGAATCTACTTGTATAAATACAGTGTAGTACATTGCTTCAGTGGAAAACTGGGTGTATTACAGGTATGTGTTAATTCCAACATCCAAATCAGTTCACTGTGATCTCCTCTTCAACAGACAGCTAACTTTACTATTTACTGCTGCCAAGCATGGCGACCTCTTCCTCGCACCTAGCAACTTTATCCCGCCGGAATTGACTTTGTTGTATTTGGTCCAGACAGATTCCAAGGTGCATAAACTAGATTCGCAGTGAGCGCCAGTATATCGATACAAACTTTGTGTCTCCGTGGCTAAGGCAGGTGAACGGCAGCCCTCGCACACAAAAAAGTCTGGTGGTCAACTTTCTAGAGACCGCTTATCAGTTGCCAGCTCATTTACGCACGGCTGAGCTCAGCAACAAAGCGGAGAGGTCCGAACTGTTACCTCGCAGGTTCTCGTTGAAACGTTTAGTAGTCCATGTAACATCCATCGCTGTAACTTTGAGTGCTGTACTAAAATAGCTGTAATTTTAGGAATTTTTTCTAATATTCGAGTCTTGTGTCGCATTGGACTCATGTTACATTTTAACGATATTGTCAACTTCTTGAGTATAATGGGTACTGTATTCTTTTCGTTTTTCCTTCAGGCTATCAATCATTCACTTTCTTTATCTTGGCGGGTAAATATAGAATAAATATTTACGGTTATGAGGAATTACTGTACATCGTATTAATAAAAACATAAATTTTTTCAAATTAACCATATTTTAGGTTATAAAATTTCAGAAGTTTGTATCTGGACTTACTGTCTCATTATTCTTTAAATAGTTAACTACGATTTAGATTAGTAGATAGGGTTTTTCTGAACCGAGTAACTATTAAGTTGTCGCAGTTAGATGTTTGGCAACTCATCAAGGCAGCTGGTGCCTAATGTTGGGAAAAGGTGGTGTAGAAGAAGAAGATTTCGGTATTAGACATAAGGGATATTTGCACTACAATTAAAATAAGCAAAATTAGATAGTAAAATGCTTTAACATTCAGAATCAATATCACTTACATTTCTCAGTGAGTTTAATGTGGTTTCCGTTCTTTTACTCTTCCTTCTGTTAATGTGAACAGATTGTGCTCTATAATTATCTTTTTACTACAAATAAATTTATCAAATACTTGGCTACAACACATATCATTAGATTATATGATGCTGATTTAAGTATCCGGGTTTGATTGCAATTAATTAGTTTCTTGCGAAAATCCTGTGATAATCAAATGCACATATTGTTTCACTAAGGAATTTTTACAGTACGTTAAAAAAAATAGCCTTTGGACTTCTTTTCGCCTTATCTTAGGTTCCTGTGAGAATAGTGTCATCGGCTAGACTTAATCAGTAAAATCTGTGGTCCGGGAAAATGTAAAAACGCTGGAATTCTTCCATGCGATTAGAAGAGTTTTCACCTGCACTAACTTTTTATTTATAATGTTCATTATTTGTTTATGGCTATTTAAAATCCATGTTTGCGTGTATTAATGTTTTGCTCTTCCACTCAGTTTGTTAGTTGTAATGGATTTGATGGCAATTAGCATGTTGCAGTATTGGAGAAATTAGTTATTTTTGCTTATTATAATACCATATGGGATAACTTTTTAGGGAAATTAAACACATAGGAATGAAGTCTTCAGAGGTCTGAATAAATACATACGAATTATGTGTGAGAACGTTTTGTAGAAATTCATTGTAGTAATTAGTAATCTAGATAAATGCTTCAGAATACATTCATCAATCTGTCCTGTTTTAAATACCATTCAACTCCTGCATTTGATGTTCCTGAATGTAGGAGCTAAACCATCTCACTGTATTCAAAGAAGAGAATAACTAAGGCTTAGCTCTCTACTTTCCTTATGTTACCATCGCGATTATTGCTATTGTTAAATTTATGTATGTGACCCTTGAAATTGAAGCCTTTAGCTAATTTATCACTAAATAGAGCAGTTAGTATTTCAGCATAAAATTTCGGGTAATATCAAGATGGTGATACCCTTGCGGCCTCGTGTGGTAAACACTCAGATCAAGTGGTATATATGACATCATTATGACGTATTCAGTCCCCACCAACACATTAACAGCTACAGATATGATCTGAAAATTGGATATCTGCAATATCGTGCGCTGTAGTTGCTTTGGTCCAAGCTGCATTACGACCGAAACGCATATTTATAAAATATGATTTCGTCAATCGTCATTTGAGTTTATGTTGTAATGCCGTCTGGACCATACGTCACAATGATGTCATATATACGACGTGATCTTTGTGTTTACTACACGAGGCCGCAGTGGTATCCTCATCTTGATATTACCCAAAATTTCTTATCAGACATTTTTGTTGCCTACTCTCGATATTTCATAAGCGTGTGCTTGTAATTTCAAATGAAATGGTACGCCCTCCACTTTGTAATAATTATCAGAACTGTAAAATTCTTGTTTGAGTGGAGTGAAATATCTCGAAAACAGCTTAAAGCTGTGATACATTACATACAGCTGTTCATTATATTTCTTATCTAAACCAAATAAGATTCGAAAGATTAAATTTTGCGTTAAACACAAAGATACACAACTCATCTTGACTGTCTCTAAGATATCGGATTTGAACAAATAACTTCTGATTAGTCCTCAGTGTTGCTTCACTTGAATGGCAAGTCCTGAAAGAGTGTTTGTTCTGGAACTAATTTATGCTGATTAATCCGTTGTTAGAAATACACGTTGAAAACGATGTCAGGTCTCAACACATGCGGGATGTCTTGGAGTTTGAAATTCATTCAACAGGCGATTAGGGTCATACAAAATTATTATTGTAGTCTTACTAATCATAAGCTGACCAAAAAGTCCTAAGTAAATGGAATAAAGTTCTAGTGATGTAGGAACTGTTCCTACAAGCGAATCAACATTATTATTTTAGAGCTATGATTTAAAAACGGCGAAGCTGTATTATTCTCCTTTTTAGTCGTAACTGTTTTGCTAAATTTAAATTACAATTCGATGAGAATTTTTCCCATCCAAAGCAGATACACATAAAAAGAATCATAGTAAGCAATGGTGTAATGGGGTAAGCAGTGGGATGGATATGTCAAAGAACTGTACTCTCCCCTTTCCTACATCATCATGGGTCAGATCATAACCAATATGAAGGGTGAAAATAATAGTTCATCACTGAACAGACGATTTAATGATATGGAGAGAAAAGGAATAACAGGGCCAAGAATTACTGAATAGATGGGGCACAACAGCGAAAATAAAGGCCTGAAAATCAATTCTATTAAAAAAGACGCAATTTCAGTACCTAATAAGGCACTCATAGCGTTACAAGTATTCTTCGAGAACTGTTTGTAACGGTGATAAATAATGTATTGAGTAGATAAGTTATCAGAGTATTAGACTGGAGAAACTTGCGGTGATTAACGTGAGATCTATACCTTCATAATTCTGAAGTTCAAGGTCACTTCAAGCAAGATTTGTATGTCAGAATTGAAATACGATAATGCTTAAAGAGGAAGGGAAAAAGACGAGTTTTTAGTTAGTGTATAATTATTTAATTGTCACATTTAAAAATTGTTTGGTTCAGCTGTTACAACCACTGCATAAAAGCGAAGCTGCTTTCTTGAAATCATAACTTTATCGCAATTTAAGTTAAACCGAATCGAAGGTTTGTTTAGGCCATCTAGGAACACGTTAAGCCTTCGTTTGGCTTGAATTTGTTACAGCTAGCGTTGTTAGACGTGCAGTTTAGAAAGAACACCAGCTAAAGTAACAAGATAATAAAAAAGATACACCTAATTAAATAATAATAATAAAAAAACTATTCCTCATAATAAATGACACTAATATATTTTCATGTTCTCGCCCAATGAATGACAAGGAAAGGGCTACTGTTTGTGAATTTGCCATGACATCGGAAGAGGGAGAGAGAGAGAGAGAGAGAAAAAAAAGAGATGACCAGCGGATGAAGGTTCTGGGTTCCCGTTAGTGTTTGGGAATCGTGGACATTGGTTGAGGGTGATGGTGGTGTGTGTTTATAACGGAAGGAGGAATGAACTGTTGTTGTTAATTTTATCGATTGAGTGTTATTATGTAAATTGTCACTGTTTTATGCTGGTTTTCATGTGTATGTTTTAATAAAGTTTCGTTATATTAAAAAAAAAAAAAAAAAAAAAAAAAACGTGGAATCGAAAGCGTTCTGGCGTAATTCACATTACGCAGTAAGCTGTACCAGAGGTGAAGGTCGGGTTAAGGGCTTATGAAACGAGATAGGAATTCGAACCAGGGACCTTCCGATCTCGTCAGACGCCTTAACCACTGAGCCATCAGGTCGTTCAATCTAAATTCAGTGTTTATTGCTTCGGTATTTCACGAGTGGAAATACCTCCAATAAGAAATGAAGCAAGAAGCCTTTCCTTTATTCAACACACATAACATTGAAATGGCTTGCACGTTCCAGTGTTATTTTCACGCTAAGCAACGAAAAATTGTCCACTCAGATTACTTGATAAGATATCTATCTGCTCGATTAATTTACGATCTTAGCAAATAATTCTTGAACACTAAATTCTTCTACGTGACACAGTACCTACTTTTTTAGTATCTTCAATACAGAGCTTTCAAGCTGCTTTCCTAAAGAACTGTGTTGTAAATATTTCTAAATCATCAAAAGATACACTGCAAGCGAAAATCATTATCTAAAGACTGGAGGTGACGTACTGAAAACAACAAAGAAATTATTGTTGTTCATCTACATCTACATATATACTCTGCAATTCAAAAAATTGTGGGTGGCAGAGGGTGCTCAGCGCCAAAGCTAATCTCTTTGCTGTGCATTCCAATCCCTAATGGTACGAAGGAAAAAAGAATTCATATAAGAATCAGTCCGGCACCTTATTTCTCTAATTTTATCTTTCCTGTCCTTCCGACTCAAATAGGTTGGTGGAAGAAGTATTTCACTACACTCAAAAGTGAAAGTTTTCCAATAAGTTTAAACGAAACGTGTGTCGTCTATCTACCAGAGACTCCCATCATAATCTACTAATCAGTTCTGTGACGCTTTCATAAGGACTGTAGCAAGCGGTCACGAATCGAGCGGCTCTTCTCTGTACTTTCTCTATACTTTCGATCAATCCTTTACGAAACGGGTCCCAAATGGCACAACAATAATCCAAATGTGGACGCACAAGAGATTTGTACGCTATCTCCTTTGTTTGTTCATTACAATTTTTCAAGATTCGACCTAGGAATCGCAGCCTAGAATTTGCTCTACCTACTAACGAATTAATGTGTATGTCCCATTTCATGTTCCTTTGTACTGTTACTCCCAAATATTTCATAGAATCAACCATATCAATAACTGAACTGTTTACCTCGTATTTCTGAACAATCGGATACTTTTTGTTAGTTATGCTCATTGTCTTGCACTTTTTACAATTTAGAGTAAGTTGCCACTCAGAGCACCAAGCCAAAATAACATCCAGATCGCGCTGAATTTCTAAGCGTTCGGCCAAATTTCTTACTTGCCTATAAATAACCGCATCATCAGCAAACAATCTAAAAAGGCTTTTCACGTTGTCTCCTAGATCGTTTATAAAAATTAAGAAAAGAAGTGGTCCTATTACACTTCCTTGAGGTACACCTGATGTAACATCTAGATTAGAAGAACTTTCTCCTTCAACGACAACATACTGCGACCGACCAGTTAGAAAATCCTTTATCCATTCACAAAGCTGATCCGATATACCGTACGCTCGAAGCTTCGCTAAAAGGCGGTTGTGTGGCACAGAGTCAAAGGCTTTCTGGAAATCTATAAAAATTGCATCTACTTGTGAACCTGCATCGATTGTTAATGTTATCTATTAAATTACTCGTACATATCCTGAAGTACATCCGATTGAAGTATATAATACCAAAAACCAGATATATCCGCAAGTATTGTAGCTGTAAAAATGCTTTATCCCTCATCTGTTGTAGTCGAAATGCTAGGGCCAGTTACAGTCGTCAGAGAACAGATAGACGGCAAAGGCTTGTCACTTCAAGTGCAAAGCTTTTGTCCTTCATTTCATTGGAAAATACTAGTCACCCGCATATGTTTAGCTAAATTTTTAGAGTTATTAAAAAAACGAAAGTTTCATCTGGCTCAGAGCCGGAAAAAGGTTTCCTCAACAGCAGTGCCAAGTTAGGCAAACTAAATATCAGAAAGGAACAAATCTAGGACTCTGCTGGTCGGTGTTGGAAACACTTCTACGCGAAATGAGCATTTTGAGTTTGGAATGTGTTGTTTCCTGAGTGCCACAAGGACATGTTGCCAGTGGATTTAGGCACGTGGTAATTCAGAAGACTTTCTGTACAGCTGTTGCTTTGTAACAAAGATGTTGTACATCCTTATTAAAAAATGAGATGGGGAACTTATATCAAATCATCTTCTGACTGCATTCATTGTCGGTTTCATCTGGACCCTGCGGTTCTACTTTTATGTACTATGAGGGGGTACCCAAAACAACCGGAATTATTTTTTAAGAGCTATATATTTTCAATTTTTTTTTTTACAAAACAACATTATCCCTTTCAAACTAACCTCCATTACAACTAATACATTTGTCCCACCGGCGCTTCCACTGTTAGAAACATTTTCTGTAGTCATCTTTAGAAATGGTTGACAGCCCCTCCCTCGTCTTTTTCTTGACCTCTTCAATGTTGTCGAATCGGTGACCTTTCATGCCCCTTTTCATGCGTGGAAATAAGAAAAAATCGCACGCAGCCAGGTCAGGCAAATAAGGACCGCGGGGCAGCGGAACCATGCCATTTTTAGCCAAAAACTGCCTAACAGAGACAGCTGTGTGTGTGTGTGTGTGTGCAGGTACATTGTCGTGGTGGAAGAACCAATCTCCTGTTTGCCACAAATCGGGTCCTTTTTGACGAACACTGTTGTGTAATCTTCTTAGAAATTATAAACAAAAGATTTGATTGACGGTCTGATGTGGGGGAACAAACACTGTCTGGATTACGCCCTTGGCATCAAAAAAAGCTTATGAGCATTGTTTTGATGTTTGATTTGACGATATTTTTTTGGACGGGGTGACAATGACGTCTTCCATTGGTTTGACTGTTGCTTTGTTTCGTCGTAACTATAACACCATGACTCATCACCAGTAATTACCTTTAACAGAAAATCTGTATCAATTTCAATCTGTTGTTTAAAAGCACGAGATGTTTCAACTAGACGTTCTGTTTGATTGTCAGTCAGCCCGAGGAACAAACTTGACAGCATCCGACAATCTGTCGACGGTCTGAGAGCACAAGCTCCCGAATTTTGTCAACATTTTCGGTCGATTCGGGCAGTTTATGGACGTCCAGAACGAGGTTTGCCATCAATCGACATGTCGCCATTTTTAAACCGAGCGAACCACTCGTACACTTGAGTTTTTCCCATAGCGTCATCTTTGTAAGCTGTTTTCAACATGAAAACAATCTCAGAAGCTTTTTTTACTGAGTAGAAAACAAAATTTCACTTCTGCACGTTGTTCACTTAAACTTGCCATTACCAAAAACGATACAATAACAAAACAGCATTAGCAAAAACAATTACTGCAGGGTAACAGAACAGGCCAGGTCGACAACACAGGCGGCACTGAACTGAAAATGTGCTGCGCTATAAACGCCTAGCGGCAGAAACGCGTACGACACAAGTTCCGCCCACTGTAATGCCATCCCGGTTATTTTTGGATAACCCCTCGTATACGGTTTCTCCCAAAGTCTGTTGCTAATTTCAATACCACGGTTTTAGAGGAATTTAAGTGTCACTCTCTGTCTACAAGCCGTGTAACTTTTCTGATGTCTGTTTTGTATTAATGTGTTTGCAAAGTGTTTAGTTTTTGAGGTGAAAGCTGGGGATTATTTGAGCATGATTACTTAATTAAGACGCTATGTAATCAGCCGTGATGGAATTTGAATTCACGGTGGTCTCGTCTTTTAGAATCTAATTTGGTGGCGCTTCAGTCTTCTAGGCCAAACTGTCAGTTGCATCAAGGAAACAAGTAAACACCAGTAACCAATGAAATGAGAATATCTTCAGTTACACGGAAACTGCGGGTGTATTGCTTGACACCAATAACTGAACCTTCCATCGTTCCTTTGTGTTTTGATTAAAGGGCAGTGAGATTGTGTTTGGGAATTGGTTCGAACGTAATCTCTTGATACGATACAACACAGTTATTGTGGCTGAAAATGGTCGAGTTTTAATTTTAATTTTTCCACTTCGTTATTTTTGAGCATGTTGTCTGATAATGCAGAGGTTACTGAAGCGCAATGTGTATGGTGGGATCAGCAGTATCATTCGAAGAGTTACTAACCAAAATCACCATGAGGTGTGATTCAAGTAAAATATTTATAAATTTTGTGAAGGCATTTCATGATCAGTATGCAAAGCGGGAAATGGCTGAGGCATTCCTATCCGCAGTTTTCGTACTTATATGGAAGTCAGTGTGACACAATGACCGCTTTCATCTTCCAGGAGACACACAAGACCCCATTCGACAGCTGGCTAAATGCACCAAACACGTGATTTCGAGAAGAAATTCTATATATCATCCGTATTTTAAGCCAAGTCGTTCAGCTCGTAATTGGTTGCTTTAACACCTAAGTGACGACTATAAATTTTCTTGTTGTCATTCTCCTGAGTGCTATAATTATATGATGAATTACTATATTCATTTCTTCAGCTATCTGTTTCATATACTACAATCCCTGATTCCCTGCCTTCATCTACAATTCTCATGTGTTATAATATGATCCACTACCCTGCCTCGTCTTTCTCTGGGATTCTTCGCCTATCAGTTCTACTACATTTTAGTTTCATACTTTATCTGTTAATTTTTAAAATCCACCTTTAACACCGTGGAGGTGTTACTTCAATTTTAATGGTGAAAGTCCAAACTTCAACAACTCGTTGTCTTCCATGTATATATAGATTTAGAAAGTTTCTTTTGATTCGTACGGCAATGTTTGATACTAAATAAGTTCTCATTGTAAAGAAGGCTCTTTCTGTGTGTGGTAGTCTCTTTTTGGTTCATTTCTTCCTCCATAAACTGTAATATAATTCTCTAAATATTTCTTTTTCTATTACATTCAATGTTTTTTAAAGTATTTATTTTGCTATTGTTATTATTATTATTTGTACTTGAAGCGTATCAGAAACTAATTGCTCGTTTAGTTATGAATTATAAGACTCGGCTGATTCCAAATACAGTTTTTTAAATTCACTATACGATAAAATTATTTGGTCATCAAATCAGAAGTTGGTCTACGTGCCTAGGTTAAAGCCTGTGCTTCCAAAGCGAAAAAGTGCTATGAAAGATGATAATGGTTATCTTTCGTGGTCCTGTCGGGAAGCCTCTAGGTGAAATAAAAGTAGTGGTTTATTCGGAAGAATGGTGCTAGTGCATGTTTTTTTAATATTTAACAAGGAAACAATGGGCTATCTCTTTTCTTTTCTGTTTGGTTGGCGGTTAGAAACAGACCCCTGTTTCCACGCTTTGAAGAACGCTGACACTTCCAATATATATTATTTTCTGGGACAAAACAGACCGCTCTGTTTGTTTTGAGTCACAAACTCTCTTAGAGAGCACCAGACCCAAGCTTTGCTTTCGATATCAGAGATGAATGAGACTAGCTGTATGAATAAAAGGCCAATCGCGCTTTTAACCGCCAGGAACCATATTTCTCTGAGCCCAGTAATAGCCCACGCCAAACCAGTATTAATTCGGCATTAGCTGATCAGCAAGAGCCGTCAAGATCATACCTTATTGCTCACGGACATAAGTATACATGTATCATTTATTTCTGCGTAAATTGTTTAGTAAATTAGAAATAATTTTCCAAACTTAATAACCTTACACACTGAACTTGATGATCCTTATCGAGGCTAATTCTGTTGACAAGGTGGCAACTTGTTTTCGGAGACACGCAGATAGTACTTTATCTAAAATGCGATAAAAGTTTGTGCGAAGAAGCATGAATAAATATTTCTTACTTAATTACTGTCTACGGACCACTTACAGTCAACAGAAAAATGACAGGTTGCGAAGGAAAACGGCTTTAGTTTCATGACTTCCGTTCAGAGCGAATTTTAGTATTGGAAAATACGTTGGCAAAACGTTTCATTCGCTGAATATCCGAGGCAAAGAACCTGTTTTACAGGTCGATCTTTACATAACGCAAAAGACGCTTCTCTCAACGCTTATCATATTGACAACATTTATCTTAGTTGTTTATGAGTGTGTACGTAAGACTAATTAAAAAAACAAACGTCGTGCAAAATATGTCGTTTATAATGGACGTGTCAGATGCTTCAAATAACTTCCACGTGGCTATCTTGATCAAATGTGCTATAATCTGCAGTAAATCAGTAGTGATTACGGGAAAGTTTTCATTTGTAGGCCAGGAAGTCAGGGCCTTGGAAAAGCTAACGAGTGAGATGCTGGACACTTTGCTTCCCTCAGTAAAAGATTTTAAAGTAAAAATGAACATAAATCGCTAAAAAAAATAATTAACCTGGAGGGTTATAATCTTATGCATCAGTATTCTATTCCTCAAATGTCATGTAGAAATCCAATGGCAACCTATCAACAAATCTCTTGCAAATGGCGCCCTACTTTATATCTAAACTAGCTGATACCCGCGACTTCTTACGCGTGGATTAAGAATTTTTTTGCCAGAATTGAATATAGAAAGTTGTTGGTAACGAAGGATTGGTCCCAAACAACACCGAGTTGGCATAATATGACAGGAAAGCCATAACTATATCATTCTATTGTCGAACCTGTCTCTTGACGAGAATCAATTTCCAAATATTTTTAAAAAGAGAAAAACAAACTAAGGTGAGGGGATGTGGGGGGGGGCTGTTAACTAAGGGCAGCTTTATTTCAGCTTGGTCTTTTCTTCTTTCTTCAGCATGAGCATCCGATTCTTGGGTTCTAGTAACTTTAGCTGCTCGTGCTCCGCCACAGCTACAACTTGTGCCAGTTTACGCCCGCAAGGCATGTCAAAAAAGAAGGCAAAATAAACTGGGGCCAGAAAACTTTAAGCAGACACAAAGTAATAGGACAGAGAAAATATATACTAAATAATACGTTTTTTCTCTAAACGAAATTTATTAAAAAATTATACACTAACATAATGCGCGAGAAGCACACCTTGACCAACCGACGTAACATTTCTGACTAACACACATATTCGTCTCTCTGTCACCATTCAATAAGTTCTCGAAATTTCGTGACTAAAACTGTTAATCATACCGAAAAAAAATGTCCTGTGCCCTCCCTATAGATTTTCTTGTTAAATTCCGTCGATATCGGTATAGGCATTTAGTCGTCAAAACGTAACAAAAAGATAGAGAATTACTTCCGCATTTATAGTATTATTACTGACTGAGAATCACCCCTGAAGGATCAATATAACGTAATAAGGTGTACACCTACATCATTGCAAGACTACCTAAGATTTGCCTCGCATTGCACCCATAAATTTGTGATATCTACAGTTTAACATTCAATCCGAATAACCGACTACCTTACTATCAAAATCAATTTTTAAAAATCTTCGCCTGCGCAGAGATTTGAACCAGAGACCACGATCCAAACATCAGGAAGCAAGCGCTTTAGCCACTGAGCTACCTGACCGCTGTATGGAAAGGCAGTACAGAGACCTAGACATCCAATGCGTCTGTCTATCACCTTTCAGTAATTTTTCGAAATTATAATACAACCTATATTATTTATACAGATAATTTTCAACCAAATGTAGACAGTATTTTTCTCCTTGTTTCAAAGGATAAGTGTGCAAAGTTTCATCGAGATCGGATGAAAACTGTGGAATTGTATGAAGAACTAACAAACATATATACATTCATCTCTATATATATAGAAGAATAACATCTCCAAAATCCATGTTGCTCAGTTACAAATCGCTTTCATTTCTCACAGACATTTGTGGTGGCCAAGCCCTTGTACAACTTACCTAACTCTGAGGTCAAACTAATCGGTGAATAGTTTCCATTCCTATTTGTCTCCATTTTTTATGAACGGGTTCTAGTATGATATATGTGAATAAGGCATAATTGTGCCCTGTTGTACAAAAAATCTCCGATCTCAACCTCAGTTGTTTTTATAGATAAGATGTGATCTCACAGCTATCTTTAACATATCTGTTGTTATTCATCTAAATCAGACCCTTCACGAATTTTTTAACTACTTAACTCCTTTATAATATTCCATGAATCTGTTTTTATTTCCTATTCTGATAATAGAAAATTCTCAGATATTTCCGATTCTACCCATAAACCATCCTCATCAGACCAGTTAATAAATAATAATATTTAATTAAATTCCAATGGAGCACACGCTCCGGAGCCAATTTCCCTACACACCCATCTTCCCCCTTTCCTGCACCCACCTACATTTGCCATCTACAAATTTTAACTTTAAATTCTTTCAACGTTTTTGGTGAATTGTTCATCCTTTCCCTTGGTAACTTATTCCATTCCCTGACACCCTTACCTAAAAAAGAAAATCTTCCTGCACCCTTGGGCCTGAAATCAAGTGCCAGCTTGTGGTCATGGTCATCTTTTCCCTTCCAAGCATTAATTTTCATTCTTACACCAATATCTTTCCATGCCTCATCACCAATATACGACTTGTACACTCCAATGACCCCCTTCACCCTCCTCCTGTCTTGCAATGCCCCATTACAGATCTTTTATCTGTTACTGATTGCGTTCTACGGTAATTTCCAGATACAAATCTAGAAGCTCTTTTTTGCACCCTCTCCAACTCCTACATTTGATACTCAAAATGTGGGTCCCAAACTACACTACCATATTCAAGCAATGGTCTGACCGAAGTTTTGTAACCTAATTCCCTTACTTCTCTCGTACATCTCATCACGCTCTCCAACAAGCGCAGAATTTTGAAACCTTGTTCTACTACCTGTCCAATGTGTGCTGTCCAGTTAATACTTTCCATTTTTTGAAATCTTCGACAACTTGTTCCCAGTACACATACATGACTGAATGCTCTCTCTCCCCCTTGATTTCAGATCAAATCCTTATAATTTCCAGTTGTATTATCCATTGTCCCGGCGCCGGCAATGCTGATATGCTACTATCAGTTCTTTGTTTAACTGTGTAATGGGTTCAATATGGGGCTGTTAACTCGTTATTCTGTTACACTCTGTTCTTACAAGTCTCTTTAGATTCCTCGCCTTACTTTTTTTTTGCAATATCTAGGCCCCGGGCTTTTTATTCATTGATTTTGTTTTGGAATAAACAATTATTCCGTAATTTTAAGCATATGTTTGAACTGCTCGCATTTTTTCTCCCCTGTACTGGTCTGTCCTTCTACATATTAAATATTTTTCTCTTCAATTCCGCAACCCCTACCTTCTTATAATTACACTTACATCCATGCTCTTCTACACTGGTTTACTGAGCCATCACTATTGCATCGTGACTAAGAAGTTTATGTTGCACTTTAGACCACACATGGTCTTTATTAGTAAGGGAGCGTGCATAAACCACGTAGCTCCATTTTGGCCTCCTGTGAACCCCCCCCCCCCCCCCACGTAGCCCTACGTGACTTTTGCCTCTACCTCCCCCCCCCCCTCCCACGTAGCACGTAGCTTTTTTTTCCTTTTGATTCCAGAAGACAATTTGTACTGTTTTCTCTTGTCAGACTATTGTAAATTACATATGGAGATAATTAACTGAGGGAAATAAATATTCAAATGCTGTTGTGAGTTTTATTCCTCATTTTAACTGTGAAAAATGTTATGAAAGGAAAGCTACGTGGCCTGGCTCGGACCCCCCCCCTCCCTCCCCCCGCGTAGCCTAGCGAAGCCTTCCAGCCAACCCCTCCCCACCCTGGACCAAGCCACGTAGTTTGTACACGCTCCCTAAGTTTTTCAGTCTTGCTCATTCATCGCTTCCCTTCGGTAAGCTGGCATGACTATTAACCTTGTGTTACGGTGAAAAATATCATAGTAACTCATATTCATCATCTGAGAATACCAGAAAACAGTAGCAGCTAATACTAATCAGTACGAATACTCCCTCACCAATTCCTCTTTACCATATTCCTAAAATCCTCAGTATATGGATTGTATAATTATATACTTCAAACAAACAATAATTTTCCATTACTATTTCACAATCTACTAACAATTTTCTCATGTTTGTTGGTTACCATATTCACCAATTACGGATCGGATGCAACATTTAATTTATTTGCCCCAATTGCGATGAATACTGAGAGTATGTGGCAGATAATTTGGTTTCGGGGAAACATCGTTGTAAAATTGGTGCTTTTGGTTAAAACCAAGAAATGTCTTAGCTAGAAGTTTATCTGCCTATGCTACAAGCAAGTTTTTCTCAGAACGGATGTACAAGGTGAAATCCTGGAATTTCGAATCCTTTAGGGAAGAGTCAGCGGCTTTACACGTTGCGGTTGGTTTAAGGAGTTGGTAATCCTTTCAGTTTAAAAGCACAGGAGATTTAGGACTAATTGAGTTATGGTGATCTGAGGTGTAAAATGTGGAATTATGGAACATCTTAAAATTACTATTTGGAATATCAGAGGTATTATCAAAGAAAGACGCATGCTAGGTGTAATTATTGAAAAAGGAAATGCACTACTGTACATAAGAGTTAATTTTTCAGGTGATTGCTTTAGAGCAGTCTTGATAAACGATTACAAATGGAAAAATTGAATTAGGTCTACTAATAAAAATGCAGAAAGTCATCGTATAGTAGCAATAAAACTGATGGTCTCATTTTAGTTGGTGACATGAAGGTGAATGTGCATGCAGGAATAGATAACGGACGTGTTTGGAGAAGTTCAGACGAATGAAAATGGACATAAATTAAGAGCATTTTTATCCTTAAAATTGTGAAGATAGAGTACAGCATAACTCAAAAATTCTTCAAAGCAGTCACAGGATGCTTATTTAAAACAATACATTCAGTTTGGTCGTTGACGTTAGGCTTAATAGAAGAACTCGGTAGGTTAGACAATAGTATAGCATTCCTCCTACCTTCTTTGTAGTACATAACGAAGAAAACTCTAATCAAGCCCGGAATAAAAACTAAAATCCACACATGTATTAGTTAATACACGTTCGCTGATAAGTTGTTTTACAAGTATTTGTGGATCAATTTTGGGAAGATGTTTATGATCTGACAGCAAGAATAATATTAATTCAAAATGTCTACAAAGAAAATTCCATCCCAAATCAAATAGGCCACGTTCTGGTGTTAAAAAAATTCTCAGACGACAATTCTGCAAATTAGAACGTTTTCCTCTTCTTTTTATACCAGACAACTGTCAACACTCTTTCTTCAGCTTTAATTGAAGCATTAGTTGTTATTCCTAGGCGTACTAGAAATTTTTTGTTGTGCTGAAAGAATTCTTCAGGATGGTTAGGATATGAACACTGAGATGAAATTTTATATCTGAGAGTTTATTTCATAACCACCGCTCCAATCAATCACTACAACATTAGCCACTACATTGGTTGCGTTGAAGTCAGCTGCAATAAGAACTCAAGTCGGCTGAAATTAACCCAAGTGGTCATTCTACACTAGGGTTACCAGAATTTTTTCTCCGAATCCGGGGACGCTTAAGAACTTTTTCATCAAAATCCGGGGACGCTTTTGGCATTTATCCTAATGTTTCTGCAATTGGCCATGGAGCTATCACAAATTTTATAATAGACTCAACTTTTGTTCTGGAACACGTGAGCTTGGGCTCGCTGAAATCCTTTATTAATCCATATGTGCAGTCCATTGATTTGAAACTGTGGTAATGCCACACAGTGTGAAAAGCTAATATTCCTTCTCCCACTGCAATGTTAATATCATTTTTATCTGGCATGATCGTCTTGAAAAACTGAGAGATTCGTGTTGTTACTGACGCGAAGAAGTGAAGAACGACACTTTTGTGTCGTTTAGTATCCACATGTTCTGTAATGGAGGTTCTTCCAACACTGCTAACGGCTAATAATATTTCACATAACGACCAAACGCGGTGCTCTCATATTTTCCTCGCCTAATTAATGGAAAATCCCTCAGCCTTCCATCACTAACCACACATTTTCTTTTCTTAGATGAAGACATCGTTAAAACACTAAAACCATAGGAACAAAACAACTTGTGCTAACTCGGGCTTCACCACAACAACAAAGTTCACAACAGATACAGTGTAACAGTTCACAACGCTGGGAAATCTAGTGTTGCCAACTGCAGCAATTAGAATATAGCTTGTCTCCCAAATAGAAGGAGCTAAAACTGCAAAAAAAAACCTATAGAGAAATTTATCATTTATGAAGCGGACACCAATAAAATAGAGCTTAACATAAAGAGGTAACGCGAATATTAAAACCTTTTGGAGCTACGGAATGAAATATAACAATAGCTGGTTGTAGCTATGGTGAGTACTGAACTATCTACCAATTCAACAGAGGATTACAGGCAGACTTATAGCACACAGCAAGGAGACATAATTTCTTTCTTTAAACGAATGCAATAGCAAATCAGGGCTTTTAAAAAACTCTCCACTGATTAAAATAAATTTTTGGGGCAACAGCAAAAATCCGGGGACATTGCGGGGAGGAAATCTGTCCGGGACAGAGAGCTAAATACGGGGACTGTCCCCGGCAAACGGGGACGTCTAGTAACCCTATTCTACACTCCCTCCCCTACTGCCGCTCCATCCCCTCCCCAAACACTAGCTTCCGTGGGTAACGCAAACAGTTCGAATACATTTGTACATCGCTGCGGCCTCCTGTTTCTCACGCAGTGGAGTCAGATAAGAAGCTTGACCTAACTTGTGTCAGTAAACATTATTTCGTGGCCAATGAGCACGCTATCAGCTATTTTCCGTTCCCATTATCTTCGCAGTATACCAAATATCTCAGTTAAAATGCTTACAGATCCAAAGACAATAGCATTGTGCACTGTAATAATATGAGTTGTCCGTGAAACGAAATAGTAATATAGAGGCTGAAATATTTTAAATATCAATACTCGGATGCCAAGTAAAACTATATTCGCTTTCGCCTCAGGATTACTGGGTTAGATCAACACCACCTACTATCGTTGGTTAGATTGGGTAACCATAATAGTGGCAAATTGTGCTTTCAATAGAAACTTGATCACTGAGTATACAGACTAAACGTTTGTCTCACGACCAATGACGTTATGCTATATCTCAGAGTTATGTGAGACAGGGTGGTTTAGTACAGACGTACTCTGAGTAGCAAGCAGTGATGTATTTCATTTATGAGAATGATGAATGAAATTCAGAGTGTTTCTGTCTGATAGTTTAACAGTTGTCGTCGTCTCCATTGTTTCATTCTCACGCAGTATATTATTTGGATCGGTAGGGACAGAAATACATTTTTAAATTCTTGTGTATAGAAATCATCAGTTAGATGACACAAAGCCTGGACATCAGAGATGCAAGAAATAAGAAAATATAAACTGCTGAAATGTGGTACTAGAGTATGACGTTAGAAATTAAATGGTTGTAGTGTGGAGTGGACATGGTCTGGAAGTGATAACTTGGGAAAGAAAATTGTAGCAAAATATTAGAAAAAATGAGAACTATTACATAGGTAAAACAAGGAGTAATCATTATTTCCTGATAGAGGATACACTTGAAGGTAAAAACTGTAGACAAGATAAATATTAGGATGTCTGAAGCAAATAATTGAGTTCTCGGGTCTTAATAGCTCCATCGAGATGATGAGATAAGCACAGAATAAGAAGAGATAGAGGAATACGTCAAAGAAGTTGAGAGGTTCGTTACATTTGTGCTTGTGTATTCACTGTCCAGGATACCAATATGGAAAAGTATTTTGAAAGTTGTTGTCTACGTCAGATTGATCGTACCGCAAGGAAACACCAATCTGACTCATAGATACTGACTGCTTATTAGAGCAAATTCAAGGCAGTGCTCGGAAATAACAAGATCAGTACGAGGTATTTACCAATGAAAAAGTCATCAGTTCAACAAGATTGTAATGAAACGTAAAGGAGAATCAAATTGTTAAATGAACCAAATACTATTAAATTTAAAACGCTGTCCCACATAGCTTGCTGACACAACAGCAAATAGAAATCATTCAATATTCTTAACAAGATATATAGTTGACATGAAAGCAAAATGTAAACATAATATTAAACATTAATAAACAAGAAAATTTTACCAGAGCTTATACAATTGGTTTAAACTCGGTGAATTCAAACAGAACATGAAGAAATCATTCTAATTACATTAGTTAACAGTGCATTACAGAGAGTTCAATATTTATTTTTCAGTGAACGGAGGATTATTTGATGTTTTACGATTCAGAGTTTCTGCTGACGGCACTTGGTAGAAATGCAACCAACAGACCACATCGCCTGCAATCATATTACGGGACGGTAATTTCGTTCTTCCTTTCCTTTTGTTAGTGTTGTATAATGATATAGCTTCAGTATTACTCGTCGGCTTGTAACATATGAACATGTCACCGCAGAAAGTATTAAGTATCATTCAAGGGAACACAGACACTATTACTAAGCAATCAATGGTTGAACTTCTATCTACTTCGGCTCAAAAGTCTTCCGCTTCTGTTGTTCAGAATCAAAACGCTTCTCAAAACAGAATCCAACTCTTTATGAAAGTATCATATTCAGAATGTCTGTCAAAACAGAGTCAATACTAAAAATATAATTTATTCAGAACACCTGTCCAGAACATAATAAATGTTCTCGAACGGCTACCACGAAGATTTCGAATGGCTGCTCAATATTCTCTGCGGCCAATACGGGCATCGGAGAAACAAGGAGCTTCAGCGATTCGCCATGAAAATTACCAAATAAAAACATTAATTTATAACAACAACATTTTTAAATTCTTATTCGATAGTCACATTGGCCCATATCTCACATCCAATCACCTGTATAAACAGGTGAGTAGGTCTTTCCTGGATTGAGACTCTGTTGTTATTACCCACTACTCTGTCTAGATCTGCAGCATAGATCATTGTTCCTCGTAAATCTCATGCGGGAATTTATGGGTGAAATCCATTCTGACAGTTTCCTCGTGTCTCTCTCCTCTCAACGCAACATTTTCTTCGCTTTGTCTCGACACATCTAAGTATTCGATAAGTTACAGTCACCCATGTCCCTTCTACTCGTGCCAGTAACTCCCTCTCCCCCCCCCCTCTTCAATCCCTCCATTCACAGATACATAGTTTCCTCACAGCCCCTCTATCTATTTTGAGGCAGAGGATTAAATTCTGGTGCGATGCACATTGGACGGTTATGCGAGGGATTAGGAATAAAAAGGGGAAGAGGTACGTAATCATGAACATGAAAAAACACTTCCTTGTTTAAATATATTAGTTATTAAGTAATTATGCATTGCAGGCATAAGAGAGCGTAAAAGTTTTTATTTGTAGGCAAGGGAATCATAGACTGGAGTAAATTGTGAGCGAGTGTGTTGAGTGAGCGGTATTCGTGAGGACGCGAGTTCGAATCCCCGCCTATTCCTGTATTACCATCTAGATTTCTGTTTTCCATGGTTTCCCGTCTAGGGGATTGCCGGGATGGTTACTTCAAAAATTCCACGGCCGAATTAATTTCCGTTCCTTGCTCCAAATACTTTCTCTCCTCTAATCACCTCGACGTCGACGAGCCGTGAAGCCATAAAAAAAAATCTTAAGTTCCTTAAGGTCCTGAACTGCTAAACGCTGAGAGAATTCAATGTAAAAAATCTGTAATGCCAAGTTCCATCGCGATTAATTAGGTATTAAATACTTTCCTGCCTGCAGTACGGCGGCATTTTAACCCCCCTGGACAAATTTTCGGTTGTGTTATAGTTTCTGGAATTTAGTTTTTTTCCTTAAATGGTGTTACGCAATGTCGGATGATCTCTACTGTGTCGTCCGCTGGTTTCCCTATCTGTTACCGACGCAACAAGCTGCTGATTGGTTACTTAATAACGCAGCCTATGACGTCGGCCAGTATCATAAATTTCCTTCAGAAAATATAGTCAGTTAGGGAGCGTCCATAAACTACGTGATTCAGTCTAGGGGGCAGGGGTAGGAAGCTACTCTGCGCTTTGTGGGGAGGGGGGAGGGGGTTTCCGAATCAAGCCACGTAGATTTTCATTCGTATTATTTTTCACAGTTAAAATAAGGTACAGAACACACAACAGCATGTTAATATTTATTTCAATCATTTAATTATCTTCGGATGTCTGACAAGAGAAAACAGTGCAAAATGTCTTCTGGAATCAGTTGGGAAATAAGCTACGTACCATGCGGTGGGTGGGGGGGGGGGGGGAGGGGGGTTAGAGGCAAAAGCCACGTCGGGCTAAGTGGGGCAAAGGGGTGGTTCACAGAAGGTCAAAAATATATATATATAATGAACGGTGGATCACAGGCTTCGTAAACATTTCGGTCTTCTGTCGCAAGATTGGGTAATATTAGTTTTATGCTCGAAAAGATTTACTATTTAAAACCCACTCTCCCACTACTAACGACAGATCCAGGCAGAGTGGTCATTTCAGAAGTATTTATTAGGAAGAAATATGCTATGTGAAGCAGAGTCATTATTAAATGAATAGCTGTAAAAGAGATATGTGTCTATATAAGAACAAGAAAATTAGTATTTAAAAAAAAAATTAGAACTGAGTTTCTGTAAATCTATATATATAAAAAAACTTTGTTCCAATTTAACCTAAAAATGCTATATTATAATCAAGTCGGAAATTTAAATTTTATGAAAGTGTTATTTATGCTGAATGCTTTATTGGCTACATTTATGAGGGACCTATCACTCTTCCTGAGTAAAGCTTGGGAATCCATTTAAGAGAGCGTGGGTACAACCCCCCCCCCCCCCCCCCCGCCCGGCGAACCAGATTTCGGTTTTCCATGGTTTCCCAAAATCACTTCATACAAATGCCGGCATGGTTCCTTGAAAAGGCCATGGACCAATTACTTCCCTTTCCTTACGACCAGACCTTTCCGATCTCTACCGAGTGTGGTGGGTGAGCGGTAACGCTCTGGCATCGCATTCGGCAGGACGCGGGTTCGAATCCCCACCCGGGCATCCACATTTGGGTTATTCATGGTTTCCCCAGATCACTCCAGGCAACTGCCGGGATGCTTCCATCAAAAGGCCATGGCCGAATTCCTTCCCGTTCCTTACCCCAGTTCTTTCCCGCCTCTAATGGTCTCGACGTCGACGAGGTGTAAAGCCATAAGCAAAATAATAATAATATTAAAAAATTCTCTCGTCTAATGACCTCGATCTGGATGAGGCGTAAACACATAAAAAAGCTTTCCTTTCAGGCTCCTGCCCCACCAGTCGGTGACATCAGGGTAGACGGTAGAGGGTAGTGTCCTTGTAACCGGTATGCTCTCGTGGGAAACATCAGATGGTATGACGTCATGGCAGAGGTGTGATTTTCTCTTCGTCTGAAACGCAAAAACCCTAAATACCAGCGGAAAAATGAGGGAATTAAATGGGGCACCCTGGGGTCACTTACCTCCTATCAGGCAGTCACCAGCCGGCCTCGGTAGCGTAGGGGCTAGAGCGCTAGCTCCACGTACCGATGGTCACCGGTTCGAGTCCGGCCGAGGGCATGGGTGTTTAGGTTAAGTTTGTGTTGTGTGTGTGTCCTATGGTGTCCTACAAATTGAGCGTTCACATAAAAATTCGGAAAGATTCATTAACATTGACGATATATAAAATACATTGAGCGCTGGCTGAATGGCTAATTGCCAAATACACAAAAAAAGCGGTCACTAGAGGATTCCTAGGGCACGTGTTTTCTGACAGGACATTATATAATAGGTTTGGCTTTGAACCGGGAAGAGGCCGCAGCTTGTATCGTCTTACAATTGTCGATTTGGCTCGTATTGTAGCTCCTTTCAGTTGAAATGTCTCTTTCGTACATCGAATTAAAATCATTGTAAAACACACCTGTTACAAATGATGAAGTCTTCTTTTTACATTCGCGAAATAATTGTCTAAGAAATTTTAAGAAGATTACCATTTATTTGCTTAGACAAGAGTTAAGACTTGTGGAACGTTTGTTTGAAGTTAATTAGAGCACATGATGGATCTACTGTAAGTAAACCACTAAACAAATAGAGGAATTGCACCTTATAATTCCAACTTTATGACTATTAAAGACTTAGTTTATGTTTATAAAAGGTTTTTTAACATGTCGAACATAAGAATGTGGAGTTATATATCGGATCACTTGTTAGAAATGTCTTCCAGGCATTCTGTCATAAACTTAGTGTGTTCATTTCCTTTTCCTTAACTTATTCATTACGGAATCGTTAGTTGGATGGGTCAATTTTTTGATTTTCGAGAAAGAACTTCTAATAGACTGCAGGTGAGACTTGTAGTAAGAGGCCTTGGTCGATAAATACGTTATATTTATCTTTCATACATCTATGATTAATAAAGGGGATTTTAATTTTTATTCTATGAAGGAGTGAAAATATGGAGCCTTGCAAGAATCTCGACGTTATTTGGAATACAAGAAAATTGTCACAATATGACATTTATTTTGTTAGATAGATAGATATGTTCACTTTGATCCCATGTGAGAATAATCTCGGGGATGTGGAACAGTACATACACTTATTAGTAATGTCAATATTACTATATAATTGATAACATTATTATATATTGACAACAAGTTAGTTTCAACACATTAGTATAACCAATATCTCCTGTAATCTACAAATACAATCCCGAGTTAATTAATACTTATTATGTGGAACAGTGTATACACTTGTTACCAGCATCTAACAACCAGTTATTTTCTTACCAACAAGTTACCATGATAAGTTTCACTGTAATTTGCGACTACATATTATATCATGTTAGTTGCTATTTATGTGGAACAGTACACACACCTATTAACAATATCCATTATTGATACAAATTCTTCGCGGGTTTGCCGCCGGATTACATTTTCAAACGACAAGCTTTCGGTGACTTGCACTGCCGCCATCATCGAAAGCTTGTCGTTAGAAAATGTAATCCGGCGTCAAACCCGCAAAGAATTTGTATCAAAGATACGCCGGGAAAGACTTATCTTTAATATCAATTATATTACCAACAACTCATAAGCAGTCAATTACTTAAAAACCTGTTAGTATCATAATTTTTCACAGCAGTTTTTGAGTGCATGCTATCCCACGTTAGTTATTATATATGAGTGAAATTTTGTAAACAGTGTAATTACTTCATTTGTCAAAAGTTTCAACAGAAAGAAAAACCATATATCATTTTAGTAATTGTGGACAACTTTGTCACCTTTCCCTTCCATACACCATATGTACTATTTTATCAGTCATTCTTAGTTACCAAATTCCATTGGCGATTACAAGTCTGAGCGAATTTACCGTTAACATTAACACAAATTGGCAAAATCATAAAAGCAACGCTCAGAGGTACAATTAGACGTCATGAGAAAGCAAACAATTGTGTATTTACTTTTAAATCCATCTCCGAATTAATATGCGAAAAATAATGATATCTGGAAACAATGTACAATACAAGTTATGATGACCTAAGACATGGGTATCATAATACTGTGACTTTACATTTCAATAAATCAGGGCGCCACGAATGAACAATACGCCATTCGAAAATAACTAGTTCTGGCAAATTACGCAGCTAGCTCAGGGGGTTTTCAGTTATAAAGTTAGAACATGGATCTATCCTCTCAAAGACGCTTAAAGGTTCAGTTTCACGGAATGCACAATCTGATGGCTTGATCGTAATAAGTTACCATTGTAGTTCTGCGTCTGATGTTTGCGGCGTTCGGAGATGACCCAAGACGGCTACAGGCACGTCCGATCTGGTAATGCGCATCATCGCATTACTGGCTGTGTCGCCATGCGAAATCTGCTCCAGCAAGCCAGCAGCGGCAGATTTCCGACACCAGGAGCCGGACTGCAGCAGTTAGCGAGAAAAGCCAACTTTCGGAGTCCACCACAGACTAGCATAGAATAGAATGAAGCTCCTTGCTCTTCGATCTGCGAGGAAACCTCTGGCTCCGCCCATTGCAGTCTCGAATATCACATTTAACAGAAAATACACAGGATTTTAAGTTATGTGCTCATTTGGATTGGATCTTCAGGTTGGCACCAAATGTCACGTGATATACCCGATATCTTATTGGCTCCACGTGTATATCACAGAGGTCGGAAATATTCGGCTAAGTTCGCGGGGTGATATCGTAATCGGGTGGCTGGTTTTTCGCCCCGGGACAGTGGCCTGTTGTTGACCAGTGTTGTCCGGCAAAACCCTTTATCACCGACTTCCTGTCGCCGTGGCTCGGGAAGGCCACGATTAGCTTCAAGCCTACACAGCTTAATAATTCTTTAATATTCGTTGCAACAAGATACACTGAATGTTCACCATTTCATTACAGTCCTCACTTGGAATACTGCGTGCTTTATGAAATTACTTAAAAAAAAAAAAAAAAAAACTATCTAGGTGGTCGCCCAAGATTTATGAAAATTACTCTAACATTATGATTTATATAATAAAAAATGCAACAGCGTTACAATATAGACTCAAAATTAATTTGGTATCAATTAATTGAGTCACCACATGAATGAATCTATAATTATTTTGATGTAGATATGATGTGAAAGGTGTTATAAAGGTAATTAACATGGCAGACATTCTTATAATTAACTAACTTGAATAATCGCTGGGTACAAATGAATTTAAAAACATAAGTGACGTTACGTTTTAATACTGGAAAAAAACTACTGAATAATAAAATTTTAAAGTTCTAAATTCTAGAAAAAAGTTAAAGCAAACCGTATAGTCTCTAGAGGTTAGCCAAATGTTTTGATGTGTTAATTGTGTTATCTGACACAATTTTGCCCTTAAGACCCTAGAGGATGTTATTCGACGAACAAATCAGCATCGAAACACGAGGCATACTGTTCTGTTCCTTATATAATTTCCTTATTGGTTTCGTTCTAAATATATTTCCCGCTATCGCGACTACACTTTATACAGTAAGTATGGATGAAAACAACTTTATTATTATTTGGTAAGGAGGTTCTATTTCATGTTTATTCTCCTTCATATGTATCACCATACATGGTTATTGTAAGAACGAACTCTGAGATAAATTCATATTGTACGGAGGAATCTGCGAGTTCATTTGCAAGCGTGTCGTTAGCATATGACTCTCGAAAACGGAAGATGTTATTTTTTTTCGTTGTTATTACGATTGGTCAGATGTCAGGAAATTAGTTTGTAATGGTAGGGGGCTCTGATGATTCTTTAATACGAGGAAATTATATCAGGAATCCAGGGCTAAATTCTTTTTTGCTAATCGCCGGTTACGTAACAGTGATTTAATTTGTGAGAATCCCAGAATTAGGTTTCAATAAATGCGGTTGCTTAGACGCTTTGGTACTGTGTCACTCATTTCTTCCTTAATACACTACTGTTAGCTGAGAATTGAGTAACATCAACACTTCCGTTGTTATGAATGCTCAGGCTTCCGCGTTCGTCTTTGTTAAGAAAAACTTCCGTTGCTGGTTGCAGTTCAATGGGGAATCAGATATGCATTTTGTCTTATCCTTCTGGTTTTATTTATAATCAGTATACTTTCAGGAAGGGCCGTTCATATATCTTAGCATTGTACCAATTTATCGAAAATTACCGTGAGTCCAGCATGGAAACAAACCTTGCCTTAAATGTACTACTATCGTCCTTAAAGCTTTGGGAGGATGCGGATTCAAATCCCCGTCCAGCCATCCTGATTTCGGTTTTCCATGGTTTCCTGAAATCACTCAGGCTAATGCCGGGATGGTTCTTTCAAAAGGCCATGGCCGAATTTTTCCCATACCTAACCCCAAGTTCTTTCCCTTCACTAATGACTACGACCTCGACGACGTTTGTAGCCATAAACAAAACAAAAACAAAAAAGTTTTGAGAAACTGAACAAATTTATAAAGCAACTGTGCTGTTTATTACCTCGTTGCTTTGATAAGCGAGAAGGGATTCCATTGATGACTTGACAAATACTCACTGTATGTTTTTGAAGTAATGCTTAAATCCGTCAGCCATGGATTACACATTCGTGATGTCTAAGGATTGCAGGCCCATTGAGAGCCAAGTCCTGATTATGACTTCAACTGTTCCGTACAAATTAGATCGAGTACATGCAGCCAGTAATTGCAGATCCATCGTAGTGAATGGAAAGTAAGAGAAACAGATGAGACTGTTAGACAGTAAAAATACTCCTTATTGGCAGGACTGGCCGTGCCTAAAAATGCTTTCATTGAATCTCTTGGACAGTACTGTAACATGACAGAATATGACTATCGTGAAGAGGAATAAAGGTACGGGGCGCTAATGACCCAGTTGTCGATGCGCCCTAAAACCCTAAAAACAACAACAACAGTAAAGGTACGCGCACACTACAGCGGGCCGCATCGCATCGCATCGCGTCGCATCGCATTGTGCGAAACTGCTTCAACGCACATCTGGACGCAGCGAGTAGCATTCCTTTTATTGTCACCGCCTTCGGTTCTCGACGATTATTCAGCCGCTTCTGCACTTCAAATTGACACATCAGTCAAAGGGCTCTTATTTTTATATATTCATTGAAGAAGAAGAAAATTAAGCAGAAAAGGCAATGGGTTTAATTTAAAAAGGAATTTTACGCATTTCTTAGGCACTTTAGGAGGCAAACACGTTATAACAGTTCTACCGAATTGCGGTTCTCTCTATTTTTAATGCAGAAAAATTAATGTTTTTCATGGTTTTACTAGCCCTTGCAGTTGCTGAATACAATTTTGGTCGTCGGAGGATTGGGGAAAAAATTAAGATGGCAAAACATTTAGCCCCAACAATTTAGGTGAGGCAATGGCTGCAGGAAAACTGAATTTGAAAGTTGACAACTGAGATAAAATGCAGTATGTAATAGTCGTGGATGAAGCTTTTCCCCTTTCGAGATGAGGCCTATTCCAGAATATCAGATAAAATGAAATGAAGACAAACAAACTTTCAATTACAGGCTCAATAAACTATGGAGGGTGATCGATAACTGCTTTAGTGGTATAGGTAGAAGGTTTCAAATCTATGAAAGAAGAATGTCGGTGTTACCTAATACGATAGATAAAGTAATACTAACCACATGCTGCATTCATAACCTTTTGATAAACGATATCTGAATTGGGTTGCAGAAGGTAAGAACGATAATGACAACAAAGAAATTTCAATATTTGACTTACACGGTTTTCTAGGTCACATCAGAAATCATTAAGGTTTGGAATAATTTCACAAAATATTTTTAAACAATTAGGTTAATTGGTAACACGAAGCTGTACAAGCGGGATTCAAAGAAAGTGATAGAAACTTTTAATACACACGTAAAATAAAGAAAAAATAAAATACGAATCATGACATTATACCTGGTTGTTTTAAATAGTTTCCTATTTCCTCAAAAATATTTTTTTTGTTATTATATTTTGCGTCTTGTAAATCATAAAACTCCTTGAAAGTCATTACTAATAAGATGCAGTAAGTACTCTTTACTCATTACGTTTGAATAGTTTAAGTTAAAACATACAAGCAAAGAACAAGTGAGCATGAGCTAGAAATTTATAATTTTTTCATCTTTATTAAAGTTCATAAAGTAATTAAATTTTCAGATTGTAATTACTTATATTTTTTTCAAAAATCATCCACCATCCTGCGTGCAAATTTGCAGCCAATTTTGTTGAAGTAATGCAGTTAATTCACAGAAATAGGAACATACAAGTTACAAAAGTCAGTCAGTACTGTTGGAGCTCCTATCGCAAACCTGGTCGCGACTGAGCGCATCGAGGCGCACAGGCGGAAAAATACGCCTAGGGAAGCGATCCGACAATGCGTTACCCCATTTGAATCAGCATTTCTGCGATACGATGCGACGCGATGCGGCCCGCCTTAGTGAGCGCGTATCTTAACAATATATTAATCATAAATCTTATCAGAACTATTACGAAAAACATTTACATGAAAAGTAAAACTTATAAACGCTTTGTAACATTATTGTGATTACCAAATACTAACTTTTCGGCCGATCAGATTATATAAAATAATTTAAAATGGTCTAATGATAGTAAATAATAATAAATTATTACTATTAAGATAAAGCTGATGACTATTTATGTGAATTTAATTATTCTATGCGATGTGTCAATAGTGATAATAGGACTATTATGTTATTACGATAGTGGAGGATGAGTGTTATACCCGAAGCTTGTTAATGTTGTAAGCGGTCTGTGTAATATAACGACGATGGTAAAGGAGAGTAGGAATCCCATAAATGTCGACATGGGCTGACGTAAGACTGCAGTTGATCTGTTATCAGTAAAACTGAAGGTTTGTTCAATTCCTGGATTTCCTGGCACAAGCGGTTGCCGTGAAAGTTGTTGCCCCTCCACAATCTTGGGAGAAACTTCTTCTCGGAAATTTTAGCGTTCCCTTATCCAGTATGTGGCTTTGCTTGTGTGTAGACCGACTCCCATGTGTGAGCGGTAACACTCTGGTCTGTCAGGCGGGAGAACGCGATCCATAACCCATTTCCGAGTTCGGTTTTTCATGATTTACCGAAATCATTTCAATCAAATGCCGGTATGGTTCATTCTAAAGGTCATGATCAAATGCCTACCCGTTCCTTGTCCCCAAATCTCTCACCACTTATGGCTTCCACCTAAAAATACAATCTTCGCGATTTCGCTGCTAGATGATATTGATGAAAGACGAACGTACTCCACCGCCATCTTCAGGTCTTATGCTCACACTGTGACAGCCACTGGTTGCAATAGCGTGAGAATAAAACCTGGAGATGGCGGAAGAGAACGCCACCGTAAGCTCGTCTTTCATCAGTATCATCCAACAGCGAACCCGGGAAGATTATATTTCAGCGACCCACCGGGAAAGCCTTCTTCGTTCACAGACTTCCACGTAAAGAAGCTGTAAAGCCCCCAATAAAAAAACCAACAAAATGTATTTATAAATTGCAGTGCGGAATGTGTGTTAAGTGTGATGTCTTGTTCAAATTGTGCTTGGGATAAACGAAGGAAGTGGGTGAAATCTGGTGTCCACCTACACTTTTTATGCCTATACTATTCCAGAAAGACGACAATAAGGCCGCTCGGTTTAACTTCTTCATCCAATGAAAGAAACTTCATCAGTGTCAAAAGTGCAGGGATTTGCATCTTAACTCAGTGTTTTGGTACACGATCTGGCGACCAAACATGGCGAAACACCGCATCTCATACCCAGCTGGAGAAAATTTCTTCCACTAACGGTGCTCGCTAAAGCTATCCTGTGTCGAGCGCAAGACATCTCTGCCATTCCCCAATGAGGCTTGCGTATTCATCAATGTTTTCAGTATTTATATTGAAAACTTTCGTCGAATGGAAAGTGGCCGGACGTGGGCCGTTCAAATTTAAATCATAATTTGGACCTAATCCTCTCGTTCAGTTAGAAGTAAACTGATACAAAGAGAAATGGAATGACACCAATATGACGCAATTTTTCTGAATGGTCAACTCTGTGAAAACAAACAAACCGCAGGACAGACGAGTGTACGACCACCGAAGAATTTAAGAAAGAAAACATTCTGGAACCTGTTAATGATACATTGATAAAGTTCTTATATGTCATTGGTATACGTGAGTGTATCTGTAACAAAAAAAGAGAGAATTTTCCTATGGGTTGGAATGATGGTACTGTGTCTTTATTTGGAGGTAAGTATCGTATACGTATAGTCGACATGAAAACGTACCGAGTTCATATTTAAGGCAAAACAATTATCCAGGCAATCCTGCATAAAACCAGCAACACTGTCAGGTTTGCTCGACAGTCTGAACGTGTACAGTTGTTCGGCGATGGTGAACAGTTTTTATAGAGCGTATGGTTACTATAGCCGAAAGCAGGATGGGGGGGGGGGGGGGGGGGAGGGGGAGGGTCAAACCGGGGTGTTGTCCCGGGCGGCAACTTCTGGGGGCGGCAAAATCGTGTTTGGATGGCGGCAAAGTTAATGTAAGATTCCTTTACTTCCTACTGAACGTGAATTGCAAATGTGATCATGATAAAATAAATAATAGTATGCATTCGTAGTTTAAACGAGAAGAATATTTCTATTATGAATAATCTCTGTCGAATATAGTTACCTAAATTTTTGCTTGTTCCTTAAATCGACATGAGTGTTGAATTTTATTATCTTCACTAAAAAATGAATTCTAATCATAAACTGAACGAATTTTCAAGCCTTTTGCAACAATATGTATTTTTTATATGTCCGGTGCGTTGCTAGAAACCTGAAATTGACACATAGTGTCGGTCTTCCGTACATACGATGTCATATTTAGTGCCCTGTAGTTACTTATATTATGTCGTAGGAGAATAGTGAGTTCCATCACTTGCTAAGTACTTCATGTAAAGAAAATCTGTTGCGTTTCTTATTAATTTTATTTTTTATGAAGGGATTTATTGTTGGAAAGTTACTTCTCTTAGTCTTCAGTACCCCTCACGGGCTCACGATTTGTAGGTCCTGGGACCTGGATTGGAACCCACGGGACTCCAACCGAGTCTGAAATTGCTTCCATCTGGACCATCTCCCATTTGTTCAGTTTCCTGTCGATCTTCGTTGGTCCGCTCTTGTTTTTTCATGATACTGATGCAATTTTCGGATTATGGAAGTGGTGTCGACTGTAGGTACAAAATATGTCGAATTTAGGAGCCCGTCTAATACAAAGAGCCTATGACAGGAACAAATGCAGAGTTTTATTTTAATTATATACGTTTGCACTTACAATTTACCAACAAATGTTAAATATAATGGAATGGGATTATTCAGAATGCAGAAAATGACTTTAGAGTAAATATTTATTAAAGAGAATGGTCAGAGATTTTGAAAAAGGAAAATTCTTGTGTCCATATCATTCAGGCTGTTCCACATAATGATATACTTATCCGCAAACACTGTTGTAAGTGATGAAACAGTTTGGTGAAAATCCAACAGGACTCATGCCTTAACCTATCCAGCTTAATCCAACTTCACCAGCATGTAGAAAAGTGAACACACGAAAATTCTGTGGCTGTGGGTGTTTTGTTGCTTCTTTTAAAACCGTTATGAAGCACAATTCATTATACACTATCCATTTTGTGTGTTTGTCCCATTTCATATTATCAAGTGTTGCCAGGCTGTTTAGCTGTGTTTACATCATTCGCTGATTAACGATTTATTACTGCCTATGTATGACTTATCAAAGTGACACACTTCTTCGCCTTTGTTAGTAACACATATTGTAACGATGTGTGGATTATTCAGAAGGTTACTGCATATTATTACCAGATTATTTGGATCTCAAACGTATTCTCAGCTGGTATACAAAAAGTTGTGTTTTTCCTTTCTTTTTTTTCTTTTTTTTTTAAAATATGAAACTCGGAACAGCACCTTATAAGATGTGAGATAGTTATCTGATGACTTATTCTTGACGTCGCCCAACATGCAAACGAATCATCCTAGCGAGACACCTGTTGATCTCAGTTAACTATAACAAATTAAAAAAGAATGTTGTCATCGTATATTTTTGTGACACAACATATATATTTCAGTATGATGGCTGATGTCATATGCTCCAAGTTGATAAAATCCGTTTTGTAATTTCTCCATATGATACGACCAAACCAATGCCGTAGAGGTATGATAACTGATATGCGTTCGGTTTAAAGGATAAGGTTAAAGTATAAAATTCTGGAAACGAGGGACAACTTGTAATCTACGATAAAAAAAAATTGCGTAACGGTTCTGAGAATTATGAAATAATATCGGACAAATACTGATACAAAATCAATGTACACGAAAGGGAGAAATTGGGATGAAACAGTTGATAAGAAATAATATCATTTGTCGCAGAAGATGTTGATGGTTGAATTGCTTGATTACTGCTTTATCGGTTATATTTACATGTATTTTAAATACAGCAAACATAAATTAGACTACTGAATCCCCAACTGCTCTCCACTAGAACATTTTTACTTTTTCTGTAAATAACATTTAAGTAGACTCCATAGTATTTCAAATTTAAATTGCAAATTGAATTGAGGGCTCAATAAAATAAATAAACGACGAAGTTGGTGTAACTTCATTATTAGCAGAAAACTTTTTTCAGTCAGGGAAATTGTTACCGGAACGTGCTCCATGGCAGTTAAATTCCAATGTAATTTCACTGACAGGAGGGAATGAAATGAAAGCGCTTCCAAAGGCAAATAACACAATGTCAATTACTTACCAAAATACTAATTTCAGTTTTTTTATTATTCCACAAAGTGTTGGTAACCTTTCTTTGCATAAAACAGACTGAACCGCTAAATTTTGAATGCATTTAGCCTGTTTTTCGCTCCTTGAATCGAAAGCGTTCATATAATGACTATCATCGTATCTAACGCAAGATTTTGCTTATTGAAAAATGTGTTATTCACTTACTATTATAACTATTACAGTGTGGTTGGAAGCGAAAAAGATTGTTGGTTGCTAAAAGACCCAAAAGTTCAGTGCCCCCTTTTTGAATTCTGAAATGAATAATAAATGTCCTCCAAATAAATCATATTTAAATATGGGTTGTAAAAATACAGCAACCAGTCACAATATGTGACTGGTTGCTGTATTTTTTACAACCCATATTTGACATCACAGTCGCGGAAGTTCCACCAATCCATCATGGATAAAATATTATTAAATCATATTTACGCTTTGTATCCAACAGTGCAATTAATACTCAACTAGCGGTATGCTGATATCAGTTGAACCACAATTTCCAGATTCTCAGCTCTCTGACCCCCATTGGCGACAATACTGTGATATTTAATTCTTCTAACTGTACATACCAACTATAGTTGTTTGTTATAATCATGTAAATTGGCTATGATAAACTAAGACTCCAAATTTTGTAATAAAGTTTATGATCTTATTAAATAAAAAATTCCAAAAGAATCTTAGCAAGATGATAATAATTACGCAAGTTAAAATATATTCACAATCGTTTACCATTACTCAGCAACAAACAGCTCATAAATTAAACCGTTATTTGCGGCGATTACATCAATTAATACCGTTTACTGTAAAATACAGCATGCATTTTCATGATCTTAGCAAAACAATGTAAGTTGTAGCAGGAACGGAATTAATATATGTCTATTAAATGCGGTTTGGCCCTTTGGGACAATCAGAATCATTAAATGGATGACAAATGCCCTTGTAACTTGCGTTTAAGCCTGTCCATGCACACTGAAAACAGTGAAAACAACATTCAGAAGTGTATTTTACAACAGTGAACAACAATCTTCTTTATTACAGATTTGGCTAAACAGTGGTTAGTTCCAAATTTTAATTCGCTGTAAATTATTTGTCTGTTTGTTTCTTAAGACTTTTCTACTTTTCTTCTTCTCCTGTACAAGTGGGATAAAAATTTCCACCTTTCCAAAGCTTGTCTATTTATTTCTACTATGTATTTTCTTCCTTCATTAATATGCCGTCGTATGCCTCTGTCTTTGTCAACCCTCCGCCCCCCTCCCCGTTATGTTCTTCTGTAAATCATTTTGCTGATTTTGGTTAATAGTTCTGTTTCTGATACAATATTTTACAAAAAGTTTCGTATTTATTTGTATAGAACAATAACTTTTATGGAAATGGGATAAAAAGTTTCTTTTCTTCGTAACAAAACACGAGCGTTTTGTACAGATATTCATCATGATTTGGCATTTGCTCTTCTTTTGTATCGATCTTTTCACGTCCTTCTGTGGCGTTGTATCCGTGGCCTTCAATTTTCATTGCTCATTACCGTTTTCTTTAGTATCCTTTCCTACACCGTTCTCAACTCAATTTTTCGTTCCTTGTAACATTTCCATGCTTTTCAAGAATCTCATTTGAACCACTTGCAGTTTTCTTCAACCTTTCAAGATATATATATATCTAGCTCTCAGAAACGTACATAAATATGTGCTTGTAGCAGCTCGAGTTTTGTCCTCCTTCCCTGTAATTACATCACCAGCTCACGGCATTAATCTTATGGCACAATTTTTATCATTAACTTCAACGCTTCTTACACCCTGGTGGCAATTTTCTCACACTAACAGCTTTGTGTTGTGTAAATTTCTACTTTAAGTTCTTCCACTGTGTATTATTATATTTCGTTCTTTCTACACCTCTGTTTCTCTTAGCTGTTTGCATTTTCTTCTTGGATAACAGAAACATTCCACTCATTCACTGTTATTACCATGGAGTGTTACAAAAATTACGATCGTCAATTCAGTATTTTAAACCATCCTTTTCCAACGGACATCTCAATACTAATAATAATAACAATTGGAAGAAATGTAAGTGTTGGAAACCAATTCCACTTGGCTTTCCCAAAAACAACCTCTATATACCATACCTCGCTTTTGCGGATGATTTGGCGATACTAGCAGAAGATGAAGAGACTGCCATCAAACAGCTTGAGACACTCAAAGAATGTGCAGAAAAAGTAGGATTACAAATCTCATTCGAGAAAATTGAATTAATATGTTCAAAGACAGAAATAGCAAGTTTGAGAACAAAATACAGTAAAATCAACAGGGTCCTATACTTTAAATACCTCGGAGAATTCATCGAACCGACAGGTCTTGAGAAAATCTCACAGCAAAATCGCCTCCAAAAAGTAAAAAAAATGCATTAGAGTTAGTCCGAAATCTCTACAACAAAAAATCTATGCCAAGACAGACGAAAATTCGGCATTACAACACAGTCATAAAACCAACAGTTCTCTAAGCAAGTGAAACATTAACACTTAACAGAAAACATGACCTTGAAGACATTAAAAAAGTAGAGAGCAAAATCATTAGAAAAATTCTAGAAGCAAGACTCACTAAAGATGGTTACAGACTACAATCAATCAAAACAACAGAAAAGTTTTCAAACATCGAAATTGACATCAAGAAAAGGTGAATGAAATTCATTGGTCACCTTCAGAGATTACCAGAAAGTCGATTGACAAAAAAGATAATAGATTATGTAAGTTCACTTAAAAATCCACCTTGGCTGAATGAAATTAGGAAGGATCTTAAAAGTGCAAGCATAGGAGCAACAGACATCTTAGAAAGAGACACCTTCAGACACAAAGTAGACAAATGGGAAGTTATAACTGAGCAACCAAAACAAAAACAATACAGACCAAAGTGGTCGGAAGGATGCAAACAAGCTTTCTCGGAAAGAATGAAATCCTATTGGAACAAAAGAAGAACTCGAAGAAAATTTGATTCGGTCATTTGCTTACCGTCTTCCATTTATTGGGAGAATTCACCAATAATAATGATAATAATAATAACAACTGAAAATTGGTTATACTAGAACTGTTATTTGATAGCTCGACTCACATATCACACGATGTGGTCAGAGTTCGCGTGTTCCCATGCCTCCATTTATGCTTTCGTAATTATTAATTTTATTTTGTCCGCAAGCTCCTTTGGGTAGGTTCGCAGACATGTTCATCAGCAGAAAAGCTTTTATTTTATTAGTAATCAGCAGTTCTAAAATGTTTACATCACTCGCAACAATACATTCCTTTGCTAGATTCGTTTGGGATTGTCATTCTTCTGATGTGATAGGGAAAAAAATGTTTATTTTCATGATACGCTTAAAGTTTTGCTTAAGGCTAGATTGCGCCCCGTCTCCGATGTGCTGAAGGAAATCTGAGCAGGGCAGCCAACTTAACTGCATGGCGATGTGGGCCACTGGCCGCGCAGACTGCTGATTGCCCGCTCTGACGATGACGTGACGTAAGAGACGGCGGTTGCTTTGACGTGGAATGTTCGATAACGACTTCTTGGCGAGGTCATCGCACACACGTGGTGAAAACATCGCTGGCGAATGATATGTGCTTCCAGAAAGATGTTAAGTCTCACGTTCTGCTTGATAACCACTTCGTTGCCATACATAAGGTACGTCCAAATAGTTTGCGAGGGTAGTGTTCTTACATTTTAAAATCTAAATGTTTCAAGCACTGTGTTATTTGCTCATGGAACTTGATAATCAAGAATTAAAGGAATACTTAACAGTAAAGGCCCTCCCGACTGCAGCTAATTACACGTTTTACTTCCCCCATTAGTAATAGCTTCGACTAGGCAGCAGGTATAAAATGCTCGGCCATAAAACCATAGCTCCAATTTGACCATGCCACGATGAGTAAACCTCATCGAAGGCAGGCGTCCCCAAAATATTGGGAAAAGTTGATAAGGAAGAAGAATAAAATACCTGTTTACAGGGCCGGTTTAAGGCTACCGCAAGAACCGCAGTCGCGGAGGGCCCCAAGCTTGAGGGGGCCCCGCCACGATCCCATTCAAAATTTGTCCTTACTTAAAGAACAATTTTCCTGCCAAAATAAATGATCTACAAATTCATAATGTTAACAAGCTGCGTTCACATTAGACCAGTGTTTCCCAACCTTTTTTGGGTCATGTCCCACTTTCAACATTTTTTTGCCCCCCATACATAATTTTTAATAAAAAATATTATTTGTTATTAAAGAAACTGATATAAGATGGTTTTTGAAAGAAAACACTTTAATATCATCATAAAACACAGTAAGTAAAATTAAAAAACATATAATGAAATACTAAAATTCAAATTCAAAAGATTTATAATAAACATTTATTATGGCAGTTTAGTGTGATCCTTTTAAGAATTTGCTTTTTTGCTATATTTTGTAACCATATCTGGCATTGCGTTTAAATAACCCAAAGAGAAAGGGGTAAAGTCGTATCAAGTCAATTTCTAAATTGCCCCCCTTAAAAAAAACAAATTGCCCCCCTGTGGGGCGTGGGCCCCACGTTGGGAAACACTGCATTAGACGTTTCCGAAGCGTGGAGTTCAAGAAGTCCTTCATCAGATTTAGTTTTGAGAAAGTCGTATCTGATGTAATTACAATAGGCCTGTATATTGAGAGGCGTGTATTGCTCTGAACCTGTTTCAGCTATTTATGTAATTTCGTTTGAATAAACTCATTCATCTCTTGACGTTTCATATAAAAAGTTATTGTATTAAAATGCGTATGCCAGCTCCCGTGTCTCCAGCCCCAAAAACCTGTATGTATTAGCAAAGAAAGGCAAGAAACCAATGTCGCATACAAAAAGTGTATTATAAATATAATAGCTATAAAATTGAATATAACAACAATTTCATTTGACACAATGGGCAGCAGAGCTTAACCAGAAATGAAAGTACAGTAGTTGGGAGATCCATATGAGACGGACTGATAAAACACCAAAGACTCGGCGAAGATGGTCCCGTTCAGCTAATACTAAATAAACTGCTGGCCCGTTTGTACACAGATGTAGAGAAACTCTGTCATATATATATATATATGTGTGTATGTGTGTGTGTGTGTGTGTAGTCACAAAAATTACCTAAAGTGTAGGCAAAAGTACATCTAGAATAGAAGTAGCGGGCCCCAATATCAAACTTCGCAGGGGGCCCCGAAATTCCTTAAGCCGGTCCTGCAGGCTGTTTATCAGGAGTATCTTGAATCCAAAAAGAGTTGTTGATAAAGCAAATTTTTCCAAGGTAAACGAAAAATTGTACCGGAGATTATATATAAAAAAGATAATTTGGTGGGAATAAATAAGCTCCACATCATCAAATTTTATTTACTCTTAATTTTATGATATATTTATTTCATTACAGTTAATTGTTTAATATCTATATGTGCATATAGATTCAATGTTAACAATTTTACATTACTACTGAATTTTTATAACACTGGTCTTTCCTTTCACTACCAACAGCCTCCTCTTCTCTTCCATCCACATTTTAGATATTTATTTTCTAGTAATTCATGAGGTTAAATTTAAGCGAAGAGGATTGTTTTCAACATATTGTGAAACTATCCTTTAATGAAGTAACTGATGGGGTGATGAGATGTTAGGCACAAATAAATTTTCAGAAAATTTCGCTTCAAATAACTTCTACCTTTCAGCCTTTGCTCAAGATTACCATTCCAGCCAAAAATAGTATAAAAAACCCTGATAGAACGAAACGAAATATGCATAGACTGACTGTCTGTAAGAGGACTGGTTGTAAACAACTGCTTGTGTTATCTGTGAATGACAAGATGTCACTTATCAGAAAATATTCTAGAAAGATGCCACCCAATTAGATTACTCTGCCAAAACTGTACAAAGGCAGCACTGGAGGGTTAAGAGGGTCATGGGAGTTTACAAGGCGTATACTGGTGATGAGGCATGGAAAGATATTGGTGTTGGTACGAAAAGTAGTGCATGGGAGGGAAAAGATGACCATGGCCACAAGCTGGCAGTGGATTTCAGGCACAAGGGTGTGGGAAGATTCTCTTTTTTTTGGTAAGGGTGTCAGGGATTGGAATAAGTTACCAAGGGAAATAATGAATAATTTACCAAAAACGCTGAAAGAATTTAAAGTTAAATTTGTAGTGGTCAAATGTAGGTGGGTGCAGGAAAAGGGGAAGATGGGTGTTTAGGGAAATTGCCACCGGAGCGTGTGCTCCACTACAATTTAATTTAATTAAATTAAAAATTCAAGTCAGGCATATACACGCTTTGTTTCTCAGTCGTCTCCAGTGGGCTCATTGTTGAAATGCTTACCAGCAACACATAAATTACAGTACTCAGCTCTATAACTCAAAATAATTCTTCGTTCATACATGTTGTTCCTCACGACTGCTTGTATATTGTACCTTGATTAGCTCTCCATGTCTACCACCTGCAATACATTTCTCCTTGTTTAGGGACACATTATTTTTTACTGTCTATAAACATATTCACAATTAAATTCAAACACTGTAATACACTATATTCATCAGTTTGTATCCCATCGCCATGGATAGCTCCATAATCTCGTCAATTTGATACAATGAGTCAGTAAACACATATTTTTTGGCTTATTTCTAAAGGCATTTTTAATAAATTTGGATTTATCTACGCATAATTACAGGGATTTTGATACTATTATTTCATAAAAATTCTAAGCTAACCGTACAATGGTTTGAACATCGCTGATTCGTACATCTGCACCATATTCCTGGAACTATTTCCTTTGGATCCCCGTAAACAACATTTCGATGCAGTGTATAAAAACAAAAACGTCTTTGATTCTAACATCATGTAAAAGGGCAATGTGTATCGTACAGATATTGCGTTTGGAAGGTTGTGCGACTTCTAGATTGCACGAAAAATATAAAGTCAAAATACTCGTCTTTATGTGCTAGCTTTCTATCGCTGCCAATGAGCATTAAATGCAGTCTGGATCGGTGATTAGTTGAAGTAACGCGTTCAGTTCGATAAATTCAAAGTTTCATCAAATAGTACCGACGGCGGGACGAGAACGAACCGGAAACAACACGAATTCGCCGGATTTGAAATGCAGTTTGTTGAATGGTCAGGAGAACGACAGTTTTTGGAAGTGGATTCACTTTTACTGTCATGGATTTATTTGTCATAACAGTTGTAGTGTCCCCGTCTGTACGTCTAGGGATTTACTATTTTTTAAACAGTTTTATTAATCATCACAAAATAAGTGACTATGGGTGGGGTTCTCTTCCGAAGTGGTCCTTCACATAAATACAAGTGAAACATAGTATATTAAAAAAGAAACATAGTGCTTTTATTGATTTTATACATAGAATGTAAATTTTATTCGATGAAAAAATTACTTGAATGGGCAAATGGTTGTTCCCTCTCAGGTAGTGAAATTTACAGTTCATAAGTTCTTTAATTCTTGGAGCTCGTTGTGGTCTCTGTCGACGAATGCGTTACCGTAATGTTGAGCAGCGCAGGCCATGCGAGTAGACGTGTCGGTGACCCGCGAGGAGAGCTGTGTCGAGCCGATCGGGCGTGTTTCCGGCAGGCCCCAGGTAGTCTCGTCAGCTGAGCCGAGGGTGGGCCAAGCGTCTGGCGTCTCTCATGTCAAACAGCGCCGTTGTCGGTGTCCCAGGAGGCCCTCAGCACTGCGCGAGAGATGATCGTCTTGCCGCTCCGAAAACCCAGTGTCCGTCCGCCGGTCTTACATCGAGTGTCCGTCTCTGTCCATTGTACCTCCCTCGTTGACTCACCTTGGGCGGAGCTCGTTCCTCTTCTTTCGCCCGATTGGCCGAACATATAACAAACATAAAAAAATTATCAGCAACCAGCGGGAATGAATTTCATTGGCTGGGATACCTCACTACCAGCGTCATTTTCTTGGTAGGTCATCCCCCTTCACATAGCCATAGTCTCTGTGGGCTGCACTTCTTACGTACAAACAGTTTATTGTGAATAAATGTTTCTTTGTCAGCGACGTCTGCAAAGTCTAACAGCTCAGTGCTGGAACACTCTATCATTGGGCTTTTCAAAGAAGCCTTTCATTCGTAGAACATTCAAACAGGCGAGCTCACAATGTCACACTGTGTCCATTGTTTTAAACAAACCCGCACTATATTCGAGAAGCTCTCCATCACTTCAGTAAATTAATGACCCAAAACATTCGGTAACACAAGGGAAGTCTGTTCTTTTGAACGTCAACCAGACCTCAATAAAGTACATTCTTTATTACTCACTAGCCTGTCCACTAGGTTACAACCATTATCCTTTCTATGACAAGTAATAATATTAAACATTCCTTATTATAACCTTGTCGGTAGAGAACCGCATTCAAATCAAAACAAACTAACTCATGGAAATTAAATACATTATGGCAGTAAAACTACTGAATCTAACAACAACATTTCTTGTTATTGATAAACAATGAGATCTACAGAATGGGACATCTCAAGTTAATGGACAAATGAACATCGGTAGATACTTGAAACTAACTGATAAACATGTATAATATATTCCTTGTAACGTCGTTTTACGAAATGACTTCATATGCATATCTCTCTGTTATAGTAACCAATTACATAAACAATACAACGGCTAAGACAGAGGAACTTAATTCTCCACGATTGGGACTCTGATCAGAGCAAATTTGCTTTCCGGGAGTAAAATCGCTTAAATTTAAATTGGTTCGTTAATATATGCTGTGGTTAATTTCCTTTTCGGTAATTTGTTACTGTATAAGTAAATTCCATTTTAATCCACAACTGAAGTTAATTAGAGATCCCAAAAATCACTTGTCCAACAGTTCAGCTGCGCGAGTTATTCATCAGTCGAACGGGAACGTTAAACTTGGCTGTCTGATTGGCATCTTATGCCGGCCTCTTTACCGTAGGGGCTCGAATACTGGCTTATTGTGCCGAGGGTCGCCGGTTCGAGTCCTGCCAAGGTCATAGGTGCATTTGTATTGTTTGTGTTATTGTAGTGTCCGTCTTGTCGTATCTATAATCAGTTGCAAACAATACTTCTAGAGAAACTGAAAACACTAGATGATCCATAATCACACTTTAGTTGGGTGAATTGCCTAAAAAACCAAATGCCATTTTTTTTTTTAAAATAAAAATTTACGGAGACCTTTATCAAAGACTTTTTATTAGTAGGACATGTGAAAGAGCGACACCATTATCAATCCGGAAGTTCAGAGAATAATTGGGTCAACCTACTGGCCTACGTTGCTAGGTACAGTAACAGCGCCCGGAGGTCAAAAGGGGGCGGATGAAATTTTTATTTTTCATTATATGGCCAGCACCAATGAAATGCGAATCAGTATAAGATCTTCAGAGAAGTTTATGTTGGTTGGGGAAGATATTGAGGAAGTAGATTCACTCAGCTACCTCGACAAGCTGCTTTAGAAGAAATGGAGCAGCCTCATCAGATTTTTTTTTTTTTTTTTAATGGCCTTCGGTCATTGCGACCAGTTAGCCAGCTCCAATTTGGTTTTGTACAGAGTATTGTATCAGGCTCTAATCATGATATTGTGGACACTACAGTGAGGACAGCACAAGACGAACACAACACTTAATTAAAACCACCCATGCCCGAGGCCGGACTCGAACCGGCGGCCCTTGCAATGCGAAGCCAGCGCGCTAGCCACTACACTGCCAGGGCCGGCTCATCAAATTTTCAGATCCGTTTAAACAATGTGCACCCTCGTACAGCCGATATCTGTCTGCATACCTACACAACTTCGCTGCAGTACTTGGCTCCCGATATCTAACGACTACGCCAAGTCTATGTTCCTGTATGGGTGCGAATCGCGGAAAGTGAGTAAAGTATTGACCAACAAACTTCTCTAAAGTGTGGTGGCCAAAACTGACAACTAATACGGAGCATTAGAAAATGGTTACTCAGACTAATGAAGAAACAAATCAAGAAGAGGAAATAGAAATTGATGGGTCATTCCCTGCGGCCTGCAGTATTAAGATGAAGAATAGTATGCATAACAGGATTTTGAAGAGAACCAGTTAAGTCGGTGGAAGCAAGGAAGGTCTCGAAGGACGTGGAGGAGATCTAATAGACTGTGAACTGGCGAGAAGGAAAAGCAATGACAAAAGACAAAGCGAGCGGTGACTCTTCGAGGGAGCCCTATGTTCCACTGGAAATTAAAGGACTGATAACGATCAGACAAAGTAAGAAATGAACGAGTTTTGGAAATGATGGGTGAGAAAAGAAGTTTGTGGAAGAAGCTTACGGAAAGAAGAGACAGGCTGGTAGGTCATATTTTGAGACATGCTGGATTGGTTAATTTGTTAGTGGAGGGAACAGTCGAAGGTAAGAACTGAAGAGGAAGACAGAGATTAGAATATATGAAACAGATAATTGAGGACGTGGGCTGTAAAGGGGTATGTAGAAATGAAGAGGTTAGCACAGGATAGGAAAGGATGGAGGATTGCATCAAACCAGTCGAAAGACTGACGACAAAAAAAAAAAAAATTATGGTAACTTGGTCAACAGAGTATGAGTGATAATGCACCGTTCCTAAATCAGCAATTGTGAGCCTTTAACTATCTGCCTGTCCGAAGTTCTTATAGACTGAGGGAATACAACACTTTTGTTAGTGATTCGTTCATTCTATGATGACATTAAGCTTGGGTGTCAAATGGTCAATTCAAAAAGAGTAGGCCTGAGCAGGTCGGCGCCTAATTTCATCTCTCATACACATAAAAAACAATGGATGTCTATGCACACACATATACTTCATTTATACGAAAATACAAATTACACTGCGTGCGCTGTTAAAATTAACTGAGGAACGTGTTATTAAGGGTAATACCCTACATCTCGGAGACCGGGATACAAAATTCCGACTTTTAGAAGGACTAGTTCTACGCAGTTTGGAGAGTACTACGCAGCTTGGAAATAGCAACTAGGGATCCAGAACGGGCTCAGGTCTGTCGGTACGAAGTTCGTATCGCCGTTCCTTTGTGCATGTTGACGTCACGCGGCCAGCTGGTGGGCGTTCCTAGAGATAGCGAACAAGATGGGTCACTTGGTAAGCCTTACCGATAATCTGTAACACACCGCTACCGTCTCTTAAAAGCCTTTCATTACTCTGAATCTGCATTCCCATTTGCAATATTTATATTACAAGTCCAATTCTCAAAATCTGATGCTCTCATGCAGCTGCGTTTGGAATCATAATTAGTTTAAACAACTGCTGCAAAATGTATTTATTCGTTAAAGTCTTTTGTAACAACGAGATTTTCCCTGTTTCAGACACAAGCTTGCGCTCGATTTCATGCTTAAGGGAGTGGTAAAATTTTTCTTTTGTTGATAAGGGTGTCAGGGATTGGAACAAATTACCAAGTAAAGTAATGAACAATTTACCAAAAACGCTTAAGGAATTTAAAATTAGAATTTGTAAATCGGAAAAATAAATGGTGGAGGAATTTAACATTCCATTTATAAAAGATTTCTTAATATATATATAGGGGAAATACCATCGGAGCGCTGGATCCTTCGCTATTAAATTAATAATAATAATAATAATAAAACGGTAAAACTTATGAACAGTAAATTACGAGTAAACAATCGTGAGTTGCTAATATTTCTAGATAAAGGTAGTTATAAACACGAGGGTCGTGACATAGATAACTAAGAATCTAACTACCCAAAATTACTGATCAGAGGACTTCATTCGGTACATTTTGAATAATTTATTGAAGTGTATTGTCCTACGTTCAGAATTTTCTTATATTTTCGTTCAAAATTAAATTTCACTCAACCTTGTCATACTCGTCAACGTATACCATTTTTTATATCATCGTTCTTGTTTCATTACTGTTATGTATTCTGTTATTGACTTAGTCAATATCATAGAAGTTAATGTGTCACATATTCGTACGATAGTCTGCGTGAGCAAACACATAAATGCAGAAATAGGAGATTAGATTGCTTTGGATTTTGTTTGATATCTGACATCTGATAATCAGTATGAAATTGCATTTAAGAAGCAATAGAGCGTTAAAGCCGCTGGAGAGATAAGATTGGCGCGTGGGTCGTTGTCATAATGGCTTTAACAGTTTTATGGCAATCATTTACGTGAAAGTTGGAAGAACATTAAGCATTTCGAAACAAATAATGCTACGAACATTAAGTCACGCCTACAGGAAGACAGAACAAGTCGTTTCCCCTCTCTTAGAATATTTCCTGGTTGAATGACGTAGTTATAGAGATAGTTTATTTATTCTACGTCAGACATGCTCTTCTGGTGCAGAACATAACACTGACATCAAGACATATATCGCATTAAAGCCAGCTGTTTAAGGGGGTAGGTATACCTAACACACAAATATTTGAAAAAATTGAAATGTAATTTTCTCAAAATCTTTTTAAATTTGAGGGTTCAAATTTCATAGCTCCATAGAACTGTTATCGCTAGATATAAAAATTGATTTTTGAAGTAAAAATATTATTTAACAATAGGTTAATATACCATCCAAATTTTCAGTAAAAAATATGTTGTTGTGAAGGGTTTTAATGACAGAAGGCATAGTATTTGAAATGTTTCAGAAATGTTTTTTTAATATTGTAAACTAATATCAAGGCAATAAGTTGAACCAATAATATAACATATTTAACTCTAAATATTTGTTGTTAATTTTTAAAAATTCAAGAATTTAAAATTTATTTTTTTTTGCTCAAACATAAAGGCATATTTTTCATTTGGGAAAAGCTGCATAAACAATAATGGTAAGGACTGTAGTAATTAGTATGTAGAACATGTCCTGCAAATGCATATGGAAAAAAGTTATCTTTAAAACCATTTGATGAATTGCTTTTTTGAGATATTTAAAGTTAAAGATTTAGATTACCTTCAATGCAGTAAGATTTAAATGGCTGTCAATCGTGCAGGGCATTGCTTAATCACACATAATTCCAACACTGTCAAATATATTGAAATAATTTTTTCACCAAAATGAAGCCAAAAGTATAAACTATTTTTTTTAATAAGAAAAAAAGATCATTTTTTTGAAACCTGATAAGTGTACCTACCCCCTTAATTCAAGAAAGGGCAATTCGCGAAAATTCGGTTTTGTTTCCTTTCAATAGGATGTGGCTGATTTCTTTCCCATCGGCTATCAATTCCTCTTAACCTGGCACTAATAATCTCATTGTTAATGGACAGTAAAATCCTTATAAAACCTCCCAAACGAATGGGAATGTTGACAGCAGCTTCAGATCACAGTTATTCATTAATGTTTATCTAAAATAAGTGTTTAATAAACAGAACAAAACAAACAGTTTGTTATGGCTCGTCGATATAGAGGCCATTAGAACCAGGAGGTGAAGGAGTACAATGAACGGGAAGGAAATCGACCACGGTTTTTGTGAAGGAACTATCCTCGCATTCGGCTACTTTTCCCACATTCGCAGGCAATACTATAAACTCCCTGCGTGCGGAGGGCAAGGTCACCTTGGGAAAAATTACACAGCCCAGACCTTACCGTGCATTACACAGCGCTGCTTGGAACATGCTCGACACGTTCGCTCGTGACAGAAGGAGAAATCTCGGTGTCGGAACATTGCCTTGAAATGGGACAGGCGCATACCAGAAGCCTTTAGGACTGTTCTCAATGAAGCGGTAGAAACTCGTCTCGCATCTAAACCTGGTGAATCGGGATTGCGGTTACCAACTTAGTGAAGCTTGGATGCTAGTTATTATGTCACGTTCGGAGTTTTGTAATTCGCGGTGGAATCTAGCCAATCAGCGCGAGTACTATAGCTGACTAATAGGTCTTCTTGCCTGGTAATTTTACCAAAAAATGGCGACAGAGTAAATGATCGCTAAATATTGTTTCAAAACACAGTGACTGCTCGGCTACTTTATTTATTAGTAAACAACTCCGAGAAAAAATTCATCTATACTATTATAAATCTGTAAGCAAGCTGCGTTTGTAGTGAGGCTTGATCTCTAATAACGCAAAAACTACAGCATCAATTTGCATGGTGTTTCCAAATTTTTAAAGCTAATGTTGCTGATCAACATCTGCAGAAGTAGCTAACGACTAATATGTACCATGGGAAGAAGAAAGTCAGTAAAAAACTTCAGAAATGTGAAACTGTAGACCACAGATAATTATACACATTCAGACGGTCACTCCTTTCATAAAGAGACCTGACAAAATTTAGGATTTCCTTTTTTTTTTTTACTTCTGCGATTCATTTTTCTGGACCGCAGTACTTCAAAATAAAAAGAATACGTGAATCAAGTATAATCAGCATTTACTTGAATCGTAACAGGTCTGTTGAATTACGAAAAAGTTGTATTACAAATATTGAAGACGTATTGTCTCTGGTAGACTGTTATACAGTTTGTCTCTGGAACAAAATTGCTACGTGAATTCTGTACAATACAGCCACAATACGAAATTCAGTTTTTTCTCGAAGAGCGATGTCTGAAAAACAGCTATTATAAATATCAGCAAGTAATAAAACATACTTCTTTCATAATGACTTGTGCGGAATTGCACATATTTGGAAGTACTTTATTCGATTAATATGTCTCGTGGCTATAACGTGCAAATATAACTAGGCATCCGAAAATTCAGGTACATGCGACTCAAATAATTACATAGAAAATACGGATATATTGAAAGAAACTCAAATAAAAAAAATTTTCAGATCCTAATGCTACACCGCGTAAATTATAAAGCTAAAAGAATCGTCCCTTGGGCCTATAACAAAGCATATCAGCTGTCATCACTGTCCAGGTTGCATTTCAATTGATTTACAACTTGCGATAATTTTGCCACTCAGAAATAATTGCTTGAGTTACATGCACATTAGTACATATACTGTACCGTGATCCATTTTGACATTTTTGAATTAATTATATCTGACTGAAATAATGACAATAATGATACGACGGTTTGAAACCAAGATTAACTCCAATTCACGTAAATTTCTATTTTAAAGCAGGAATAATTGATGGTGTATCAACATAAAATAAAAACCAATATCCAAACAACAAAAAATAAATAAATCAAAAAAATTGAGATGCTGTGATTATTGGTAACGAATTTTTATTTCAAATATAACTAGGCATCCTAAAATTCTATTCTACACCGCGTAAATTTTAAAACTAAACCCGTTATGCCTGATGCTAAACAAAACGAGTCAATTGTCATCTGGTCCAGGCGGTTGTTTCGCCAGGTACTTACATGCGACTGAAATAATTACATAGAAAATACGGCTATATTGAAAGAAACTTAAATTAAAAATGTTTCATATCCTAATGCTACACCGCGTAGATTATAAAGCTGCAGGCATCGTCTCTTAGGCCTATAACAAAGCATCATATCAGCTGTCAGGTTGCATTTCAAGCGATTCACAACTTGCGATAATGTTTCCACTCAGAAATAATTGTTTCAGTTACATGCACGTTACTACATAAACTGTACCATGATCACATCTCGACATTTTTGGATCTGACTGAAATAATGACAGTAATGATACGACGATTTGAAATCAAGAGTAGCTCCAATTCACGTAAATTTCTATTTTAAAGCAGGAATAATTAATGGTGTATCAACATAAAATAAAACCAATATCCAAACAACAAAAAATAAAAAACAACAAAAAATAAATAAATCAGAAAAATTGAGATGCTGTGATTATTGGTAACGAATTTTTATATTTCAGCACACTTCCAAGAGGACTAAGTCGTAGATTACTGCTATATTTACATAAATTTATGGCACCTTGGTTATGTTGCAATCCTCGGTATCCACATTTAAAAATAAACTTTTTTTAGTTAAGTATCATTTAAAGAATATTTTTCATTAAATCCACAGATACATCCTTAAAGCTTATACCTAGCTATATAATCCCAGGCAAAGTTTACACATAAAATCGCCAAAAAAAATTACACATAATGATTATAATATCAGCTTTCTTAACGTTACAACTGTTATATATCCATTTAAATTTTCGGTACCACGGTTAACGTGGAATCCTCCATATCAGCATTTAAAAATATTATGTTTTAGCTGAGTTAAATATTGCTTTCAGAAATAATATTCGGCTAAATGAGAGTGAAATAGACCGACAACATCGTCTGCAACGTCAAAGAGAACTAGATGAAATAGCTAGAGCAAATGAAAATAACCTGCACCGAGAAAAGCGATTGACCTATAACCGGGTTCTATACGCTAAATCCATAGCTGCTGAAAGCGCACAGAAGAAAGAACGTCGTTTGAACCGTGAAAGCCTTTCTAAACAATAAATGTTTATACTTCGCACAATAATTACAACCACGAATTACTAGTGTTAATTTTCAGGAACCTTTTCTACTATTGAATCAATTGCAAAATATGAATAAAACAACTCTCTGACATCAGTATGAAAACCGAACCTAACGTATTAACCGAAACAAAACGAAACTATTCAGAATACATTAACAGTTCATGCCTTTCCACGTTAATGTCTGATAAGAGAATAAAATCGGTAAATAATTTCTACACCTGCCAAGGCACGCGCGCGTGAAGCAGCGGGCAAATGCTAGTTAATTTATAAAAATGAGTGCAGTAGTCTTCGAGTTATAATCGTCGCAGAATTTAACAGATAGAATCTGATAGAGAAGAATACCAGAAAAATAAAAATAGCTTGGGGGTACCAGAAACAGGTTTGCGTGGAATATAATTATTTTTGTTATTGTAAAGGATAAAAGTATAACGATATTATAACATATCTTAGAAAAGAAACATATTTCTTGTCATTCACATTTCATGTTACAATAATATCAATTATCAGTTTTACTATACGCCATAACGGTATACGCGTAACATAAAATTATTTAAGTAGGGAATCACTAATTAAATCAACTAAGACTCTCGGGTAGCTATACGAGTTTGTCCCCACTGATCTCAAAAACGTTGGAACACCATTTTTCAAATCTGACAGTGAAAAAAAAAAAAAAAAAAACTATTTTAGATTTTTTCATTATATAGTTATTGCTTATTTATCGTTTAATCTTTGTCTTGCATGTGATCAGAGATATAGTGTAGGTCTACAAGATGCACTATTAGTATCGTAAGAGGCAACCGATGATTAAAATTCTTCGATGAGTTTTCTTATATATTGATGTAGATCCACTGTCAATTGCTTTGACTTCTTTGTGAGCCAATCTACTTCGGAAACAGAGTTTCCGTATTAAATTTTCCATCGGAAGCTGGTGGTTAGGTGGCATCAAAATTTAGGTGAATGTAAAAGGCTTAGATGAATTACATTAATTCTTAAATCGATTAAACCTATGCAGTATATTTAGATTACAAATTTTATCATGTCCCTTCTATATTACGCCTGGACAAACGTGTTCTCTTTTCTACTACTTTTCTGCTATTTAGTCGTAAAAAGAAATTAGTAAATCCAAAAATTTTTCACACCGTATCTTTATGTATGTCGACATAGAATAAACCAATATGTGAAAGAACTGTTGTGCGAGCTGTTTAATTGAAGTTCATGTTATTCGCGTTGCGACACATGTCGAAATCAAGACTTCGACTTTTGCAAATGGTGATATGAAATGTTTTTCTAAGAATTTTTCAAGAAGTGACGTGTAAGATGTCTTATTAAGGATTCTGTTATTTGTTTTTGTATCAGATCAGTGTAAAAGACATATTTATCCAAAAAGTTACCACAAAAGGAACGTTTAGCACTTTTTATAACATCGGTCGCTTGAATTTACGGACATACTGTTTGAGAGTATGCGCTGCATTTTTCTTGTGTTTATCTCAAGTTATTCACAGAGAAATAACATGTATTGTGCTGTGTTCTTTTCGGGAAGAAAACGTTCATCTATTTTAGTCTTAATTGTAAGTGCAGTTTATATATGACTATGTGGAGGTTATATATTCAGCTTTCTGCGAGCGGTCTTGTGGCTCAGTGGTTACGGTGTCTGAATGGGAATCGAAAAGTACCCAGTTCGAATTACTGTCTCGGTGGGGATTTTCATAGGCCCTTAACCCCACGTTCACCTCTGGTTCGACAGGGGCGGAATGCACAGCCTTTCGCCAGGTCATTACGTCCCCACGGAATTATTATTATAGTGATTAAACCTATAACTGTGGAAGCAAATAAATCGTACAGTTTCTTTCCACAAGTTCTACAAATGAGTCACTGATATTACAAATTCACGTTTATTAATAAAAATAATAATAAAAACATTAACGGAACAGTCTGAACACAGTTTCAAATAACTAATGCTTGTCATACTCAATTTTGCGTATTATGCAATATTTCTTTGGCGTGTACTAATATCATAGTAGGAGCTTCACAGTAAAAAACATAGCTTTCATGTTCAAAAAATCTCTCTGAAACAAACTTAAATTGAAAATATTACAACAGATTGTTAGTGACTAATAAACGTAGAACTCAGTTCAAATATGAATAGTAAATTTTGAATTATTACAGTACTTTCTGTTTATTACAAAAATCACGTAAAACTCTTTAATATTTGATAGACAAAATGCTTTTGTTTGTACCATTTCATTCCATTACAATAGTTTAAAAGGAACTTTCTCAAAAGGATGAGCGAAGAAGGTGTAAACGCTCAGTCTCTGTAGCATTTAATTAGTTAAAGATAGAAAGCCCTAGATTCTAGAACTTCGGCGTATACTAAGAAACCATCCCAACATTCGCCTGGAATGATATCTCGAAACCACTAATGTAGAAAACTGGTTGGTCGGACTGAAGGTGAATGTAAGTTATCCAAGGGTCAACCCTCTTTCAAAAATTAAAGAAGTTCAAACGTAGTATAATTAGGTACTTCTTTTCATTTTAATTTCTTAATAATTAAGAAGAATGGATTTTTTAAAAACATATAAATGCAAGGATTGGCGGATTAATGTAAAGATAACCCAGTATGTTTATTTATAATTTAAAAGTTACAAGAAATGTTCATGAAAATAAAGGAAATGCATCTGCGCAGTACTCGATTCAAACAATGGCGTTAGTTACTTATCCTCAATTATCTCCTTATATATTCGTCCAGTGAATTATGATTTGTAGTTTTCAATAAAAAATATTACTGTTATTTGAATACAAAACATTATTGATACGATATTTAGCGTAAGCATTTGAATTGCGAGAGTAATTATTAGCTGAAACGATTGAAAGTAATGAAAAGCCCTAAAAGTACAATAGACTCAACTGTATCACACAAACTGATATTATTAAGTTGAGGTTAAATGAAGTCATGTCACTGCTATCGGAACCATTGTCTTCTCACTAGGTAACAATACAAGTATGATACCATTAAACACGATAAAGAATGTTGATCCCGATATTATAACGGTTATTTGCGTCTTTTTGGATCACTTTGGTGCAAAGTTAGAACCACATTAGCTATGTCCACACTTGTGCCTCTTTCCTTTCAACTTGCCTTTTCCTCTTACAATATGTTCATCTTGAGGCATGCCCTAAAGGAACGCCTCAGGAGGCATGCCTTTTAGTGTCAACATTCACGCCTCATGAGGCATGCCCCTCAGTGTTTTGGTGTAGCCGCAGCAAGATGGACGATCCAATATTATATTAGCGAAATACCGGTGGTTACCGAGGATGCCTTTCGTTTGACATCTTATCTAACTAAACCATATAAAGTTTATTTGGATGAAGGATCGCCAAAAAGGATTCCAATTATAGGCTGTTAGAGCAAGGCTCACGTTTAAAAAAGCCGTTGGCCCTCTTGCTTCCGTTTTCCGAACTTTCCGGAAACCAACTGAAATCAAAGTTAAAAACACGATTGTGGTCATAGTCTTATATTTACACAATTTCATTCGTATGCAGCCGGATTGTAAAAGGTTTTACTGCCCAGTGGGATCTTTGGATAGTGAAGATGCCAGCACAGGAACTACTCTCCCCCGGAACTTGGCGCGGAATTACCGCAAATGACAGTGCCTTCATCTACATCTACATCTACATCTACATCTACATATATACTCTGCAATTCACAAAATTGTGGGTGGCAGAGGGTGCTCAGCACCAAAGCTAATCTCTTTGCTGTGCATTCCAATCCCTAATGGTACGAGGGAAAAAAGAATTCATATAAGAATCAGTCCGGCACCTTATTTCTCTAATTTTATCTTTCCTGTCTTTCCGACTCAAATAGGTTGGTGGAAGAAGTATTTCACCACACTCAAAAGTGAAAGTGGGAGTACGCATGTTTTCCCATAAGTTTAAACGAAACGTGTGTCGTCTATCTACCAGAGACTCCCAACCTAGTCTACTAATCAGTTCTGTGACGCTTTCATAAGGACTGTAGCAAGCGGTCACGAATCGAGCGGCTCTTCTCTGTACTTTCTCAATACTTTCGATCAACCCCTTACGAAAAGGATCCCAAATGGCACAACAATAGTCCAAATGTGGACGCACAAGAGATTTGTACACTATCTCCTTTGTTTGTTCATTACAATTTTTCAAGATTCGACCTATGAATCGCAGCCTAGAATTTGCTCTACCTACTAACGAATTAATGTGTATGTCCCATTTCATATTCCTTTGTACTGTTACTCCCAAATATTTCATAGAATCGACCATATCAATAACTGTATTGTTTAACTCGTATTTTTGAACAATTGGATTCTTTTTGTTAGTTATGCTCATTGTCTTGCACTTTTTACAATTTAGAGTAAGTTGCCACTCAGCGCACCAAGCCAAAATAACATCCAGATCGCGCTGAATTTCTAAGCAATCGGCCAAATTTCTTACTTCCCTATAAATAACCGCATCATCTGCAAACAATCTAAAAGGCTTTTCAATTTGTCTCCGAGATCGTTTATAAAAATTAAGAAAAGAAGTGGTCCAATTACACTTCCTTGAGGTACACCCGATGTAACATCTAGATTAGAAGAACTTTCTCCTTCAACGACAACATACTGCGACCGACCAGTTAGAAAATCCTTTATCCATTCACAAAGCTGATCCGATATACCGTACGCTCGAAGCTTCGCTAAAAGGCGGTTGTGTGGCACAGAGTCAAAGGCTTTCTCGAAATCTAGAAAAATTGCATCTGCTTGTGAACCTGTATCGATAACTTTCATTACGTCGTGTGTGAATAGGGCCAGCTGTGTTTCACATGATCTTTTCTTCCGAAATCCGTGTTGATTTGTTGTAAGCAAATTATTATCATCTAGAAAATTCATAATGTTCAAGCATATAATATGCTCCATAACTCTACTACAAACAGATGTTATAGATATGGGACGATAGTTCCCAGGATCACTTCGATCACCTTTTTTGAAAATTGGAGTTACTTGCGCGATTTTCCACTCTGAAGGTACTTTTCGCTCTTCTAATGATTTACTGAATATATCAGACAGAAATGGCCCGATTTCCGCCTCATACTCTGAAAATACTCTTACTGGAATTCCATCCGGGCCCGGTGCTTTCCCCCACTTCAGGAGCTCTAATTGCTTAATGATACCTGCAGTAATTCGTAATTCGTAATGATTCCATCACCGACTCGCCACGGCGTGGGAAAACGGGAATACTATCCTTAAGTTCATTTGTAAATGAATTTTTTAATACAGTATTTAGTACGTTAACTTTATCGCGGCTTTCATTAACCTCGGAACCTTCACGAATTAGTGCTGGAATATTGCTGTTGGTACAATTAACTTTTCGTACATACGACCAAAATTTCTTTGGGTTTTCTGTGAGACTCTTAGAGAGAGAGTTGGAGTGAAAATCGTTAAAGGCCTCGCGCATTACATTCTTAATACGACCTCTTAAATCAGCTAAGGTTTCTAAATCGCTGCGACACCCCTTCCTTCTTGAGCGTGCCTTCCCCCCACATCGGAGGATTCCTCGAATACATTCTTTGAATGCTTCCCGCAGACGAGATGAATTCGTATTTTATGTCAGCGACAGGCGGTATACCATGGCGAGATAACTGCTTGCTAATGATATGACATGAACATTTTCAGCTCGAGATGTATCTGGAAAATGTTGCTGAGTATAGCACACTTTCAATAAATTTGGTTTGTGGAAGAAAGAAACCTGCGTATTACCTACCCGTGTACACAAGGGCGTATCCAGCGAGGGGCAGGCGGTGGGGGTCTGCTGCCCCCCCCCCCCTCCTTAGAAGAAAAATCAAGTTGCCTTCAGTACGCTTCGACTAGTGAAGAACTGGCTCAGGAGCACTATGGGAGAGGAAAGATTGATTGGATTATGCCTGATGAGAGTGCATCGAAATTTCGTGAAAGTACACCGTGAGATATTGACAACTAAAGTTATTTAATATTTTTCTGAGAATCGGAGACGATTAATGTTTACATAAAAAACTATAATTGAGTTACGATCTTGATTAACTGCATAGTTGGTCCTTGGATTACTATGTGAATCAACAATAAAAATAGTTCCCTCAATAGGTTTGAGGTTAAGATTATAAGGCGTTAACAAGATGTTGATTGAGTTAATTACTTGTTCATTGTGTAAGCCTCTTGATGTTAAACCACGTATGACAAATTTGAATCTATATCTGACATCATAAAAAAATGTTGTAGTTTTCGCAGCTGTCATGATGTAACCATACAATTGACATCGTTTAACAGAAAATATTCCATTCCAATGAATAATCTGAACTTCCTGAAATTTTTAAATAGATGACAGACTGCCTCTGTACAAATGACTTGTTTATTCAGAATGTTCGTTAATACTTTCACATACATGCGTAAATGAATCTGACTGCTTATTACAACAAATGTTATTTACTGTTACTGAATAATATGATACTTAGTGCTGCTTAAATCTGTCTATTGGTATACTAAGTATATGATGAAGCTTGAACCCATACGTTAAACGAGATTAAATATTACCTACGTGAATATACTGTACAACTTCACACTAATATTACGCTCCCTGCGCCAAATTTTTGTCCAAGAATCTCTGTAAAACAAACAATCCTACATTGTCAAAATTTCTCACAACAATCAATCAATGAAAAATATTAATTAAAATAAGCTTGAATTGATTTTAAATGATGCGAAAAATTACTAAATACTGATTATAATTACGTCACTTAAATGAATGACCAAAAAACCTACGAAATAACGTAATTTACGTAAGCTTACTAGAATGAGCGACATATTGCAAGCGGAGACGCACGAGAATCCACTTCACCTGTAAACCCAGTGTTCGAGGGTTTGCCGCGCGTAGTGGATACACTACGCCGTGCCTCCTGGTTTGTTGAACGAACTGAGGATCTCGGGCATGCCCCTGACGCATGCCTTTCGAGCCTCTCCCCCGTGCAATATGACGCATGCCTCTGACGACCGAAAGTTGAACAAGTGTGGACATAGCTATTAGGCAGCTTTCTTCCTAGATATCGAACAGAACTTCCGTGACAAAAGCGCTGAAAGTATGTTTTAAAATTGTGGTATAAAAACCAAATCAGGGAAAGACCTTGTAATATCAGTTCCTTATTTCAAATTTTATATGTGTATATATATTATCGCTTGGTTATCTGTTTTGCACAAATTGGTGGAGATATATATCAATATAAATACTTAAAGTGACTTGACCTTTTTTCATAATCCAAGTAAGGTATTTTTTGTGAACTATTACGTTTCCCGGAAAAAAAGTTGCTTTCAGATGCAACACAGATAAGTTCTTGCGTCAAGATATAAGAATATGTTGTAACTATGCATGTCACGTCCATCTTATACTTTATCTTTCCGTTTAGTTTTCAACAAGCTCCTGTGCAGTAGCAACTTTCAAACCTCTCCATTTCTCTTCTTTGCATCCCACCCCTCCAAAATTATTATCAGAGGTTCTCGTCCATAAAAATCTATGTTCCCTGCACGTAGTTCTATCAAATTCCTTCTCAGTTCTAGGTAAATGTTAGACTGAAAGTTGTTTCTCTGCAAAGTAATCTGTCTTTGACAACCTCCTCATTGGGCCTGTAATTGTAATTTTAATTCTTAGTTACTATTACTATTCTATTATTTATTCTCTATCTTTTCATATTGCTTCTGTTCCAATTTTCACAGTTAGTAAATTTATATTCTCATTATTTCTGTTGCACTTCATCGCCTTTATTTACAGTTAGAAGAGTATTTGCTTCCAGTATTTTGTTAATTGTTTGCAGAATTTAGTATAAAATTTAAAATGAAATAGTTTCCTGATTTCTCCTGGACTATTGTTTATCTTTCCTCTTTATTGCTTTAGGAAAATTATCAGCAAATCCTAACTTTCCTCTCTCGAATTTTTTTTCGTTTATTGCAGATTGAATGCTGGTGGACAGACCTACCCTACACCCCTCCTGGTTAGCCGATGTTACTCGGCTTTCGGAATATTTGTTCTTACTGTAAACTATTGATTCTCGTTTTGTTCATGTGTAATTCTTTTAGCCCATTGTCTCAGGAATTCGTGTGCCATTTATTAAAACCGTTTTCAAAATTTATAAAGCCTTAAATGTATCTTTTCTTTATTACTCGTTGTACTAATATTAACTGCATTTTCTTTTGTGCCCCTGGTGTTTACGTGAGTAACAGTTATCAGATTGTGATCGCTTCCTACACCCGGTGAGTCAGTGGAATCACAATGGGGCGATCCAAGACAAAGAAGGAACAAATTTCACACTCTGTAGACGACCTCCAGTGTAAAACAATCACAAGAACTTTGCCCGTTGAAACTGGGATACATCCTTCAGCAAATAACCTAAAATATGACTCATTTTCATCACTATCGTAAAGTTGCAAAAGAATAATGTTACAATAAATTTTGAAATAAAATGATTTACTGATTTGTTCCCTCATTTTACGGGTACACCTAGTATCTCGTACATTATATCTGACACACATTTATAGTATTTAATTTTACTAATATTATTTACATTGTATGCAAGAATTATTTTCTGTAAAATAGATTGTATTGTTCAAAGAGGTCGAGGCAGTTGTCTTTCATAAACTGTAATTTCACATCGATTTTTGAAAAAAGCTGAACATCCAGAACGGTACTCCAGGTCAATACAGTCCCATATTAAATGATAAGCAGAGAGTGGTTTTATAATGTGAAGACTGAGAGTACCGAGTGAGACAGACAATAGTTACCATCATTGTCATCGGTGCTCTGTCCTGAGGCAGGTTTTGATTGCTCTCCACTCTCTCTACCACATGGAGAGTCATACCATACACTACTAGGGAAATATTAATGTGTGTGTGTTTTTTTTTAACTGCTTAACGTTTCTTTAACAGCGAGGTCTTTAAAGACAGGAAAGGATTGGGGGCAAGGAATGGGAAGGAATTCGGCCATGGCCTTTTAAGGAAGCTTCCCGACATTTACCTGGAGTGACTTGGGAAACCATGGAAAACCCAAATCTGGACACCCGGACGGGGATTCGAACCGCCGTCCGCCCGCATGCGAGGCCAGAACGCTATCTGTTACACGACCACGCTCGGTATTAATGTGGTAGCATCCCGTTACCTTCCACATATATTGGAGGGATGCTGTGATTTCATCTTTCTGCTATGCGTGTAACTGTGCAGCTTCACTGGCGGGTCGACAATACCCACTTTCTTGCATAATGAAAGCGAATGACTTCAGCCAGACTAAGGCTATGGGCCTCTCGTCCAGTGTATTGACTGACTTTATTGTGTAAATTAAATGGTTCTTTGTTTTAACTGCCAGAGCAGTTCATTTTTTAAAAATGTATTATTTATTCATTTGTACATTCGAGATGTGGCGTTAAAAGAGATTTCTGACGAGTGAGGATCAACAACAAAAAGGTTCTGGAGTGCATTAAACCAGAATGTCACTTTAGAGAAACACCGGCAGACTTCGATTTGCTTGAACAAGTGATGAGATCACGATCACTGAAGAAAGCGGTGGGGCTGGAATGCTCAGCACTACAATAAGCAGAGAGACGGCAAAAGAACAAAATAATTCGACACGGTAAAAGGTTAAAAACAACTAAAAGCAACAGACAGGAAGCATGAATCTCTAACACTCGGATACGACAGAATGGTTAACATCATCATCACAGTTTATTCAGGAAGTTACACAAGACAAATAATTTACTTAATGTGTGAGTGGAGACTTTCCCGGCGTATCGATGCAACAAGATCTTCTCGGGTGTCCAGCCGGATGGTGGTGTAAAAACACGACGTTTCCACAGCTGACTCTGCTGTCTTCATCAGGTATCTGGCAGTTGTTCTCAGCTGACGGTCTCTGCCTCGACTGGCAGCAGAGTTAGCTGTCGAACGTCGTGTTTTTACACCACCATCCGGTGGTACACCCGAGAAGATCTTGTTGAAATTTACTTAATGCTATTTTTCGGTGTAGTCTCCCTAATGTTCAAGGCACTAGCACCACATTTTCTGTAGCTTACGTATTTTTTGAAAGAAAGTATTCTTTATTCCAGCAATTGATTTCAAACTATATGGCTTACTGACCATTCCTATATATATATATATATATATATATATATATATATATTGCTTACTAAAACTATGTGTTTGCTAGGATCCGGTATTGATGTAAACTTCGGAATTTGTTTAATTGTGCAGGTACTACGTTGAAATATTTAAATTTTAATATACGTCGTGTTTTAGCGTTATGCATAATTTTTGGTGTTCGATACATGATATCGCTGATATAAAGAATTTCAAAATTTTAATAGCGATTTGACTTAATCTTGAAGTGAATTTATCTCGTGAAACCGCTTGCAATGTTTTTAGCACTTTATTACATCTTTGTCGACAAGAAAACTCGTGTAAAATTGAAAAAGTGAGAAATTTCAGAAAAAACTTGTTTGTTCCAACTCAGTTTCAAAACAGTAGCTTAGACACTACTGTTGTTTCACAATTCCTAAGATGGTCACATTAAATTAAATAATTAATATTAAAACAAACAAATTAAATTATAATATGGTATTGGTATTAACTTATTATTCTGAAAAAAATATATTGACTTATGATTACGCAAATAGTGATATAACTAATAAAAATATTATTAATAGAAAGGTATCAGAATTCATTAAAACAATACAATCGACTATCTTTTGACAATCATATGAGTTGTTAGGCAATAAAATGCGTCCAGTATACTCAGATCAGTCTAGGTAATGTACAGTACGTGGACCTGCGCCCGCATGGGTTGGCAAGTCTGTGCAGAATGAAGCTATGAACACACTGTGATCAAAGTTCAAACGCTCATGATGTCATTATGAGTATAACGGCTGTGTGAAATCACCGGCAGATCTAGACTCGCTGACTACAGCGTGTAGACAGCTGCAAAGAGGTGGCTGATTCTGCATCATAATAAAAAGTAAAACTACAGTGCAAGTTTTTGAGATCAGTAACTTAACGGTTCTTCATGCATCAGGGGTCTGTAAAATTGTTTCATCCATCTATGTGTCTACGCCCTGGAATCTGTAAAAATTTATGGCCAAAATAACTCAAGAACTGGTGATTAGGATTACGGGAAATTTCCTACAGAGCAGATTGACAACTGAAACAGATTACGTTTTGTAATTGTGTTGCCTCTTTAAGAATCTTCATTTCACACACTTTTGTTGCGCTCCCTATCTTCCACAGACCTATTAAAATAAGACAAATTTGTGAATAATATGACTGGCCAAATGAACGAGACTTTAGCATATGCAACTTAATTATAAGTGTATGATAAATGATTATTGCCAAATCAATTGAATTTTCGTTCTTGTATATGTTTATCGAACGCGTTTCATTTTAATTCACAGAAGCATCTTCAAAATTCAACTACGTTGGCAATAATTATTTTATCAAACATTTATAATATTAAACGCAGTTGAGAAAACTGACAGCATCCAGTAATAATTTAATTGTTCACTGAAATTGTGTGATAAGATACGACTTTGATGAAAGTTGATACTTATTTTCTTCAAGTGGATTTTTTTTTAGGATTCACATACAATTTATAAATCCTAGTTTAATGCGATCAATTTTATTATGTCGAAACGGCTTTACGCCTCGTCGAGTTCATTAGAGGTGGGATGGGGCTGGGGAAGAAATTCGGCCATGAGCTTTTGAAGGAAGCATCCCGGCATTCGCGTGGAGTGATTTGGGGAAACCATGGAAAACCAAAATCTGGATACCCGGACGGGGATTCGAACTGGTGTCCTCCCGAATGCGAGGCCAGAGCGTTAACCGCTCACACCATGCTCGGTTTGACGGTCGATGTAATATGCAAGGAGCTCAGAGTGACAATCATCTTATTCGCTCTCTATCACAGTACCGAGCGGGGCGGTGTAACGGTTAGCGTTCTCGCCTCGCATTCGGGAGGACGGCGGTTCGAATCCCCGTCCGGGCATCGAGATTTGGGTTTTCCATGGTTTCCCCAAATCACTCCAGGCAAATGCCGGGATGCTTCCTTCAAAAGGCCATGGCCGAATTCCTTCCCATTCCTTGCCCCCATCCTTGCCCCCCATCCTTTCCCGTCTCTAGAGACCTCGATGTTAAAAAGAGACGTAAAGCAGTTACAAAAAAAAAAAAAAAAAAAAAAAAAAAAAAAATCTATCACAGTACGACATAAATGAGGGTACACATAGAACACCACTCCAGCTGCTGACAGAAGAAAACGAGTGAGTATGCCGCAAATATCCACAGTGCCGGAGAAAAACACTTATACTGTTAAATTAAATATACATAAAAATAAAGTTAAAAAATTAAAAAAAATGTTTAAATTTTTTAAAAATATTTAGAAAAATTAAAATAAAATAAAAAATATTTAAAAAAAAGGGTTCAACAGAAACGAAAAATATAAAAAGTAAAATGTACACTTATACAGAACCAGCAAATAAAAGAAGACAATGCGAAGACGGCAAATACTTCTGACAAGAATCCCTTAACCTAAGGGCTAAGGGAGAGAGATAGAGCCTCGACGACTGTCTATCTCTGCCCTTCTGCGGCTCATTTCCGAGATGTTTATCTATTCAGTCTCACCATAGCAATTTGGCTAGTCCCGTAGGTTTTCTTCGGCTCACCTTCGACTCCAGGGCTGTTGGAAGGGTGTAAACTAGACTTCCTCCATTGCGACCAACTGATCTATTGACCTCTGTCATCTTGAGTAGCTCATCTCCAATTCTCTCATTCCTTTTTAGTCCTTTCAGCTAAGTCGCGCAATAATTTCATATTCGTTTCCTGCAGTCCGCTTATTCCTCTGGCTTAACACTCCGCTTCCTGCTCTTTATATTATGACTAGATAAACTATTATTTAACATGTTGTCAGAATATGTTTTAAATTACGAGTTGTTCAATGTTTCCCGGTGTGAGAAACATCTCTGTCATAAACTTGTAACTTTCAGCAGAAAAGCGTTACTTCCTTGTCATGGCTTAGTGATTACCATCGCCGGAATAGGGTGACGCTTTATTTATCAAAGGCAGTAAAGCTTGTACCAGTTAGTGTGGCTTAATTCGCTGAGGCATCGCACTTCGTATCAGGGAGGTACAACGAACCGGGCACGAGTCCAGGCTCTCGCATACCAACCGTCCTGACTGCGATTTTTAGGCGGTCTTCCGCAGCCGTCAAGGACTGTCCCCCACCTCCGCCTCAAAGGTCGCCCATTTGATGTGAGGGAGGGCCCTAACCGATGAATTGGCCAAGGGCCCCCAACTGGTTACGTGCACTGCTAAGAACGCTTACCCCGGGCCCCAAAATCCTAGCGCCGGGGCTGCTCCGCCTAATAAACTACACATTTCACAAACAAAAAATACACTTATCGCTCGCTGAACATAATTAGGCCTACACGTTTCACAGACTTCACTTCCCCCATTAGTACTTATTACGACCCGGCAGTAAGCATGAAACGCATGACGTCAGCAAGGGCACGTCGTAAAGCCATAGCTCCAAATGAGACCATGCCAGCGGTGAGTAACATGTTGGGAAAAGAAGGGGAAGAATAAGAAGATACATTCATAACTTTTTACGACAGCAGATTACTTGAATAACTAACAAAGACTACTAATGAATTTAGAATCCATTTATTGATGTCACCTTCCATTAACTCATTTTTATTATTCGTTTGTTGATATGCATCTTAGGAAATTGCATAAAATTATAATAGAGTGAAAAGGCTTTCGGGTCAAATGGTAGCTAAGTGTTTCCATTTTAAAACTTTAATATAAATATTTCGTCTTACGCAAAAATTACGTTACAAATTTTTCATGCAAATTAAAATGATTGGATTTACTGGGATAAACAAATATTTAAAATATGAAATGACAAAGCAAAGCTCAAAGATTTATTCTATCATCAAACATCAAATAGGATTATTTATTTAAACTGAAATCGAAATGTACTTTAATATACCACAGAAATCGAATTTACAGAACATGAGAATGATTCTAGGCTACTCGAACTACTTTTCATCTTTTACTATGGACAAGTTATGGGCGGACGATCTCGAAGATACATGTAGCAGCTCAACCTGGATTTTCTTTCGTATACTTCAAGTTGTCGTCGCCTACTGGATTTGGATTACGCTTTTCACCGGACTTCGCATTTTGGACTATCTCTCTGGAACTTGGCCTGCTCGTTTTTTGGACATCACCTGCCTGCCTACGGACTACGCCTGCCTGCTTTTCGGATTACTGCTTGCCTGCCATCGGACTACTGCCTTCCTGCCAACGGACTACTGCCTTCCTGGCATCGGACTGCAGCCTGCCTACCATCGGACTGCTGCCTGCCTGCCATCGGACCGCTGCCTGCCTGCCATCGGACTACTGCCTGCCTGCCATCGGACTGCTGCCTGCCTGCCATCGGACTGCTGCCTACCTGCCATCGGACTACTGCCTGCCCGGCTGCTGTGTCTGCCTGGCCGCCTACCGGACTCTGTTTGACTGCCCACGGACATCTGCTTTGCTGCCATCGTACTCTGCTTGCCGGCCTGCGGACTCTGCTGCTTGCCGGCAGACTTTGCCAGCCACCTGACTCCGCCCGCCTGACCTACGCCACCATCCACCGGACACCGCCTTCCTCATGGAGACCCCTGAAGGAGACCTCCAGCAGCCGTCACCGACACCATCGCCGTCACCGGTGCCGTCACCACCCGCATCATCAACGGAACACATTGGTATGCATCATCTACCCCCAATTGTAACAAAACCCTCATATAGCAAAATACTAACAGTCACCGACCACCGAGCTAAACCATACTCAATCACCAAGCCCCACCCCTCCCAAACCTCCACTTCAACCGAAGAGCGCCACATTCAGCAGACCATCCTCAACCCACAACCAATGGATACAGCCACTGATAATTCCACACTTGCTTCTCAACAATCCCCGACCAGCCATAGTTCCCTCTTAAAAAACTGTGACTCTAAATTCTTGACTTCCAAAACCCTTGCATATCAGATCAGAAAATACCTGCCTAACGTAATCATCACACAAATCATCCCAACCAAAGAAGGGATGATCATCAAATCCCCTGACCCTCAACTAAGGACATCCTTAATAACTAAAGTAGGCCCCACCATTTTCGGCAACAATGCCACCATTACTACACTAAATACCAAACCCAACAAACAACCCCAACCACCACGACGACCCCCAACACTTACAGTAGTAATTAGGGGAGTTGACCCCACAATCTCTGACCTCGAAATCGAAGAAGAACTAAAATTAAATACAGAACTTTCCATTCGTAAAGCGTTAAGGATTAGAAACAACCAGGGACCCACCTATATGGTCAGAATTTTTACCGAGTGCACTAAAACAGTTGACAACCTGCTATCTAACGGGGCAACAATATTTTACCAAAGATACCGTGTGGAACCATCAAAAACTACTCCACCCCAACCCATCCGGTGCCAGAAATGTCTCAAATATAATGACCAAAATACTCAAGATTGTCGGAACGAACCCACATGTCCACATTGCAAAGCAAATCACTTCCACAAAGACTGCCCTAACCTAAAAACCCCACCATCCTGTAATACCTGTAACCTAAGCCATCCCACTTATTCCCTAAAATGTAAAGCTAAACCCCCTCCTGAGAAACCCGAACAAACTGTACCCATCCGACCCATAGATCCACCAACCCCACCCTCAAACTCCATTCGCCCTCCACCAACTATAGAAGACATCATCCGCTTCACCACCGTCGTACTACAAAATATTCATCCTTTCAACCGCCAACACACCTTGCAACAAATAATCCTAGCTGCCCGTAATATTTTCCATGTAAACGTAACTGCCACCTACTCACAAAACAGCGCCCACTTTCACTTCCAACCAATCGAAACACTCGTCTAACACACACACACACAACATGGACACTGACACATACAATATAATATACAATAACATCCGCTCCTTAAAAACCAACAAAATACTCTTCCAAAACCTCATACAAACACACAACATTTCCGCCTTCGCACTAAACGAAACCTTCCTCCAACCTAACCACCATATCCAACTCACCCCATTTGAACTAGCCAGATCTGATAATCCAATACCAATAGCTCGAGGCGGAGTTGCCATCGGATACAACCGCAACATCCCAGCCAAAATACACCCACCTGTCAACATCCGCAATGAACATCTACTGGTTACTCTCTTTCTCCCATACTTAACAGTCACGTTAGTCACTATTTATATTCGCCCAAATGAACCCCTCCCCCACAACTTTCTAAAATATATTGACAAAACCTTCACCAACTACCTCCTAATGGCAGATCTGAACATCCATTCCCGATCAAGCACTGAGAAAAGAACCCTCCGCGACAACCTTGACGCCTTACGTGGACAGGACCTTGACATACCCGAACCGACTCGACCAGCTTCAAACACAACACCCGATATAATTATAGCATCCCCCTCCCTCCTTAGGCGCACCAGTGTCACAGTCCTTGATCCCATCGGTAGCGACCACCTACCAGTACTCATCAGAATAACCTACCACGCCCGGCAACCAAGGAAACGGTTTGATCCGTCAGCAACCCGTAAAATCCAAGACTACAATAACACTATCTGGACAGCATACCGACGTCATATTGATGACGCCCTGCAAAATTTCCACCCAAACTTTCAGCGCACTGAGGATGTCATCAACACCGCCGACTTTCTTCAAAATACCCTGACTTCCGCAATTAACTCACAAATCCCAATCAAATCTGTAAATCCATACAAACCGACCCTCCCTCCCCATGCAGTCCTACTCCTTAAAGAATCCCGCCGCCTCTATAGATCATTTCTCGCCACGCGTGACCGGGAGATACTAACTCGACACCGACAACTACAACGACAAGTGCGCAATTACCTCACCGCCAAGAAAAGACTCGACTGGCATAATACCTGCAACCGACTCAACTCAACAAGGACAACTAATTCAGGACAATATTGGAACGCATTCAACAGACTAACTGGAACTAAGACCACAACTACCTACCCTGTATTACGCAACCAAAACCCGATACCCGACGACGAATCCAAAGCAAACTTCTTCGCTACCCACCTCGAACTAACCTTCTCTACTCCACTAGAACCACACTTCGACTACCAGATGACCACCGACATATATGAACGAACTGACACTAACCAACCACCTTTAGCTCCAGACATACAACATTACCAGACCACACCACAGCTAGACTTAAATACAGCCATAACTACCGAAGAGGTTCTACAGGTCTTAAAGAAAAAACGCAACACTGCTCCCGGTCACGACGCAATCACCTACCGCCACCTAAAAGAATCCCCACCTTCCTTCCTACGAATCCTATCCCTCCTTTTCACCGCCATTCTCTATACAGGTATCTATCCAGAAAAATGGAAAATATCCAAAATAATATTATTCCCTAAACCAAATAAACCCAAATCTGAACCATCCTCATACCGCCCTATAAGCCTAACTTCCGTATTTAGTAAAGTATTTGAATCAATCCTAACCCGCCGAATTCACCAACACCTACAACGCTTCCTTCCGCTCCCACCCACCCAAGCCGGTTTCCGACCAACCTACTCAATAGATGACCAACTTCTCCACCTCACACAACTGGTAACGACCCAACTAAATAGTAAGAAATCAGCCATCTTCTTATCATTAGACATTGAGAAAGCCTTTGACAAGGTATGGCATGCCGGGCTACTTTTCAAACTCCAAACATACGCGCTACCGATATCCTACGTCCGCCTAGTTGCTTCCTTCCTCACTAACCGTCAAGCCTACGTCACCATTAATAACTCCCGCTCCCGCTACTTCACTCCTACTGCTGGTGTGCCTCAAGGCTCCGTCCTCTCACCTCTCCTCTTCCTACTATATACCGCCGACATCCCCCAACCCACCGCCCCTCTCCATCTCCTACAGTTTGCCGATGACACTGCCTATCTTGCCTGCTACAACAATCTCAAACAGTCAACCGAAGCCCTACAGAAGCATCTTGATAAATTCATCCAGTGGTGTAATAAATGGAGGATAAAAATAAACCCAAAAAAGACACAGGCTATTATTTTTGGACGCACCACCAGAAGATACAAACTAGATGACTTTAATATTTCAATTTATGGAAAACTAATAAACCTGACGAAAACTGTAAAATACCTAGGACTGACACTCGACCGGCAACTCACTTGGACCGCCCACCTAAAGACAGTAAAAGACAAAGCAAAATCCCGACTTAACCTGATAAAGAAACTGACCGGACACAGGTGGGGACTTGACCCCAAGACAGTACTTCACACCTACAAAGCCCTTATTAGACCTATTTTAACTTATGCCTGCCCTGCATGGATCTCCGCCCCCCCCCCAGCCTACTACCAAGCAATACAAATCATAGAACGCCACGCCCTCCGCCTCACATATAGAATCCGCCTACCTTTTTCAAACCAATCCCTCTATGAAAAAATACCCTTCCCACACCTACTCCTCCACCTTGAACGCCTCCGACACACCTAACCCACTCTCCACACCGCACATTACAAAACCAGTCAAACTGAAACCCTATTACAAACACGTACCACCTGCACTTCACCTCTACGCATTACACACCTTCAACAATAGAAACTTCAATAGACTCCCAATACCCCACCAATACATCCGCCCAGATATATATCCCTCCTCCCAATCCTGATAAACACCCACCAACAGATGCCAAGCACCAACAAATAACCGACAATCTTGAAAATGAACTATGCTAAAAATACATAAATATCTGTGTAAAATTATAATTACCGATCACCAAAATGAATGTAAAATTATGTAAAATATTAGCCTAAGTAATACAAATTGTAAAACTAAAATATAGTTTAAACTAAAAGAAAGAATATTTAATATAATCAAATAAACGATCATGTAAACAAAACCTGTAGGCTGAAGAGCGGGCGTCACCCGCTGCCAGCCCAGCCCCTGCTGTGGGGAAGTGAAATAACAAATAAACAAAAAAAAAAAAAAAAAAAAAAACTCGAAGATATCTGTCTGCATTGCATGTTCATCTCGAAACGTGAGGTGAGTCGGCTATAGTGGTAAGCGGAAGCAGGTTTCTCCAAGGTCATCCCCTGTTTTGCAGTCAAGCACTGACCACTTGTTTTGGATAGCTATAGGAAGCAGCGTAACTACAAGTACGTGTTGTCTTTCTAACCGGAAGGATCAAGTGGTAATGACCCGCCTGACTATGTGGACATCGAGCTATTATAGTAGGAGATGTAACGGATCTTGCAACCAAACGGAGATAAATTTATTAAAAATAACTTCTACATGCTTGAATGCACATACAATTTACTGATACTTGCTCACTGAGTGACAAAAGGATTAATTCCCGTGCATCATAAAACACAACTATAACACGATTTGACACCTTTACTTGACTTCGTTCTTCTTCGTCTTTACAATTATAGATTGACATGAGAAGTAGACCAAGGACAGTTTTGAGTAGAAAGAAGGAGACAGAAAAAAGGAGACCAGTTCCTGTTCTTATCCGCTGGCTGTGTTATCAAGAAAATAATCGTATTTAAGAGATTTTCCAGCAGTTGTGATTCAAAATTGAACAGAGTGGTATTTGTCAGTGAGCCAGGTGTGATTGTGGCATTACGAGTGTGTTAACCTCAACAAACATAAATATTTACCAATCCTCCGATAACAACAGCGCCTCCAACAAAGCCCGATTTCGAAAATATACCCCGTTAAACAGAACACCTGATAAGAAGCACAATTCTTCTCAGGATGAGAACAGTTTCTAAGTGAACGAACTAATTATAGACATGGAATCTAAAATTACAAGTACATAATACAGTTACCGCTTAGTTCTTTTTCCTCAGTAAGCCTACTGTGGCATTCACAAGCATTTCCATTTCATGTTGAACGGATTTCTCAGTGTAATCTACATCACTGCATTTCCTTTTGCTTCGCCCTACGTTTTGTTCATGGATGCTGGTTTCCGATTCCACGTCATCTGGATTAAGCCTTCCTTCTTCCGGTCTATCGGCAGACGAAACATAAACGACTTCTTGTTCTATTACTTCATTTACTTCTGATTTCTGTAATCACCAAAGAAACTGTGTGCAAAACATGACTTTAGTCAATGAAGATGCTCATAGTTTTGCCGTTTAATCCAAGTATTAATGCACTATCAGGAAACTCGTAATTTATTAGTCATCCCACATACTACTAGACTGTCTTTTTTTGTACTCTGGCCTTTACGCTTTGTTGACGTGAAGGTCATTTAAGTGTGAAAGGGGAGGGGGGGGAGTGTTCGTATAAGGAAAGGGGAAGAAATCCAACTATGGCGTTTAGAAAAACGATTCCGGCATTTGCCCAGAGTGTTTTCATGAAACCAACCAAAACCGAAAACTGGATAGCCGGACAGGGATTTAAACCCGGGTCCTCACGAATACCAGACCCCAGCTCTATCGTTCACCCACCGGGGTCGGTACTATATTGTTCTTACAAGCAGCAATTACCCTACTTACCCAACTAGTGTTGATTCACGCAAATGTTTCAGGTAAATTTGTTAGGCATCTCCCTAGGCAATTTATTCAAGTACTTCACTTTCTTCCCTGCCAATAAAAACTGATGAGTGTGTAACAAATATCCTAATATTACTTACAAGCACTGAATTCTTTGCTTCTCTATAAGTTTTCTTTTCCAACAGTAAACATCCGTTTAACAAACATGGCGAGAAAAGTGTATTGTTTTGAACGTAATACATGCTACTACAACGGAAAAAAAAGCAGCCTGAATAAATTATTGCTCATTACTCCTCAGATATTTTGCTAACGGATTGACAGACTGCCTGCTTCAAATTCCACCTATGATATCTTCTGAGAAAAGATTTCTTTTCGTGACGTAATTGCAGATGCAAAGCGACGATAAAGTTTTCCTGATTGAAATGCCGAAAATAAAACAGTATCTGTATTTAAAAAGTTTTCATCTTTAAGTGTGTTTTCTTAAATTCTTGTCGTTTTTGCGAGAGTAAAACTGATAACGTAAACATATCCTGTGAAACAGCCGCCTTTGATCTTAGTTTTCGCTTCTCTTTATGCCTTTATGGCTTTAATAGTTTCATGCTGCTATCGATCATTTTATTCAATAGCCGATGTTGTACTATTTGTCCTGCATTTCTGAAAAGTGATTTTAAGACTTGTGTTATAATCCAGTGGAAATATTTATAAAGTACCGTTTTTCATTTGAAGGTTTGCTCGGTGTTAACATCTCGCCAGCACTATGATTACTTAAAACCAGTGATTACGACGTAGGAAAGGAAGGCGTTTGCTCACGATTAATGTTTCTAGCGTACCAATCTGCCTGTGTGAAGTGTATGTTTAGTTTTTGAGAGATACCCTCAAACTGCGACTTCAAAAGTTTCATTACATGATTATCTAGACACCTAACCCGCAAAAAAACTTGCGACGATAAATAATAGGCTATCTGCACGAAAGTAATAGAAGAATTTTTGTTCAGATCGGCCATTAGAGAGACTTATCAAGTATGAAGTAAGAGCACCTGCGGCGTAAATACATTTCACACACACAAAGAAACCTCCGAGAGCATATATCCAGAGCTACGGTTTCATTTTTTTCCCCGGTAGTATCAAGAAATGGTTGCATCCACTACACGTTAAGTGCTAGCTGAAAGATGATGGCTAAAATTTTATTTGATATGTAATTATTCGTCAAAAATTCTGTGTAGAAATGCTAGGGTTGTACAAGCCCTTTACTAAAATTCTCGTATTTTTAATTCAACAATAAGGAAAACGTTCCAAATTAAAAGCGTTTGTGTTCCTGGCAAGGGACGTACGGAAATAAATCTTTGATCTGAAAGGCTCTGTTGAAGACTTTTGGAATCATGCCGGTAAGTCTCTATTGCAGGCAAAAGTCATGAATACAAATCCTGGATGTGATTCTTGGAATGGGTGGGCTCGTAACTTGGGATATGACAAGGTACAGGATTACTAAATGCTATGCGCTGTTCTCAAACTAAGATAAATATCAGCATTTACTTTTACATAAATAAACAACTCTATAATTGGTACCAACACGAGGAATTAGTTTAGCTACTCAATTCAATCGAAATCGTTCGAAAAATGTCAGTTAAGGCTCGGTCACACGGGGCGATTTTTATCGCTGCGACTTGAATAGCAGCGATTAATCGCTTCGTGTGACAATGTAATCGCTGCGATTGACCCTTCTAGCAGCGATAAAAAATCGCAGCGATGAGAATTAAACATGTTCAATTCTCATCGCTACTAGCGCGCGATTGTGGCGGTCACGTGACCCAGTAGGCGCTACACAGCAGAGTTGTCATGGAGGAAGGACCTTCCTCCATGGTTGTTGTCGCCTCGTCTGACAGCTCAATCGCTACTCATTCCATTGTTGTCTGACGTTCGCCGTTTTTTTTTCCCATTTAATTACAATTTTTAAATTTTTTGTCATTATGGGAAACGGGGAATGAAATGTGGCCAAAAGGTTGATTATTATGTTCTTTTATGTTTATCGGAAGGAGTGTTGCACACCAATAACAATAAATAAATTAACAATAATGCGCGAATAAAATCCTTTGAGTAGGTTTTTTAATGAATTTAATTGCACTAGACTGATCATTCCATCTGGCGAAAATCTCAGAAAAAATTAAGATCATTAAGGATGCATACAGAAAATAATTTAGCTATGAATAAATACTCCACAGACTTCAGGCTATCACCACTTGCCATGTAACATTAGTTAATTTCTAGTTTGGTCTTACATAGAATCGCACCTCTTGTCAGTGTATATGTTTCATAAGTTGAGGAGCAACTACTACAAGGATTTTATGAAAATTTCCTTCAGTTAATCGTTGAATATTTCTGTAGGCTTGTGGATCCTAGTTCTATCAGAAGAAACACAGAAGCCTCAATTTTTTCTATTCGTCTAATCCAGTAGCGGACCCATTTTCTTTTCTTTTTAAAGTTTAATTTAACAAATGTTTACTCAACTCAGCATTAGCCGAAAGAATCAATCGTTTCAGAACAATACGACGCGGTTTGTACGATATCATAACCAACGAATGAGGTTGATACATTACTTCTCTAGCCACAACCTAATCGCTCAAACCAATCGCTCCGTGTGACCGGCTAATAGCTGCTACTAATCGCGGCGAATGATCGCCGCGATTAGTAGCAGCGACAAAAATCGCCCCGTGTGACCGAGCCTTTAGATGTCACTAGCTCAAAACGATTTAAGTTCAAGTTGATTTAAATCAGATATGAGTTTTCTATCGATCTATTTCGGCACTTGTAATCTACATTGTGAATTTTTTCTTCTCAATCGTTCCACTCTTTTTCCTCCAACAATTTATCGTTAACACAGGCACATTTGTATAAATATGAGCCTATGTTTTATATCACTTGTCTTATCGCAAAGAAATTCATTTTCTAGATAAAACTGTTATAAAGAAATGAGAATGTCAAGAAATATTCACTTTGAGGTTTCGTATGATGCAATTATATTCTTTACGTATCTACTTTAGATAAGAATAAATGCTCTTAATCTTTGAACCTCAAATTTTATCTGATACCTTCACCCAGGGGCGTAGCTACTATGGGGCTAGGCGGTGCAGTGCACCGGGGCCCTCACGCTCAGGGGGCCCCCAAGCATACCTCAAGGGGCCCCTAAGCGCACCTCTAGGGGCCCTCAAGCGCAGTTTAGAGGGCCCACGAGCCTTCACGGCAAACTGGCGACCTTTTTTTTTTTTTTTTTTTTTTCTTTTAGCTCTACCGTCGTCTAAGGGGCCCCTGAGACTGAGAACACAGGAGCCCCTCACTCCCTCGCTGTGCTCAGGGGGGCCCCAACCACTGCTCAGGGGCCCATAAAGAATAATTCAAGGGCCCTCATCCTCAGTTCAGGGGGCCCCTACCAGCACACAAAGCAAAAAAAAGGTCGCCCGTCTGTCCTGAGGGCCCAAAATAAATTTTTTGCACCGGGGCCCTTGTTGACCTAGCTACGCCACTGCCTTCACCTTCAACATTACTGTGATATATATCATTCATTACTGAAAAAAATGACGGAAATACAGACATATTCAGTTAACATCTTCATTCGCGTCCGCTTGTGAATGACCCTGTTTAACTCCATTGTTATGAGTTGAAACTTGCTATTTAGTGTTACTTCTTTATTTTCAAGATATTTCATATTATCAGCCAGTCAGCTGGGCGCTAGTTTGTTGGTCGATGACGGCAGAATCAGCTTACATGTCGCTGGTTTTAATACCGACTATTACGAGTTTAAATAATGACTCCTTAATTATTGAATTACTTATTTAACAAACAACATTGTTCTTTTTTGAAGCTACAAGCATGTTATTAAATTTAAGATTTCCTTCTTTTAAATATTCACTTAAGTTTGAAAGTCAGAAACTCTGGAATTGAATGTCCTGTAGTATATTGCTTCCAGCGAATCTCACATTTGGAGAATTACAAGAAACTGTTGTGGAGTATTAATAGCAGATTGCAATAATTTTTACTGAAATAGTTTACATTATTCTTTGCTTAAATTAATTGCAGAAAGTAGCAATAGTCGTTCTGACAGGGTGAAACAGAATTTTAAATTATGTTGTATAATTTTTGGTTTGACTTCTGTTTTATAATTCATAACAAATTGATTCAGTGACAATTAACAAATTTTCATGTTATAGGAATAATATTATTATCATTTTTATTAAATTATGAAAGTACTGTATTTAGCAGAAAATATTAAGAGCTCAACTGGCAACAGATTAAGACATTGCAGTACGTAGATTAGCGGAACATATTTCATCCCCACTGTGAACTGTATCTTATCTTAACAATCTGTAGCGGCCATTATCAAGACTGAATCCTTGGTTTGAAAATTTTCGAAATTTTGGGTTAATCCTGATCGTTGCAGACATCACCTGCATCAATGTTAACAGGTAATTTTTGTAACTGTCACCGTCATGATAAGGTAGTCACCGAGCTTGGTGGTGTAACAGCTAGCGTTCTGGCCTCGCATTCGGGAGGACGGCGTTTCGAATCCCCGTCCGGGCATCCAGATTTGGGTTTTCCATGGTTTCCCCAAATCACTCCAGGTGAATGCCGGGATGCTTCCTTCAAAAGGCCATGGCCGAATTCCTTCCCATTCCTTGCCCCCCATCCTTTCCCGTCTCTAAAGACCTAGTTGTTATAGGAGACGTTAAGCATGTAATGTCCTGAACGTCCTGTGAGGCAGGAAGCCGGGCATTTGGTCTGTGTTGTTTTTGCAAGACCCCTGGGGGCTGCTTCTGTAGGGTGAGATGTGTTGTGCTCCAACAGAAAACGGGAGGAGACCAAGGAAAAAAACGTGGGTGTGGACCTACGCAAGAAGCTGCCAGCACATGTGACGACACATGTGATCTGATTTTCGTCTTGTTTTATTTGTTTATTGCGAGGGCGCCCACCAATCGGCGAGTGGCTGAGCGTTTTTGGCTCCGATTGGCTGGAAAGATGGAGAAGATGCGGGTGTGGAGGACCGACGCAGGGACAAGGGATTACGACTGACGACTTCGGGCAAGAAGGACTGAGGGTGAGCGAGGACTAGCCGCCGCGCCTGTCACCGCCGTCGCCGTCGCCGCCGCTGCCACCGCCGTCGCCGCAGCCGCCGCTCACACGCGGTCCACCTCCGTCATCACGCCGCGCCGTCCCGGGTAAATACACACCAAGAAAGGAAGAGACATTTGCAAACCCGTTCAGCGCAGAAAACCCCTGAGATAAGTCTCATGCTGAAACTTTTAAATCCACAAAACGTTGTTGTATGTGCCTTAATATACACTGACCACTTTGTGAGTAAAAGCAATTCAAATGTTCTATGTAAACTCTGTTTTTTTCAATCACCCTCCATCCCTAAGTCATTTAATCAATTATAGCTTGTAGTGTGGAATCTGTGGTCAGCTTTTGTTTTTGGTTTCGACAGGCGCTTTCCTTTAGTATAGGAAACTCTGCCGAAAACCTGGCGCCCACCCTGACTGGTTTTTAGACCACAGAAACCGCCCAGTAATGTTCGGACAAACAATATTTTATGAACGGAATAAGTTAGACATTACAAGCAGTTACAAAAAAAAAGATAAGGTGGTCGTAAGAATCTCTATACAATGTTAAATATGTTTTTGTTTTTCTGCTAATAAAAAACACGACGATTATTATTATGGATAATTTTAACCTAGATCAAACAGGAAACTCATAATAGTCACATAAACTTCCATCTTCAGTAGTCTGTTTCTTTACAAATGAAATAAACATCTTTTCATAATGATTGCTAAGAATAGATTTCTGATAACATGTGTAAATTATGTCTGCGAACAGGAAAAACACATCCAACTTCTATGGCGTCTTGGAGCATGTTATTAATTTGCTAAGTTGTCAGTTTATCGAAAGTTTAAAAAACAGTAATAATACAAACCTCTACAAAATTCAGTGACTTTTTTCAGAAAAATAACGAACTGAATTATTAGCTAACAGCAAGGAAGTTGTAATAGTGAATTAAACAGATCTCTACTTAATTACAAATAACTCCATTACTGAAAAATGTATTGCCACACATGAAATTTCACGATTATCGGAGGATTCAATTGTTTGGATATAACTTAATATTAAATTTCGTATGAATTAATTGTTTTTTTTAGCCGGATATTAAAGGGAAGTTGTTGAGTGAAAATTCTGAATAGTGTGTTGTGTAATAAACTCCAAATAAGTTTACGTAATACCACAATTAGCTTGCCAAATACGAAATTTATTCTAAATCTTAGGGTTCATTTTGGGAGGGAAAAACGATGCCCTGATGAGTAACAAGTGAGAAAACTTTTTATGCCTCGTCGAGGAAGAGATCATTAAAAGGACTGGGGGACAGGAACGGTATGGAATTTGGCCTTTTGAAGGAAGCATCCCGGGATTCGCCTGGAGTGATTTGGGGAAACCATGGAAAACCCAAATCTGGATGCCTGGACCGGGATTCGAACGTGCGTCCTGTCAATTGCGAGGCCAGAGCGTTACCGCGCTCGGTGAGAAAACTTATCACATTAGCTGCTAACTGTGTAACAGCTGCGCTTTCCCTGAAAATTAGTAAGTATCATGCCAATCCTCAATCAGTAAGTCTAAATCGCCTCAAATCCCCCACCCCCGGTGAAATAGGGGGAGGGTCCGGCTAAATCTCACCAAGGGGGAGGGGGGGGGGTCAACGGAAATCTCACGTAAGGTTTTCGAAATTTTGGTTGGACTGTAGGGCTAAAAACAGAAAAAAGGCCTACAAATGACGCTAACGTCGACTTTAGGGGGTATTTCATGTAATCGGCTTTGGGAGTTGGTAGGCCGATTTCTAGGGGGGGAGGGGGAGTCTCACGGGCCATATCTCACCAGAGGGGGGGAGGGGTTCGGACCAGATATCACGAAGTCTCACCAGAGACGGGGGGGGGGGGGCGTCCGGTCCGGAAAAATACCTCACGTAATTTATGGATGCCCCCGAAGGTGATGAATATATTTTTCCACGTGTTCAAGCGTTTAGAAACATGTGACGTCTTTCCGAGAGAGTTCGCTGCGAAATTTACTTCAGCTTGCCCCTCTCTGAAGGTTATGTAAATTCAGTCTTATCATATAATTTTCGGTGTTGCCTCTGTTGAAACGTATGTTTAAGCCCCCAATTTCGAAATAGTTAAACATTTAGCAACCGTTTGTTGGCTTAAATGGACTTGGCTGCGGTCCAGCCTCTTTTTCGCCACCTCCGTGAAACTACCCTGCCCTGTTCGACCTGCATCTCACTCGGGCGAAAATATAACTTCTAGAAACCCCGATGCACTCGAGATGACAGGTGTGAATTAGTGAAGGAAGATAAGGTGGTTAGATAGTATGTGAAAGTAATCGCTTGTAATAACGATTTTCACACCTGTTTATCAACTGTTTGAAACTGAAAGGAATTAGACGAGGCATTAATAAATAAAACTGCTTCGAACGACAGTCGCAGTACCTACAATTCTGCATATGATGGACACTTGTCAGATGTATTTGTCCGTCGAGTCATTCCATTGTGATTACCGCTGACCATAGCCGCTCAGTGGACAGGATTCCTTCCGCCTGTTGTCGAACAAAGGAATTCTCCTGTGCTGCGCTAAGCTAACTGATCAATCGACGTCCTGGCAAATATGTTTGCTTCCAGGTGTGCGCCTCCAGAAGCCACTCGAGCAGAGCAGTGAGACGATTTACATCAAATTTTCTTACATCCGTGCTCCTACTTTCTTTTCGAGTAGAAATCTAGGACATATCTTTTTTTATTTTTGCTTCGAGCTCTACGTCTCGTTGAAGTCGAGATCATTAGAGGCGATATAGGATTGTGAAAACGTACGGGAAGGAATTCGGCCATGAAGTTTTGAAGAAACCTTACCAGCATTCATCCGGAGTGATTTTGAGAAATCATGGAAAATCGAAATTGGATGGCCGGACGGAGACTTGAACCCGCGTCCTCCCAGATACTAGGCCAGATGGTATAGAACTCTTTGGTACCATTACCAACATGCGTTAGTGGAGTCGGCAGCTCAAATACGTACACACAAACATGATCTTTTAGGTAGAAAGGGACTAGGTTTGACTCCTGGTTCCCGTGCACTGACCGCCCTGATTACGGTTTTCACCTTCCACCTCATAAACTACAAGTTTCAAGAACAAAAATTCACCTGCCACTGAGAACACTAATTGCAATCACATGGCAACAATTAAGCTCCACCATTAGAATAGGTCACCAATCTGTTACTAACACAGGCGTCGTGATTACGCTTCATCTCCTTAATAGTTCATGATTGTCAGCACTGAATTTAAGAGACCTCATCACGTAATAGTTTAAAATGACTGATAAATAGCTAAGTATATGTGTACATAATATCCTTCATAATAACAAGCCATTGGGAATTGTACCGAGAGGGTTAAAATTATCTACATTTTTATTCGGCGTCCTGACACATAAAAAACAAAATGTTATCTGCATAAAGCTCACAACGTGAGATGCAAACTAAAAGAGTTTCTGCTTCAAAACCAATTTTACTCTGAGAGAGAGTGTAGAGAAAACTAAAGAACATTGAAAGGATAATAAATCCTTTCCGTGAAGAAATGAGAGGTGACAGAGTTATTATATGATATTTTCTTTTGGGAAATATTTGCAAATATATGAATTAACGAGCGTCTTTGGAAATTTTATTCAAATTCAGTAATTAACACGGCAGACTATGTATTTATTCTTAACACCGCAAATCATGTACTTTTTGGACTTCAAGAAAATAGACGAAGGTTATTATAATTTGTAGCTGAAAAATATATGCTTTGGGCTTTAAGACTCGTCGACGTCGAGGTCGTTAGAGGTGGGAGAGGACTGAGTACAAGCAACGGGAAGGAATTCGACCACGGCCTTTTGAAGGAACCTTTTCAGTATTTATCTGAACTTATTTCCTGACACCATGGAAAATTGAAATATGGATTGCCGAATGGGGATTTGAACTCACGTCGTCCCGAATGCTAGGTCATAGTGTTACCACTAAACCACCGAACTCGATGCTAATATTATATTTTTTTAACTGCTTAACGTCTCTTAACAGCGAGGTCTTTAGAGCCGGGAAAGGATGGGGGGCAAGGAATGGGAAGGTATTCGGCCATGGTGTTTTGAAGGAAGCATCCCGGCATTTGCCTGGAGTGATTTGGGAAACCATGGAAAATCCAAATCTGGATGCCCGGACGGGGATTCGAACCGCCGTCCTCCCGAATGCGAGGCCAGAACGCTAACCGTTACACCACCATTCTCGGTGGTAATATTATAGGTTTTAGGGATGACATCATGTACTGTTCAGTGTCTGGGGACTGCTTTCATATGAGATTGAAACGAATACATGCAATTTCATTTAATCTAATCTTTGAATTCCAAAGGTGTTACTACGTACCAGACGACAGCATGCAAAGAGCATGTTGTCGCAAGCTAGCACTTTTAAATTAATCTAAAGATATCAAAAAATATCAGTACATTCTCTTCTAGTAAAATTGCCTATATATAGTACAGTGTGAAAGCCTTTAGTATCATAATATCAGTGATAAGATTTCTTCTTTCTGCTCTGCGTGGCTCGACTTTCAAGTTTAGCTGTTGGTCGCGGTGAAAACGATCTGTCTGAACCACAGGCGTTCTGCTAGGTTCCCGCCAACTATCGGCTTGATCGCCCCAAACAAAAGTACTATGCACAGGTATGTATTACGAAAACATGTAACAGATTTTCCACACTTTTAGTGAAATGTTTTAGAAAACTCTATAATATGTGATTCTGTTTGTTGGTGTTTTAATTTGTAGCAGTAATACTTTCTCTGCATTGAACTTCAGGAAAGAAAGATTTATTTTCCGAAAGGCGCGAAGCAACATTGCAAATTATTAAGTTTAATTTCTTGTATTCTGTTTTTTTTTTTTTTTTTTTTTTTTTTTTTTTTTTTTTTTTTTTTTTTTTTTTTTTTTTTGTAACAAGAACAAAGAGTCTAGGTGATAAAATTCGCTGAAACGGCCTCCAAGTTTAGAATCGCATTTCGAAATGTTTAAGATGTGGGTGAAATGTAGTAACTTTGTCTAGTTTCATACTTCATAGTTTACCTACAACAGGAGAGTGTATTCGGCAAAAAACGAGAAGGAAATCGATTATGATCTTCGTGATTTCATTCGCATGGAATGATTTCGGGAAACCTGGAAAAAAACAAAATCTAATTGGTCCGTCCGGGAATCGACATCTTGCCCTCCTGAACGTCTGAACTTATCCAGCTTCGGCAAAGGTATGGTTACAGACTGTCAGAACACTGTTAATAATGCGACTTACTAAAAGTTATGTACTGAAGCACTATTGAAATTTGAAGTTGCCAGATGCTATAGAGTCTGTCTCAGTTAATTCTTTGTTTTTGGAGGGTAAGATCAAACAGATTTAGCTCTGTTTATTAGTGAAAACCAATGCTTTATCCTAAGCACTATCAACCATGCTCAGAGAGCCAAATGTAAAATGTCGATTTACATTACGTCCCTCTTATGGCCTCGTCTTTGATAAGCCGCAACGTGTTCCAGAAATGATGATGATCACGATCGTTAAATGCGCAGTAGGTATAGACCTCTGCATTGTTCCCCACACACTCTTCTTTCCTGCTGCCTGAACTAACAGGCCCGATGTTTGAACTGTAGCAGTGTTAACACAAACCCGAGAAAGATATCTGAGACGCAGTTGCGACCAGACAGATTAGCTACCCAACTGTTTCCAGACATTTTCTTCTCTGTACTTTTACATGTTTTTAGTTGAAGAACATAAATAATACATATTACGTACATGGTACAATTAATATACTATTACTACCACACACTTAGTACTAAAAAAAAAAATTAGCAGTAAGGTTCATTTACCGCTGGCATCAATTGAAGAATAAGATTCAGCAAGTTCCAGAAGCCACATCACCGGCATCAGTTTTCCACTTATCTGTCCATAACATTTTTTTCCCCATTTTGCGTATCTTGATCTACTCCCTACGCGATTTGTGATATCCTGAGAGGTTGGTGGCAATGCTGAAGCCGATACCGCTCCCTAACTGCATTTGACACAGCATTTGTCAGCTTGTCCAGTTCTTCCCAGCGGAGGTTGTCTTTCAGTATTTCCGAGGTAGTTTTTCCCGTGAGTTTGACTCTGTACTGCTTATCTCGATCATCTGTACACATTCAAACAGTATATGATCAAGTGTTCCATGCGGATAGTACAGCGAAATTTGGACGTTTGTGGGATATGGCAGCAGAAGACCGATGCGAATGTCTCAGTTAACAAGTGCCATCGGCTGCAACGCCTCTCCTGGGCTTGTAAAGAAATCGGTTGGACCCTAAATGACTGGAAAAAAGATTCCGTGGTTAGATGAGTCATCATTCCAGCAGACGATGGGGTTCGAGTATCACACAGATCCTCAAGGCCAAGAGCTAGGAAGGCACTGTGCAAGCTGATGATGGCTCCATCCTGGTATGAGCTGTGGTTACGTGGCCCGGAACCTCTGGTCAAACTGAACCGACCTTTGACTGGAAGTGGTTATGTTCTGCTACTTGGAGACCATTTGCAGCCCTCCATAGCATTCATATTCCAAAACAATGGTGAATTTTTCCAGATCAAGAATGCACGATATCATCAGGCCAAAATATTTGACGATTGGTTTGAGGAACATCTGGAAAATTCCAGAGAATGATTTAGTTACCTAGATCGCCAGACATAAATCCAATCGAACAAATCTGGGTCGTGACTGAAAGATTAGTTCGCACAAGACGTTGTAGGCTGAAGAAGAAGCATTGCTGAATATTTCGACGACTTGTTGAGTCAATGTCACGTCGGATTTCTGCTCTTCGCTGAACAAAAGGGAGTTCCACACGATATACGGAGGATTCACATGACTTTAGGCTCTTCGACGTATAATTTTATACAGGCAAGTTCCGAGGATTTCGTGGCATGAGCAGTAGTACATTAATGATTATAGGTAACTGTCATACCCACGATATTTTGGGCAGACATTGAAGTTAATTAAGTGGCAAACATGCGTCTTTAAATAGTGGTAGTATAACAACAATGATGTATTGCCTGATGATATCTTATTTACCGTATTTGTTCCCACTGGAAGATAAGTTGTTGATGTTGTGTCTCAACAGTCATTACTATTTGGAACTCAGGGCCGAATGTGTTAATCGGCATAGCAAGCAAAACAAAGTGTGGTTTACCGAATGTTGTCTTTACTTGGTAAAGTCGTAGACAGCTGTTTTGAAATAGGAAACGTTAGATGAACGTGTACCAGATCAACAAAGTGTCTGCGAACGATACAGCGAATAAAGCTACCACATTTGTCATATTATTCCATGAAGAAAATACTAAAACGTACTCTTATTAAGAACCTCGCAATTTGTTATCTGAGCTACAGAATTTAGAATGACATTGGAATGTGAATATTTATGAGGGTATTTGTTAGTCAGACAGCTGATAGCGGTTAAGTTTATCAGCATTGGTTTCAGGAGGCCACTAGAATCTTTGCTTTATTGTGTGGATTTAAGTGACCACACGGTAAAACCTCTGTGAGAAATTTGTATTTCCTCGGGAACAGTTACACTATCTCTACAAGCGTAACGATATCACATTACTTGTGAACAGAAAATATTGGTTTATATTTCTTATGTTTATAAACGACACAACATTAATAGCCGTTAAGACTTTGGTGGTGACGTAGTTGCTATAGCGAAATAAAGCGTTCTGGTGATGGTTTAGAGATTCAAGGTGATATAGATCATTTCAACATGATACGATAAATCAAATTGCAATAAGTGAGAGTAATTGAGTCTGGATACATGATGCTTACCACAGGACTGGAAAAGTGCAATAGTAGTACCGGTACATAAAGGAGGGGTGAGAAATAGAGTTGAGAATTACAGGCCAATCAGTTTGACGTCAGTGGTATGTAAATTAATGGAAAGATTGATATGCAACCACATCAGAAATATATGTGACGAACGTACGTGGTTTTCAAGCAGGCAACATAGGTTCAGGCAAGGATCTCAGTTGGTGTGATATATGCAAGATATTTCAGATGAAATGGACAAGGGAGGCCAAATTGATAGTGTAGCACTAGATTTGTCAAAGGCGTTTGACAGAGTGAGCCATAAAAGGGTTGTAAATAAGGTAAAAACTATTGGAGTGGATGAGAAAGTGATTTCATGGGTCGAAGAATTTTTAAAAGCTAGAAAACAGAAAGTTAGGGTAGGAAATGTAGTATCAAAAGAAGTGGAAGTAAAAATGAGTGTGCCATAGGGTAGCGTATTGGGACCATTGCTATTCATTATTCTAATGAATAATTGTGTTGATTGTTTACTATCTGAAATTAGATTGTTTGCAGATGACATAATGCTGTATAAAAGAATCAAAACGATAGAGGATTGTAAACAGTTGCAGGGTGATCTGGACAGGACATCTAATTGGGTTGGTAAACATGGAATGAAGATAAATGCAAAGAAGAGTCAGATTATTAGATACACAAATAAAAAACAAAAGGTTAATTATGAATATAGGGTGGGGAAAGAATTGCTTGCTGAAGACTTGAAATGTAAATATCTTGGCATTACATTTGATAACAAGCTTAACAGGGTAGGACACATTGGACAGGTGGTAGGAAAAGGTTTCAAAATTCTGCTCTTGTTGGAGAGAGTGATGAGGGATGTACGAGAGAAGTGAGGGAGTTGGGTTACAAAACTTTAGTCAGACCATTGCTCGAATATGGTAGTGTAGTATGGGACCCTCATTTTATGTATCAAATACAGGAGTTGGAGAAGGTGCAAAAAAAGGCTGCTAGATTTGTTTCTGGAAATTATCGCAGAATGCAATCAGTGACGGATACAACAAAGGAGCTGAATGGGATTCATTGCAAGACAGGAGGAGGATGAGGAGGGCCATGGGAGTGTACAGGGCGTATACTGGCGATGAGGCATGGAAAGATATTGGAGTAGTTATGAAAAGTAGTGCATGGAAGGGAAAAGATGACCATGACCACAAGCTGGCACTCGATTTCAGGCACAAGGGTGTGGGAAGATTCTATTTTTTAAGTAATGGTGTCAGGATTGGAATGAGTTACCAAGAGAAATGTTGAATAATTTACCGAAAACGTTGAAAGAATTTAAAGATAAAATTTGTAGAGGGCAAATGTATGTGGCTGCAGGATAGGGGGAATATGGGGGTGTACTGAAATTGCCACCGGAGCCTGTGCTCCATTGCAATTAAATTAAATGTGCATAACGAATAAAAAGATAACATTTCCGTACGATTACAAAATAAGCCGTTCAGTTCTTGGACAGGTTGAATACATAATATATTTAGATGTAGCAGTGCAAAGCAAAATGAAATAATCAGCACTTAACATCGATCGTTGGAAAAATTAACTGCAGACTACGACTCATCGGTCGAATTTTGAAGCATTGTAACGTACGCACAGGAAACAGCGTATAATACGGTTGTGCGTATTAATCTCTAGTAATGTTGTGTATTATGGTATCCACATGTCAAGAGACTGATGTGCAGAGAAAAGCCACGCGTTTTTTGATCGTCTGTTACAATCCTTACGAAAGCATTACAGTATTGGTATTGCGACTAGGCTGGGATTCTCTGGTGATAGACGACATAGTTTTCCCATAAGTATCTGTCATTTACGAATGTAATGTTATGCAGAGCTTCTGCCATTAAAAAAACTGATGCCTGTATGAACTCTTCGTTACTGGTGGTAGCGATTGGAATTCGCAGAATTCAGATAAATTTTGGTGCAAAGCGGTTTCTGTCAGTCTCAATTTTATGTGAATTACAGAGTGTAGATGTAGTCTTGCCCAACTAATCATTTTTTTCAGAGGCTGAACCCGATCGCTATATAAGGTGCGTAGGAATCGTCTGGATATTTTTTCCCCACTGATCAACAGCCTGGCCCGTTGACACAGGGCATTGCGGCTCGAAGCAAGTGTTCAACTGAATTTCCGGATACAAGCCATTCTGGTGGAAAGAATTTTCATGATCAGGAGTTGGCCGGCAGAGTAGGAGAGGTGGTGATGCAAGATTTCTAATTACAAGCTTGTGTACAAAGGTTTTGATTTTAATCCTAAACCTTTTCGCAGGGAGTATGGAACGAGGCGGCATACGCCATTATTGAGGTGATTCGTCCGTCGGAGAGGGAAAATAACTTTGTCAGATCTTTCGGAAGAGCAGACACAACCAAGCTGACATCATTTCTTTCACAAAGCAAACAACACAACACACTGAATCCACTCGCACATCGCAGCCATCCGCATGAAACATTTACGAAAGTACTCATCAGCCATGGATGGTCGGTCTCAAGGGAAAACCACCCAAGTTCAAAACCCAAAAAAACTTTTCATGATTCGGTCGCTGGGTATGGAGAACACCACTGATAAACAGGGCAGAGCGGATTTGGAATTTGTACCAGTGGCTTTCTTTTCCTTTTGTTTATGGCTCTACGGTAGTCAACTACGAGATCATTACAGGTGGAAAAAGGACTTGGAGCAAGGAGCGGGAAGGAATTCAGCTATTGCATTTTGAAGGAACCATCCATGCATTCGCCTGGAGTGATTTGAGGAAGCCATGAAAACACCGATCTGGATAGCCGGACGGGGATTCGATCCCGTGACCTCCCAAATGCGAGCCTGAACGTTACCACTCATCCACACTATGCTCGGTGTGGCTTTTAACTGTAACTCATTGCTTATTACTTAAGCAGTTCTGACGTAATTACGTCTGATCCCAGAATGTGGGATACCACTCAAACTTACTCAAAAAGTAACACTGTTACTTCTTATGTAGCTTCCCACGTTTTCATAATACACTGGCGGAAATTAAATTCCCAACACCCAGATGTTGTGATAAATTGAATTAAAGTTGGCCCCAAGCATCCCTATAGGAAGAGCATTGAATGATTAATAATTGAAAGCATTATTTGTGATAGTATGAGAATTATAGGGCTACTTACTAGACAAAATTGCTATGTTTTTTAGCAAATAAATGGTGAGCAGTGTGGTATAACATGACACTTTTTTTGTCCACAGGTTATTTTTGACCAAGTGTGCCAAGGTGAACAGCGACGACCCCCTATACCCAAAAGTCTAACTCTGAGAGAGGACGTTGAATTGATGTGTTAGAAATGGGTACATCATATCGTAAAATCTCCCGAAGGATTGGCCGTAGTGCAATGTCAGTATACAGACTTGTCACACAATTGATGAAAGAATGCATTAACCTGATTTCATTGTCAGCATCGCCTAACCTGGCGTAATGCAATACGCAAATGGACACGTGATTGGCGTATATTTGTGTTTAGAGATGAGTCTCGATTCTGTCTGTGGCAATGTGATAATCGAGAACATGTTCGCAAGCGTAGTGGAGAAACGGCTTACCCTGTTGTGATTTCAGAACGTTACACAGGTCCAACCACTGTTGTCATGGTATGGGGGCAATCAGTTCCGACACCAGGACTGAGTTGGTTGTTGTTGGAAGCACAATGACAGTCCACCATTACGTGGACGGGGTGTGGCACCTTATTGTGCTACTCTTCATGTCAACCATCCAAATCTCATCTTCCAACAGAATGATGCCCGTCCTCCTAATGCGACCATCGCATCACAAGCCTTGCAAAGGGTTACGATCACAAATTGGACTGCACAGTCCCCAGATTTGTCCCCACTTAAAAATTGCATGGGGCTTGTCTGGGATGCCACATGGTCACCCAGCACAAATTGTGCAACAAGTGAATGCACAAGACGTGCAGGCGTAAAGAGACATACCCTAAGAAGACATCCGAACACTTATTGATTCAATGCCGGCAAGGATCCACGAATGTATAGGTGCTCAAGATGGGCGCTCTCCTTACCGACAACTGTATCTAAAGGTAATAAATTTAGCCTGATCCATTTGAATTTGTAATCATTTTTTCTGGGTATAAGCCTGGATATATCTACAAAGTTTCCTAAAATTCCACCATTCTTGTCTGGGTGCTGTGATTGTAATTTTCTCCCGTCTATGTGCGCCATCTTCACAATTGCTGATATGCAAAACATGTTTTCGGACGTTGCAATGTCTGAAAGTTTTACTTAAATTTATTGCTCTCATTCCCGACCCTTTATCGCCTAGCAAAGTTACAAATCTGATCTGGTGGACGTTTTCGATATAATACATTTCCTCCTTCTTCATTTTGGAGTGACATATCTATTATTCTTAGGACTCCACCAACGCTACTGACCACTTGTGTTGGTCGCTGGCTGATTCGTACCGGGCGAAATGACTGACCAGTCGGTTAGCAGAGCGATGCGTTGCATGGTAGAACTTTCCGGCCAGCAACGGACGCTTCAGGGGGAAAGCAGGTGGCTAGATGTAGAAGCCGCTTCAGTGCTCTGTTCTGTAGCAGCTGCCGCCTTCTCGGGTGGCAACGGGCTGCGCACCCCTGCACGAGGCTAGCGTACTCTATTCTCGCGTGATCGGAGTGCAGTAGATGAAGACTCATAGTTGTGACGCCAGAGAACTCTCTCGGTTGAGCGCTGGGTGGTTAAGTGTGTGTAATCGTGCGTTGGCTAGTTTTCTGATGCCAGCAGTATGCACTCGCCGATAGTGTTGCCAACTTAGTGGATTTTCCACTAAAACTGTGGTTTCGATCTCCCTTTTAGTGGAGAAATATTGCTTTTAGTGGCTAGTGGTTTTTTTCCCTAGTGGTTCAGTAGAATTCAGTTTCAATTAATTAAAAATCAAAAACTAAGCCACTTACACTTATACTTTTCGAAATATATTTCTACCTTATTTCAGTAGTATTTACTTTTACTGCGAAGGAAACAGTGAAGTTGACTGAGTTTTTATATCATTTCACGTTAAAGGTTACAGTAACAGCTAATTGAATTAATTATAATCGATTAAGGTTTCTAAGAATAATTAATCGATTCCTTTGTTTATTTTAATAATAACGTTCATTTATTAAAAAATGGTCGCTGTTCCGTAATGTCATGACCACTGTTTTATTGTTTTTAGTAAAAAATGAACACTGACTTTGTGATATTAAACTTTACAAAAGATTAAACCATTCCAGTTCTAATAAACATGATGTTTGTGCAAAAATATTTATTATTTTCAACCAATTAAATTAATTGACGAAAATTATTAATAGAAACGTTTGAATAGATAAATATTTTCAACTATCCCTTACTCGATCAATGACTTTGAAGTACCTCTTAACAGTGGCGGATTCAAGATTTTGGTTTGGGGGGGTGGGCTTGAGTCGGGTAAGGGTAGGCTTTATTTATGCCGTCCTTAAAAGATCATCTGAAGAAGATGAGTTAATATAGAATAGCAGTTGATTAAATAATTTGTTGATGATTCATTGAATTACTACTTGCATGTTGATGTACTGATCAATTATACAGAAGTTTAATTTGTATTATGTAATAATAAAGGTAACTGTTTTAACAATATACCCATTATTTTCTTTCGTAATAGCGAAATATTTGTTTAGTGGTTATGAGAGTGGCGCCGCTTTTTGTTAGTGGTTTTCTGGTGGTTTTAGCAGTTGAATCTGGAGGGCAGCTGGTTGGTAACACTACCCGCCCAGTCAGCTTACTATGGAAAGTAACGTCAAGATAACGAGTCAATTGGAGTCCACGTGTGGTCTCACCTCCCATTTGACTGCCGATGGGGCAAGGCGGATGGGACAGTTGCTGTACACGCTGCTCTCGGCTGTTTGCTGTTTTATTATCACACTGTGTATTAATTTTATTTTTAAATTGCTGATAGCTGCACACTTAAAGCCTGAAATACCTTGTTGCTCTCCCCTCCCCCCTCCCTTGCTCTTAGGTAGTGCAAAAAACTGTGAATTTAGAACCTAACAGAGGTAAACAATGTTCAAATTTAATTTCAGAACCCCTTTACTCATGAACTTGAAAGAAAGATATACTTTAGATTGTCTCACTTCTGTTACATCGTTTTGGTTATTAATATTTCAGGTTATTGTCACTTTGTTTGTGAGAGGAAATTCTTCCGTTCTGTCGAACGTTTTCCAATAATTATGCCACTAACGATTTATATGCACGATCTTTGCACTAGTTTCCCGTAAACTGGGAACAATGGTAGTAGTCTAGAACTTATAAATCCCGAGAAAATTAGAACATTTATACGCTGGTTTACGGAAGGTTACTTTGTTGTCTGTATTAATTTAACAACTTAAGTAACACGAGTACAAAATGGAGTCAATGAGAGCACACAGTACAGTAGTAGATAGTCTGGGAATTGGAGCTCTCCCACGGGTAACCTTCAAGTTTGGGGTCTTCGACCTGGAGTTCTATTGTTTTGTTTGCTGGTAGTCAGGGAATAACATTGATGGTTATCTCCTGTGTCCATATAACATCCACACATTCTTTACGTAAGGTCACTGAACTCGAAATCTAGAGGACTTTAATTCCCTTGGAGATGTATCTTTGGATTTAATATTTTACCTAAACTAATTAGGCGAGTGTCGCAATTTTTCCTCAGCATAAGAAACAGGCAATATTTATCTCTGATTAATTCGTAGTTGGCTTTTAATGTCGATTCGTATCACAAAATTAAGCTTAAGAGCAAAAGAAACATAAAATTTGATTTGCTTTTCTCAGTAGATCATAAATGTGAGGCTTTTCACTTTTTGTAGATGAGATGAAGGAAGCAGCCAGTTGCGTAAGAGAAAGTATGTAATTATTGTCACCCAAAAATATTTTTTGAATTGACTAGTAATAATATGAATTCTACATTTTGAAGAAATATACCACAGTGCTGTTTTCTTCTTTTAGCTGACGTAAAAGCAGGAGGTTCTCAACATAGCTATCCGTACATTTTTTTAATTTTTTTTTATAATGCATGTTCATCGATTACTGTGAGACTACGCTATCGATTTGCGTGAATTCTTTTCTTCGTAAAAGAAGATTACATTTGGTGAATAAAATTTAAAACAAATCAAACAATAATGTTTATTTATATACACCGATTTCCGGGAATCAAGTTTCAGTTGAAAGGCGATACTCTAGGTATCATGTCAGTGAAATTTCTTTTAATTCGATCCAATAAGGGTTCGTAATTTAAGAAAAAAAATTAAAAGTTGAGTATTTTATACATGTACATCGGCTACTTCAAAAATGCATTGACAATATGCAGTAATCTTTAGTTAGTTGAAGTAGGGTACTCGGTATTCGGTCCCATATAAATTTCCCAAACAATGGTTTGTGTTTTTAAATATATATAAATTCAACAAAAAATAAGTAATTTTTATTTATACACACCAATTAGCGGGATTTTTTTTAATGAAAGAGAATACTCGCAAAATGTTCTTATTGAAATTTTATTTCAGTTAGTCAAGAACTTATTTGTGAATTTAATAAACAAAAAAAAAAAAAGAAACAAAAAACAAAAAAACAAAAAAAATAGTATTTTAATGAACGTGGACGGATGGATTACTCCTAAAATACAAGCTATTGAAAGGAATGTTTCATAAATTTTTAATATAAAAACCTGCAAGGATAATTACATATTATTGCATATACGTAACTAGTAAAAGCGAAAAATATGAACTTTACAGTATGAAAGCCTCGACTCTATAATCAGCACGCATGGATCTATTTCAAAAACAATCATTACAAAGTAAAATAATAATAATTTTTAAGAATCACATCATGCATTAATAAATCGTAGTGAAAAACAAGCGCTATTAATAAGAATTATAATATTAATACGATAGTGAACATAAATAATAATTGGATAATCTAGTTAATACAATTTATTTATAGGCGTCTGAAATAGTTAGCATATGGGTTGGTGGGAGGATTTCATCATTTAAACTTATCAATAATTGATATTAATTTTGACTTTTCCCTTTTTCAGAATGACAGGTATTATACGTTGATAATGATTAGTTTGACATAAAAAACGAATGGTTTTATTGGTTGAGAAGGAATTAAAATTTAACAGATCACAGTCAATTTGAAATGAATTTTGCACATGAGAATCTGGCTTCAATTTTTCATTGATAGGGCGTTTGCGAGTTTTCCGTTGTTGGTAATCTCACATTAACCAATTTACTGCTATGATGGTAATAGTACCAGATCCGACTGCGTGATTTCTACATCCATCTGTTATTTGACTGAAATGGAATTTTTATGTTTAGGGGTTGCCAGCTGTTAAAGGATATGTAAGAGCGAGGGAGAGTTTTACAGCTGGCAACCGCTAAACATAAAAATTACATTTCAGTCAAATAACAGATGGACGTAGAAATCATGCTCTCCACTGTGATGCTACCAGTTCTAACGTGTTTTGGCTGGAGGCAAATCTTATACAATCCTTCCATGTGGAGGGAAGATTCACCAACACCGATTGGATCACATACAACCAAGAATAAATGTTTGTTACCGCACACAGGAATCACGTCGGTACCTGCCCAATTTGACTGGCTCCTTAGCGTCCAGAAATAAAATTGCGTTTGTAAGAAACGTGGTTATAAATAACTTTCTAAACTTACACAAATCAGTCACTCACCACTAATGTACAGTGTCTGTCTCCAACATTTGCAGAAAACCTCTTTTTTGGGTCCACCTTTTTTTAAGAGAACGTGTCGTTTCACAAATTAATTGTATTCGAATATTTCTGATCCATATGGTAAATACTCATTTCCACCAAGTGTCCATCGTACAGACTTTCCCTATGAAAGTACTCTGCCTTTAATTGCACCGTCACTTATTTGCAACTTCCACATTTAAGTTAACATCTCACTGTTTCATCAATCAATGTTGTCGGAAGCACACTGGAACAAGTGAAACATTACAAGTGATTCGTAAAGAAATTATTTTTATTTTTTAACTAGATTGGAGCATGATGCTTTTGAAGCCGTTATTTTTTTGATTAAAACGTTCATTATAAACATTTCTGTGCTTAAATTCTTCTTCAAGTGGATCAATTTAAACAACTGATACAAATATTAAACTTTTTTGTTTTCTAAAAAATATGTTATATTATTTGCGGCGGTAGAGCGCCTGACTACTGCGCAGGCGATCCCCGACGACGCCGAAGATGTTTCTTAGAATCTGAATGTCTGAAACGGCTTTCCAAGCCCACTCAGCCTGCTATCGAATGAGTACCGTGGAGGAAGCTCCGCGGGAAGGTGGCGCTGACGCCGTCACATCCTTCTAGTCTCAATGGTTTTGAATGGTAATGTAGAGCTCTACCTCCGCCAATCCAAGGGAAAGCGGCAACTAGCTACAGGACACCCGTAACCTTTGCATTTTACTATCTTACCTGGCATGAACGTTGTTAAGATCAATCACTGAAGGTGAGATTCGGGGGAAAAAATAGCATCTACTTGTTAAATGCTGAAGTTAAAAATGCTGAAATAGCTAGATTCACGATACGAAGTACATATTCAAAACATATGACTGCAGCAAGCAGAAATTTTTCTGTTTAGCTAGCCAGTGAACTTAACGTTGTATTGAATTTTACTCTTTGACAAAGTATTAACAGTCTTGGAATTGTCAGAGCTAAAGTTTTATAACATTTAATAATTCTCGAGTTGCTAAGGTGTCTTATGAAATTTTCAAATCTGGTTCTTATCTGTGCATTGATTTAAAGGTATTTGAATTAAGAGACTTCTTACCACATTTATCGTATACATCTCTGAAGGAAATAATTGATAACAAGAAGTGTTCTCTTTACTTGCGTCTTGATAGTTTCAAGGACAACGCCGAAATCTTCTGTTTGCCCTCAATGTGGACTTAGCGAGTCAGGGAAAATTTTCTCAACAAGTGGAACCTTATCACACAGTCATTGCGACACGAGAACTGTTATTTGGACAACTCAACCATTATTTAAAACGACGTTTCGTCCTAAACCCAGATCTGCATTCTGTTCTGAAGAAATTATAAGATATGCCCGCGCATTCTATATAGGTGTCGGTGTCGAATGCATTCTGACTGACATAACAACACGGAACGTTCCGGTCACCAATGAAGAGATACTGATAGCAAAATTATCGACGGCAACGTTCTTGGAACACCAAACATAAACGATATTCCCGTCTACAAGTTATGATTTCCAATAAAACTGGGTTAATTCTATAATTCTGAAAGTAAAATTACAATCAATTACCAAAGAACCATGGTATCAAAAACGTATTAGCATTAATAGAAAGAGCCCTCAAGAAAATAATAAACCTTTTAGAACCGAACATTGACTTGGGCTTAAGAGATTAAGGAGCATTTAATGGAAGTAAAACTTCGACTGTAATGCTATAAAGATCTGTCGAAAGTAAGTTGACAGTTAATGTACGAAATGGAAAATTTCTGCAACTGATGACTCAAGGACAGAATTTTTGAAGAATCTGCCGAGAGAAGAGTCAGGATAATGGATATCTTTGAGAACACGAGGAACAGATAACTTTATTAGTGGAGAGAGGAGGAGATAATTAGAGAAGAACAAATATTTGAGTATAGGCCTACCTACGAGCACGTAATTTTTAATGCGTATTTGGAGACGAAGAAATTAGTTGATAACAATTCGAGTTACAGGACTGTTACCAATCAATAGAGAAAATCATTGCAAGTGTTTGTGAACTGGAAGTGTAGTGAATGATGTATCTTCAATAATATTCCGCGCTTCGTTGGGGATTGTGCACAAACTACGTGGCTCGGTCTAGGGGGGGGAGGGAATTGGCTGGAAGGCTACGTTGGGCTACGTGGGGGGAGGGGGGGTTTCGAGCCAGGCCACGTAGCTTTCCGTTCATATTATTTGCCATAGTTAAAATGAGATTCAGGACACACAGCAGCATGTAAATATTTATTTCTGCCATTTAATTATCTCCGTATGTAATTTAAGATAGTCTGACAAGAGAAAACAGTACAAAATGTCTTCTGGAATCAATCGGGAAAAAGGCTACGTGCTACGTGGGAGGGGGAGAGGGTAGAGGAAAAAGCCACGTCGGGCTACGTGGGGGGGAGGAGGGGTACACAGGAGGCCAAAATGGAGCTACGTGGTTTATGCACACTCTCTTGTAACAAATGAGTAACATGGTGCTAATATAAACGCCCCATTGGTCTGTAATAATACGCATATAGATGGAACAATCTAAGGTTTTTATGTGACGTAATAATCTTTGATATAAGTGCCGTGAGTGAAAAATCTATCTGGAAGAAGGAATACTGGTCAATAAGATACAACAGAAATTTCTCGTTCTGCTTAACCAGTGTACAAAATTCCATACACTGTCTATGGTGTTGAAAATTACCAAAGCACGAATCGAACACTTTAGTTGAAGCGGTAAAAGAATTTGAAGTAAAAACTTCTGTTGCGAGAATACGTAGTCATATGTAGGAAAGTTGTCACTGGGTCTTAAGCTCCACCGCAGTTGATTAATAACTATTACGGAAACTAAACTTCTCCAGTATTTTCTTTCACTTCTTAGCGACCGTCCATAAACCACGTAGCTCCATTTTGGCCTCCTGTGAATCCCCCCTCCCTCCCATGTAGCCTGAAGTGGCTTTTGTCTCTACCCCCCACGTAGAACGTAGCTTTTTTTCCTATTTTTCCAGAAGACATTTTGTACTGTTTTCTCCTGTCAGACTATCGTAAATTACATACGAGGATAATTAAATGACGGAAATAAATATTTATATGCTGTTGTGTGTTCTGTATTTCATTTTAACTGTGACAAATAATATAAACGAAAAGTTACGTGGCCTGGCTCAGAATTTCCCCCCCCCCATCCCAGCGTAGCTTTTCGGTCAACCCCTCCCCTCCACCTAGACCGAGAGGCGTAGTTTATGGACAATTCCTTAGTGATATGAATTCTAGACGCTCTCCAAGTGAAAAGAATTTTATATTTCCTGTTTTATTTTTTCTGCGTCTCTCATCAGACTCACGTCGTAAACAACAGTCTATTAGTTACTATACCTTCCTTATTGTTTATAGATTGAATCCGCTAAACTTTCTTCCCGGAGTACTTAACAAAATATTGGAGCTCTAGGCCTCAGTTGCAGATGGCTCTAGATTGACAAAGGGAGAAACAAAATATTTGGTTATACTAGTAATATCTAACATCATTAACCGAGGTCGGTGAGATATAATGAGGATGTCTGGGGCTCGACTTGGTATTATCTGATCTGAGCCCTGATGGTGAAAGTAATTTTCATCATTCCGGAGTAAAAGAGAGGTTGTGCACGACTGGTAATATCCAGATTATGTACTAAAATCTTGGATTAAGTTACAAACCTCACCTCCCCTCGGTGCGTGTGGTATGAGGTTGAAACGTCATTACTGATGACGATTCGTCCGTCAGTTGCAGATGTTGAACTTGGTGGCCCCCATTCGAAAGAGAAGACCTCAACGTTATTGCACCGAGTTTCAACTTCTTCCTTCTTTTATATCTCATCTACATCACAAGCAACGCACCATACTGAACACATATAGCCTAACATCACAGTTATTCACAAATCCAGTAACAATGATCACCACTTTGACACACAGTAACATCTCTCAGGGACATTTCTGCGATGGTACCGCACTTGGTGTCAGCGGTCTTGGCCAACGTAAATGAGATTCCTAACCGCCAGATTGTGTACCATAGGCTTTGTGTCATTGGATGGAAACCAGCGCAATACACTTAACAATATTCGTTATAGTCACAGTGCCTGATCTGGTGGCGATTGGGGGGGGGGAGGGGGTAGGAGTAAACCGGGGCGCTTGCACCGGGCGGCAACTTCAGGAGGGTGGCAAAATGGTGTATAGAAGGGCAAAAATTTAAGTCGCAGTGACTTTTTCTTTTACTTATTCATTTTAAAAAAAAATTCCGCTACTGCCTCGGGCGGCGATAGTCAGAGGGGCAGCAATCTCACAGTTTTTTCCCTGACTCGGAAAATTCCTAGATCCTCCATCTAAAGCAAGTATGGGCAACCTTTGCTTAGCTGAGGGCGTAATTTCGGGACTTAATCAGGCCACGGGCCTTAGGTAAGAAATCGCGGGCCGTAGGCAAGAAATAAGTAGGTAGCAGTGAATAAAAAGGCGATAAAAATTCACACTTTTTTTATTTATTAGAATGACAATAGCATAATCAAACATAAAAAAATCAAATTAACAAAAACAGATAGAAAAATCAAATTTAAATTAATGAGAGACTTGAGTTTGTAGCTTATTTGAAATTTCTGAATCTCTCGCGGGCCGGATTGAAGCTGGTGGAGGGCCGGATCCGGCCCGGGGGTCGGGGGTTGCCCATATATGATCTAAAGTACAAGAACATTTGGACAAAAGGTAAAAAGAGGGAATGATGCAAGTGCCGAGCAATAAAAAATTGAGGAAAACGTGGCGCACAGTATTATAAAACTCTTCCATTCTTTTCAAAGGAAAAAAAATCAATGTCCATTTTTTTTCATTTTGTCGTGATTAATAATGCAGTCAGAACTGTTTCCAAGAGTCAGAAAAACTTCAGCAGTTGTGGATTACAAACATCTGGCCATCCTACATACCGGAATATTATAAATACGGGGTTATCCAGCGACCACTGATTCCAGAAAAAGTCATAAGTGGACCACCACATCTGTCTGTTCTGACACGGTTCCACTTTACCAAGGAATGGCTAAAGTTCGCGAGTGTTAACTTTCCGAAATCACTTCAGACGAATGGCAGGAGAGATTATTTAAAGTGGTTCATTTCCTTCCGAGCAAGAAGGATACTCCGTCCTGCAAGAAGCCTTAAAAGCAACATAAGCCGGCATAGAAATCGTTCAGTATAATTTTTCTTCTTTTCTCTTTTAACTGGGAAGTTATTTGTCAGCGAGAGTATTGGCCTTGTACAGCGGTGTCCGAGTACATTTCATCTGTTTGTCCACTAACCGTCTAGTCAGAAAGTTACCTCATAAAGCGGCAAACAGTCTAGAGGGACTGTGTTGACAGCTGCGATAACGCGGGGGGTTGTTGTCACTAGGGGAGTGGCAGGGGGGTCGGCCAGCGCGGCGAGTTCCCATTGGCTGAGAGGGCCTGGCGTGATGCTACACAGCTTTCTCAACATGTTTGTCCCCTGGAGACTATCGCAGAGTCTATAGCGGAGAGGGGTCTAAACTAACTTCCTCCAATTCAAATCATTCAGCCGATGCGTAGCATCCATTTCCTACTTGCCGTATTGTTTTTTTTTGCTGTCGTCAGTCTTTAGACTGGTTTGATGCAATCCTCCATCCCTTCCTATCCTGTGCTAACCTCTTCATCTCTACATTCCCCTTTCAACCCACGTCCTCGATTATCTGCTTCACATATTCTAATCGCTGTCTTCCTCTACAGTTCTTACCTTCGACTGTTCCCTCCACCAGCAAATTAACCAATCCAGCGTGTCTCAAAATATGACCTACCAGCCTGTCTCTTCTTTCTGTAAGCTTCTTCCACAAACTTCTTTCCTCACCCATCATTTCCAAAACTCGTTCATTTCTTACTTTGTCTGTCCACTTAATTTTCAGAATTCTTCTGTAGCACCACATTTCAAATGCCTCAATTTTCTTTATTTGCGGTATTCCTAAAGTCCATGTTTCGCTACCATAAAGTGCTGCGCTCCACACAAAGAGTTTGAAAAAGTTCTTTCTAATTCCTAGATCAATATTTGAAACTAAAAGGTTTCTCTTTTTCATGAAGGTTCTTTTTGCTAGTGCTATTCTGCTTTTAACATCATTCCTGCTTCGGCCGTCGGTTGTAATTTTACTTCCCAAGTAACAGAATTCACTTATTTCTCCTATTGCATCCGATCCTATTTTTATATTTAATCTACTATTATTGGTATCATTTCTGCTACATTTCATCACTTTTGTCTTGCTTTGATTTATATTCAGTCCAAAATCTTCCTTCAGTATTTTGTTCATGCCATTCTGTAACTTCTCAATATCCTCAGCCCTTTCTGCTATCAAAACAATGTTATCAGCAAATCGTAGCATACTGATTTTTTTCTCCCTGAACACTTACGCCACATGGACATTTTTCTTTGACTTTCTTTATTGCTTCTTCTACATACAAGTTGAATATTGACGGGGAAAGACTACAACCTTGTCTCACACCCTTTTTAACTGATGCATGTATCTCGTGATTCTCTACTTTTATTATAGCCACTTGATTCTTATATAGTTTGTAGAGTATTCTTCTATCTCGATACTTTAGATTTAACTTCTTTAAAATCTTGAACATCTTATCCCCCCTAACATTATCAAAAGCTTTTTCTATTGTTATTCAAGCAGAAAGCGTCAAATGTTAATGTCTATGATACTTTAATTTCCAGCAAATTAGCAAACTAGTTCGTTGTTTAGTTTTTGTTTATAACATTCAAAAAATTATGACATATCTTCATTTTTTGGAGCTGATGTAGCCTTTATTGAGTTCCAAACCCAAGGGAAAACAAAGCCTTTGCAGTCACTCTCTCACAAACCTCTATCTCTTAAACAAAAACTTTGCTTCTGAAACGGAATAGACAAGCGGTAGTACTCAACTTACTGACACTTTGGACATGACTAATATTCTACATATTTCTATAGCTAAACACGATATCATTAATACATATTTGGTTAGTTATTGGTTGGTTACGGTGACAAGACTTTCTTCAAGGCGTCAATATCGTTTGTGGTTTAGGGTGTCCCGGAACTAGGATCGTATGTAAAGGATGTGAATTCTCTCACACACTTTGTCTGCTTGTAGATTTTATTTTGTTGTTTAGTCAAAGTATCAAGGGATATAGCCTTCAAGATTCCGTACTACATGTGTTTAACTGGGAAGCAATGCCATATGACAATTTACCGTTATAGAATCTTTTTTTGGCTGTCTGGTGTTGCCAGCGTTCAAATGGAGGAACCGTTTAAAAAAAAGTTGCCGCAGATGGCTGGAATGAAATAAAAAAATGGTTCACGTAACGATAATTAATTATCCGGACTTTAATGTTAAAGTTTCGATATGTAATTCGCCCATTGTCTTTTTATCGGTTTGTGTTAATATCTCTGCATATAGCTCAGTTTTCTTAGTATTAATTTTGTATGCATAAATGGATTCATGAATATGAAATAAATAAATCTGACAGCAGCCGGAAAAACGATAAACTTCTGTTTACTCAATGCGAAAATATCACAAGTTGTGTGATAGCTACTTTATGATTCATTACTGTTTGTGTTTCCACATCGTGATCAACGTAGCTAAGGCACAGAAAGAGTGTGTTTAGCTATTGACGCTCAGTTCCTTGGCTCGATTCCCAGAGGTGGAAGGAGGTGGTGTCTTTCTGAAGAGTAGGCCTGAACACTGCGTTTCATTCCCTCCCCTTTTTTCATCTCTCATCCTTTCTCTTCTTTCAACCCTTATACACAACACGAAGAGGACATCATATTTCAGCCACACTTATCTACACAATAATAATAACCATTCTTTTAGGGAAGACACTGGTTTCTTTTGATGGAGAACACCCTCTGAGCCCTATGGCACTCGCCTGACTGGGACACAACGGTTTGCTTTATGAAGAATATATAAAAGACAAAAATAAACTTAACAAGTGAGAATTGAGTCGACCAAAAATAAAATAGGTATATGAATTACAATATTAATGTAAATAAACAGAAGACTCATTATCACCCCTGTAACTTAGTAACTAATTTAAAATTTGACATACAAATAAACATTTTTGTTTTTAAAATACACAATCAACAAGAACTGAAAGAAAATACATTGGTCACAACGCATAAGTAGATTTTAGTCTCCGAGAGGCTTGCTTAGAACTGTACAGCTTGAAGACTACCCGTTCTATCAAAGCAGCCCTAATGGATAACATCATCTCTGGAGTACCCGGAAAACCTTCAAACACATCAGAACCGGATTTGATCCCATAAAGGCCAACAAAATAATATGGGAACACATCGATGCCGAAGACAGTGAATGCAGTGAAAATCAAAACATGGAACACCTGACAACGGACACGCTGTGCAGATTTCTCCAACTCGAATATTTATGGCTCCCCAGAAACAATACTATCGATGTCACCCAATACTTAGCTGTAAGATTTCAGTTTCGATTGCGAAAAAGTGAAGTAAAATGACTGGACACTGAATATAGAAGATAAATAAGTATATATGTGAAAGCTTTTGTGTACAAAACGCTACTATTACTGGAATTATCGAACCAACTGTTTGTCTTTCTTCCTATGAATCTAATTTTGACGGAGGCTATCAGGCGTGTTTTATCGCAAATTATGTAGCAATAAAATTCTTTCCAGCAGGATTGAGCCAAAAATGCAGGCAGCAGCTAGAAGAAAAAAAGGACCTGATATTCGCCAAACGTGAATTATCTCTAGAGTTCATTTACAATGCATCATATTATACAATGACATACAGAGCGACAAGAATGCTATCTTATGGCAGAAAAGTAACAAAAATCACAGACATTGCAGCCTAGTAATGTTAGTAAGTCACAGCAAAAACAAAACAGGAGGTTAATCTTCAGTTCCAATCATATCAAGAATATCAGCTGTTGCACTTTTTTAAGTATATACAGGTTGTATACAGTATTTTACTGTATGCGTGGTGGGGAGATTAGATCGATTATCAACAAGGGTTATATAACTCAATCAACTGCCATATAGGCGATTGCAGCAACATAGTCACGATGGCAAGTGGAAAAGTACCAACTACATTACCACTAGCAACCGGCCATTACGACAGACCCTTCTGACTGGAGTGAGGCGATAGTATGAAGTTACCTCACAATAGCACGAGTTGTGTATGTGCATTCAACATGAATAGATAACCTGCTCGTTCCGACTTCACAGAAATATACACTCGGGTCAGCATGCAGCAGATAAGGTGTGCCGGTCGGGGTGAAGTCCACCAGTGCGGAAACTATAAAAAAGCGACTGGGTTCTGCAACTGGCATCCTCGTTCGCCATAAAACCAATAAACAGGCGGAAAAATCTTGGTCGATAGGCTTGGATACAACGGGTCATCCGTTTAGCTGTGATCTCGGGTACAACGTTTCTTAAACGAGTGTTCTACAATACTATACTTAACCAGACAAACCGAAAATTCATAGCCTTCACTTGCAGCATGTTCAGATAGTATACTCCTGCATCCATTTCAAGATCTCGGCGCTGGTACGGAATGGTGCGGTCCCAAGAATAGTCGCTTTCTTACTGGAAAGTAACATGAATAACTGAAAGGAGATTGTGCCGAGGCAAAGAGAGCCTGATACGTTTCCAAGAGGTACCGACAGTGCTATTACTGAGCCCGACGGGCGAGTGCGGATTTAGGTGGTTCAAATCCTCTTCCGGCCATCCTGGTTTTGATTTTCCATGATTTGCCACAATTACTCCAGGCGAATCCCGGGACAATTCCTTCAAAAGGCCATGGCCGAAATCCTTTCCGTTCTTTGTTTCCAATCCTCTCCCTCCTCTGAGTAAAAGTTCCTGGTCTATATCTCCATCGACTGTGGAAAGTCCTTCCAACTGTAGTCTAAGAAACTGTATCATAGAACATATTTTTTGCTGTATACACGAATGGGAATAAAATAGTTTCCAAACCCTTCAATTTATTGAAGAAACATTTGTTTTGTCTGAAATTTATATCCAGCCGTTGATGAAGCGCCAAAATATTTGTGAAAGCTACAACATTCCATGATTAGCCAACTATTTGTTATATAAAACAGTTTTGTTATTTTGATTTGCTATTTTATTGAAGTTGAGTTCCAGAATCATAGTAAGCAGGAATGTTCCTTAAGGAGCTCGTATCTGAGTTTGTTGTATAATAGTTTCTATTGATTTGCGTTTTGTAATTCTAATCTGTAGGCAAACAGCAGACTACTAAGATTTTTGTCCATCCTTTGGGCGTGTTTAGTTTCTCATTTGTAATGTACCTGGCCTATCAATTAACAACCGCAGAAACCTAACCTGACCCTAGTCTGGGGAAAACTTGTTTTTTTGTGTGTGGAGTGCCCAGGCCCTCACACTGGCGCTAAATTTTGGTAAAGCTTGATCCGTAAGATAATTGCACTGGGATCTTTTCATGTTTTTGCGCTATAGGTTTCTGAGGAAAAGAGTAACTTCGTACGTTTTGCTGAAGGAGCTCTCCACTAACTAGAGAACTTTGTTTCAAGTTTGTTTATGAAATTATGACGTTGTTACCAGTAAAACTAACCAAAGTGGTACCCGCTACTTTTGCCGTTTACGATTTTTTAATCTTAAATTATTTCATGTTTTTTTGTATACTATTCATTACTTCAGTTGGTAATTTATTCCAATCCATATTATGAGAGAGATAGAGGAGCATCCCGACACGTAACAACGTATTATTTTTAAATTTCTTGTTGGACGAAATTGCGAAACAAACTCAAGTTTGTGAAAGACTCGAAAAACAGTTTGGTGAGGCCACAGGCGACTATGGGTGGAGTAAAGACGTAGAGGATTGCTAAGAACGTTTCGAGAACGAATCACGTTCTTGACTTCTTGAAACAGGAAGAACGTATATCATTTTACTCAAGAAATACTTAACCTACATGAAAGATTGCATTAAAATGTTGGAGAGAATTAAAAGAAATAAGATCATGTGGATTACATTTGAAAGTTGATGCATTAAAAGACAAAAAACGCCAGAGAAGAAAAGGTTTCAATGGGCGGGATATGTGATGACTGATGAGCATGGAGGAGAGATTATCTATTCCAGCACTCGTGATCAAACAAGGGAAAGAAGTTTTATGGAAAGACATTGAAAAGATTGACGAACAAGGTGAACAGAGCGATAGAGGAAAAGGAACAGGCAATTAGTGGAGGAGGAATCTTCAATCGATCGTTAAAAATGGAAGAGGATACGCACAAACCACCGACAGAAGAGAAAACATCAAACTATGATGATTCTGGTTTTTGATGCCTAATATGAAGCTTATAATAATATGATTTTGAATGTTCTGTTGGTAACAGTTATTCGTTCTGACGTTATGTGAAGACATTGTTTCATGGGCGTATCCAGCGAGGGGCAGGGGGAGGCTGCTGCCCCCCCCCCCCCCCCCAGAAGAAAAATCAAGTTGCCATCAGTACACTTCTACGAGTGAAGAACTGGCTCAGAGGAGCACTATGGGAGAGGAAAGATTGACTGGATGATGCCTGATGAGTGTGAATCAAAATTTCGTGAAAGTACACCGTGAACTATTTATTGACAAATAAAGTTACTGAAATATTTTCTGAGAATCCGAGACGATTAATGTTTACATAAAAAACTATAATTGAGTTACGATCTTAATTAACAACATAGTAGTCCTTGGATTAAGTGGTTAATCAAAAATAGTTTCCTCAATAGGTTTGAGGGTTTGAGTTTCAGTTTGTAATAAATCGTCATGTTTCAGTCCCCCACCCCACTTCCTCGAAAAAAATACGAGTTCCCCCCCCCCCTAGTTCTGATCCTGGATACGCCCTTGGATTGTTTCGTCAGAGATTATAGTAACACATAACGTGTTGTAGTCCCTACCACGTACGGTTTAATTTATTATTTTCTTCAGTTTACTTGCGTTGTTGAATATAAATGTCATCTGCGGAGTTTTATAGTTGCGACAAACTGGCGTATGGTGAAGTCCTACTCTATGCTGTCCGCACTTAAACATCAGATCAATGAACTGAGATAAAGTGACCTCGCTGAGATTTACACACCGCAAAATTTGCTGCGTTAAGCGGGATAAGACGAGACGGCTGATCGGACCACTCAACACGTCACGAGGGTCAAGGGCTCCCTCTTGACAGTGGCCAACCAAGGACAGCGGCAACAGGTGCTTCAGAACCATTCAGTAATAAACTCTCCTTATCCACTACTTATATTCACAGCCAGGGCCGGCGCAAGGAATTTCGGGCCCGGGGTAAAATGGGCGACCTTTCTTTTTTTTAAGCTCTACAAACTGTCGGGTCGACAGTGGGCAGATTCTTGGCTGCTTCTGGCCTGGGGGCCCCTACAGCCGGTGTTCGGGGCCCCCCTCATCCGCCGGATCCCGGGTAACGCCGGCCCTGTTCACAACTTGGACAGTCAAAATATGCGAGGAAAGCAGGTAATTATTCTAAGAGGCAAAAATATTTCGCAGCTTCTTCAAACGGCATATTAACTCTAAAATTCAAATTGCAAAATCTTTACAGATTCAACCCAAAGTAAATCGCATGCCACTTAAAAATATATTTTTCAGTATAAATGAATCTAATACTTGGACTGTAGAAAATTAGAGGCAGATAAAGCATGCACATAGTAGAAGTAATTTACGTGCTGTTATTTTTCAATGTGGACTTCTTGTTTTCAATTCACTAGCCTTATCTTTCAAAAATATTTTTCGTATTCGTTTATTGTAAACAAGAAAAAAAATCTTTTTGCTATGGGTATCGAGAAAACAACTAATCGGCTGCCTTCGAAAGTTTAATCTATTTACATGTGCTTATATCTGCCTACATTTTCTCATGAACGTGTCTTTTAAATCATTCTAATATTGCTGATGTTTTAGGTTTTGTCCCCAATCTCCGCCTCATAAACTTCACATTTCATAAAAAAATTACACTTATCACACACAGAACATAGTTAAATGTTTTGTAGACAGATGGCAACACATTTCTGATAAATCCGGTTGCGTCACGTGCAGGGCACATGTACTCCCACTCTCTTAACTACACACCCGGCGCGTGAGCAAAGGTTCTGGTGTCTCGTGGTCAAACAGAGACGATACTAAAATAAAGAAATAATGAAGCATCCTTGAATGCACTTCTATATTTGTCGTATCCGTCAAATAAACAATCGTTCTCATTGCTAGCTGAACGAAAGAAGTCGCTTAGTAATTGTTCTTGTCAATCAAACATTTCTTCCACGTTCGGCATTTGTTTATTTCATTAGGTTTTAAATTCAAATTATATTTTTAATATTACGACGATTTTCGTAACTTTCCGTTTTTCATATTTTCAAGTCCAGCAGAATATATCTGCAAGAACTTCAACATATCAAGTCGAGTATAGAGCATGAAAAATCTGTGTACAGCGAAAAATATGGTTCTTGTAATCTCATAATAAAACTGTACGTATGGAAGCAGAAAACTAGTAGCTAATTTTCTTTTTGAAAAATCTCAACATCTTGTAATAGAGGCAAACGTTATGTGGTGTAATGAGAAAACGTTGTTTGGGGTTATGCAACATTCGCATTAACTTGATCGTGTTGCCTGTATAACTGTTACCTTTTGTCAAAGATGCTTAAGTTCTTTAAACCGGCCGAGAAGCTATTAGTTTGCTTTGTAATAGGTAACAGGTCATACATAAATGAAAGAAAGTCACTGTAGTTACGAATTTGAAATATATTCTGAACGTTTGATGAAGTTAGTACTGGTATCAGTTTACACTGCTTAAAACATTTAAGGCAATATCGAACTTCGAAATCATATTTGAAGATGCAGATTATCCGCCAAGGCACAGCACTGTAGGGAAGCATTCATTCGCTGTGGCAAACGTCCTCATAATTGCACCCCAAAGTTCAGAGTGAGCTTAATGATGGTTCTAACCACTGCTGCTATTGACTTCGATACACATAGTTCTTGACGTCGAATTTAAAAAATAAAGTTCTCCTCTTCTAAAGGAAGTATTATACCCCGCAAACTATTTCCGAGGCAAGACAAGTAAGCTGATACACGTACTGTCCTCAAAACTGCCTCGTTAAAATTGTTCTTACGGTGACATGTACACGCCTCTCCTATACCAATAAAATACTGCTGGAAACTGCCTCCCAAAGGGAACGCTAGTTCGCTTTCTATAGCCTTGGCTAATCTTTAGCTGACTCGCCATAGAACAATGGTGAATTCCCGCTGGGAAGTACTATTCTCTGGTGAATTACTAAAACCCCACATTCTTGTGGTACACTAATTTTACTCGGATTTTCCCGAAATTTTAATATGTCATAGTTTAATTTATTTAGAATCTTTTAAGTCATAACAAATTTTCTCATAGGTTTACTCATTTAAGATTTAATAATTTTTAAAAGTCACACATGGTGATGCCACACGTTTTGATATTAAAAACCATTTCTCTCTCTTTAAATCTGGAATTACTGCTTAACTGTAATATTATTACTATTAATTTGATTTTTCTCTCTCAATTAAATCTACTTTTATCTTGCTAGCTTCTTTATTCCAAAAGTTCAAATTCTTTATTTTTGCCTCCGTAAATAGAATTTTAAGAGCTTATAAAATACACCTTAAAATGATTGTCATTCTCTGCTTTCTTAGTGGAAATGAATGCAACAAAATTAATTATGAGTGAAAAGCAAATTTATTTGAATCTTATGTATTTTTACTATTTTACAAAAATGGTTTAGAATCAATTTAAAAGTTCTTTCCTGTTAAGAAAATTGTAATAAAAGTTGTTTACTATAATACTATATGAGATTGGCCCCCTTTCTTAATGTTTTTAACAAGATAATGGATTTAATTTAATTGCAATGGAGCACACGCTCCGGTGGCAATTTCCCTACACACCCAACTTCCCGCTATCCTGCACCCACCTACATTTGACCTCTACAAATTTTAACTTTAAATTCTTTTAACGTTTTCGGTAAGTTATTCATCATTCCCCTTGGTAACTCATTCCAATCCCTGACACCCTTACCTAAAAAACAAAATCTTCCCACACCTTGTGCCTGAAATCGAGTGCCAGCTTGTGGTCATGGTCATCTTTTCCCTTCCAAGAACTACTTTTCATACTTACTGCAATACCTTTCCATGCCTCATCGCCAGTATACGCCCTGTACACTACCATGTACAAAAAGGTTACGTTATGAGTTGAAAAGTAATTTACTACTAAGAAAATGATTATAAAAGTTATTTTCTACATGAATTATATATAATAGGCCTCCTGTTTAGTCAGAACAATAGATATATAACAGCGGGTTCAGCAAATCACGTCTTTGGAAAAAGAGTGTATTAAAATGTTAGTAAAAAAATTTTGAGTTGTTTATTATTAAACAAAATTTTCTCACTACACAAAAGCAACAAAGGAAAGATTTTTTAATCTACGTAAAACTCAACAGGCGCAGTTTTTCTACCCACGTATTGATTCGGTGAATGTAACTTTGTTCAGGTTGGTAACCTTCCCCCCCGCTAGCCTTTGCGATTAGCTTGAGACAATCAAGAAAACACACAACATTCATTTGCCGAAGATAAAGAACGATATGCGTTTATCTGTTCTCACACTGTAACAATAGCTGTTCTCACGAAATCACGGCAACAACGACCTATCAAACGAGAGATTTTCCAATATGGCCACATCAAACTTACGTACGTCTGACATGAGTAAATATTAAAACATTAATGTACGTGTTACTGTTTCATTTCGAAATTTGCATATGAAATTAAACGTTGTGAGAACAAAAATCTTTTATTGCTTTAATAGAGAACCTGGATGCTTATTTCCATTATTTCAAATAAAAATGTATACAGTTATATCTTATGTATTTAGCGTATTAATTTTTTAAATATGTTTGTAAGAATTAAATAAACAGTTAAATGTTAAGAATGGTATATAACGATTGAATAAATAATTTTAGTGACAACACTATTTTTTTTAAATCTCTTTCTTATAATGCAGAAAAAAAATGCAAAAGTAGTGTTACATTAAATTCTAAGTTAAACTTTTCTATTTATTTCATGTTTCGTGTGTTCAAGATATAGATAGACAGTCTTAATTAATAACTGTACTTGTTTTCTGGGCAAAACAGTAAGAGCTGGAAACATTTATTGAGAGAGATGGTGAACATTTTTTTTTTTAAATTTATTTGTTGTTCCTATATATATCATTGCCCAATTGTCCAGCACAAAGAATTTACCCTGGATGCTTATTTCCATTATTTCAAATAAAAATATATACAGTTATATCTTATGTATTTAATGTATTAATTTTTTGAAATATTAATTCAGGATAACTTATTTTAAATGTCTATGTCAGAACTATTTTACTGCTACCAGTACTGCTATTATTAATAAAATGAATATTACTACTATATCTAGTTCTCTCCGAACTGGTATGACTCAGGATCATTTTATTCTAGGACCGCTCATCACCTTACACCCCCATCCATTCCTACCTCTCCGAGCTGACCGTTGTATCCTTGTAGGCGAGTGGTAAATTTCCCCATCGCGTGTAGGGGTAAGAGCAGCGAAGAGGGAATAGGTTAGAATTACCTTGAGCCGCCTCTGCTTACTGAAGGGGCTATAGTACTAATATTAGTAACATTACTATTACTATCAACAACTGCTAAAATCGTAATTATATATTCCAAGAGCACATTGGCTTGACGCCTCATCGAATTCGAGGTCATTAGAGACGGGAAAGGATTGGGGGGGGGGGGGGGGACAAGGAACGGGAGAGAGTTCGGCCATGTCCTTTTAAAGGAAGCATCGCAGTATTCGCCTGGAGTGATTTGGGGAAACCATGGAAATAGTGTTGCCCAAATGCAAGAACAAGACGAGACTTGGCCGGTCTTGGTCTTGCATCAATACACCTGGTCTTGGTCTTGGTCTTGCAAAAATGCAAGACCAAGACCGATTTTGGGCAACACTAGTGTTGCCCAAATGCAAGAACAAGACCAGACTTGGCCGGTCTTGGTCTTGCATCAATACACCTGGTCTTGGTCTTGGTCTTGCAAAAATGCAAGACCAAGACCGATTTTGGGCAACACTACATGGAAAACCCGAATCTGGATGCCCAAACGGTGATTCGAACTCGGATCCTCCTAAATGCGAGGCCAGAGCGTTACCGCACACCCACCACACTCGGTTTCACAATGTCAACTGCGCTTTGAAGGTAAGAGTCCTTTGGAACCGATCACGTAATAAGCCACCCAGGGCATCATGAGTTGACCTGGAATATGAAGACGGCCCACAGTGGTCCGGAATTGGAATATAGTGGACATTCGAATCCAAAAAAATTGCTTTAGATAGCATTTGATATGCTGATCAAAAATTGTTATGTTCAATTTTTGATAGACATGATTGCTTCACACTTAAAATAAAAAAAAAAGTATGGGTGGAAATCTATTCTTTTTCACGGCCCTATATTAAAGTGTCAAAGTCAAACCTTATGCAATCATAAGTACCTATCCTACTTAATATTACAACATAAAAATTACTTGCGTATCCTTGCCGCTTTGACAACAGGGCGCAAGTGAATTTCGGCGATAAAATATAACAAACATTCGAACTAAAGTCATAATATCGATCCAAAAAAATTGCTTTAGGTAGCATTTGCTGTGCTGATCAAACATTGTTATGTTCAGTTTTTAATAAAAATGAGTCTTTCACACTTAAAATAAAAAAAAATGTATGGGTGGAAATCTTTTTTTTTTTTCACGGCCCTATATAAAAGTGTCAAAATCAAACCTTATGCAATCATAAGTAAATATCCTACATAATATTACAACATAAAAATTTCTTGCGTATCCTTGCCGCTTTGACAACAGGGCGTAAGTGAATTTCGGGGATAAAATATAACGAACATTCGAATAATATCAATACAAAAAAATTTCTTTAGGTAGTATTTGCTGTGCTGATCAAAAATTACTATGTTCAATTTTTTTTGGATCCATGTTATGACTTTTGTAAGAATGTCCACTATTTTTTAACCATGAAATTCACTTGCGCCCTGTAGTCAAAGCGGCAAGGATATCCAAGAAATTTTTATGTTGTAATATAAAGTAGGATAGGTACTTATGATTGCATAAGATTTGACTTTGACACTTTGATATAGGGCCGTTAAAAAAAAATAAAACAGATTTCCACACATACATTTTTTATTTTAAGTATGAAGGACTCATTTTTATCAAAAATTAAACATAACAATTTTTGTCCAGCACAGCAAATGCTACCTAAAGTAATTTTTTTGGATCGATATTATGACTTTAGTTCGAATGTTCGTTATATTTTATCGCCGAAATTCACTCGCACCCTGTTGTAAAAGCGGCAAGGATACATAAGAAATTTTTATGTTGTAATATTAAGTAGGATAGGTACTTATGATTGCATATGGTTTGACTTTGACACTTTGATATAGGGCCGTGAAAAAAATAAATAGATTTTCACCCATAATTTTTTTTATTTTAAGTGTGAAGCACTCATTTCTATCAAAAATTGAACATAACAATATTTGAGCAGCATAGCAAAAGCTATCTAAAGCAATTTTTTTTAATTCGAATGTCCACTATATTCCAATTCCGGACCACTGTGCGGCCCAGCGGTCGCTCTGAGGACGGCCTCTCCGGAACACGTTCCTCCGAAGATTCATGTTGTTCGTTGCCATAGGCTCCCTTTCATCAATCCAGTTTTGTTGAACGTCAGACTTCGAATTTTATTGCTCCTGATTTGTATTATTATTCCACGTAATCAGTTTCCACACTGGCTTCAATTCCTTCACGAGTTGTAATTGTGTTCTACGCCATTCTGGTCTCTGATGCCTCAGATTTCGCTCGTCATATTTTCCCTCTATGAATTTCTAGTTCCAGAATTCTCAAGCCAGATTGGTTGTCTCGTCCACCAGGTGCTACAATCTTTCGTCCAGAAGTATGTCTAATATTCGTTTACCTTGCAGCAAACTTTGTTGACAAACTCTAAGACTGGCTGTCATTTCGCGTTCTGATCTTACGACTTCCTAAGAAACCTATTGTACTGGCGATGACCCGTGATGTAATGTGAAAAGGTAAAATATACTTCATCCTTAATATTTTATGTACCAGAAGATACAAATCATATGATCTTCTTCTCGTTTCGCTGTATTCCATTTTTGATGCCATTAAACCAAAAGAAACTTCTAATGGTCCATCTCCAATGTTACTTCTCGGCCTACAATTTGTACTACCCTCATTTGTTTCCCCCTTTTGAGCCAATACAAGGCAACGTGTTTCTTTCTAGGAAGTCCAGTGGTGAGACACCAGTGACATCATCATCAGTTTTTTTTTTTTTTTAACTGCTTAACGTCTCTTAACAACGAGGTCTTTAGAGACCGGAAAGGATTGGGGGGGGGGGGGGGCAAGGAATGGGAAGGAATTCGGCCATGGCCTTTTGAAGGAAGCATCCCGGCATTCACCTGGAGTGATTTGGGGAAACCATGGAAAACCCAAATCTGGATGCCCGGATGGGGATTCGAACCGGCGTCCTCCCGAATGCGAGGCGAGAACGCTAACCGTTACACCACTGCGCTCGGTATCAGTTTTCTGCCCTCGGGCAGGTTTTCACTTGGCTGCTCTCCATGCTCTTCTATCTTCTGCCTTTCTCTTAAGGACCATGTAGTTGCCGTTTTCCTTGATGTTGTCTGTAGTTTTGCACCTCTCTCTTCCTCTTATTCTCCTCCCACAAACTAGACCTTCCAAGGCGTCTTTTATCAGACACTCCCCTCTCAACAAGAGTCCCATCCTGTTCCTCTTTCTCTCTTTTATTACTTGGAGTATTTTTCTCCTTTCACTAACCCTGTCCAGCACTTCAACATTACTTATTTTATCCACCCTTATCCTCTCCATCCTCCTCCACATCCACATCTCAAACGCTTCTAACCGCTTTTCATCCGCTCTACTCAGTGCCCACGTGTCCACCCCATAAAGAGCCACACTCCACACGAAACATTTGCCGTGTCTTATCCTGAGTGCTTTGTCTATTTTTCCAGTTAGTATCCTCCTTTTCCTATTAAATGCTTCCTTTGTTACGGCAATGCGAGTTTTTATATCTTGGTGGCATCTCAAATCTTCGGTGATCGTACTCCCAAGATATTTGAACGATCTTACTTGCCTGATATCAGCTCTTCCTAACTTAATATATATTATTTTCCTTCCTTTTCCAATCACCATACTCTTAGTTTTTGCTGTATTGATTTTCATTCCAAAGTCTTGACAAGCTTCGTCTAGATCTTTCAGCATTCTGTTTAGAGTTTTTTCGCTTTCTGCCAACAATACCATGTCATCAGCAAATCATATGCACTCTATTCTCTTGCCACCAATACGCACTTCTCTTTTTCCATTTAAGCCTTTTCCAATAATTTCTTCTAGGAATGAATTGAACAATAATGGGAAAAGGCAACAACCTTGTCTTATGCCTCTCCCTATGCTGCTTTCTCCCGACATCTCGTTTCCGATCTTTATTCGTATTTCTGTTGTAAATATAGGTTCTGTCCCAGCCTTCTCTCCTATCAACCTACGCCTTTCCTCTTCAAGATTTCCATCAGCTTCTTCCATTACACCCTATAAAAAGCTTTTTCCAAGTCAATAAAGACGGCATAGATATCTCTTCCTTTTTCAATATATCTTTCCTCTATGATTCTTAACAGGCCGATAGCATCTCTTGTTCCTTTTCCTTTTCTAAATCCAAACTGTTCTTCTCCAATCAATCTATCTAACTTTCCATATAGCCTTCTGTTCAGCACTCTCAACAACACTTTAACTGCATGCGAAATTAGGCTGATAGTCCTATGCTCTTCACATTTATTAGTATTCTTTTTTTCTGAATTGGTATCATTGCAAGGAAGTCATCTGGCCATTCCCCTTTGTCATATATCTCATTACAAAGGTATTCTATCTCCCTTCTTCCTTTATTTCCTAATGGTTAATATATCTATTGCCACTATTCTGTGTACATCAATTGGCCTTAGTAATATTCCTCGTTCGATTTATTTTTCTTAAATGTAGTGTCCACACAATCGCTGATTAGTCAATTCAAGAGGAGAGAATTGAATCACGGTATAATCTGAAACAGTCAGTTTTCAATAGACGATATTAATGATTTTATTCATAACATTCATTGCTCGTGCTATTATCTTCTCCAAATGGAATTAAAATTTTAAACGTTCATCCAATCTAATGTAAAGTACTTGCCCAATGAGCTTCTGTGGATTGTATTTTTGCCCATCTTTATGGTAGGGCTCCTAGGCAGTGTGCCTTTAAGCAACATAAATGTTGTTTTATGAAGTGCTAAACTCAGCATAACATTATCTCGCCACCAGCAGAGGCAATCAAGTAACATATATTGCAGTTGTTATTAATTTCAGTCCATGAGCAATGAACAATATTTCTCAAACAACGGAAGAATTTCAGTAAAAAAAATGAACAAATGTGGACGGAAATTTTCACCGGTACCTAAGCTCCAAATTAATAAATACAGTAATAATAATTATAATGATTTGAAAATGCCCGGAATGAGGAAATGAATGGCAGCCCACGTTTTTTGACAACAGGAGTTGTGTTTATTCCGTTGTAGTGTAATGATAAGTAACGAGTATTTTAGTGTGCTATAAAGGTAACAATAATGTACCTCTTTTCTTTAAGTTCCTGATTTTTTCTCCGCATCTCAATAAACCTGAAATGTGTGGGTAGATGTTTAAGTCGCAGTTTGCTGCTAGCGGTCTGTTTACATCACAGATCACGACCGCCTCTGATATGGATGGGTTAGTCATGACAGACACATGCCAGATCCCCGCGAATGAAACAAAAACAAAAAATACGATTCTAATCTGTAACTAATTTATTGACGTTGGACTTACGAGCGTATTTGTTGTTACGTAAAGCTGTGAATTCTAAACCTCGTCGAATTTCTTCAATTCAGGCGAGACATGCTGAAGATTTCCATATGTATGGCAGAAATCTATAGCAGTGCTATATAACACGAGATAGGTTCCTCCGAGCTGTCAGGAATTTACCGCCCCTTCATCTACTCTCTGACAAGGAGAAGTATTCGGTGTGTAAATCACAATGGTAGGACGAACAAGTCTGATTAATAGTTCGCCACCTCAGGTTTCTCACCCTAAAGCTGTTCTGTTTGGTGGGCGTCCATTTAAAAGAAATTGAAGGTTAAAAATTGTGTGTATGATCTACGGTATGTATTTTGTTCTCACTGCTAATCGCTTTTGCAGCATTACAAATTTGTTTTGAAACAAGTTTATCAGATTATTTATTTTCTTTTGAGGAATGTTGAAAATCGGAAAAACAGACGAAAGAACTGTAGCTTATCCAATTTTTTTATTGTTTTTTTTAAATTATTTTTTGCCGTTAGTTACTAAGCCATACGTCCAGAATGAAAATTTGTTGTTAATGGTTGATTCGTGGGGTGGCCACGTTGATAGGACGGTTTATGATCAAGTCTTTTCAAATGAAAATGGAATGGTTACTTCAACAGTAAAAGTGATACCACCATAATGTACACATTTATTTCAGCCATGTGTTGTGTATTTCTATTGCTGGGTAAAAATACTAATGAAAAAGCTTCAAAGCGCACCCGAACTATTGCAAGGTAATAGCGAAATATCTTCTCTTGAAGATACATTCAATTATTTACCACATTTTTCAGCACCTGTTTTTTTTAATGACATTATAAAATATGCATGGTATAATTCAAAATTAATGAAGTAAAGACCAGAATTTACAAATGTAAAGGAAACATACTTTCCTATTTCAACAATAAAAATTGTATGTAGATGGGGAAGGATATTTTTTATCAAGTGTTCCTGGTGTGCATGTAATTTGTGATTCAAGTATTTGTATGATTTATATCATTCAAAAATTTGCGTATTCCTCAAACGGAAATAAATAAATTGGTGAATGTATATCAAAACAAATTTTTTAATGGTGCAAAAGCGAATGGCAATGACAAAAAAAATACAAAATAAGTTTGCGGTCAGTGGGATCCAACCAAGGACCACCCACCCAGAAATACATCACCTGAACGCGCACGGCTGAACCAACGGTCAGTTCCTATTGTTTTCTCTATAGGTATACATCATTCACACAGAATTTTTGCATTTTTCAACCCCCGATTTCTCATAAACGGAGACCTACCAGGCAGAACTGCTTTATTGCGAGAAACCTGAGCTGGCGTGCTATTTTCAGACTTGTTCGATCTACAATCGCGATTTCAACATCGAAGTTCTCGCCTAGTGAGTGGAACCTCAGGTATGCTTAAGTAGGGTTGCTCTTGTTTGGAAACCGCGCTGTGACAAGGCGAAAACGCAGCCTCCACGTCATCATGAGAAAGACATCAGATAGTATGCATAATACCAGCGACGAACCAGGAGATATCAGTGAGTCCGATACTGTCTACAGTGACACTGATGAATTGAGGCAAAAAAAATAAATAAATAAAAAATATTGCAGACCTGATTCAGTGATTTGAGAACAACAAACAGGATCCGTTCCAAGAAGTAAAAAAGCGGATGAGAAATTTCTAACATAAAATTCAAGAGAAAATGTCGAAGATGAACCTGACACTGAAGAAAATGTATACTGTACTTCAAGAAAATCAAGAACCAGAAAGAAACTTATTGAAAAGAAAACCATGTAGAAGAAGAAAATGCAACAAAAGAGAGGAAAGAACAGAAGCCAAAAAAGAGCAGACGTATGTAGACTTCAGAAGTCTGCTAAAGGAAAACCTGGAAGGAAGTAAGCATAGTTGTGATACACTAAATACTATGCTGATAACAAGAGGGTCTACTTCTACCGGTCGGATATCTTGCGAACCAACAAAGTTCCCTTCTCCACAAACCAGTTACCTGAAGAGATCACCGGTTACCATCACTGCTGAACAAGCAACGAAGAAATTAAAAAATTTGATATAAAAGAAGAACTCCAGCTCAAGAAGTGATTTGAAGAAACATGGAATCTGATACTTCAGGAGATAAATGTTTTCGACAAATAACCATATGTATCATGCCGCAGTTAATTTTACGACTCGCATGACAAATCTGTTATAAAAATATTCCTTCCGGAATTTTCGATTTTTTTTTTAATACCCATCAACTTTTTCTACTTGAAACTTTTTTTTATGTTTGATTCATACATACGAAGACAATTTCGCCAAACGAATAATGAAATATATTTCAAAATCACTTCCAAATTATTTTGTTTTTAAAATTTCAATAAAATATTTCTTTTTGCGAATTCAATTTAATACACAACTTGTGCACGGAACCATCAGTGTACGAGTGTAACTCACACATAACTAATTTTTAAACCGAATTTCTAAAATAAACAAACGTTTCATGTTGCTTCTATTGCATGGCCCCTGATAATTGGCAACCATCTACATACATGTGTATATCTGGCAGCTACCTACCAGGATGCCGGTCGCGACAAAGTCGTTTAGCGAGATCTCCTGAAGGTTATGAAATTATACCGATATTTGCAGAATGCGCTGGAATTTCTCCATCAGTAATTAATGATGTGGTTCAGTTACAAAATTACAATATTCTAACAGTACGGTAATTACTAAGCCTACCAAAAAACTTGTCGAAAGATTGGTGACAGAAAAAAGGAAGACCATGTGTAATTTTTAAAAGGAATTTGATCATGACCATTCGCCTGGAGAAATTTTGGGAAACGATTGTAAACCGAAATCTGGATGCCCGGATGGGAATTTGAAACCACGTCATTCCGAATGCAATTTCCACCGGACTGGAAAGCTGCATCTAACAACAATGTGAAAAATATGACTAAAATTAAAATTTGTAGATAAATGCATGTAAAAATATTCAATTTTGTCTCCACCATGTCTGTCACAGGCCCCCTAACTCGTCCAGACTTCAAATATTCCCATTCTATGTGTTGTGTTGAGCCCAAACCGGATAGCGTATTTAAAATTTTGTAATTGATATCGCATTTTTAATATTCTACGGTGTGGTGCATTATTGTTGAGAACTTGCCGAATAGATAACTATTATGTTTTTAAATTGGAAAATACCTGCCCTCAAATTAATAAATTTTACATTATTTTTTTTACCTGGTATATCTCAAAAATGATAATATCTAGGAACTTTAAATTTTTCTCCCATATCTTCTATAAGCTATACTTAAGGCAAAAGAAAATAATTGTTGCCAGTGATTGGTGTCTGTCGACAGAAGTGAAAACTTAATTTATGAATTCATACACGCAACACGCCATACTTACAGCTACTGATATACTAAATAATACGCTTGTGATAATAATGAACTTGTTACAAGTTTTTTACTGGCTGCACATTCCGCCCACTGCCCTACCTTGCATTAACCTAACCTGGTAGTCCTACCAGGCACAGGAAGCGTTCTGCCGTTCTACACATTACACAGGAAGTTGTGCCAGCGGGGAAGGTTGGGACAAGGGTATATGAAATTCCTCGCCTAGACAGGGATTCGAACCAGGAACCTTTTGCTCCCCCTCAGACACCTCAGCCACTGAGCCACCAAATCGCTACAGATATACTGTTTACATTAGCATGTCGATGACTCGAACTCATAAGATTTTATTTACCCATCCAAAAATCTTCCAACGCGCCTAAAGAAGTTTTCAGTTCAAAAACTAAAAATCTGACTTACTCCACAATCCGAAGGTTAGTCGAATATTCCAGAAGGAAATCTACCAAGCTATTGTGTCAGAGGCAAGAAGGCCAATTCCTTTCCTCAGGGCCTATAGTTTAACTTTGAATCAGAACGACAGAACGATCCGACGTAGCTCATATAGACAAATACAACTCCTAAAAATTCCTGCTCAGCACGGGATTTGAACTCGTGACCGGAGAGAGAAAGTTACGGAAGCAAACGCCTTAAGCGCTGAGCTGCCTGACCGCTTTGTTTTGATGTATACGTATACCAAGTACTATCAAAATCGGACTGAAAACTGCGGGTTTGTATAAACAACGTCAACAGAAATTAAGGTAAGGGTGGAAAGGAAGAGAGGGTTTAGGTTTTTGTAAATCATTCGTAAACGATATTTTTCTATTTGTTTTAAAGTATGCGTATGCAAAGTTCCATCAAAGTCGGAAACAAACTATGTGTTCCAAAAAGCGTCCAATGCACATATCACATGCTCGACACGTAAGAGCATGTCGGTGACGCGAATTCCTAGATTTACCCCCAGTCTACAACCTGCCTACAAAAGTTTTTACTTCAAAAATTGCTTGCGTTTAATATACTTCGTAACTTGTGAGTTAATCTATAAAAGACTTTATTTTGAACTAGCTGATACCCGCGACTTCGTACGCGTGGAATAAGAATTTCTTTGCCAGAATTGAATATAGAAAGTTGTTAGTAACGATGAATTGGTCCCAAACAACACCGAGTCGGCATAATATAATAGGAAAGCTATCACTATATCATTCTACCGTTGAACCTGTCTCTCTTGAAGAGAATCAGTTTCCAACACATTTCTGTCACCATTCTATAAGTTCTCAAAATTTCATGACTACATCTGTTTATCATATCGGAAAAAATGTCCTGCGTCTTTCCTACAGATTTTCTTGTCAAATTCCATCAATATCGGTATAGCCATTTAGTCGTCAAAACTTAACAAAAAGACAGAGACTTACTTCCGCATTTATAGTATTATTACTGCAGATCACACACACATTAAATGCGAACAACCCCTGAGGGATCATTATAACGTAAAAAGTGTACACCTACAGCATTTCAAAACTAACTACGATTTGAACCCCTAAATTTGCGATATCAACAGTTTTACATTCAATCCGAATAACCGAAAGTCCAGGCGTAACTCTTACGACCAAAATCAATTTTTTTAAATCTTTGCCTCCACGGAGATTTGAAGCGAAGACCACGACCCAAACAGCAGTAAGTAAGCGCTTTAACCACTGAGCTACCAGACCGCTATATGGAAAGGCAGAACAGAGACCTACACATCCTACGCGTCTGTTTATCGCCGTCAGTAATTTTTCGAAATTATAAGACAACATGTATTATTTATACAGATAATTTTTCAACCAAGTGTAGAAAGTATTTTTCTCCTTGTTTCAAAGGATAAGTGTGCAAATTTTCATCGAAATCGAATGAAAACTGTGGATTTGTATGGAGAACAAACAAACAAACAAACATATATACATTCATCATAGATTTACATTAATCTATAAGAATACTATTTTGATGAAAGCGCTCTTATGTCAGAGTGTTTTGTGTCCTAGTGGGTGGGACAGCTACTGCTTATCAGGTAATAAAATAATGAATGTGATCAGAATTCAACGACTGCGTCATAACTACATCGCATTAATACACCAAGAATGTTTCCTATCATATATTCGATAATTTGTTATTAATTTTTCAGTTTTCATTTGGAGCAGTGCGAAAAAAAAAAATAAATGATTTTGCGCATAAGACGCAGAGATTTCGAGATGTCACCTGCTCCACTTGAAGAAGTTTTGTTGCGTACTGGATTGAATATTTTTTAGGTAGTTTACTGACGTATTATGATACATTCATAGAGTAACAAAACAAGAATTCCTTCAAATGAAACACGGTGTTAAAGTTTACACTTGTCTCTACTGGAGTCAGCAACTGGAATAAGTTATCAAGAAAAATGCAAACTGGATTAATAGTAAAACTTCGCGCAGTATAATAGTAACCCAGTAACGAAATTGCTACCAGCACGTAAATTCTGTTTCAGTTAACACAGCATAAATATCTTGTGTTACAAAAGTTGATACTGTCGAATGACTAGCCAAAAATTGGGCAGTTGTTGTTGACAAGGCGAAACAAAATGCCAGATACTTTGCCAGCTGAAGTAGTTTTGAGAAGGGTGATATGTTAAACGTGCGTGAATAAATAAGTTTTTTTATTATTAAAACATATATTACTTGAGGTCCCGGAGGTTTTTAAGAGATCAAATTCTTTCACTTTTTGCGTGCAAATATTAAGCTAGTGTTAACGCTTACTGTAAATTCTTCACTAGATATTCAAAAAAATTTGTGATGGTTACATTTTGGTACATATGCGTAAACTAAGAAAACCTGATAATTCTTCAGTATCTACCCGAAAGTGTATTACCCATGCTTTTAACGTTATTTGACTGTTCAAACACTCAACGCATTGTTAATACGAGTGATATGACTTAGTACAAAACGTTATTTTTTAGGTGTCCGTGTTTCTGTTCCGAACAATTTAGTATTCACAAAACCGTTGCGCAAGATCCATCTACAGAAAGTGGCTGTGGTGTCGCAACTTGAACAAAGGTAAATCAATATTAATGACATTTTAAATTTTGGGAACCGTATAATTTCGCTAAAGAGGTGATTTTAATGAGAATTTATTAACATAATTCTTGTTTCCATTAGCGCTCAATAACAAGCGTTCGCCATTGTCTTTCTTTCAACTGTTCATCACGAGTTCACATTGAATTTCTTGAAATAAAAAATTCAGATATCTATACTGAACTTAGGTCAGTGAAGGGGTCAGATATGTTAAAATTTTATTTGGTTGTTCTAAAAGAAATTTTATTGGTTCTTTCGAATCATAACTGCTTAGTAAGTATATAGGGATGTTATGGAATAGAAGTAATTGAAGGAACAGATAGTTCACTGTAGCAACGAACTTTAGTAATGTAACAAACCGTTGACTTATTTATCTTATCTGTAAGCATGTAAGCTTAATAAGAACAAGGCATTTGGCTAGAATATACAGCTAGCTCCCGATTTTCCAGCGTTTATACGGTTCAAGGTCTATAGTATACCGAGTCTACTAAGTACAATAAAACCACCCTCGCTCGGGGCTGGGATCGATTCGACGATCCGAGAACTGCTGGACCAACGTACCAGCCCCTACACTACCAGAACCGAAAGGCTTAAATGATATGGTAATCAGATGCGAATTTACTAAATATGTGTGGAATCAAAGTAATGAAATGGAGTATAATCTTCGCAATAACAATTCACCTAAACAACCGAGTGTCGAATTTATCAGTGGAGTGAGTACCACAAGATCCGAGAGATCCGATGATATTTCTACATGAAAACACTCAAATTCAGACAGTTAGCAACTTGATTAATTTGCCGAAGTAGTGGCAATTAAGGACAATATAACCTAAGGGACAATAGCTACTGTTTCCATATATATACAAATCGTATGTGTTTTTTGCCGTTCTGATTACGTAGCAGGCAGTATTGTACACTGAGCTTGAGAATGAACATGACGCTGTCCGGCACATGGGTGCTTCAACACGCTCCCACAAATAACGAGGCAAGAAACGTGGAACAGAGACCAAATTCAATTTGCCCTGTCATTTAGTGACATTTTTGTAATACAGTTGGTAATTTTCTCGGCTGAGAAGGATAGGTAAGTTTCAGAATGAATAGAAAACCCATTATGAAGCTTCACGGACATGTTCTGTAACCTGGAAATCCAGTCAAGGAATTGTGACACTACTTCATATATCTGCACAAAATACAGGAAAAAATCTATTTTGTCATTTGGTACGTTAAATCTTGTTCGAAAGGTTTTAAGGAAAAGCTCATGTTGAAACGTCAGGAAAAGAGCAGGGCTTGTTCGCTGCTGTTAGGATTTGATTTCTATTCTTTTCTTTACTATCTTTTGGTTTAATTAATGTTATGCTTCTTCTTGCTCACCACATTTTCCCAACATTTTGGAGTAGACTGCTATAATGAGTATTACTCTTCTCTGACATGGTCAAATTTTGACCTGTGGTTTTACTGCCGCATGCTCTTGCTGAAGCCAACCATTTTATACCAACTGCCAGGTCGTGTTACGTAATAATGGGGGATGTGAAGTGTTGTCATTTGTCTGCGAAATGTGTTACTCTGTTCTGTGTATGAAAAGTGTACTTTTTGTTTGTGAAATGTGTAGTTTGGAGACGGAGATTGGGGACCGTCCCGGTTTTCACCTTTATGACTACGGAAAACCGTCTAAAATTCGCAGTCAAGAGGACAGGTACGTTGGGAGGAGGGGGAGGAGGGCAGAGGGGGGGGGGAGAGGTGGCTAGGCTCGTGCCCTACCACGTCCCACCTCCCCGATCGAGTCTGCGGCCCTCAGCGCACTGAGTCATACTGGCTGGTTCAGCCACCTCTGTTCACTGGTGCCTATTATTCGAAGCGGATCGGAATATGTGACGTACTTTAGATCTATTTGACGATTTGAACGCGTTTCACTGTTTTGTAAATGCTACAGAAGTGATTGTCGTTGCAGACTTTCGTGCTGACAGCAAAAGCTGCCTGGATTAAACAGAGCAGAATTGGCGAATCTTGTTTGAATCCTGATGCTGACCAATGTTTCAGGCAATCTCTGTGCTAGTTAGTTCCTCGTTTCGGTCTGAAAGAAATGAATTTAGTTACAATTTCTTGATCATCGTTTAATAATCTCGATGGAATTCAGATAGAAGTTGATGAATTATAACCTGGATTTGTTTTCCTGTGACGAGTTTTGCTGTGTAGCAGGCCCAGTCATCTCTGTGTTGTGTCGGGACTGGGAATGGCAGGAAGATTATGTCCTCAAGGACATGGCTCGACCCTGGCCCACACTGACGCAGGAGATATGGGAGGAGGCCGGGCTCGATAACTCACCATGCGTCACATACACCTCAAGTATAATTACATATTAATACGTTGATAGGTAGAGCTAATTCTAGGCTGCGGTTCCTAGGTCGAATTTTGAAAAATTGTAATGAACAAACAAAGGAGATAGCGTACAAATCTCTTGTGCGTCCACATTTGGACTATTGTTGTGCCATCTGGGATCCGTTTCGTAAGGGGTTGATCGAAAGTATAGAGAAAGTACAGAGAAGAGCCGCTCGATTCGTGACCGCTTGCTACAGTCCTTATGAAAGCATTACAGAACTGATTAGTAGACTAGGCTGGGAGTCTCTGGTAGATAGACGACACACGTTTCGTATAAACTTATTGATAAACATGCGTACTCCCACTTTCACTTTTGAGTGTAGTGAAATACTTCGTCCACCAACCTATTTGGGTCGGAATGACAGGAAAGATAAAATTAGAGAAATAAGGTGCCGCACTGATTCTTGCATGAATTCTTTTTTTCCTCGTACCATTAGGGATTGGAATGCACAACAAAGAGATTAGGTTTGGTGCTGAGCACCCTCTGCCACCCACAGTTTTGTGATTTGCAGAGTGTATATGTAGATGTAGATGACTGTATATAATTTGGGCCCATATTTCCAAATGTTTTAAGACTGTTTGGTTTGTTTAGGTTTTTTTTTTTTTTTTTTTTTACGCCTCGTCGACGGCTAAGGTCATTAGAGGCGCGATGGGACTGGGGACAAGGAACGGGAAGGAATTCGGCCATGGCCTTTATGAAGGAAGCGTCCCGGCATTCGCCTGGAGTGATTTGGGGAAAGCATGGAAAACCCAAATCTGGATGTCCGGACGGGGATTCGAACCCGCGTCCTCCCGAATGCGAGGCCAGAACGCTAACCGTTCACCCACCACGCTCGGTGTGTTTGGGATGTGATGCTAGACTGACGTAATTAAATTAAATACAGTTATATAAATAGTGGTTATCGCGTATTTGAAACAGATAATGCGCTGCAGCAAAAATATTTTTCATTTCTGTTATAATATTCTTCATTGTTTTAACGATAAGGCGATAAAAATTCCATTCTAGCGGCGCGAATTATCTTTCGAAGACAAATATATTATCCTTCCAGCACAAATATATCAACAATTAGGGTATGAATTATGCATCTTTGCTCCGATGATGTAACTTGCATTTTCTTGGTGTCTAGCTTGGCTGAACGTGTCAAAGCACCGTCATCCGGTAGACGTGGTGAAACAATACGTTCAGGTTTAAACTTCTGTCCCGGCAGATCAGTCGTAATTATTGCGAAGTTTCAAGCACGGTTCCAAATTTGGGCCTGAGAAACTATAGTTCACGAACAGCTTTTTTTACGCAATTACTTTTTGCTCATGTGCTAATAAATCCAGCAGTGCTATAGTGCTTTTAATTGCGCCTGGAGCTTAAGCGATGTTCTTGGTTACTGAAATGACCGCTTCTCTTTTGATAGCCTCAGAGAACGCATCCAACCGGGTACATCCATTGTTTTTAACATATTTTCTAAGTGTACCGTCCGCTTTGATTTACACTACTTGCAAATCAACGTAAGTGATGACCATGACTATACACTAGCAGTTGATTTTAGATATGAAAAGGTGAGTATGTTCTTCTTCCATGCACAAGATGATGGAACCATGTCGGACGTTAAAAGCATCATAAAAAAATCCAAAAGCAATTTCGCATTACTGAGACCAGTATGAAGATTTGCACAACCTCACCGTAACACTAAGCTCCGAAAATTTAAAAAAAAATGTTAATTCGGAGTTCCTGTATGTGCAAGAATCGTGTAAAGTGACCAAAGTGTTGGTCAATAAACTCCAGATCTTCTTGAACAGTTGCTTGAGGAACGTACTGGGGATGGTGTGTCCCAACATGATGCCAATACAAATATTTTGGAAATAGGCTTCCAGAGACCACTGAGGAGCAAATCAGGAAGAGGAGGTGGAAATTGATTGGTCGCACCCTGAGGAAAAGCTAGGAAAGTTGAGATTCGTTAGGGAAGAGAAACCAAGACAGACCTTGTATGACATGGAGGAGATTGATAGACCAGTAACAAGGTGTCCAAAGGCAAAGGAAATTACAAAAGACAGAGACCATTAGTGACTCATCATGGAAGCTTTATCTTTCACTGGAAATTTAAGGATCTTATTATGACGGAAAGGAAGTTAAGGCAGTTTTATTTCCTATGTAAGGAAGTCAAGGATCTAAAGTACAACTGAGGTGGTGAACAGTTTAAATCTAACAGTGCAAGTAAGTATTCAGGGAAATTTCCACCGGAAATTAATTGTTATTATAGTAGTGATAAATGTACTATCCAGTGCTATAAGGATGGGAGGCACAGATTCAATCCCACAGTAGGAAGAATTATTTTTTTACCTTTAACAACGTATGGTCTGTATTAAGTCTGTTCACTGTTGGTATTTCTTTTCCACCCAGATCCAGTTACGTGAAACATACATGGATTGCATTTAGTGTTATCTGAGATCACTAGAAAATGAAATGGGAGATCAGGGCGGTTTCAAGCCACTTCTAATCTCATTATTTTTTCTGCAGTATTGGTTACTGTGCCTTTAAGTGAACATAGGGCACTGAATCATCGCTTCCTGCAGTATTAAGATGAAGTAATGAATGCATGACCTCATTTCCAAACACTTCCTCCTGGCACACATTTGAACTTCACTCCTAAACGTTTAACTAATGCCTTCTGTAATTACCGAGCGTGGTGGGTTATGGCCTCGCATTCCGGAGGACGCTGGTTCGAATCCCCGCCGGCCATCCAGCTTTGAGTTTTCCATGGTTTTCCCGTATTACTCCAGGTGAATGCCGGAATAGCTTATTCAAAAGGCCATGGCAGAATTCCTTCCCGTTACTTGCCGCCAGTCCTTTCCCGCCTCTAATGACCTTGACGTCGAAGAGCCGTAAAGCCATAAGCAAAACAAAAAAAAGTAAAATAAATCTTATATATATATAAAAATAGACGTGTTTTTTCCTATATTTCAGTTTTCAGCCACCACTACCTAGCACAGATCACTGATGTTTGTGGGTGGAAGTAGCATGGAGATTCCTGTCGTGCACAACGTTGGCCGAATGCCGATAGCTGTGGGGATGTGGGAGATATAATAATTAAAGTTGGTCAGTGCAGGGCGTTTTCATATTTCGACCAAAAATTCGTATCTCCGTATACTTCTCTTTCCTGCCACAACTACATAACATAGACCTTTGGTGTTTGTGTGTGGTAGTAGAATCGTCTTTCCAGTCGTGCACTATGGTTGTTAGATGTCGGTAGCTATGGAGGTGTGGGAGATATGGGGGTTGAAAGTGGTCGACCTGTGCCAATTACATACTTCTGCCAAAGACAAAAGTGTCATGGTGTATCACTTTTCAGCGAAAATTACAGATCACAGATAACTGGCGTTTGTGTGTAGTAGTAGCACAGAGTCACCTTTCGATCACAACAGCGGCCGAATTTCATAAACTGTGGTACTGTGGTAGATATGGTGGTTGTAAGTGGCCGACCAAGGAAATTTTCGTATTTCGACTGTCACGGCATATGTCACTTTTCTGCCACAACTACATAGCATAGAGCATTGGTGTTTGTGTTTGGTAGTAGAATCGTATCTCATGTAGTGCACTATGGTTGTTAGATGTCGGTAGCTATGGGGATGTGGGAGAAATGGGGGTTGAAAGTGGTCGACCTGTGGCAATTTCATACTTCTGCCAAAGACAAAAGTGTCATGGTGTATCACTTTTCAGCGAAAATTACAGATCACAGATAACTGGCGTTTGTGTGTAGCAGTAGCACAGAGTCACCTTTCGATCACAACAGCGGCCGAATTTCATAAACTGTGGTACTGTGGTAGATATGGTGGTTGTAAGTGGCCGACCAAGGATATTTTCGTATTTCGACTGTCTCCGCATATGTCACTTTTCTGCCACAACTACATAGCATAGAGGATTGGTATTTGTGTTTGGAAGTAGAATCGTATCTCATGTAGTGCACTATGGTTGTTAGATGTCGGTAGCTATGGGGGTGTTTGAGAAATGGGGGTTGAAAGTGGTCGACCTGTGGCAATTTCATACTTCTGCCAAAGACAAAAGTGTCATGGTGTATCACTTTTCAGCGAAAACTATCGATCACAGATAACTGGCGTTTGTGTGTAGTAGTAGCACAGAGTCACCTTTCGATCACAACAGCGGCCGAATTTCAGAAACTGTCGTACTGTGGTAGATATGGAGGTTGTAAGTGGCCGACCAAGGAAATTTTCGTATTTCGACTGTCACGGCATATGTCACTTTTCTGCCACAACTACATAGCATAGAGCATTGGTGTTTGTGTTTGGTAGTAGAATCGTATCTCATGTAGTGCACTATGGTTGTTAGATGTCGGTAGCTATGGGGGTGTGGGAGAAATGGGGGTTGAAAGTGGTCGACCTGTGGCAATTTCATACTTCTGCCAAAGACAAAAGTGTCATGGTGTATAACTTTTCAGCGAAAACTATAGATCACAGATAACTGGCGTTTGTGTGTAGTAGTAGCACAGAGTCACCTTTCGATCACAACAGCGGCCGAATTTCAGAAACTGTGGTACTGTGGTAGATATAATGGTTGTAAGTGGCCGACCAAAAATATTTTCGTATTTCGACTGTCTCGGCGTATGTCACTTTTCTGCCACAACTACATAGCATAGAGCATTGGTGTTTATGTGTGGTAGTAGAATCGTGTCTGTTGTCGTGCACTATGGTTGTTAGATGTCTGTAGCTATGGGGGTGTGGAAGATATGGGGGATGAAAATGGTCGACCTGCGGTAATTTCATATTTCTGCCAAAGACGCATGTGTCACGGTGTATCACTTATAAGTGAAAAGTATCAATCGCAGATCACTGGCGTTTGTGTGTGGTAGTAACACAGAGTCTCCCATCGATCACAGCGTTGGCCGAAATTCGGTAACTGTGGGAGTGTGTGAGATATGGTGTTTGAAATTGGTCGATCTTGAATATTTTCGTATTTCATCCAAAGACTTGTGTGTATCCGTAAATTTTACTTTGCTGCCGGAACTACATCGCGCAGAAGACTGGTATTTGTGTGTGGTAATAGTATCGAGTCTCCCATCGTGCACTATGGTGGTTAGATGTCTATAGCTGTCAATATGAATTCTTTACAATCACGAACGAAGTCGTGGGTACCAGCTAGTAATTAAATAATTCTTAAGATCTCCGTCTATGTTGAGTTTTCTGTCCTTAACTGTATGCTTCCGACAATTCACTTCCTAATCACTGTCTAAGCTATTGTAGGTTAAGTTAGCAATCCTCAAATCATCTACGAATGTCTTTTAGGTCCAGTTTGTTTAAAATCGCAAGCACCCGAAGTTTCGCTAACAGTGCAATTTATCTCATAAACTGCAAAACTGTAACACTGCTTTCACATTTTCATCAACATCTTTGCCGGAATTGGAAACTTGAATTTTTTCCTACCACTACCCTGAGGTCCGTACCAACTGACTGGTCTATAAATATAGTGTCCTCACAATGAAGACGGTTGCGAATGACGTCTCAGCCCTGTTGATAGTGAACTGGGTCTTTGGGTCAACGAAAACGTGAGTCTGCCACCGATAACGTGGATTTATTGGTAGCTTCCTACTGCCATTGAAGCCGTTGAGTGTCTAAACGAGTATAACCATATCAACCAGTCTACTACCAGACTAAAAAAGTGAACATACACCATCGAATTACAAGGTTTATAAAAATGCATACTTCATTCTAATTGGGTATTTACTGACGCGTTTCGTTCCTTTGAATCAGTGCATCATCAGTGGGATTCATCTCGGTCAGCAACATGTCACTGCTGATAGACTGTCAGATAAAAACTTTATATCTGATTTAGAAGCTGCCACTGTCTTGCTTATTAGGTATTACCTTCGAATGTTATTGAAATATATATCTGAGAAGCGTTATTTCAGAAACATAGGCACTTACTGTGAGAACGTCTTATCCTGGTACCTAGATGCAGTGTTTACGGCATGCTATGTGATACTGGAAACTTTTTTTTTTTTTTAAATGCGTTTTCACCTCGTAGATCTCGAGGTCATTAGAAGCGGGGAAGGACTGGAAGTAAGGAACGGGAAGAATTTCTGCCATGGCCTTTTTAAAGGAACCATCTCAGCAATCGCCTGGATTGATTTGGGAAAACCGTGGAAAACCTAAACCTGGATGGCCGGAGGGGGATTCTAACCCGCGTCCTCCCGAATACATGCTGCTAAGTAATTTCGCACGATGCCATATATGTTTGTAGACAGATGATCCTCAAATTTTAGTAAAATTTCATATTTCATGGTTCACTGAGTGCATCTCGAATAATGAGTGGTAAATGTTAAAGAAGATTTCAGACCAGCCCTGTAGGTTATATATCACCAATAATCATAACGAGACCTCACGAAACGTCCCACTACATCCTGAAACTGAAGGCGATCTGATCTTCACATCACAAAAAAAGAGTCAGCGACGCTCAGAACGAATGCCACAGTGAAATTATTCAGCTAAGGCGAGTTAATCAGCGTTACAGCTTATGAAAATCGCCTGATGTTTCTAAATAGAAAATTTTGGGGTCAAATTTTTCCGTCAAATTGTACCGTACATAGAAAAATAGAGATTTTTATGATTGAGAGGAAATTACTTTCTGAAGGTTTAAAATACAAAGATCTTTGCTCAAATCTTGACACCTCTCACAGAAAGTGGTACTCGACTTGGAAAGTAAGCGAAGGGCTGACGGTCGGAAGACTGTAATAAATTTGCGCGTTCTCTAAAAGCCCAGGTGTTAAACTTAAGAAGGATTGCGCTGGTTATTGTCTCCTAACGTTCCCCGTGTTACAGAGAAGGAGGTACTTACAATCCAACTGAATTAAGACAGTGCTAACGTCATCGGAACATCGGCATTCAATTGCGCGCTGACGTCGACAGAGTGGTAAAAAGGGAACATAGAAGACTCACCAATGTCAGAACCAAAATTTCTGCTACAAGACTCCGGCGGATTTTTCAGTATGATTGATTTTTTTTTATTTATGGCTTTACGCCTCGTCGACGTCGAGGTCACTAGAGGCGTGAAAGGACTGGGGACAAGCAACGGGAAGGAATTAGACCATGGTCTATTGAAGAAAGCATACCGGTATTCGCCGGGAGTGATTTGGGGACAACATGGAAAACCCAAATCTGGATGCCCGGACGGAGATTCGAACCGGCGTCCTCCCGATTGTGAGGCCAAAGCGTTAACCGCTAGTATGATTGAGTTGTGCCCACTATCTCTTGTTCGTCATCTGTTTTGCCAACTGCAAACAATATATTCTATAACAATTGGATGTTGTGAGTCATTTCCTCAATTGCGATATAATCAATTTGCATGAATAATTAATATCACGCCAATGCTACTGAATCTGCATTGGCGTGATATTAATTATTCGTAAAAATTGAATGTCACCTATGTTACAGCCCCAACACTTATTGACAAAAAACAACAACAAACAAAAAATAAACATTCATAAATTCGTTAATAAATTGTTATGTTTCACTTCGTATATTATAAATCAGCGTTTGCATCTTAATTCTTTTATATATATATATATATATATATATATATATATATATATATATATATATATATATATATATAGTGAAAATTATAATGCAAGTTATGCGAGTAGCTGCCTAATACACGCGATAAAAGTTGACTCTAATTACGAGACCAACATTGGAAACAGTATATGAACTAAGTTGATTCTATCTTCAACTAGCACTTCTTAGTCTGCCCAAGAGTCAGTAAGCTTCAATCAGATATTGCTTCAGTGGATTACTAGCATTGAACCTCTCTAATTCAAGAAACATTAATTAAGAGAAACGTGTCTGTTAATGGACCTGTAAGTAAAACAGCATTATTATAGTAAATGTTCATAGAATAAATGATATAAATTATGAGTAAAAATTTAAATACAAAAAGGACTTCTAACCATTATACTGAGACCAAAACATAATATTATCTGGAGATTTAGATTTAATGCTATAAGCCATATGATTTCCAAACAATTTTGTCTAGCGACGGGTCAATCAATATTCTGAATTTTGTTCTGATTTTATCTGTGAAGCTTCTTTGATGCCTGATTGGATTAGATACATCACAGGCACAGCAGAAGACGAAAAGAGGTATCAAGATGTACAGTATACGATTTTGACACCATCTCCTCGCTCCTTCTGCTGACCTGTTGCACTTGTTGCTTGAGTGGCGATTGCTTTTGATTTTCATTTAAACAACAGCTCAGTGGGTCTAACCCTTATCTCGGCTGAGATTTTCAAAGGCCCTTAATCCAATCTGTACCCCTGGCACAACTTGCTGTGTAATGTGAAGCACGACAAAACATTTAAGTGTTTCGTACTCCTCTTTAAACTGTAGATCCCCTATACCTGCTAGGAATACCGGGTTAGATTAGGCTGCTACATTTGGGAAGGACTGCGTAGCTAGAAAGAAACCCACTAAGAAGGTCATTACGACCACACCAGAGTACTATAAAGTTTTCCAAACAATAGTTACAACTGATTTTGCTGTCCATTACTCATAACGCTGACAAGTTAAAGCAGTGGAATCTCTGGAAAGAATGGGTGTTAATGGTAGAAGATGAAAATCTACTTACGGCAAGGAATAGTGGATGGAAATCTTTGAGAAATTTTTCCATATAGACTGGATCTTCCCTCGATTTATAACGTTAATGTTGCCGGAATTAGCGATTTCAAAACGTGAAGGTCTGTTAAACTTTTGTGCGAACATATACTCCCTATCCTATGGTCGCATCAAGATATATAACTGAAAATTTGTTTGCTAATGGAGATTTCAACATTTGTACCAACTTTCCCTTATTGGCTTCTACGTATATGCTGCTTTCCACAATAGTCAATAGAATTATGTTCATTATAAAATAAATACTCTTCTCACTACATTGAATTCTGACAGATATAATTTGTCTTGTTCACTGTTAAACATATTTTTATTTCTTCAGTTTTCTGCTAATGGCCACTCTTACAATAATAAACTCAACTTAATCCAAAATGTAAAGCTTATCCTCCCGGAGGGGGTTAAGTCAGTGTTCTAGGGAGCTGCAGTTTAAAGTGGAATCTGAACCACGGAGTGTTCTGGGGTACTTCATAAAAACCATGGATTCGAAACCATGACATTGAATTTTGAAAGCGACAACCTTAATCACTGGTCTACCAGCCCTTTAAATTCGGGCTTTAAGGAACTCCGTCTTCTGTATCCCAAATAATCATCATTTCATTATTTTTTTTTGCTTATGGTTTTATGCCTCGTCGATATTGAGGTCACTAGAAACTCGAAAGGATAGGGGGCAAGGAACGACATGGCCTTTTGAAGGAGCAATCCCGGCATTCACTTGTAGTAAATTCGGGAAACCATGGAAAACCAAACCCTGGATTGCCGGACAATGATTCGAACCCGGGTTCATACTGATAAATAACAGAAAACGTTCAAAACTGTTTCTTGAACCAAAGTAAATTTTAATTAATATATTTTTTAATTTTTTACCTCGATACATCTGAGAGCAAGGAGACAGATTTCTAAGTTTATGCTTCAGTGTACTAGATGTATGTACAGCAGTAACACTGTAAAATGATGTTGTCCTATTTTTGATCTGTTCATACTAAAATATGAGTGATGCGAGTATTGCTGTACTGAAAATTTTATTATTGTTTTAATTTCTATCAGAAAACATTACTTCGATAACTATGATTAACTGTTTATGAAGGATTTTAGTGTGTGGATTAGGTGGCCCCGTTGTCGTCAATTAGATCTCGACTTAAGGCATGAATGGTTTTAATTGAGAGTTGTAACAAGCCTGTAATGTCTTCCGATTTTCGACTACAAGCTGATTTGAGTTTAATCATTCAGTCCGGCCACCTCTTGGTCATTTTATGGCTGGACATAATTGTCAGCTTCTCACAGCTTCGTTCAGTGCACGCAGCTCTGTTCGTATCGGCTTTGTGTTAAATCAGTGTTTTCTTTGTTTGCCTTGAATTCGTTTAACGCTGACAATTCACAACAGGGTCGATGTTTCTAGGGAACCCGCATTAAGTTGTCAAAATACAAAGATGCTGTCTCGTGGCTATCCCTATCAGTGTTATCTTTGGCCTTAAGAGGTCTAAATGGTTTTGTTGGTTTCCCTTGCAGACAGTGGAATGTTTGGGAACTTTCTCTAATATCATAACTGAAATACGAGAGATTAAACGAATGAACACACAGATGGACGGAAAGAAAACTGTTCTGCCTGCTTGTCCAGATTGCCAAATCCCATTTTTCTATTTTCATTTAAAATAAGATCTGTTTTATTTGTTCTGGTACTACTCGTTATCACAGTGTGCTATCGTCGATTAGATCTCAACTTAAGGCATGAGAATTGTAACAAGCCTGTAATGTCTTCCGATTTTCGACTACAAGCTGATTTGAGACTGCTGAAATATTGCATAAACCTTGTCTTTGCGATAGTAAGATTGTAGAGAGAAAAAAAATTAGAAATATTTGGAATGTGGTCCTACAGACGAATAATAAAAATTAATAATCGAACAAATAAAGTGGAAAATGAAAATATTTTTGAGATGGTACGTGGAAAGAGGAGACAGGGTGGTTAACTTGTTAGAAAAGAAAGCAGAGTAGATTTATATAGGGTGAAAAATATTATAAGTACATATAAAGCAAATAATTTAGAATGTAACTTGAAAACTTTTTTCTTTGCTTCTGGATTTACGCCTCGTCGACGTCGAGGCCATTAGAGGCGGGAAAGGACTAGTGGCAAGGAACGGGAGGGAATTTGGTCATGGCCTTTTGAATGAACCATCCCGGCATTCGCTTGAAGTAATTTGAGGAAAATATGAAAAACCCAAATCTGGATGGCCGGATGGAGATTGGAACCCGTATCTTCCCGAATGTAGCTTGTAAGATGCTTGTGGAATTGAAGAGACAAGTTCAAAATAGGAAGAGATGAAGCGTTACATTAAACTGATCGAGAACGCGACAGAAAAGGGAACGCAAGAGATTTTTAAGGTTAACTGACTGATGGATTTTAGTAGGCTTCAGTAACGTGTACGTCGGTGCGTTAAAAATCTAATTCTTAGTGTTTAATTTGTGGCAAAAAGTAAAGCGTAGACAGCTACTTATATGGACAGTGTCCCTCTGTTTGGTGTGCCCCTTATCAATGTGTACCGTTATTTGCCTCTGAGTCACTGAATAAATGTTTCTTGTTCTGCTCCTACACATGGCACGTGATGGTTGAAGAGAGAAAAGACACTCTAAGCCGAGTCATTTATTTCGTCTACAAGACGATACGAGACTGCCATTTCTTGCATCTCTGTAATCAGTCCTGCAGGTATCAACACGTAAGTTCTGTGGTAGGAAAACTAATCCTTACTTTGCGAATTTTAAAAGAATCGTAAGGCGCATCCGAAGGAGATACCGTATAAAACAATCTTACGTTGTTACCTTAGTCATTGTTCCATATGTTAATTCTATTATGAATTGCAGTCCACCCTGTATGCTAGCATATTTTTTAGCACATACTACATAGCATATATTAACTTTCTGGTAGTTATCTCTCAAGATTTTGATTGAATATAGTAGAGTCCGAACTTGGAGTCAATAGATATCTATCTGGCAATTCTTGTAAAATTACTAATACCAGCTAATCCAATTCAGTCTTTTGCCACAATGTCTAAGAAAAGGCCGTGATGATTGCTTATTTCATCCTGAAAATACCCTGCTCGCAAACTCGTTAACACAAGAAAAATTATCTCTAAGCTTGCAGACTTTCTTCTCTTTCCTGACCTCGGTGATCGATAGAATGTTAACAAAACAATTGTCGTCATGAAATATTTCATGGTAGCAAAAGGGCAAGGACATTGATCGATATAGGCATATGAGCTAACCAGATAAGGAGCAATTTATTTGTGTAAGATTTTTCTATACCCCATACGGCGGGTCTCGCATTCCGTAATGAGTGTGAAGGTATAAAAGTGATGATGCTTAGTTTGTCGCACTGTTGGAACTGTAAGGAAATGGACGAAAATGCTGAACACAGGAAGTAAACAAGAGGATAGTGTTATTGCTGCGTGGATAGGTGTTATGTCGCAATGGAGCGTCCTGCGTTGTTATAACTACGTTTCCTCTTCCGCCTTGAGCAATCCGGGTCGTGTTAATATCCTGTCTAGGAAAATACATATCGTCAGGGAGCCGGCCGGTTCTTCCGTGTCATCTGTACATAACACAGCTTACGTGGAAAACTGGACGATTTTTCACGATCACAACAGCGAGTAGACGATAAAATTATGCCAAAAGTAAATACAGCGTCTCGCATCAAAAAACAGGCAAATCCAGTCAATTACTTCTGATTCAAATTTTTCTTTTTCTAATTTGCTCGAAGAGCAAAAACGTATACTAGTTGGCCAAATGCCACCGAACACATATTTCTGTTGATTTCATTGGTACCAGCTGCGTTTCTAATATTTCCAGTGAGCGTTTTCTCTTTGAGATAGATCTTTCAATAAGTAAAGGTAAATTTCTTGCTCAGTTTGTTTAAATGCTCACTTTAGAATGGTGAACAGTTTACGTATACTGGCCAGGAGGATTTGCCTTCAAGTAATGTTCCAGACCATCCCACAGATGTTACATATGAATCAAGCCGGCGCGGGCGTTTTGAGCGATGTAGTTTAGCAAGTGTACCCGATTTTTCTTTATAGCCGTATATTTTTGTACAGAAGTATACCGAAACGTTATAACATAAAATGTTTTGCTGTATGCCAGAATTCCAGAACCATCCACTAAAACTAAAAGACCGAATCCGTAGCAATAATAAATAAACTAGATCATTACATTACCACGCATTCATTTCACTGTCAACATATTCTAGTATATGCAGTTTGCAAGGCATCCACAAAATCGATACAAGGCAACCCAAAAGGCATGAGGTATATCGTCCCACAACTCCTTCTGCCACTATTCTGCAATGAAATGATGTTTTTATTAATGAATGCAGTTGGAGAGCTGTGATATCAACAAGATTATCAGACGCAAGTTTTGTCATTTCCCGGTGGACAACTGTTATTTTTATCTTAATCCAGAAATCCGGTCTCTTATGTTGGTTATAGGCAGATATGAAGTTATCTATTCTGAGGTGTTTGAGTAGGATCCCCAAAATTTTTTGCGAAGGCTTCCTTGCGTTTCAGACGAGAATAAATTTAACACCAGTGTCGAGGAGGACACTTCCTGACGCAACCAGTTGGTGCGTTTAGGAGGATGGAGTTGGTGGTGTCTCAGGGTTGTTGTTCATTCCTACTGCAGATAGTTCCCGGTAGCACTTGGTAGTTCTTGGTATCACCCAGTAGCACTCGGTAGCCATAGTCGCTGGATTTTCCAAGTTTTATTCAGGTATAAAGTGATGTGGCAGCACCCGATGCCGGCCCTTCGTATTGTGTCTAGTTGAACTGAAGAGTGTGTACGAATATTAAACGAAACATTATGCCCCAGACGCTGCAATGTACTCCAGAGCGGAGAACAGAAGCTCAGGGACTTGGAGGGACCTTGCAGAATGGTAACACTCATTACTGATTGCACCAAAGTAGATGGCTCTGGTAGCGAATGAAATTAGTGTGTCGTGGCTGCTTGGTTCGTAATTTCGCTGGCTGATTAAAGTCTGGACACGAAGGTCGACAGGAATCTGGCATTTTCTGCCACCTACTTGGATCTTGCTCAGTTAGGTGAATGGAACATCAGGGACGTTGACGAAACATGTTGTCAAACAGAACATCTGCTAAACCAAGTTCGTTAACGCACAAGCCATTCCTCATATCATCATATCCATACCAATACTATATCGTATTTAACATTGTTTCAACTCTCCAGGAATTAACGTAAGCAATAGGCAATGTTCAAAACGACATCACAGTACTTTGTATCGGATTTTCATTTTTTTTAAATCGTTTACAAAATTTTAATTCATGTGACTTAATGACTTCCGACAAATTCTATTGGTGTAACAGTTCCTACTCCAGTATAACAATTAAATATTTATTTGATTTATATAAAAGTGTTTCATTTTTATTGAATCACAGTAGGACGGATTCTACCGAATATCCGAGTAAATAAAATATGTTTAAAAATCAAGTAACATCCAATAACAGAGAACAATTATTTATGCTGCATCCAAAAGCAAATCCAGTTAGGCTCAGAAATTTTAGCTTTTAGTGGGATGATACTGAAGTTCTTAGACAATAAATAAACGTGATACAGGAACCTGAATACGGGTAACATATATTTTAATATTTGATTACTGTGTTTGAATCGTCATGGTAAATTAACTGGTCATGAAAATTACCTTTAATTTTCTAAACTATCTTTGGAAGTCACTATTATCATTCAGTTAATACTGTTCATAAAATTCTTCCAGGTGCACGACTCATAACAAACATACGCATTAAGATAAATTCAAACAGACATTGAGTATTATTAGCTGACCTTGTATTTGAGGAGCTGTTCAATAATACTTCGGATAAATTTGTATGCTTAGTATATTTCATTATTCTAATAGCTAATGGATTAAGTAAACATGCAACTAGTAGTATTACTGTTATTTCAGTTCGACTGAGATGAGGTTTATGACACAGTGGCAATTTCCATACAAATCATATGCACGTTTAGAAATTTTTACTTTGAACTCTATCGCTGTTATGTGCGTCATACGCTCCCAGCACTCTCTTCATCTGCCTCCAATATTCCAAAGAGTGCCAAACGAGATCCTTTAGCGAGTAGGTTACCACCTATGATCTATGTTAGTTTTAAACAAGCAAAGTGTGATCACTTACTTTGTTTCGTTTATGTAACTCGATATACTTTATAGAATTGAACGAAGGCAGTTATTTGTGCAAAAACTGTGTGAGTAAATGCTCAAGCAAATAGAAATATGTCGAAATTTTGGTTGCAAGTCAAAACAAAAATTGTTTATTTACTCAGCCTATCACATAAGTTTTATATTTTTATTTGTAAAAAGTTATCATTGCAGTGGTGAAATAGCAACAAATATCTGAATCAAATGTTTGGAATGCGTCAGAGATACAACGTACAGACGCACACTAAGCATTAACTGCGGAGTCTCTGTACACTCCACAGCAGCCTATACCTAATATTCTGTTTTATGTGTAGGCCCTTATAATTATTGAATCATTCACGAATTTCAGCTGCAAAGTCGTCTGCGATAGAAACCTAGCAAAGTTTAAACAATAAATAGGCAAGTTCAACTTTCTATTTACTTTCTCTACATAAGATAAAATAATGAAAGTATTAAATGTGCAGGTCTCTTCTTAATTAACTAGAAAAATGTGATTAATGTGTTGAGTCTAGAAGCAGGCTAGCTTATATTAGACAGACGTCAGGAAAATTTCTGCGTCGGTGCTTTTAGAGACCTTCTTGCAGAAATGTGGTTTTACCAAATGTGCATCAGTACTTCCTTCTTCTTCCGCGTTTTCCTTCTTCTTGTCACGGATGAAAATGATTGTGAAAAGGGATTGTGAGTAATGTTATTGCTTTACACAAACTTAAACTTTAACGACGCAGGCAATTGTTATAAAATGATTTCAATTCAGAAGAAAAAAGTAAATAACAAACTCAGATATCAAGTCTGGTAAATACTAAATACGTCAGTAGTACACGATCGCAGTTTTGCCTCATGAATAATTTAGTGAAGCTCTGGCAATGGACATGTCAATATTTTGAACTCCCTGATCATTTCTAAACGCCTCAACTTCTCCTACATTAAGCTCATAACACTGGCGTGCAGTGATGGTACATTATCAGTAGTAAATCAAAAAATTGCACTAATGGTACCTTACTTTTGGTGTTACTCCGTAGCTTTTAGAAGCAAATAGGGCCAAATTTGTGCAAGAATTGAAACCTAATTATTTAGTTACAAAATCTACCTGAAGTTTCTAGATGTTTTTATTTGCGTAACACCTCTTTCAACACTTCTGTTGGTAAGTTTTCCAATAGAGACAAAGAAATTTCTACAAGCATCATTGAGTGGCCCCTTTGCAGCCGTAACATTCTTCAGCAATCAGTTTTCCTCTTGGCTGTTATTAATTAGTTGTTTAGTTGTTTTTAAGTTTTCTCTGCTGTCATAATTCTTTTTTTTTTATCCAACCTCTTTAGCCTTCTCATGTCCCTATTATAGTAAGTAGGCACTGTAATTTCCCAACTCCTCCCTACTGTGGTAGTTCTCTCCTTCCGGATACTAGGAGAACCCTCGATCGTATAAGAGTAGAAGTCGTCCCAGTAAAAGCTAACATGTATAAATAGGGTCTGACATCAGACGATCAATGTGAATGTGGACAGCACATTCACCTCTATTCTTGTTAGCACTGCTTGTTTTCAACAACACTCGAAGACCTATAGACAAAAAGAGAAATCGACAACTTTGTCCAACATTGGGAATAACAATAATAATGTCCGTACACGAAAATTATTGTAAGCTAAGGTGCAATTCATGGAGCATCTCGTGTCATCGCTTCTGTTCAGCCATTTTCAACATTGAAATTGTTTCTCAGCTTTTTGCATGGAATAGTCTGAGATACGATTTAGGAATTAGCGGATCTCGGCTTAGGTAGTCCTAAATTAAAGGAAAAGATTAATTAATAGAACTATTAATACAACCCAGAAGTAATGTAACCAAATTCTCGTATGAGGTTCAAAGTGTAATGTAATTTAAACCAGACTACACCATTTACGTTGGGACTGAAACAATGACGTAAATACTTATGAAACTTTCGAAATTACTAACAATGAACTTTATTGAAATCTGTGATCTGTCGTGTGAAATTTCAATAACGGAAAAGGCAATAGGTAATCTGAAAAGATTTTGCTGGCTTATAATCTGTTGCGTCTGAGCTCCGGAAGTCTCCAATCATCGTCACTTTGTAGACGAACTAAAACTCCTAGGCGTATCTTGGCGTCTCTTCCCTTTTGTCTTTCGTAACTACCAAATTAATCTGTGGGGGGTTAGGGTCAAGGCAGAGGAAGGACCTTGTGAGGCCTTTGTTTATGGCTGCGTCTTATCCTAGACTCTCCCTTCTACGCATTTCGCTATCGCACAACACAAGGTTGAAAAATTCACGAGACATTACGCAAATGAATGAGAAATCACAGTCGAAACAGATAAATAAAGAAATTCAGCGCAAATCTGTTGTGAAATGCGAGCGTAAATATGCAAAATCAGTTTGTTTCCATGTTGCAATGCATAAGTGCGTTGACATATTCCCTTACTGCTAGTAACCAAAACCAATGCTTCTACTTATGTTGCACAAGTCGATTTATTTTGGCTTACATATCAGTCCAACCATTCTCACCATGCAAAGTTTACGGCACACTCCCAATCGCTGCTTTTATGCCATAAATAATATGATTGTTCATATTAAATTCAGAGGAGAACAGAACAAACAAAACTTCTTCATTACCGTTCGATTCGATAAGAGTATCGGCAGTACCTTCATTACGCGAGTAAGAGGGCGAATAAGAAGCAAGTTTCCCTACTGAGAAACGGACGATATCTATGTTTAATCATTTAAAAAAAATTGGACCACCCAAAATAATGCCTAAGGCTTCAGACTATCAACGATAAGCAAATGCTAATACGGTGATACGATGAACATGAAAAAAATAAAAATTGAATTAAAACGAGGACATGAGTTAACAAAGACACGTCATCATGATTATATGGCTTCAAACGGAGCATGATTTTCATCCCCGTTTTACTGTACATCAACGTCACCCAACCTTGCTTAACCTAAGGGATCGTTCAAATACCACGTAGCTCCATTTTGGCCTCTTGTGAAACCCCCTCCCCCTGCCTTCCACGTAACCCGGCGTGGCTTTTGTCTCTACGCTCCCCCCCCCCCCCCCCTCACAGTAGCACGTATTTTTTTTCCCCCAATTGATTCCAGAAAACATTTTGTTCTGTTTTCTTTTGTCAGTCTTTCGTAAATTACATGCGGCGATAGCAAAATGACGGAAATAAATGTTTACATGCTGTTCCCTCATGTTAACTGTGACAAATAATTTGAATGAAAGCTACGTCGCTTGGCTCTGAACCCCCCCCCCCCTCGTAGTCCAGCGTAGCTTTCCAGCCAATCTCTACCCCCTCCCCATGACTGACACACGTAGTTTATAAACGCTCCATAAACTACGACAATTTATTGCCATCTAATCTGGCGTAACCTTTAAGACATACAGTTTTGTATAAATATTGTAATGGAGCGCATGATCCGGTGGCAGTTTGCTTGTACGCCTATTTTTGCCTCTGTCGTTGTTAGACCTACAATTTAACGGATCATGGCATAGCTCGTATGATCAAGCAGAACTCGTAAGAATTCCTTGCTCCACCGGAATTTGAACCCAGGAACTTGTATTTTTAGAGTTAACACCTTAACCACTGAGATACCAAGCTAAACTGCTTGGCATTTTCCAAACGCCGACTGGTCATGATTAAGGATTTTACCGATCCATAGCAACTCAGGAAAGATATTTGTTTTTAATGGTACTTTCTCTTTTCTCTTCCAGCATGGTTAAGGTGGCTATGATTAACGAATGTGATGTTAAGTGCAGTGAATGATTCTTGTTGCACGTGAGAAATGGAAGTGGTGAAACCCAGTGCCAACCCATTCGAGCACACTGCTCAACACGACTTCATGCCGATATTGGTGATGAGGCTTGGATGGACACTGATAGAAGAATTGGTAGTAGTACATGGAGGGGAAAAGTTGACAGTGAGTTTGCTGGCACTTGATTTCAGGCAAAAGAGTGCATGAAAATTTTCTTTTTTTACGTAAGGGAGTCAGGGATTGCAATACATTACCGAGGGAAGTGATAAATTGTTTACAAAAAACACTGAGATAATTTAAAATTCGTAAGGTGCAAAAGTAAGTAGCTGGGGAAATTCCACTCCGTGAAGTGAACATGAACAACAAGAAATTGAAAAATTACTACCGAGACATATGCTCCATCGAAATTAAATTAAAATACTACTCTTTTTTTACATCTCTATCGGAAAAAATCGAATGATCTTACAACAAGTAGCTGCAAGTAACTTTAAAAGTATTATTGTTTTTTTACTAAGGCACTTTTCAGTTCGTTTGTAGCCTGTACTTAACACTGAAAATCATAAGACGAACAATACCGTGAAAAAGAAGACAGTTAACATTATGGAAGGTCATACGTGATGCAAAGGTTTCTCCCTTTTATGACCTGTTTCGACAGCATGACACCGCTGGGGGTGATAGCAGATCAGGCAATGTCTATTTTACGTTGTTATTAAGAAATGTTCACTGAAGTGCCAACAGTCATAGGAGGCTTCCTAACATCGTGCCCGGCAAAATGCGGCAACCCAAGTCGTCGAAACCCCTCTGATGGAATATTCAGCCATGCTTTCTCTACAGCTGTCCATAATTGCGGAAGTATTGCCGGTACAAGACTTATGCACGAGCTGACTTTTCGATCACGTTCCAAGATATGTTCGATTGGATTCATGTCTGGCTATCTAGGGGACTAAATCATTCGCGGCACCTGTCCAGAATGTTTCTCAAAACAATCGTGAACGATTTTGGCTCGGTGATAATGCGCATTGTCGTCCTGGACAAGACCGTCATTATTTGGGAACATGTCACGAATGGCTGCAAATGGTCTCCAAGTAGTTGAACATAACGGTTTTGAGTCAATGGTCGGTTCAATTTGACCACAGGTCCTAGCCCATGCCACGTAAACACAACCCATTTCAGGATGGCTTCCTGACAATCTGGGTTCATGGCCTCGTAGGGGTTGCGCCACACTTGAACGCTACTGTCAGCTCTTACCTACTGGAATCGTAACTCATACGACCCCGCAATCTTTTTTCAGTCATGTGCAGACGATATGTTTATTAGTTTGCGAGAGGTGCTGGCATTTTGTTAACGGAGGCACTCCCGTCGATCTTCTGCTGCCATGTCCCATCAACGGCAAATTTCGCTGTTCTGTCCACAGGGACACGTCAGTCGTACATCCCACATCAAGTGTTGCAGTTTTTTGATGCAGTGTTGCCTGTCTGTCAACAATGACATCTCGGCGAAGACGTCGCAGCTCTCGGTAATTAAGTAGACGTGGTCGACTACTGCGTTGTCCATGCCAGAAATTACATATTCACGGCAAACTTTCGACACTGTGGATCGAGAAACGTTGAATTCACGAACAATTTACGAAATGAATTGATTCAAAGTTCAAACTACCTTTCCTCATTAAAAGTCTGTTAATTCATATCGTGCGGCCACAATCACGTCAGAAAACCTTTCGCACGACTCACGAGAATACAAATGAAAGCACCAACACTGCACTAGAGATGGGTAGGTCCGGATGGATGCAGTTCCGCGGACCCGTATCACTTGCGCTAGGGATGGATGTACATCCGAGAGCTTGTCGGATCTGCTTCCAGCCGGACCTGTAACAGCGCCACAGTTCTCGCGTGGCCGGAGGTTGAACCACGGCCGGACCTGCAACGCGGAGCTGGAATGCAATTTTTCATTACAGTTTCGATTTGAAATCTATGTTTTGAAGAGTTTAATGTCATTTACTGTACGATTCGATTACAGTTCTGTTTAAAGATGAGATTATAAATGAAAAACTATTTCTTAATGTCTGACTGCTAGTAGATAATTACAATAACTATTAATGTCAATGGGTAGCTAAAACCCGGTAGTATTTTATTGGTCGGGTTCATGCTTCTAAGGTGAGGAATGTTTTACGTGCTAAATAAGAATGGACTTATAATTTAACTTGTAATTTTAATGCGTTGTAGTATTATTAAACTTTTAACGTTCAGTTTGATTAATCACAAAGTCTCTAGAATTTTTAACTTTCTGAATTCTGATGGCTTAAGGACAAATCAGATAATACATTTAACATCTCTTTATTGCAGAAACATGGTTCGTAGAGTTTCCAAGGAACATTATACATATCTATACTAATATTATAAAGCGAAAGTAACTCTGTCTGTCTTTTTGTTACGTTCCTTGGGCTAAACGGATACTCCGATCTTGATGAAATTTGACAGGAAGATGCTGTTGACATTAGGATCGAGATGGGATACTATATTATGTATAAATAATAACATATTGTCATTAAATTATGAAAACTATCTCAACTGTAAAAGACAAACGCATAATATATATGTATATTTGTAATGCGCACCTATATCGGGCAATGTTAGGGTGGCGTATTGGTAACGAGTTTGCTTCTTATTCATCCTTCAGTGTTGCTCCGGGATCTAATCCCATTGGGTACAAATATTTTTATGAATTGTTTTTCATAGTTTGAGCCAAGCCTAGGATTTTATAGTAAGGATATCATGTTCTGGCAAATCTTTGGCGGTAGAAAGCGTTAACTTTATTCACGGTATACTAGTTCCACAGGTAGTTTTTGTGTGATCTAAACTAATAATATTGTGTATGTGAAAGTGAGTCTCCATCTTTTTTTTTACGTTTTGATGAATATATGTGTATACCGATGACAAGGAAATACTTTGTATATTTGGGAACGAAATAGGATGCTTTTTCCGATATGAATAACAGTTTTAGTCATGAGACAGGTTCGAAGGTAGAATGGTATATCGATTGCGTTCCCGTCATATTATGCCGACTCAGTGTTGTTTGGGACATCTTAGATAATTTTTATCTTTGTATATGCAATTCTAGCAATCAAATTCTAAATCCACGCGTACGAAGTCGCGGTTAACAGCTAGTAATATATATAAATGATTATGTGACATTATTGCGAGCTACTCTGCTGGCCGCTTTTACAGAAATATTTTATAATCCAGCCGTTTCTAGAACGTCTAACAATGGCTCAAACAATCGGTTATTATTACTAAGAATTAAATCTTGCTTAAAAATACTTTCAACTAAATTGGAAATAATTTTAAATAAAATTACAAAGAAATTAAAAAGTTTCTGAAATTGCACAAAATAAAATAAAGATTTTGAAAGCACCAAAAACACTTTATGGTAGCTGGCAAAACATAAATATTACTGTTTGATTAAAATGCATTGTATCGCACTCGATTTAGCATTCACGACAACGTTTTATTCACTCAATCAAAACAGTTTCACATAGTATACAGAGCAAAACACTATACATAATATAAGAACAAATCTCACGTAATTTCTCGCTCACAATTTAAAATAAGTTATACTTGCAATTTTGTTTTTTGTTCATTTATAATAAACTGTTTCTTAAGCTGGTATATTGTGGAAAGGCAATATTTATCTAAAAATGTTGACTCTTGAATAATTTAATTTTTAGTAAAAAAAATAAAAAAAAAATAAAAAAAAACTAACAGTTAACAAAGACTTTCGATTTTTTTTAGTAGTACTTAAACATTATTAAGAAATGATTTCATTTTATTCTTATAGAAGCCCACAGAAATTTTACTTTTATCATTATCAAGTCTGATTATGCTGTGATTTTCTAATATTACGTACAATTGTGAGTTTCAGACAAAAATAAAACAAAATTATCAGAATTAATATTCTTTCATTTCATAAATTAATGGATAAACACGATATAACTCATACTGCAGTTCTCCTTGGTAGGATTTGTATCCACCATACGCTCGATTGTAGAGCCGGACCCATACAGATCCGCCGGACACGTATTTGGATGTAGGTCCGTACACATCCAGTTCCGCCATACACTCCGCGCGCTCGATTGTAGAACCGGACCCATACAGTTCCGCCGGACACGTAACTGGATGTAGGTCCGCACAGATCCAGTTCCGCCATTCACTCCGCCCGCCCGATTGTAGAGCCGGACCCATACAGGTCCGCGGACACGGAACCTGGATGCAGGTCCGCAGCGCTGGATGTACATCCGGACCCGACTCCTTTAAAATCTCGGACCTGCCCATCTCTACACTGCACGGCATATTTATATGTTTTTCCGTAGTGTTATCATCGTCTGGATATTTGAATCTTTCTGTCCCATGACTTTCGGCACTTCAGAATATATTAGTTCTATCATGATAAAATGGATAAATCGAACACACATTCAATAAAGAAATTCAGTGGAGGTTTTTGGATTAGTGGACCGAGCGGGGCGGTGTAACAGTTAGCGTTCTCGCCTCGCATTCGGGAGGACGGCGGTTCGAATCCCCGTCCGGGTATCCAGATTTGGGTTTTCCATGGTTTCCCCAAATCACTCCAGGCAAATGCCGGGATGCTTCCTTCAAAAGGCCATGGCCGAATTCCTTCCCATTCCTTGCCCCCATCCTTGCCCCCCATCCTTTCCCGTCTCTAAAGACCTCGATGTTAAAAATAGACGTAAAGCAGTTACAAAAAAAAAAAAAAAATGGATTAGTGAAAGCGTTATTAAACGAAACCAACAAAACTTGTGGGAGGTGTTTCTAGCAATTGTTTGAAAATGAGGGCGGAGAAGTGGACCATCGAAACATACCAGGAGTGCGATATTTTGGAAGCTCGAGAATTTTTTATCAATAGACAACGCCGTGAAACTATTCGATATTACGACATATTAAAGTATTAAAGTATTTTACTGTATGTGCGCTCGAAGTACTATATAAAGCAATACCAAATTTTCTTCTTGTCTCCGAGGTAGGAGGGGAGCAAATTTGCTCTCCTACCTACCATTCGGGAGGACGGGGGTCAAATCCCGTTCGGCCATCCTGACTGTGGTTTTCCCCAGTCACTCCAGGTGAATGCTGGGATGGTTCCCTAGAAGGCCACGGCCAACTTCCATTCCCCCTCCCTTCCCTTTAGGTTAGTAGGCTGAAAAGGGTCGCCGACCCTTCAGCAGTTAGGAATGAAATTGTAAAAAAAAAAAAAAAAAAAAAAAAAATCAATTACTTCACCAAGTGTAAATGTTTAATACTTGACAAACCATCATCACGAAGATGTCTCAATCATCAATACAAAAGCTTTTGTCTTCGAAAGATTACATCTGACATCTCTATTATCTGTGACCGACTCCATTGTGCGAGTATCATTTGGATGTCGTGCCGGCTGGCCATTTTTTGGAAGCGGTTGGCTTAAGTATTTTAGATGCTGATCAAAGTGGGATAAGAATACCACTAGTTAATATTCAGGAAAAGATATTACAACCTAGCTGATTAAAGTCTTTTAGAATGTTTCGAAATCACTAAGCTGAATACTTAGATGGTGTCTAATTTACGTCTCAAAAATACGACACTAAGACAGTAACAGTACAAACACTGTATGGCATCTTTACTTACTTTGGTTGTAGATCATACCTCGGAGAAAAACTGAGGACGCTTGTGAAGTAATAGAGCTCCTCGATCTTCTTTACACTGAGGTGACAAAAGTCATGGGATAGCAATATGCAAATATCTAGATGGCAGTAGTGTCGCTTACAAATTGTATAAATGATCAGTGCCTGGGCAGGACTTTCATTTGTGGTCAAATGCATCGTGTCAGAAGGTTGATTATGTGATTATGGCCACACGACGAGAATTAACGGATTTCGAACGTGGTATGCTAGTTGGAGATAGATGCTTGAGACATTCCATTTCGGAAATCGTTACGGAATTCAACATTCCGAGGTCCACAGTGTTAAGAGTGTGCCGAGAATACCTAAATTCAGGCATAACCTCCCATCATGGACAACGCAGTGGTACTTAATGAGCACGACCAGCGACGTCTGCGTATACTTGTCAGTGTGAACAGACAAGCAACACTGCGTGAACTAACCGCAGGAATGAATGTGGGACGTCTGACGGGCGTGTCCTTAGGACAGTCCGGCAAAATTTGGCTTTAATGGGCCATGGCAGCAGAAGACCGACTCCGGTGTCATTACTAACAGCACGACATCGCCAACAGCGGCGCTCCTGGGCTCGTGACCATATCGGTTGGAAAAAAGTGGCTTGGTCAGATGAGTCAAGATTTCAATTGGTAAGAGCTGATGGAAGGGTATAAGTGTGGCGCAGACCCCATGAAGCCATGGACCCAAGTTGTCAACAAGGCACTGTGCAAGTTGGTGGTGGCTCCATAATGGTGTGGTCAGCGTTTACATGGCGTTCAGCTACTGGGAGACCACTTGCAACCATTCATGAACTTCATGTACCCAAACAACAATGGAATTTTCCAGGATGACAATGCGCCATGTCACCGGTCCATAACTGTTCGCGATTGGTTTGAAGAACATTCGGGACAATTCCAGCGGATGATTTGGCCACCGCGATCGACCGACATGAATCCCATCGAACATTTATGGGACATAATCGAGAGATCAGTTCGTACACAAAATCCTCCACCGGCAATATTTTCGGAATTATGGACATCTATAGAGGCTGCATGGCTCAATTTTTCTCCAGAGGACTTCCAACGACTCGTGGAGTCCATGCCACGTCGTGTTGCTGCACTTCGCCGGGCAAACGGAGGACTGACACGCTATTAGCAGGGTATCGCATGACTTTAGTCCCCTCAGTGTAATTGATCATTAGATAATTACTTTAGATATAAAAAAAGGATAATATGATTTCGACGATTTCGGTATGAACTTTTTGACCAAGTAATGAATACTTTACAACAATATTGTGTTTATGCAGTCCGTATTATCGCTTACACTGGCAGTTATAATGAATGATACCGTGTAATTTTAGTTAATTTTATTATTTTAAATGAACTGTGCAGCAATGGTTTTGAAGTATTTGTCAGTCTTACAGACAATTTGTTTGATTAAAATGTTAGATACAGGCTTTCAGTAATTTCCTTTATTGTTTTAACCACTTTTGTACAGTTTTTATTGACATTATAAAAAACATTGGTATCAGCGGTTTATAATTTCCTCTATAGTTCGATGAAATGCTGCCGTATGATTGGCTAACGACTAGAGCTGTAACAAATCGTATGTATGGTATTCCTTACTGAGTAACGAGTATATCGCCTGACTCGAAGTACGGAAACGTTACTCGCGAATTCATTTCGTTACTCGCATTTGTCGTGTGGATGTCAGTTTGATTCGATAAACGAACAAATACGACGCATCTTGCGGGAACTGGAATGGTTCGCCCAGCGACTTAATGAATCTGAAAGAGAGAATTAACATTTGAACATTGTGAGTAGCGTATTTCTGGGAATTTTGATATTAATTAGTTTCGTTACAAAGGAAAATGTGTAAGTACAAACATATTGCGCTAACATTATTTTAATATAATTAATGTTATAATTGTTGATATTTTTAACAAGGTAAGTAATTTTGACAACATAAAGAGTTATTTTGTAGTTTTGCTTTTGTTTAACATTAAAATTTACAGAGCAAAATTTGTAAATAGAAAATTTGGATAGATAATTTGAGATAGTTATTGCTTTTTAATTGATCATACCTTAGTGAAATTTTATTAATTAAAAACATTTATGAAATGCGTTTGTTCTAAAATGCGATATTCTAACTTTTATTTTATAGTGCAACTTTTACCAAAACTTATTTTACTAAATGAACAATTTACTTAAACTTTGCAAAGCACGAACGAATTTACCCGACTCGATGCTTCATGCCAGTGCTCGGTTGTGTCTAAAGTAACGAGTAACGAAACGATATGATAGTAACGAAATCGTCCTGTACGCGGCACGACTCGATACTATGCTTCATTCTAGCGCTAGAGTGTACTAAAAGTAACGATAGGCTACGATAGTTGGTATACATACGGGTCCACAATTTCTCGTTACTACTGACAACCAGCCGGCTCATTGTGACAGTTAGCACCCTATTATCACTAGATTTAGTTTATCTTAAACTATCATCTATGGTGCCTTTGGTTTATCTTCGGAGATTCAAGTCTAATATGTACAGAGATTCAGCAGCGAATCTTGCGGCTACTTCGTTGATATACTAGTCCGACTTATCTTGCGCTGCTCCTTTTGGAAGTCTGTTGCAGATTCGACAGTCACGTCAGAAGAGAATAGTGGGCCATTTGCCAGTCTCGTAGCCGTCTATTTTTATTTTTTGTATACACTAAATCAAGCCTCGTGCGGCAGCAAGTGTTTTTTTCCTTTTCCTTATCCTTGAAACAAATGGTACAATTTTCGCTTCTGCGATTACAAGTGGTGTGATGTTTGTTATTTTCCACTTCATTGCCCCCCTCACTCCACCAAAAATAATCTTCTGTTTTCCTTCCGTAGCAGACGGTCAGAGGCTCCCCTCCTTCCCACCCCCCTCCCCCCACTATTGCGATGTGTCTTTTCCGTGTGGGGTTACCAGTCGGCAGTCTCTCAACCGCTTGGATATTGTCCTCAAAACATCCCAGTCCTTTGCTGTTCTCTTACGTTCCATAAGATCCTCCAGACGCTAATACCGACTGAGATGCATAGCTCAATGGATGACCCATGTATTTGTAGTAGCGTTTTAATATTAATATCCCCCTGACTTCACATGAACGGATAACTGAGCACAATGGGTGCACGGCAACGCTAGGGCGTGGTTCTCGGGAGGGCGCGGCTTCAGATTTTCAACCGGCCATCCAGATTTCGCTTTTCCATACTTTCCCAAAATCGCTCCAGGTGAATGCCGGGACGTTTCCTTCAAAAGATCATGTCCCCAAATCCTCTCCCGCCTTATTAACCTCGACGTCGACGAGGCGTAAGGCCATAAGACAAATAAAAACAGTGATTTCCATGTTATTGAAGACGAATCTTTAGGTCATTAATGTAGCCATCACATGGTTTGTCCATTTAACGGTATAGACACGCAATATTTACGTCTTCTGGCAGGGATGTCAGATACCCCAAGGCTGTGTAACTTGTTCAGGCATTTGCCACTTCAATAGACAATCGTAGCTTTCCGTCTTACTTACAATTGCTTGTTAATTATGAAAGTTGAATATTCAGCGACATAAATATCGGAAAATTAGTATCAGTATTAATGTCTTAAGAAAAGTTCACCTCAGCTTTTGTTTACAGCACTTGTTTTTTGTTTGACTATCTTAAAACTTTTGAAAAAAAAAAAACTATTGCGCTTGTCTTACTAACAAATTTCACCCCAGAAATACGGAAAAAATTCTTTAAAAAAAATCCCAACACAAAAAATGAATTAGATCAATGCTAAGAAAAATGACAAGTAAATACAGAATTCCTTGATAATAGGAAACTAATGCTTTCTCATCGTGTTAGAATAAATATTCAGATATTGTGACGAAAATTAGTAAGAGAAATTCACAAGAATCTACAACAATAAATTAGGGAGCGTCCATAAACTACATAGCTCCATTTTGGCCTCCTGTGAACCCCCACGTAGCCCGACGTGGCTTTTGCCTCTACCCCCCTTCCCCACGTAGCTCGTAGCTTTTACGCCAATCCCTGGCACCTTTACGTTAGTTTGTATTAAAACCATTACTGGGTATCAAGAAAGTCCACACTCAGTGAGACATTGCTGTTCCAAAGTTAATGATGTGAAAATAATTCTTTGTCATGACGAATTGAAAATACTTCAGATATTATTATTATTTTTTAGTATGATTGCGAGGGAGCTAATGCTCTGGTGGCAATTCCCGTAGTAATCTAATTACCCATTTTTATTTTTAAAATTTGCTATTGGAGTGTATATGCCATAAAAAAAGAATAATTAAAAACCCGTACAAGTGTTTGAGTGTTCTTACTAGATGCATACAGATCTATACATGGTGTACCAAGTCAGCAGGATGGGCAAACTGATACGTTGCGTTTACTCATCATCACCGGGGTTCAGTGATCCGACGGCGCAGTAAGAAAACCAACAAATGCAGCCGGCAACTGATTAGAGCATGATTTTTACTCTCGCCAGTCGTGTTGACGAGACATAACATTAAATGATATAATACGGGAAAAATAATATTAATTTAACTGTCAATCGCAATCATTATGGTTCTAAACTTCTTTTGCCTCAGCTGACAAAACTGATGTCCAAAATCATCAAACAAATTTCGAATTTCTCAAGTAAGTAGAAGGTTATAGACGCAAAACACTCGGAATTTTGTTAGGAACTTAAGTTACGAGTGTAGTCTGAAAACTTCTCAGGGTCGAAAATTGACAGTGAACTTCGGAACTATTAATTTCTTTAAAATTGGTGGTCGTTACTCTCTGAAAATCTGTATAATTTTGTTTACAACAAACAATCCACGTGTCATTTGAACATTCTTCAGATCCTAAAAGCCTATATCAGACATGCGAGCCGGTTTGAGGCAGAGGATAGTACCGCCTGCAAATGTGTTAATTTCCCATTGAATTTTCCGACGGTGGTCCAGTAGGCTAACGCGCGTGACTTTGGAACGAAAGGTGCCGGTTCGAATTCTGGTCTCTCAAGAGTCTTCAAAACAATTCAAATGGGCCAGACAAGGAGATGCCAGAATTGGAAGATCTGTTTGTGACAATACAGATTACTGTAAGTTCAGTCGGAATTTTTATGGGTTCGGAAACTGATCTTAAAAGCTTTGTTTTGTTAATATGAATTACGCTGAGATGGTTCGTGGTTGAACAGTAGGTCCCTTTACCCGGTAGGATTACCGGAAAATGTTAGATGGCTACGACAGAGGCGGATTGCGCAGCCGGTTAGAAACGCTGTCACCAGATCGTTAAAGCCACACAAAAATATTTATTATTTGGTGACTGCATATTACATACCGTACAGCTTATACGGAAACTTCACAAAAACCCCGTTCATTAGAAAGACTTGATTTGTGCTACACTGTGTTATGTCTTTCCTGTATGAATGGACGTGAAACAGTTATTCCAACAGCATATTATTTCCTATAAATGTTGTAGTAGGTCTGTATCTTCCGCAATTTATATTTAACTTTCTTCTTCCTTATTTGATTCTTCAAGCTTCTTGTAAATTGAAGGATACGGAAATTTTTTAAATTTCATTCTGTAATTACGACGTTACGGCTAGTCGACGGCGTGCTCGTTAGAATCGGGAGAGAATAGAAGGCAAGGAATTGGCTTTTGAAGAACCATCCTGCATTTACCAGTAATGATTTCAGGAAACCATGGAAAACTGAATTGTTGGATTGGGAAACGAGCCCGCGTCCACCAGAATACCAGTGCAGAACGTTAAGCGCTAAACGCTGTGCAAAATCATTCATTTACTGGAGAGGACGATGAGGGGAAGTACCGAGTAAGTGAGGGAATTGGGTGACAAAGCGCTGATTTGGCCATTGCTTGAATATGGTAGTGTAGTATACAACTCACATTTTGGGATCAAATTAAGGTGTTAAAGTGGGAGTAAAGAAGGGCTGCTAGATTTGTTTGTGAAAATACCGCAAAATGTGATCAGTAATTGATATGACAATGGAGTTCGAATGAAAGACACTAGAAGACAGGAAGTAGATGAAGAGTATGCTTGGAGTGTACTAGGCTTATAGTTTACGGATATTGGTAGAAATATTAGTGCATTGATCTCAGGAGTAAGAGAGTGGGAAAATTTCTTTTATAGGTAAGAGTCAGGGACAGGAATTAATTAACAAGGAAAATGCTGAACAATTGACCAAAAACAAAGAAATATTTTAAACGGCGGTTGGAATCCCCCTCCGGGCATCCAGATTTGGGTTTTCCATGTTTTCCCCAAATCACTCCAGATGAATGCCGGGATGCTTCCTTCCAAAAGGCTATGGCCGAATCCTTTCCCGTCTCTAAAGACCTAGTTGTTATAGGAGACGTAAGGCAGTTAAAAAAAATATATGTATACATGGGCGCCGGCAGAATTGCTTCTAGGGGGGTGCACCAGGGCTGCATCGGCCCAAAAATCTCCGGGCTGGGCGACCTTTTTTTTTTTAGCTCTACTACTGCCCACACGGCGACCCGGGATGTAGGGGGGTGCACCAGGGCTGTAATTGGTGCTCCCCACCCCCTATCGGCCCAAATTTCCGGGCGACCCGGGATGTCAGGGGGGGTGCAAGTGCACCCCCTTGCACCCCCCTCCCGGCGCCCATGTATGTATATATTTTAAAATTAAAATTCGGAAAGGACATATGTGGGAGGGTGGTGATCTGAAGCGGGCTGCTTCTTTTTGTCTCTTTGGCCTGGCATCATGGAAACACTACCAACCCAATTTAGATGGAGTTTCAAAATTTTGAGCTTTAAAATCCGCGGTAAATCTTCGGGAAGTACGTGTCCCAGGGACTGAGCAAGAAATGATAATTCATCCGCACCGAAAGCAGATAGGGGATACAGATCACATTGCATCTCAAATGAAGATCCCACCAAAGATCACGCTGCAACAAAGATAAATATCCCATCGTTTCGAATCTGTTAATCTGTCTCCCAGGGAAATGTCCATTCAAAAGATCACTAGACCAATGAGAGGTGCCGCACCAAGATCCACGTGAGCGAAGTAGCGGGAAAATTCTAATAGATTAAGATTTGTTCGCAGGCAAAACAAAAGCCGACCCATGTCACAGAAGTAGGACACAGGATGGTACCGTCTGTTAAACCTCTTTTTGAAGCAAACCTGACCTCGAGAGGCAAACAACGAAAAAATTATAAGAAGAGATGTCTAGAAAACCGGCAGTACACCAGGCCCTATGGCCACGTGCATCGACCACCTAGAGAGCTTTGGTGTGAATTTCGGAGTGCTTTACGCAATTGGAAGTGATATTATAGAACCTCTGCTTTTATCAGACCTGCGTCCTCCCGCTTATCTCCTGCGTGTAGGCTAGGGTTGAGCCATAGCCTTGACGACACGAGTCTTCCGCACAATGCACTGCCTGTTATATGCCGACGCGAGACCGATAAATACAGCAACAGGAATGCTAAAAATAAAGTGTAGGTTAACAAATAAAATCATTTCAAAGAATATGATCAAGGAGCGGATGCGTTCTCATATTTTTCCCTGCGAATAATGAAACAAACAAATGCGACATTTATATTTCCAGAATACATCTATTTTCTTTTGAATTTTAGTTGTAACCGCTTCATGATGTACATAATGGCCATAAAGTCATGCTTCCGTTACAATGAAAGATACCCTGTAAACTAGATGAGATACGCGGTTTTTTGGAACATGTTCTATATTTCGCAAACTTTTATTTACATTCTTTCCCTTTATGCATGTGTGCCTCTAGTGGGCATGAGTATGTTGAGACAATGTTCCAACTTCAACCACACGCACCGCAGCACAGCTACATAAAACTTTTGCACAACCACAACTATCTGTCTAGGAAGTGTGGTAAGATCTGGAATAGGAGTTACAAGAAACAAAAATCCAAGGGGGCATCAGGGAAGCACGGTGGTAGGCGATTGGCCCATCACGGTTAATCCCTCTCCCAGGGAAATGTCCATTCAAAAATCACTAGACCAATGAGAGGTGCGCGGTCTTGTTGGAACATAATGGTTGGTTTCAGGAGCAACACCTAACGGTGTAGGCACTCAAGAATCATGTCTCAGTCAATTACTCCTGTAATTGTCTTATTAGCCAAGAAAAATGGGCGATTACCCTATGGTGCATAAGAGCACTCCTAATGTTGATTTTTCAGAGCATCATAACCAAACGTTATGGCGATTTACCTATCCAGACACTGAGTGGCTTCATCAGAACTTCATCCTCAGAACGTATACATTATCGTCTTCATTTGAGGTCAGCACGGAAGCAGTAAATTCAGCATGCGCAGGAAGGTCATTTCCTGCAAGGCTTGCGTAAGTAGCAATTTATAGGCTTGAAGGTTTAGCCACTTTTTTAATAGGTTTTTGATGCTCCAGTCTAGCCCATGATATGCTTCTAGTAAACAGACATCACTCATGATATCAAAATCACTGAGCTGTTGTGAACAAGTGTGGAGTGAAACTTAAGAGCTCAGTTATCAGGTCTTCCACTGGGCATTCTGCGAATGAAACACTTTGGTTCTTCGGGTACCTGAGATGAACTCTGTACAATGGTTCTGGAAAGTCTGGAGAAGGTTCCACTAACTAATCAAAAATAATCTTTTTTGTTTGTTATACTGTGCACCAAACTTTTTTACATTTAAATACCATCAAACCAACAAAGCCTCAATTATTTACTTCTTCTAAACAAGACTGCATAAACTATAATATTTCAAAAGTTCATACGCTTAGATCATTGTATAATAAATACAAAAAAAAGTATTAACACTAATTGACATTAACAGGTGATCTTTTATTGGGGGCTTAGACATGTAACTGAAAAACTGTGGGCATTGAAAATGTCTGTACGGTAAAAAAAAGTGCTTAGACAACACAGCTGGCACGATAGTGCAAACTGTTAACTTCAATCTTATCAGCTCATTTCTGTGTTTTGAAGGTAGATGAAATATGCAGACAGTGCAACAATAAAAATCCATAAAGCACATTTTGCGGAATATTATTATTACATTGCCAATGTTTGTTCCTATAAGCAAGTATTGTCTAGCCCTGGCAACATTGTAATGTTAGGCCAATAATAAGCTTCTAAATTTTTTTCACTGAGTACTGAACCAAATAGTGCAGCAACCACATGGTTGGACTGCGAACAGAAAGTAATGAGTTAAATCAAAGATTTTGGTTTTTCCGATTTCCCAAAATCAGTTTGCATTAATGCATAGATTGCTTCTTAATATGACCATTTATTTGAAGATAACATAACAATCAACTCCTTTCTACATTCCACACTGATATATCATGGTTATGTCTGCACCATTTCACAATTTAACTGGTTGCTAAAAATACTAGGTTACCAAATGTCATCTATCATAATTTCACCCACATGCAAGAAACTGATTATACACAGAAGTAAAATACCCTCCTCCCAACATTCTTGAATTTAGTCGTACAAGAAATTTTTCATTTGTAACATCTGAAAAGCCAGTTGAAGAACACTCTACTGAAGAGAAAATCTTAAAAGAACTAGGTGATGCAATACAGGAAATATTTATAACCTTTGCAAAGTTTGGAATAACAAGATAAACACTGTATTGCCAGAAATTTTTCAGGTTCTTGATCTGGTTTTTAGCTCTTGAACTCTTGGCTTCTAGAGGTGAGACTCCCATTAGGTGGGGGCATTCATTTATATTGGAGGGTACGGACAATAGCTTAAATTTATGCAGTCTATTGAACAATATCAACAGAAAAACATAAAATTAGTGTTAAAGATGATTCTCACAAGTTATACAGCAAGGAAAATGTCTACAATGCCAGCATATGTGGCTGAGGTAATCCAGTGCTGGTATCCTTTTGCATACCTATGTCGGACAGTGGTTTGAAAAAAAAAAATGGAGATGCTGAAATTATTATCCTTTCCAGAAGAAACTCTCACTGGTTTGTAGCAAATAATGATCAGCAAATGTTTATTTGTGGTTTGATTATAATGTCACAGTCTGCTATGCCAAGAATTTTTTTAGAAGAGTATCAAGAAAAAGTCCATAATGGGAACATACAGTATTGCTCTTTGGCCTTATAACTGTATAAACAAATGTGCGAGTTTGAGGGAATATCGAGAAAAGCATTCTATTCTTCTCTGAGAAGATTACCTTATAACACATCTGGTAATTGATCAGAGGCGTAGCTACTATGGGGCTAGGCGGTGCAGTGCACCGGGGCCCTCACGCTCAAGGGGCCCGCAAGCATACCTCAAGGGGCCCCTACGCAAACCTCTAGGGGCCCTCAAGCGCAGTTTAGAGGGCCCACGAGCCTTCACAGCAAACTGGCAACCTTTTGTTTTTTAGCTCTACCGTCATCTAAGGGCCCCTGAGAACACAGGAGCCCCTCACTAAGGGCCCTCGCTGCTCAGGGAGGCCTCAACCACTGCTCAGGGGCCCCTAAAGAACAATTCAAGGGCCCCCATCCTCAGTTCAGGGGGTCCCTACCAGCACACAAAGCAAAAAAAAGGTCGCCCGTCTGGCCTGAAGGCCCAAAATAAATTTTTTGCACCGGGACCCTTGTTGACCTAACTACGCCACTGTAATTGATATTACAAATGAATGGGATTGGGGATCAGTGACATGAGGTGAATAATTAGTACATGAGAGTCTGAAGAGTGGAAAACAAACATCAATCCATGGATCAGGAATAAGAAGAAAGAATGGTTTTCTGTTGTATTTAAGAAAGTTTTTCTTCTTCTTCCTATCCATTGTTAGGCCTGGTGGCCTGTTATGGTCACAACACATCATCTTGGTGGTCTTCCTACACCTATCCTGCCTCTGGGATGGTATTTGAGGATTTTTCGTGAGACCCGTTCAGTCTTCATCCGTGTGGTCTGTCCACAGTCCAAGATGTTCTGTAGATTTGCAGTGTTTGGAGACCAATTTAATATTGAGTTCTTTAAGGATTTCATCTGATCTTTTCCTGTCTTGTAGTGTGTCACGTCGTCGTCGTCGTTGTCGTCGTCGTCGGCCATACTCGTTTCCGTAGTAGCCATGAATAGCATCTCTGCAGTGTGTCCAGGCCTCACTATTGTACAGTTGGGCAGGATTAGCCAGGATGTTATATAGCCCAATTCTAGTGTGCCATTGAACAGTGATGGTCTGAAGATGTTATTTATTATTCCTGTAACTTTCGTGAAGTTTATGATTTTTTGTTGCATATCGATTTCCAGGAAGTAGATGAGTTTGTAGCCTTTTATTTCAATTCTGATACTTGCTCTATGGGTGTGTTTTCTATTGAAATTTTGGTTCTCTTGTGATATATCCGCAAGAAGGCCATAACTTTGGTTTTATTGAGAGAGATTTCCATGTTGTACTCTTTGCTGTCGTATGATGGTTATATATCGATCTCTGCAGGTCATCCTCAGATTTAGCAAAGGTACTTAAGTCAACAGTAATATGTCCAGGTTGCTCTGTCTATCTTGATTCTAGCATGGGGTTTTTGTCACCAGTCACAAATGATTTTGTTTATACATATGATGAATAAAAGTGGTGATAGGCAACATCCTTTTATCACTCCTTGATTGATGGGTTTCCAGTTCTGACTGCGGCACATCGAGGCAGAAAATTTTTTGAATTGCTTTTATGACATATCGTGGGATGCTGCTTTCTGCCAGGATTTTCCAAAGTTTTCATTTGTCAATTTGAATGAACCATCTGCGCATCATCTATCTTTCCGGAACACATTCTGTTCTTCTCTGAGAAGTGGTTCATAAAAGTTTTTTAATTTTGATTTTATGATGCTGGAATAAATTTTATAACCAGCATTGAGCAAGCTTATTCCCGTACAGCAAGGTTTCTCAAAAGGGACGGGGGGTGGGGTTTGCGAACTCTTAGCGGGGTTCATGACAAGATTTACACTATGATGGCTGACTGGGTATCTCGATAGTGCAACACACAACTTAGTGGATTGAGATTCAAAATGAGCAAAAGTGTTCCTAAAATCGACTCAACTTGCAACAAGAAACAAGCCCATCCATCAAATTAATATTGCTCTTTTTATCCAAAAATCCTTATTTTTTTTTAATGAAAAGCCATTTTTTTTTAAAACAGGTTTCGACATTGTTTGGAAAATTTCAAAGGGGTATGTGGAACTATTAGTTTGAGAAACCCTGCTCTATAGTTATTGCAATCTTTGACCTCACCTTTTTTGTGAATTGCGATGACGATTGCCTTCCGCCAGCTTTGCGATGGGTATTCTCCTCTCCAGATCCTGTTCAAAAAGTTTGCCAGCTACTCCTTGAATGTCCTGTCACTGAATTTAATAATAAAGTTGGGAACTGAAATGTTGTTGAGGTGCACTTAGAATGAAATAATTTAAAATAAAAGTGCACATAAAGCATAAATAGACATACATTGAATTTGCCACCTGAACTTAAGCCCCTTCTCTAATCCAATGGTGATCATTTAGCTTTCTAAATCCAGTGAACGAAAATTTAAATTTCATTAAGATAGGAAAGTAACACTGAAACAAATTTTACAATCATGATATCCATCATTCAATTGCTTGGCAACCTCTGTTTTATAAGGCTACAAATTAAATCCTTCAAATTAGATTCTAGTTAAACATGAGCTTTATAAATGACTAAAATTCATATATAAAATTTTTTGGTATTTATTACATATGAAAACAATTTTTCATTGTGTTGGTTATGTTCCTATATTTTAAGCTTGCCTGTAGTTTAATTCCCCTTTTTCTGCAATGATGACCAATACCAAGACACTTTCAATTTAAAGGTTTAAGGCTATGAAAATACGATTTAATTTCTAATTGAATTCACCTCCAGATTTTTTTTTTTTTGTATAGTTATTCCAATGAAGGAGAGGTAAGTTTCACTTAAAGTTGCAACAACTATTGACTGGATAGTTATTTCTAAGAACAGTTTTGTCTACTCTGGATGCTGAGAAAAATCTTTTTGTGCGTCAAGAGGTAACTGTCTCTTGAATAACTAAAGAACTGTGCGTACACCAGGAATTACTTTTTTTTTAGATGTTTAAGAGCAAAAACATTTTCCAACCAACTTTTCTTACAATACAAATAAATTAATCTTAAAACATTCTTGGTTATAACAAATATATATTTTATGAAGAAAAGAATGATTTTTTTTTTTTTTTTTTTTTTTTTTTTTTTAATATCAGAGTTTGAAGGAATATCTTTTTTTTTTATTAGGTTTAAACAACTGATGGTTTGTGCCAATCTTTGCTTACTTTCGGCAAACTGACTTCTGCTCTGTTTTGCAGCTTTCATTGTTAATAACCAAGATTGTTGATACAGTTCAACTAAACTTATAAATTTCATTAATAACAATTAAAAATGACCAGTTTTTAGTCTAAAACATTAAAAGATAACCTAACTTGCTTCTATGGTTTAACTTTTATTATTTTACAGATATTAGAGCTACATATTTAAGTGTGCCTGAGTATTTAATTTTAAAAGCGAATATAAAGTTTTGCAATTTATTGTTATTTGTTTCAAGCAGTAATTTTGTGAAGACATATAGTTAAAAACAATGATAAAGAAGGAGACAAAGTTGCTGATGTAATTTAAAATAGATCTTTTAGCTTCTCCTCCTCAGATCAGGACTGTTTGTTACCTCTTTATGTTAGAAGACTGCATTTAATTGCTGGCCGCATATCACTATAGAAAAAAAGAAAGAATTTTCTAAATCTTTTCCCTGTTCAATTGTATCCAAGACAAAGATACATTCTGTTGCAAAACAGTGTAAAATTCAGCATTCAGATTCCACGATTTAATTATAGCTTGAAAATTCAAAACTTATCACATCTTTCACAGCACTATCTTAGCCAATGTTTGTTATATTCTGATCCCAAGATTTAAATTCAACTTTACAGTATTTTTAAAACAGCTATAAGGGTTTAAATAAAAAAAGTCAAATGATTTTCCTCAATGTATTAATCGAATGTGAAAGTCGTTCCTGATTTATACTTCAAAATACTGCAACTTTCAGCAGTCAGTTTACCAACTAGATAGCTAAATTAATTACTTCATGAATACATATCTTACATGAACCTGATACTAACATTATTATAATTTAAGGTCAATTTTCATATGTATATATTTTTAATACATTTATTACATCTATTTATTTTTCTCTTTTATAACAGATAAAAATTCACCAGACAGCTGTCGTCGTGTACACATCTGGCTCTGCCTGGTGTCTAACTTTTGCAAGAATAAGGCTAAATGCCGAAATATTGCGCATTCCTTGTGTTTGTTCTTTTTTTGTGTTCGTCGTTCTCAGCAGCCTCCATCTGTGGTAAGTGTTGGGTCGTATCTCCCTGCCCTTCCTTAGTTTTATTGCCTTTAAGCTGTGCAGACGTTGTTATAAAAATATATTTTTAGACTATGTCTTTTTCTTTCCTATTTTACCACAGTTGGTCATCATAGAGTAAGATTATTAACCGAAAAACTGTAAAGTATGTTCATGTTTGTCTGGCCCACCTGCCTTCGTGTGCAGTAAGTGATAGGTTATTTTCCCTATCCTATCTTATTTACATAAATGAAAGTAAGACAGTAAAATGTTTAATTTAATACTGGATATTGAAATAACAATCAATGGAAAATATGACTAATGTTTTGTGTAACACTTACACATACACATTGACTCTACCACAAATATCCTGCTCAATGACATGCAGAAAAAAATTCTGTTAACAGTCATTGTTCCTCGTAATATCTAGAAAATTTTTTCAAACAAAATGCTTTAGTCAATCAAGCACGGTTTTTCATTTCATCCATAAACTGTTTACAATATATTAAAACATTGTGATGCTGCATGTATACATGCAATAAGTAAGCAGCCTGTTGAATCCCTAAAGGGCTTATTTCATTTAAAAGAAAAATAAGTAAAAATCCATGTCTGTAGCAGCAACAGGAAAATACAAGACAAAGTTGCCAAAAACATAAGAACACTTGCTATACATTATTAAAAACTGGTATTGCATTTGTGATAATTACTGTTCTAAAATATGGATCATTACTTGCAACTGTTTTGTCTAGCAACTGCAATACTAAAACTTTCTTCTGGAACTGAAGATACACAATTGCAGAAATTCACTGGTAAAGGTCTGAAAAAGTTCACCATCCATGTTCTCCTAGAGCACATTCTGTTATGTCTAGAGTGCCTGTGTTTTCCCTGGCATCCGGATGGGTCATCCAGGAAATTCCAAACCATTTACCAACTCTCGTACCCTGACGGTCAGCGATTCCCTGTCAGGAGTTGACTGGTCCATTATAATGCTGTGCAGACGTGTAATATAGCCATCAATTGTTGATACTGTTGGCAATTCGTTTGTTCCTATAAAATAATCAAACACTTTAGTCATAAAGTAAACCACCTGAATGGTAAAATGAAGTATAAATGGGTCCCTTCCAATAAGTTTTAGTTCTAAGCATACACTAAACGTACAAAGTAACAGATTTAGTGAAATGACGGCAGTATTTGAAATTCTGTACCTGGAAGAGGAAATGAAGAGAATGCAGCAGTAAGATTTGTTCTCAAGTGTTCAAGATGTTGCTGTAGAGCATTGTTGTTGCTGTGCTGTTGTACAGTTTCTGCTTCCAGTTTTTCCACAGCTGCTTTCATGTTCTCAATATGTTTCTGAAGGATAGCATTCTGCTGCTCATAATCAGTATTGGATTTTCGTAACTGTCTCAACTCTGCCTCTCGTGCTGTTAAACATACGTTTTTTTTTACAAACTATGACAGTGACTGATGACAAAATATCCTCAAATGTTAAAAAGAAGAATTGCAATTAGAGCAGTGATGGAAAAATCAGAGGTTATGCGGGTCCTGTGCGCATTAGCTAAATGAATACAGAATATAGTTTAAATGTAAATTTATTAACTTTTAACTATCCACAAAATTTGGAAAAAAATCATTTCCTATTTTTCATACCAGAAATTGTTTTCTTCATGTGATCAAAGAGAATACATTAATTATATTCTATTCAAACTAATAGCTCAAAACAGTACTATATACTAAGCACTATGAGAGTTGCAAACCAAGCATTTTGGATTGAAATAATTTACTGGAGCCTTAAGAAAATGACAGGAATTACTGAAATTGTGTATATATAGAAAGAAAATAACACAACAAGAATAATTAAAGACTAGCAAATGCTGATTCAAATTAATATTAGTGCTTCTAGTTAAATATGAGACAAGGGAAGTAATTCAGTTTTAATGAGCTCTTCCACAAATAGACTCCTCTATTATTTCTTTTCAATAAAGTTCAAATTCATTAATTAGAGTATTCATCATTTTTTTTCTGTTATAAACTTAATTGAATGTACGTGGAGAACATACACAATAACTTTAAACATGTTTGGTAGTTATGGGGAAAAAGTTATGTGGCTTGACCATGCATGAGATTTAACAGTTGTTGAAAAACAATTCCTTTCTATTTTGGAAAAAAACCATATTGTCATCAAATTAAATGATAACAATTAGTTGCCTGCTCCCAAACATATCTGAAAGATGTTGAAAGATATGGCAAGACACTTGAAAGTTAAAATTTCGATGCTCCTTATATTTTCATTATGAGTAATGACAAAGAACTTGCATTGGAAGAGACTGCTGCAGATATCACAAATGACATGTCTCCTTGGAGGCACAGCAATATAATTACCAAGAATATAGCTACACATTTGTCATTGCATTTAACTTTGATACTGGAAATGGTAATCAAGGTTTCTTTGAACTGAGACTAATTAACTATATATGATACGAGGGCTGTCTGAGAAGTTCTCGGCCTCAACCAAAGATGGCAGCACTACCCATGTGACTTTTTCCGAGCAAGTTTTGCATGTGCCAGACGCGCCTCCAAGAAATTGCACGTCATTCTACGTTGTAGTTTGGTTTGTACAGTTGTTTGATGCAGGCGCGGTGCGGAGTTGTACCAGAGAGGGGAAAAATAAAGTATAGTGCAGTTATTAAATTAATTTAATTAAACTAATTTTGTGCATTGATTCATAATTATGGATGAGACATGGGTTCAACATTACACGGCAGAATCAAAACTGCAGTCAAAGCAGTGGACGGAAGCTGGTTGTTCAGGTCCAAAGAAGGCCAAGTCGGTTCCACTGGCAGGGAAGGTGATGGCATCAATTTTTTGGGATACTAAAGGTGTTTTATTCATTGATGACCTTGAAAAGGGTAAACCAATAACTGGACAATACTATTCCGATCTTTTAGACACCCTGGATGAAAAAATTTGTGAGAAAAGGCCCAGTTTGAGGAAGAAGAAAATCATCTTTCATCAGGACAATGCAACTGCTCACAAGAGTCTTTTGGCAATGGTAAAATTAAGAGATCTGCACTACGGCGTGTTGGAGCATCCACCTTATTCCCCATATTTGGCTCCCTCCGACTTCTATCTATTCCCAAAACTCAAAAACTTTGTTGCTGGTCAGTGTTTTCTTCAAATGAAGAGGTGAGTACAGCTGTAGATGGATATTTTGCAAGCTTTCCAGAAAGCCATTTGAGGAATGGTATAATGAACTTGGAACATCGTTGGACTAAGTGTTCAGGGAGATTATATTTAGAAATAAAAATGATTTGGTAAATATCAAATTGGTTTTATATTTTTAGGCTTCGAATTTTCCAGACTGTCCTCGTATGTAGAATATGCCTGAAGAAATTCAACTCTGTCACTATGAAAGAAAATTTAAGTCTTCTACAAAAATTTAATAGAGATAGAAGAGTTTTTTTTTTTTTTTTTTTTTAAATCTGTAACTCATTACTATCAATATCTTAAGCACCAGAAATATAACTTAATTAAATTTCTGGTTAGGAAATGTGAAATTCAGAATGGTATTATAGCTTTCATGCAGTACAATCAGGGAGAGGAGAATGATACTAATTAGAGTGCAATTGCCTAAAAAGACCAATCAAAAGTGACTTGCTGTGATATATAAGGTACTGATTTAGAGGAGTTGCAGCAATAAATTATTTTCAACAATTAAGAAAAAAACAAAAGAAAACATTGCCTTACAGTTACTCCACTGTAAAATACACTGCCGAATCATCACAAGGTATGCTTAAATGCAAGTGTCGACATAACGGCGTGTACCAGTACTCATAACTACATATCATCTATTTATTTGTTCCACTTTTTTCTAAAATAATGGCAAGAATATCTTTAACTAGCAGAGTTTCCAGCATTACCTGGTATAGTTGGCATAGATTTACTCGTACACTATTTTTATTCATGCAATGAGAAACATGTGTACAAAGTTTTCCAAAATTTGTGCCAACCATTTTCAGAATTAAAGCAAACCTAGATTCACCAGCCCCCACCAAGAAAGAGGTGAGTTGAAGTTTATTTACACGTACACTATTTTCATTCGTCCGAAAAGATTCATGTGTATCAAGCTTCATTAATTTGCTACCATATATTTCCTGTACTAAACTAAACGTTGATTTAGGCGCACAGTTCCAAGAATTGGGTGGGTTGGATACTTTCATATGGAATGTCAGTTTTCAGGCTACAATTCAACCTAATAACAACTTCTGCTAATGTTGCTGCTCGAAAATCGAAACATGTACCATATGTACATTAATACATACCACAGACATAAAAATGTATTTGGTATCACACAGAAAAACACATTTTGGCAATACTACGATATCTGAGCCAATGAAAATTGGTGAATTTAGTAGTTGATTCTTATATATCCTGATGAGACAAATCGTAAGTAAAGAATATTTTTTTTGATATCTCACGTAGTTCTCGAGATATCAAATGTTAAAAATCATTTATGTGTATAGTTCCTTGTGCTTTTGGGGACGTTTTTCTTCTGGTCCAGGCCACCTAACTGCCACAACTAAGAAGAAAACAAAACACCTATTTTGCATGTTCATAGTGTAATTCTTAGTGTGAATTTTTTTCTGGTCCAGGCAGCATGTCAACCTAACCACCTCAATTTTGAGATATGATGTCTCGAGAACTAAGAGAGGTATCAAAAATGGTATACTTTACTTTCGATTTGTGTTGTTGAGTTACAGAAGTATTCATCAAATATGGAATTGGTTATTTTTTTTTCTGGACCAGGTAGCATGTTAACCTAACCACATCAATTCTGACATACGATATCTTGAGAACTAAGTGAGATATCAAAATTTTTTATTCTTAACTTTCGATTTGTCTCGTCGAGATATATACGAATTGATCATAAAATTTATCTAACTTCAGTAGCTCGAATATCGTAGAATTTCCCAGATTTGTGAATGAATTTTCAGAATTTAAAAGCTTGGGGTCGAAGTTAAAATTTAACTTATGTTTTAAGATGTTACGACACATTTATTTTATGAATACTCTTACGTTACCTGAAAATTTCTGAGTTGATTTTGAAAGAGTTTTCACAGTATCAATGTGCTTCCTCATCTGCAGTTGGAGCTAAAAATTATCTCATTATGCTACTTCATTTGGCACTGAAACTCAAAATTAAAATCTATCCCGTACCTGTAGAGTACCTCAAGTATTTAGAACTATGCAAGATATGATTCTTTTTTTTTTTTTACTTTTGATTTGTCACATGGAGTTATCAATTGTGACACCATGTTTAAGAAACTGCATTATTAAACAATGCTAGATTATGTTAGAAAGTCATATTTGATTCAATTGCGATGTGAATGAATATACTTTTTGCTCAAAACACCAGATAATTTAACTCTGCGGATTCAGCCTTTTATACAAATATCAAAAGTGAATCCAGCATAATATTATCCTAAATAAATGCTTTTATTGGGAGCAGAACACTAATGCTGATGGCCATACACACTGCAGTTGTACTGCCAGAGATCGTGGTTAAAGAAAATCTCTGCTGTTTTTTCGTTATTAGTTTCTCGCATTCAATATGGCCATTTATGGTGTTTAAAAACTGTATCTCCCCAGTTAAAGGAAATATTTTTTCAAGTTTTGTTTAGTGTGGAGTATGCAACATAGGTATTACTATTAATTGCTTTTGATGCTTTCATTTTAAGCTATGGTGCTAAGTGCAGAGTATGCCACATCTAGTGGTTCCTTCTTTGGTATTTGCCACCACACGTTGAGAATTTCATGTAATGCTCCAGCATTATGTAACGTAGAAACATAAGACATACCAAACAACTGAATTGAGATTCTATGCTTTAAAACGATGAAAACCCCATCTAAATCTGCTCAGTGGTTTCTGAGTTTTTATATAACAAATTTATCTGGTTTTCATTTTATGGATATAGATTATGCAGCTGTCATCTGTAGTAGTTAGATTATCTCAATTTTTTAGAGAAAAACTGTGCTAAACATTTTAATAAATTAAATGCAATAGTCTAAGTGAAGTATCTAAAATATTTTTGAATAAATAACAATTAAGGAAAACACAATGCAAGGATTATATAAACCTTTGTCATATGTAGCTCCATCTTACCCCAATTTTGAAAAAATCATTGATAAATAGCGACAGTTGATTTCCCTCTGCTAAACTTTCTATTATAAACAGGATTGCAACAGGATAGAATAAACTAATCCTTTTAAAACCATTAAGTGATTTAGGCAGCTGCATATCCAGCAGTGTATCAAGATAAGCTTTTTACTTTTCAACAGGGTAGGCTTAATTTACTACCATTACACATTTCCAAGTCAGAAGTGAAAAATTTTATGAGGTACCTAGTGCAGGACTGACTGTACTAATTGAAAAATAATAATACGGTAGTTAAAAATGTTTAATGACTGAAAATTGTGTAATTTTATGACTTGAAAAATTAACTTCCTTTTTCTCCAGACCCTTTCTTTCGACTGGTTTGATGCAGTTCTTAATCTATTCCTACCCTGATTTAATTTTCTCATCTCAAAGTACCAATTCCAATCATCATCATTGATTATCTGCTTCACATATTCTAATATCTCTTTCTCTACAGTTCTTTCCTTCCACTAAAAATCTAAACAATTCCTCGTGATTAAAAATTAGACAAACCATTCTGTCCCTTTCTAATGCGGCACAGTTTCTTCACTCTTAATTTCCAAAACACATTCATTTTATATTTTACTTGTGCACTTAATTTTTCAATAATCTTCTGTAACACCCCATAGACTCATAACTTGTCAATATCTGTAATGTTCACATAGTGTCATAAAAAATATATTTTTTTAATAGTTACATCAATTTGGCGGGTTAACACAAATATATGGAAATTAACGATTATGGTTCAAACAAGTTAGTATTAATGTTTAAATAGACTTGAAATATTTCATTTACAAGGTTGAAATCAAAACCATTGAAATGACATATTTAAGATATTTTAAATTGATTTCATATAGAGTAACAAAATGCACAATTTCTTTTAAATATATATAAACAAAGCTTGTCCACAGTGATACTTACCTTTATTGTGATCAAGAAATTCTTCTGTAAAAATAGGTATATCAAATCCATTGAAATCCGAGTCCTTTTCTGTTTCCTGTAAATAATGCAAACACAAAATGAAAATTATTTTAATGAAATACATGCTAAGAATATATTTATCTAAATATACAGAAGTAAAAAAAGATTACAGTGATACCATATATAATCAACTAAGGATGAACTTTCATGTTCTAGTTAAACATGCCAACAGAAGAATCTTTTAAGAAATCCTTTAAAGTCATAATGTGACTAAGATGCATATGAAATATTTTTTACTTTCAAAGCTTGTGTTATTTTTTGCTGGCCCATCCCTCAATCCTTGTGCCAAATTTATATTGCCTTTGAGCAGTGTTTCATGATGCACTATGTGTGTAGTTAGTGCACAAAAGCAGTAACGGTTGACACTAGTAATCTCCTAACATATTGGATTTATCTTTCAGTGGTGTAGCTTGCTTTAAATTAATATTTAAATTGATATAATTATGATCTGGATTCACAATGAAAACTAACTTCCACAGTTCCTCAATTCCCTTAGTATTAAACATTCTATCAACAGCATCTGGGTTTATTCCCACATCATGTTCCTTGATGAGGATATTGCTCTACGGCAGGGTGCCCATCACCTCTATCCATATCAAACACACTAAAATGCAGCAATATTTACACATTTACAGTTGCCATCCATTTCACACCAAATGTTCCCTCGCTTACAATGGTGGATCTACAAGTTTTCGGAGTTGGGGAAAAAACTTAAGATTATCACCCCTTTCAACAAGATTTGGCCACCTGGGGCCTTATCCTTATAGAGCTATTCTTTGATTTTCTACCCCTCTGAGGTTGTTGCATGGGGCTGTAGAGCTTAAAAAAAACATCACCACCACATGAATTTGCCATTTTACTGGCTTTTCAAACACGATTTTACCACCCCCTTGAACCTGCCGCCCGGGGTAAGCACCCTGTTTTGACTCCTACTAGATCTGGCACTGCTCCCTTACAACTTGGCCAACCGCCAACCAGATGCATCTGTTCTGATGAATAATCCCTCTTCCAGTACTCCCAAAACTTATCAAAAACCCTCTAATTAAGCTGTACAACCTTTGATGAGATTGAATCGATTAAGTATTTGAATGAAACAGTACGAAGCATTATGAAAATCAATCTCAAAGTTTCTTAGTAAACTCATGAAAAAGTTACATTACTGCTATTTATTACTTAAGTTTTACCTCCTGCAGAACCTGTTCCACCTGTTTCTCTTGTCGTTGCTTCTTTTCTATCTGCTTTTGAGTAAATATGCGATATGCCTCTGTCTGTTTGTATGCAGTTAGCTCTCTTAAGTAACGTTCTCTGTCTTGTTCAGCAGCATCCAGATAGCTCTGGAAATTATTGGTCACATTTGTATTCATTTTTAGTAAACCAAAACAATATCAAAACTTAAAAATGGGCAATCAATAGAGCTCCAAAACTTTCAACACATAAGACATCTCTAGAAACCGATATACTAAAAAGATTATGAAAATATATTTTTTAGCCAATACATTATAGAATGATGTAAAAAAAAAATAGTAATGTATAGGAAAAATCTGCATCTGAAGTACATGGTTGCTATAAGATAACCTGACTGAGGTATCCAATGCCAGTCCCCTAACAAAGAAAACTAATTCTTTATTATTCATAGTTTGTTATATACTTGCTTCAAAACTATGAGGAATAGGATCAAATGAACACTGTATTTAGTTATGTACTGAATCTATAGAAATACCTGTTTTTGTGTAGGTGGCAGATTACTCCACTCCCCTGCAAGTAATTTTGTAATCTCTGCAAATGATGAGTTTGGGTTTTCTGCTCGCACTTTCTCACGACGATCATTCAAAAAACGGACATATCCTAAAAGCAAAGAAGCGTTATATGGAATTGACGATGATTTATTAAAAGGGATCATGTCTATATTTTATGCAATCTGATATTGATCCATAAAGTATATTTAACATAAATGCTACATACCTGTTAAAGGCTGCCGAGGAGCTGTTTGATCTCGCTGACTCTTCTTGCGTTTTTTCCCTTTTGCCCAAGTGGCACGGGCCTTGTTGCCATTATCCCCTGAATCTGGTGCTTTCTCATCTGAGCTACCTGCACCTTTTATTATAACAGCAGTAGTTAATGACTCACCGGCTAGAAATTAACAATGAAGGTAAAGACTAGATTCTACCCAGACAAAACACTATTATCTGACTCTTGTTAATGCAAACAATTTATGTTAAACTGTTGCTGTTACTGTCTACTAATGAGTATAATTAAATAAAATTGTATGGAGCTATATAAAGAGTATGAAGGTAATTCAAATAAAAAAAGGAATTTAGTTAGTTTGACTCACGTAGAGACCTGAGCAGAGATACATGGTGAGAAATTGGCAGTGGGGGAATAAAGAGGGGATAGCCACGTCCACAGCACTCACTCTCACATCTGCATTTTTAGTGTCACTATGATCGGAACATCAGGTAACAGCATCTGTTTCACAACACTTTATTATTTGTTTTTTCACCAACGAAGAGGTGAAATCAAGTAAAATTTGGAACAGACTCTAAGTTCAGTTTGGTGATGCTACTCTGAGTAAAACCAAAAAGTTTGATTCAGCCAAGAAGTTCCAAAATGGTCATGATATAGTGGAATAACCAAAGCCATAAACAGTATCTGGTGACAAACATCAATGAAGCCAATATTCAAGCTGTGAGTGAGATTGTGAAAGATGGCTATCACATTACTGTCACCAAGATTATATAACAGGTGGGTGTAATTGCTGTCAATACCATTATGTCGGACATGTTTGGATACAGAAAAATATCGGCAAGGTGGGTTCCATACCTTCTCAGCAACGGACAAAAGAATCTGCGGGAATCTGTCAGCAGCTTCTGAATCGCTTTGAAGAAGAAGGGGAGCCTTTTTTGGATCATATTGTGACCTGTCATGAAAGATGGATCCATCAGTATATCCCATAAAACGAGAAAAAGTATGGAGAGGGAGCAAAGTTAGAGAGGGAGCACGGATCAAGGCAAAGACACAAATGTCCGTCGGGAAAGTTGCAGCAAATTCATCTTCTACATACTTGAAGGATTGTGAATGTGACATACTGCTGCAAGCTGCAGGATGATGCCAAGACTGTTTATCACACTTAAAGAGGCTGTCAATTGATTTGCAATGTTCTTCTTCTGCAAAACTGTATACAAAAGTTCTAACTTGTGGTAAACTCACTGCAATGCACTGGCAACCTCTCAGACACCCTATTTACTATCCAGACCTGTCCCCCATGTGACTACCAAATGCTTGGTGCATTAAAGGATGCATTAGGAGGAGAATGATTTAAGGTCACTGTGGTTGTTTAACAGTATGTGCGCAATTGGCTACTGGAGCAGTTGTCTTCTTTTTTCTATTATGGGATCAGAAAACATCCTACTCGATGGCGAAAATATATTTCTATTGAGGGAAACTATGTAGAAAAATAAGTTACTTCAATTGAATTTTTATTTACAACCAATAAACCTGTGTGAAAAAACTCCGGTTTATATTTGAATGAGCCTCATAATTGTATAAAGACTTGTGGATACTGCACATTATGTCAAATTTTAAATAAAAGTAAGTTTAACTAATAACCATATTTAAGATAGATAAAGGCAGGAGAGCCAGACAAACACAAAACCCCCTTAAACACACTTCAATAATTCGGTTAGTAACCTTACTCATATAGAAGGTGAGACATATGACAGAGGAAAAGATGTGTACACATCCATACCTATCACATGAATTTATACGCACATCTTTTCCCCTGTCATATGTCTAGCCCCCTAAATCATCAAGATTATTAACTGAATGTTTTTTTTTTTTGTGTGTTTGGCTGGCCCTCTTGCCTTCATTTGTGTCAAGTTACAGTTGCTTAGCAGCAATTTCATTGCAACCATTCTCCTAATAATCATATTCAGCAGCTATAATTGTTTTTTTTTTTTTGGTACCACAAGTCATATTTCAAAGGAATCATAGTTTACAGATCACATTTTTGTGACTGAGATTGTTGGCTGTACATAGTATTTAGTTGGTTCATTTTCAAAGCTTATTCCGAAAAAGTATTTTCCTAAGGTGATTAAATAAGTCTCCAGGAATAGTTTCAACAAAATTGAACTACTGACTGATATAATAATAGAGAAAATAATAATATACCAACAATTTTGGAATTTTTGTACAATAGATCACTCTCTTAATAGAGTGAGGAATGAGAACTTATTGTGATCTACCATATGCTTAGGAAAAATTGTAAGAGCACCTCAATCACAGGGAGGAAGTGAAGAAAAAGACTGAAGTAGCACATGAAATGCTGCCAATGCCCACTGTGTTAAAAAATCTCAAGCCTTCAACTCACTAACACCTTGGGGGTAGAGCTGCATACTTCAAAATACTATAGCCTCACCTGACTCACTTCACCTTATCTTATCTTATCTTATATCTTTAAACGAGCAATTCTTGTGTATATATATATATATATATATATATATATATATATTTCGGATCTCGGAAACGGCTATGACGATTTGGATGAAATTTGATATTTAGATAATGTTTTGACTTTTAAGATTACTTAAATGTGGCAGGCTCGGATGTGACCACATCTTTCCCCCTGCCATATGTCTCGCCTCCTACATGAGGAAGACTAAAAAGTCGAAATATTGTGTAATTCTTTTGTTTTTGTGTTTTTACGTGTCTCGCCCTCCTGCCTTCATCTGTGGTAAGTGACGGGTAACTGTTTATTTTCCCTATCCTATCTTATTTAAATAGTTGTCTTCCGTACAAAAAAGCGAGTTTGCAAAATACAAACAATTTTTTCACTTGATATCTCGAAAACGACACTAGCGCCATCTCGTAGACAATTCAGGTACCAGAAAGCCTACAAATAGATTCTCTCTGATTTCAAAGAATATTTAAACTAACAGTTCTTGTATACTGGCTGAGGCATGGAAATAGTAACATTGCAAGTTTAATTGTAAAACATTTAAAAAGGAAGATAATTAAAAATTTATGATTGGTTTTGTCAGAGGTGATAAACTTCTTTGAAAATAATATTACCGGTGCCAGTTATAAACTAATCACCGTTTACTTTTTGACCGTAAAAAGTGGTTGTTAGTTTGTCATTAAATACTACATACTACCACGCGAGATATGAGCATAGTTTTAGCGGAGTGAATTGATTTAGCACTGATGATGTTCTATCATTACCGTGACGTCACAATCTGATGATGAATTCTTATAGAACGCGACGAAACATATCGAAAATAAAGAATAAATGTTCTTGATATCTCGCTTGGTTTACGAGATATAGCATGTCAAAAATCAGTTATAGGTATAGTTCCTTGTGCTTTTGGCGACGTTTCTTCTGGTCGATGCTGTATTTCAACCTAACAACAACCATTTGGAACAAAATAAAACATTAAAAGTACATTTCCACCGTATCGACATAGTGCTTTTGGTGGATTCTTTTTCTGGTCCAGGTCAGATCTAATCCTAACCTCTTCAATTGAGGTATCAGAAAAATAAATTCTTTATTTTCGATTTTTCTCGACGAGTTTCATACGAATTCATCATCAAACTTGGCTGTGACGAAATTTATCTTCTGGTCCAGGTCGCATTTCAACCAACCACGTCAATTTTGCGATATGATATCTCGAGAACTAAGCAAGATATATAAATTTAAAAATATTTTGTACTTTAAATTTTTCTCGTCGAGGTACATAAGAATCCATCATCAAGGGTTTTCATAGAATGCCCTGAATTAACACAAATCGCGCAGCGTTAATCAATCCCTGACTGGCATTAAGATTTCTGTTTAACATAATAATAGCATTTTTCTTTGAAAGCAATTTATGAGGCGGTCTCCCAAATGGATCTAACGATTTGGATGAAATTTCATATGTAGATAGCGTTTTGCTATTCAAGTTTTTAACACGATTTAAAAAAAAAAAAAAAAAAAAAAAGTTTGCAATTTTTGTATTTGCTTTCTCGAAAACGGCTCTAACCTCATTACGTAGAAGGTTCAGGTACCAGTAAGCCTAATGATGTTAGTGAAGTTTCTCTTTGGTTAACTGTGCACCTCAAAACGCCTAGGAAGTCTTCAAGCCTTTTACTTTAATCAAACTTTACTCGAAATCTTGGATATTAAATAGAAATCGAAAGATGCCGAGCGAAGATCGGTCACCCAGGTACTTTACTATTATGTAAGCATAACTATTGTACCTTTATCAGTGGATGTAAAATGTTCCTCTCTGTGAAGTTTAGTACAAGATAATATTTATGCTAAGACAACCTCATTTAGCTCCCAATCAGTTGACAAAAGTCAACACAGCAAACAAATCAAAACTATTGAAGCCACTTGGATTATCGGATATGAAAACACTTCTCACAATTCCATGTTCTTTATCATCACTCAGTCAAGGCTATGCGGCTCTTCTTCTCCTGTTTGCAAGTTCGGAACTGCACTATCATCACTTGGTTCGTACACCTTGTTTCAACTCCTACAAATGTACTAATCTTTACGAAGCACTATTTTTTTATCTGCTTGTAAGTGGCGTTTTTATACAGTTGCATCTGCTCCACACAATAGTGCCGGGCACTTGGCCAAACTATTACCAGGCGCGCAGACACTCACGACCAATCTCACAGACAGTCAGCGGCAGACTGACCTCAACAATCAGACTCACACCTCGCGTCTTACTCTCGACAACTGGTTTGTTCCGATTCATCCGCTTAACACAAACACATACATGGTTTTAATAATGTCTCGCCACACACTTCTGCAATATATGTGAGGAATGTAAGTGGTTTTCAAGCAGGCAACATGGGTCCAGGCAAGGATATTCATGCGAATCTCAATAGGTGGGATATATGCAAGATATTTCAGATGAAATGGACAAGGGAGGCCAAATTGATAGTGTAGCGCTGGATCTTTCAAAGGCGTTTGACAGAGTAAGCCACAAAATGGTAGTAAATAAGGTAAAAACTATTGGAGTGGATGAGAAAGTGATTTGTTGGGTAGAAGAATTTATAAAAGGTAGAAAACAGAAAGTTAGGGTAGGAAATGTAGTATCAACAGAAGTGGAAGTAAAAATGAGAGTGCCGCAGGGTAGTGTATTGGGATCTTTGCTATTCATTATTCTAATGAATAATTGTGTTGCTTTTTAACTATCAAAAATTAGATTGTTTGCAGATGACATAATGCTATATAAAAGAATCAAAACGATAGAGGATTGTAAACAGTTGCAGGGTGATCTGGACAGGATACCTAGTTGGGTTGGTAAACTTGGGATGAAGATAAATGCAAAGAACAGTCAGCTTATTAGATACACAAATAAAAAACAAAAGGTTAATTATGAATATAAGGTGGGGAAAGAATTGCTTGCTGAAGACTTGAAATGTAATCATCTTGGCATTACATTTGATAACAAGTTTACCTGGGCAGGACACATCGGACAGGAGGTAGGAAAAGGTTTCAAAATTCTGCACTTGGTGGAGAGAGTGATGAGGGGATGTACGAGAGAAGTCAAGGAATTGGGTTACAAAACTTTGGTCAGACCATTGCTCGAATATGGTAGTGTAGTATGGAACCCTCATTTTGCGTATCAATTACAGGAGTTGGAGAGGGTGCAAAAAAGGTCTGCTAGATTTGTTTCTGGAAATTATAGCAGAATGCAATCAGTGATGGATATGATAAAGGAGCTGGAATGGGATTCATTGCAAGACAGGAGGAGGACAAGGACATATACTGGCAATGAGGCATGAAGTAGGTATGAAAAGTAGTGCATGGAAGGGAAAAGATGACCATGACCGCGAGCTGGCACTCGATTTCAGGCACAAGGGTGTGGGGAAGATTCTCTTTTTTAGGTAAGGGTGTCAGGGATTGGAATGAGTTACCAAGAGAAATGATGAATAATTTACCGAAAATGTTGAAAGAATTTAAAGATAAAATTTGTAGAGGGCAAATGTAGGTGGGTGCAGGATAGGGGGAAGATGGGTGTGTAGGGAAATTGCCACCGGAGTCTGTGCTCCATTGCAATTAAATTAAATACTTGTTATATTTAAATCCCCAATATTCAATAGTTTAGTATGGAATATAAAAGCAGAATACTAAATAAATGTGTATCACTTGTTAGCACAATGAAATAAGTTTACTTATACAGTCAACACTTTGAACATATAAGAGCCAATGAACAAAAAATGTCAAGTCCATTAAAAAAAAGTGGGATTATGATGCATTCTGGCAGCCACTTATGAAAGCTTTGTGCCAGTCTAAATTTAGCAGCAAAAACATGTTGGGTACTTGACATATTTCCACTTGAAGATTTCGAAGAAACAGGAAGAATGTGTCCAGTCCTGAAATCAACAGAACGGATGAGGGATGAGTTAATTCCACATGATAAAAACCTCGCCATGGATACACATCAGCTGTGTACTAGCCAACCATCAGTCTGAGAGTAACAACAATGGCTATTGTTCGTGATTGAGATTATTTTCATTGTTGTTTAATTTTTTATGCAGTTCAATGTCTTAATTATTTACAAGTTTGATTTCCGTTATCTTCATATGTCGAAGAAAGCTGAGGAAAGAAAATGCTGATTTAAAAGCTCATTATTTCAGCTATTCAGTAAGAATTAACAGAAATGGCTCTATTTTTGATGTCCCTGTGTGTTGAAAGGCATTTACTGTACTAAATGGTATAACTAGGCATTAACCCCCCCCCCCCAAAAAAAAAAACACTGTGAAGAAAGAAAGAAATCTATCCATAACCCCACTGACTCACTGAAAGGAATGTAAAGCCATTAACACAAGGAAAAAGTGATGAAATCAACTTACCACAAGAGCTAACTATATATAAAAAAGTGCTACGACTTGTATAAGTAAAAGTATCTACATAAGTTACCAAGAGAACTGATAAATAATTTACCAAAAACACTGAAATTTGTAGAGTACAAAAATAGGGGGAAAAGTGAGTGTGTAGGAAAACTGCAACTGTAGGGTGCACTTCAATGCATTTAAATTAAAACTGCAGTTTTATATCAATTTTTCAGGACTGAGTTTAATACAGATTTCAACAAAGCATTTGGCTATACATCCACTGACACTTATTTGACCTGTTAGAAGTTGATATTAAAATAATACAAAGTCTGACAATGACAGAAAAGTAATAGAATACAAAATTCAGTCACTGGATATTGAAAACCGTATGTATAGCAGAAGAACTGTACCATTCTACGGTAGAAAAAGTGTTTTTAAGTATATATATATATATAAAAAAGTGTGAGCACGGGTTTTCAAAAAGAATCTGTCTTTGCACGGTATAAGAACTAATAACATGTAAGTTCTTAAAACATCATAAATGTATCTCGATGACAAATTGTTAGAGTAGAGGTAATGAAAACTAAAGAAACAAAACTTTTTAGCTATATTGGTGATACCAGTATTTTATATTTCAGTTCAATATAGCTGTAGATGTATATAATTATATCTCATTGTTCAATTGATACCTTCGCTCATTAGCCATTGGACATACATATTTTTTATTTAAAACAAGCGGCATGAAAATGTTTATTCTGTTGACAAATGGTCTCTATTTCAAATAAACAAATCAACAGACAACTAATGGTGAATATATTTCTTAAGTATTTTTTTGGATAAAGGAAACAAAGAAACTGCCGCGAGGCACTGAAAATAAGATAGGATAGGGAAAATAAACAGTTACCCGTCACTTACCACAGATAAAGGTAGGAGGGCGAGACACGTAAAAACACAAAAACAAAAGAATTACACAATATTTCGACTTTTTAGTCTTCCTCATGTAGGAGGCGAGACATATGGCAGGGGGAAAGATGTGGTCACATCCGAGCCTTGTATTTTTTTAGAATTTGAAAATTTTTTTTGTCCAGTATGTCAAATTTTATTGTTCTAAGATTTTTAATTAAGAATTGAAACCTTAGAAATGATTTCCTACAAAAATTAAAAAAGTGGAAAGAACAAGTTTTTTCGTTGGCTCTTCATTTACATAAGTATACAATACTAATTCTTTCTATATATCAATTCTCTTGATATGAATTTGTCAAAACACTAAAAATGCAGATTTTCCAATGGTGCCATGAAGGAAACTGGGAAAAGAATTAAGGGTATTACATAGAAAGAAGAGAGGACCATGACCATAAATTAGCACTTGACTTTAAGCCTAAAAGAATGAGAAAGATATTATTTGCAAGGGGAGTCAGACTTCAATAAGTTATTAAAGTCAGACTTCAATAAGTTATTAAGGGTGAAAAATTTACCCCAAAGAGGTAAAAATCCACACAATGCAAAACACAGGTGTGTATGGTAATTGCTACTAATGCATGGCTGCACTGGATTTAATAATAATAGTTAATATTTAATTTAATTGCAATGGAGCACAGGCTTCGGTGGCAATTTCCCTACACCCCCATCTTCAGCCTATCCTGCAGCCACCTACATTTGTCTGGCAGATAGTAACATTACTATCTGCTAGTCATGAAGCAGTAGCATCAACTTGCACATTTTACAATTATGGGCATGAAACTGCTAAAAACTATTGATGGAAGTTTCATATATGAAAATTGTGTCTACTGGTGATATGATTTCAGCACTATTTTCCACTATGTGGAGTATTGACAACATCAGATGGTTTATGTGATGTTTAGTGATAGTGCACATTTATAAAAGGTATTTCCTGTACTTCTTGTGTGTTCACTGGAGATCACAATTCCAGCACAACTATTTTTCCATCATGGGGAGTAATGATATGGTTCATCTTTTTGTATGTGTGGTTACATAATCATTACTTTACAGCTGTATTGTTTTAAGAATTTATTAAATCGATAAACATTTTGTATTGCACACCATGTACACTATTCGTATCACATTCAGGTAACATGTTGAGGAATTATGTAGATTGTACCCATTGGAAACGATGATATCAATACATTTGATAGAAAGTTCTTTCTGAATTCTGAAAGACTGTAACTAGTTTTGTTTCAAAATTTCTCTATTTTTGCTGCCAAGTTATTTAATACATTTTTTATTATTTTTTCAGGATCAACTATTACAATGGACCACAAGGAGTTAATAACTATCAATTACCCCTGTTATCCATGTAGAGACAGCTCTGCACAGTATTTATTTATTTATATGTCAATCGGCTTTGTACATACAGAATTAATTCTTAACATCAATATATAATTCATAAAAGTCTTTATTGTTGGAGATTAGTCCAGCATGAGATCCTCCAAAGGAGTTGATGGTGGTAGCATGTAAATTAACCAGACTTACTATTCTGTGGTATGGTCCAAAAGCAACATAGTTTTTGTGGTTTAATTCTAGATGGGGATACCGCTGCCTCGCGACTGTTAACGTGACGTCACGTTCAAGTACAGTCATCTGCGTAAAATACGTGTTATTACTTGTCGAAGTTAACAGCAGATAATTTATTATTGAAATGCGAGCTTCACCTGAAACATTGAACATCCGGTTGTGTTATCGGACATCTGCGGCCGCTTACCAGCAGCTGCCTGCCTCTGATCCACCTTCAGGATATCAGTTTATGTTGATATTGTATAGTTTTAAATTATTGTGACCGAGCATAGCGAGGGCACAATACAATAATAAATGATGACTGTACGTGAACGTGACGTCACGTTAACAGTCGCGAGGCAGCAATATCCCCATCTAGAATTAAACTGTTTTTGTTTGGTTTTACAGTATCCAGCAGTCTTCTTGTTCAAAGATCTACCCTTGAGCAGTTAAATTGGAATTGCTCGAGTATTTCTGGTGAGTCAATAAGACCATTGACAACTTTGTAGAAAAAGCATAGGTCTGTCAATTGCCTCCGACTTCGTAGGCTGTTAATGTTATAATAGTGATACACATCACACACGTCTGTAAATTTTTCACCATGAGGAAAGTGTGACAGGAACTTACAGAACTTACGCTGAACTTTTTCAACACAGCTAATTTGTTGATCTGTAAATGGTGACCAGACAATACTACCATATTCCAGTAATGGTTTGACAAAGGCAGAGAAAAATCAAAACAGTGTATTAACGTTTTTGAATACTTTCCCAGATCTACATATGAATCCAAGGACAAAAAATACCCACAGAGTTATGTAGTTAATATGATCAGAGAAAGTAAGCCTATCATCAATCATCACTCCCAAGTCTTTTATTGAGTTAACTATTTCCACATTTTGACCACATAATGAATAGTTAACAGGCAGCAGGTTGTGACATCGTGAAAACACCATGATAGCACATTTTTCTATGTTAAGGTGTAACTTATTTATCTGACACCATACCTCTAACTTAGAAATGTCTCGTTGTAGAATATCAATGTCATGATCACTGTATATTGCTCTGAAGATCTTTATATCATCAGCGTATAACAGATAGTCAGACTTAAAATTTTCAGCAATGTCATTTATGAATATGCTAAATAGGATAGGCCCTGATGTGGTACACCAGAGGTAACAGTGTACTCATTCGACAAATGACCATTCACTCATATTTGTAAACGCCTGTCTGATAAATATGAGCGAAGCCAGTCAAAGGCTTTGGATTGTATCTCATAATGACTTAATTTACTTACTAGAATTTCATGATTAACCATGTCAAAGGCCTTGCTGAAATCTGTATATAGGGTGTGCACTTCTTGACCTTCATTCAGTGCGTTAAGTATGAAGTTAACGTAGAGATAGAGATTAGTTGACGTAGATCTTCCACCAAAGAATCCATGCTGTTTTGATGTAATGATATTATTTAGTTTAGTTCTTAGTCCTCTAGTGTTCTGGTAGTACACTAGCAGATCACGATTCAAATTTTTAGTTCTCTTTGGGGGCACAAAAAATAGTCATGTTCACAATCCTAGGAATGCCATTGATGTACTATCTTGTCTTGATTTCACCATTAGCTTTAAGAGTCTCCAACTCAGTGCATAAATTTTTCAGATGGACTTGTTGTGCACGAGTCAGATCCAGTTTGAAATGTATTTTGTCTTTGTTGTCAACAAGTTTTGTTTTAAGTATTTCTCTCGCATCCGCGACCGACCGAGCATCTATTAGCAGTGGGCAAGTTTTACCGGCTGCTGGGCGACCAATCCTGCACAATTTTATGTTAGTTACATCAACAGTGAGCTTAGTCTGCAACAAATTAGCAACAGTTGCACGATCATCTTCCAGTCGCTCTTTACCAACCTGCTTCTTCAACTCGGGAACATTGAAAGCAATAACTTTTTTTTCACGTTTTTCTTTCAAATGTTTATGAAATAATATTATCAACGTCAGAAGCACCACAATCGAATGTCTTTAACTTATATCAATTATGGTGCGGTTTTAATGTGATAGGTTAGTATGGTGGAAAAATGTTGTAGTGGTATTGTGATGTCCTGTAATCCTAGAAATTAAAAAGAGTATCACGAGCTCCAATAATACTAGAAATTCAATAGATATATGTAAAATTGGTACAAACATGCACTATGCTGAAATAATAATGTACTTTATACTACATTGCTGACTCAGCATAAAAACAATAAACTTGGAAATCTGGCAGGAACACATAATGTTTTATGAATCTGAACGTTTACTGCGTAAATAGTAATTTACCATTCTGATTAGCATTTGCCGAATCCACTACAGTTTGTCCTTGTAACGCCGTAGGTGTTGGTAACTGAGATGCAACAGACTGAGCAGGTGTGGCTTGAACAGTTAGCTGTTGGGCTGATGTCTCATTTTGTGTTAAATTTGACACTTCTTGAACAGAAGTTTCCTTGTTCTCGTTTTCTGGTTTTATGCCTTCATGAATGGCATAAAGATCGTTTACAAGCGGATCCATTGTAGAAACAGGTCACAGATGTGTGGCTGAAAGATTTCATAGAATTCATAGTGCGCACACTATTAGTTTGGAAAGACTAAAAAATAAAATATCTAAGAAACAACTTCATAACTTAAAAGTGATAATTAGTGTACCTTCGGTATCACAACAGCCGGTTTCACAAATGAAAGTATTGGCTACATAGAAACCACACAACTATGCGTAATCAACACATACGAATACTACCACAATCCACATCAATACAACTCCGCAGTATCAACAAAACTTCAACAACAAACATTAACTAAGAAATTCAGTTCTGTAATGACAGACATTTTACTTACGGAAATCTGAGGGCAAAATATATCTTTCTTGTATAACTACTTTGTAAATATAACTGATCTTTGGCCAAAGATAAACCAGAACATAGAATGTGTGATGGTGGAGCTTTGTTTATGTGACTGAAAGTTTTTCTGTTTGCGTTTGGGTAGTAATTGTTAAAGTTTCCTGATGATGCTGTAAAAAGAAAGTTTCCACAATTGCATGTTTTCGTTATTGTTATTCTTGCTGTCCAACTTCGAAAATGACTGAATACAAACTAGTTGTTGTTGGTGCGGGAGGTGTGGGAAAGAGTGCATTGACAATTCAGCTTATACAGAATCATTTTGTTGACGAGTATGATCCAACGATTGAAGATTCATATCGGAAACAAGTTGTTATAGACGGTGAAACATGTCTATTAGACATTTTAGACACAGCTGGTCAAGAGGAGTATAGTGCTATGAGAGATCAGTATATGAGAACAGGTGAAGGATTCCTGTTGGTATTTGCTGTTAATAGTGCAAAATCCTTTGAGGATATTGGAACGTACCGTGAACAGATAAAAAGAGTTAAAGATGCAGAGGAAGTGCCTATGGTTTTGGTTGGAAATAAATGTGATTTATCTTCGTGGGCTGTTGATACAAATCAAGCTCGTGAAATAGCCAAACAGTATGGAATTCCTTTTGTTGAAACGTCAGCTAAAACACGAATGGGTGTTGATGATGCGTTCTACACACTAGTGCGTGAAATTAGGAAAGATAAAGAACACAGAGGACGTGAAAAACGCAAACGATTAAGAGGAACCCACAAAAAGAAACGATGTTGTTTACTGTAGGTATAGAATTCTATTTAATTTACGAATATGTTCTCAATTTTCGGGTATCCAGTTTCCTAATGAAACATACAATTTATGGCAGTATTTAGAAGCCGTGAGGATTTGTTAATAGATATTGAGGTGCAATATAATCAGAATGTTTACTTTTTTTTAACAACTTACTGGTTGTATGTGTTATAATAATGAAGGATTGTAGATATTTGAAATTACATTGCTAAATTTGTTGGATTTAGCAATAAAGGAGCAACAGTTTTTTATTATTTTTATTTAATGCATAAAATGCTACTTTTTTTAATAGTATTTTCTTCGGAATTCTCATACTATTGTCCAATATAAGCAGACTTTTGATGCCAGTTGCCTTTTCTGAACAAAATGCTCTTTGTCTTCACACATTCATATAGTTACATTGCACAATTTCTGTAAAACAATATGAAAGAAAATCTGTAGTAATTCAGTGTTTGTAGCAGTGGCTCACAGTTTAATTTTGTCTTAAAAGAATTTTCTCAGTGTTATTGCACTATATTGTACTTACGGGGCACAAATTATAAAAGTAAAATATATTTCTTTTGTGAGTTAACTGCTCATGATTTGTCTTTTATATGCACAAGTAGTTGAAATTCACAACTGAGCTTCTCACTCTCATTGCAGTTTCCTTTTTACTTCAGACCGTAGCATATTTGTATTTGAGAATTTGTTTAAAATCGCCAGATTGCAGATAAATATACTAATAAAATTTGTTGCCACGCACAATTATTATTATCTTTTGATGTACCACACAATGCTTCTTTTTTAACTCTGTTGTTTCTCAAGTAATAACAGCATAGTTTAGCAATGTTGTTAAGGTTTTTCAGACACTTGTCTGTATTTATTGCATAAACTGAGTTATATAAAATGTATAATTGCCTTGTGATTTAATAAAGTAGTAGTAGCAATATTTTATATTCTTTAAATATTCCAGAGCTTAAAGGTTTTAATATAGTTCAGTTTAATGTTTTATGAAAGTAATTTAAACAACAGGAAGTTGTGCAGCTTTATATATTTATATGTACCATAACTAACTCTGAGTGTGTTATTCTGTTTGAAATCCTGTTTTAGCCTTTTGTCATAAAATATTTCTTTTGGCTCTGACTTGAAGAGTTAGTTTATATTTTAACTGTTTTCTTATATTTTATATTTGTACTGTAACCCATTTAGTTTTATATCTAATGTTTATCTTATCTGTGTATGCATTATTTTATCTCTCGGCAAAAACTGTTTGGTGGCAGGTGAATTTAGAACATTATTTTTTTCAGTCAGTAAAATGATAGTAAATAAGATTGTTAATGTCCTGTGCAATTTGCAATATTTTTATGCCTCTATACCACAATCCTTGTAAACAAAGTCTTTAGTACCCATATTAATGAACAAACATTATGGCATAGTCAGGTTTGATTATGTAATAACTAATATCTTCGTCTTGAGTAATCAAGTAATTTCAGATTCTAAATATATTCAGTTTTAAAACGTTCCAAGTTTTTCAGAGAACCAGAATACATTTGTTTAGCAATTAAAATGTATTAATTTGTTTAAAGGACTCTACAAATAAAGCTTAAACTGGAAATAGATTTTATAATATCTCTTCCTGCTACAGCAGTATTGGGTTGTCTGTCGCATTGCTTCAGCATATGTTACAAAAGTCAGTTGTCCAAACCCCACTGCTTCAGTTCTTTCTTCTTACTACTTTTTTAACTTAAATAGTATCATCTAAATTTTTTAATAAATCTTTTTTCAAAATAAAGATTCCGTGCGGTCCCGTTAGTGAGATATGTTTACACGCGCTGACTGTACGTGGCGGTGACGTCACGGTGACGTCACGTCGCCGTCGCCAGTGCATGCGGTATCGCCACGTAACAAATAACCGATTTTTTTTTACTATGATCTCAAAATGTCATGTAGGATGATATCTTTTTAACATCTATTATTGAATATTAGTTCATAAAAGAGATATTGCTTCGATGCTGGATACGTATTGTATTTTCCATAATTACTTGTATTGTCTCTACTGTCATTTAGGGTTTAAAGTAGAACTGGCAATTCAAGTTCTTTAATTTACACCATATTCTAAATTTAAATAAACTGCTATAGTTCTAAAAATCAGTAATTCTACTAAATAGAGATTGCAATGAATTTTGACGGGGTTCTATCTAGTGAGACCATAAATTTAAATTCTGTGTGAAAGTGATATGTATACATTTTTTATCATTCTGTAACATGGAATATTTACTAATGTTTTTAGATTACTGTATGTATTATAGCAAATATCAAGTGTTTTTTTAATTAATGTGATACACTGATGTACTGGGATACATTTTACATGTCTATTGATGTTGTTAATAAACTTGTTTAAAAAGTTCATGTAATTTTTATTTTTAAGTTTTCTCTGTGGAATGAGAAGGCATTGTCAACAGTGGCGTAGCTAGGTCAACAAGGGCCCTGCTGCAAAAAATATATTTTGGGCCCTCAGGCCAGATGGGCGGCCTTCTTTTTGCTTTGTGTTGCTGGTAAGAGCCCCCTGAGCTGAGGATGGGGCCTTGAGCAGTGAGAGGGCCCTTATACTTGGGGGCCCCCTGAGCGTAGGGGCCCCGGTGCACTGCACCGCCTAGCCCCATAGTAGCTACGCCCCTGATTGTTAAAATGCTCATTATATATTTTTTTAAACATTTTAATGAATTTTTCCATTTATTAAGGAAGTAAAAGTATTCTGAGAAACAGTGGAGCAGAAAGATATCCTGTGAAGTGATGTAGACACATCACTTCTGGAGTTGGAGGGAGAAGGCCTGCAGTAACAAAAAAAAACTACCCAAAAATGGAACAATATTTCTGACTTTTCCCTTATTCTTTAAATTAGAAGTTGTAACACATGGCTAGGTTTGCATGTGGACCCACAGTTATTCCAGGCACATGAATGTCTATTTTTCATTGTTATCTTCAGAGTGGAGCTGATGAAACGTGAAAAAAAAAAAAAAACCTTGTCGGAAATGTTATGTGCGGAAAAGAAATTAATCATAAGATGATGATTACAAATATGTCAGTTGTGAAAAAGTAGGTATGTACAAGAGAAATTAATTCCACAAAAACAATTAAGGTCTCATGTTAGGAGTACAGGAAACTGTGCCGGATCTACGGAAAGCAACAAACTGGGCCACTTTTTCCAGGAGCAGCAAAATCATGATTTTGGAAGGAGCATCAAATGACAAATTTATGTGGCATCAGTGTGAGTGACAAATGGCAGTTTTTTAAAACTTTTTTTAACTCCAATACTATCCCAGGTGGGTATGACAAAATTATGTTTGAAGGGGAAGAAATCTCAAAGTTCTTTCCCCAGTTAAGAAATTTGAAGATGCGCCACTGACAGGACACACTTGAAAGTTTTGATACCAAGCGTGGTGAGTGAATTCTTAACATTCTGACCTCGCATTTGGGAGGATGTGGGTTCGAGTCCCTGTCCGGCCATCCAGATCTGGGTTTTTAATGCTTACCCCAAATCACTCCAGGTGAATGTTGGGGTGGTTCTTTCAAAAGGCCATTGCCAAATTCTTTCCCATTCCTTGTCCCCCAGTTCTTTCCACCTCTAATGAACTCTATGTTGACAAGGTGTATGTGATAAAATCGTAATTTGCATATGAATGACTTCAAAACTGAGAACAGAAACCACTCGTAGGTAGGACCTGGGCTTGTGCCCGGTCTTATTGCACTTCCCTGGTCTAGTATATGGGGCCTCAAGCACTGAGCCACACTAACAAATCCTTTTTATATAATCTTTTCTGATACAAATTTTTATTTTATGACATTGTACATGCTTTGCAGAAATTGTACTGTCCTGTAGTTATCAGTTGTCTGCTTCTCCTCCCAACACTGCCATCGTCACCCTTCCCATCTTCTCTGGCTTCAGTTGCATCAGCTATTTCAAGGTGTACTCTGATTCGGTGACATGAAATTTCTGTTACGGAATAAAAATAAGAAAGGATAGAGGAGTTAGGATTTCAATTCAATAAGTCAAATAAATACATCACTGCGATGAACAAGTAAACACAAATACACTTTACAATATTTTGGTATAAACCTTAGTCATGTGCCACCTCTAATGCAATTAGAGTTTATAATGAAATATTGTAAAGTGTGATCATGTTTATTTGTTCATCGCGGTACTCCTACCTTCATCTGGAGTGAGTGATGGGTTTACTTTTCATCCTCTTGCTTATTAACATAGTAACATTTCACACATCCAGTTGTGGCATATCATTTTTTACTTCATTTCTCAAAAGTAAACAGTTTGTATGTATGCGTACCACATTGATCTTTTAGGAAGAGTGAAAAGAAGAACATACCTGGAGTGTATCCTTGAGAGATGTCATGCATTTTGACATGTGAAGTAAAAACTGTGTAAAGTTCCTGTTTATCATTTTAAATAAGAGTTTGGAAGAAGCAGTCAAATCCAGTGCCAAAAATTAGAGCTTCATGGTTTCTTGAAGTTCATTATATACGTGTTGCATGCAAAACACTCCTTTTTCTTACTTCATTTTCACTCCCAGGTTCTCTTATCTTTCTCATTTTCCTGTGTCCAACAGTATTCTCACACAAAAACATGTATAGTTTTGTATCCTACTTGTGAATGGTGCTTGCAAATTTAAATATGATAATATATTTTTCTACACAGTTCAAAAAAATCTCTATTTCATAATGATTTTGTTTTGATATCATTGATATGGCTTGGTTCCTTATTCATTGTGAAACTTAATATGTATTTGAATGTGACTCATTCCATTTGAAATTTAAATTTATACATCTTGTTGCTTTCAATGCAGTGAGTAATGGGAACTAGTCTCTTTTAAAAGTAAAACATTTTCAGTTTTCAAACAAGTTCATGTTTCATATAATGAAATCATAGCCATTTATTTAAAAGAGGTTTATTCACCTCAAACATTTGCTCATTCACATTAATAAGCACCTCAATTGTATTGGGGGTGTTGCAGGGTAAAGAATAAGTTTGTTTGTAATAAACTGAGCCGTACAGTAGTTTTGATACTGGCTGGCAGGTTACTATTACATATAAGTCAATATTTATATCCTTCTTGTATATAAGTAAAAAAATCTAAATACTTTTGATGGTTTTTATCCTTAAAATCTATCTTGTACATACTACAAAATATTGTTTGTGGAGTGCTTTTGTCACTGCTTCCTAAGGCTGACATTAGGGAGGGGTAAGTGGGGCAAAAGTACCTTGAGCCTCCAAAGGTGGCCCGCCGGCCAGGGTACCTACAGTACCTAAATAGAATTCAGATACAAGTTTTAAAACCTGTACTTATGATTTTGGATACTTTATAAAAACAAAGTTTAAAGTAAGAAAATTCGTCGGAGGGTGGGGGGCGTAGAACGTTTACCTGGGGTCCGAGAATCCTAGCGTTGGCCCTGCTGCTTCCTTCCTTCAGCTTTGGTGAGTGTATTTTATCTTACATGTCCATATTAACATTAAGAATAAATTAGGATAATGCCTACTTTATCTCTGTTTGTTTGTGTAAGTTATCCCAGTCCCTGACTTCCTTACTCAAATCATAACTTACACAGTCCCCTATGCCTGAAATTGAATAAAATGCCACATTATGTTCATATTTTCTTTTACTACTCTTAATTCAGCGCTTACATCAGTACTAGAACTGTGTATGTTGGGGTGGGTGGGGGAGGTTGTGACAACTTCAGGGAGCAGCAAATTTGTTTTTTAGAGGTGACAAATTTGTGAGGTGGGGATATTATTATTATTTTGTCTACTGTGGGCATCGCAGTACGTCATCAATATTTCTGCACATTGTCAACCTGTAATTTGTTTTTGCTTATTTCAAATAATTAATCTCAAGTGTTGAAAGAGACAGGTGGCAATCTCAAGTTTTTTTACCCTGGCTCAGAAAAACTGTAGATCCTTGTCTGATTTTCTGTTATGTTGTTCAAGAACACCACATTCTGTGCTCCTGCCTATGATTATTCATCCAGATAGGTGGTATGGTAGTTGTTTTGAGACTGTTGTCAGTGGATATATGCTCATATTCAAGAACAAGACAATAGAAGAGGATTATCAGAGTCAGAATCTTCAGATTTGGTAATTTCTTACAGTTTTAAGGATTTTAGGTAATTTTGAATGTTTGTTTGTTTCAATAAGGTCAACAGAAACCCAGAGAGTAGAAGAATATTTGTAAAATATGTGTGAACTGCAAGAATGGGTAAGAAATGCACTGGTTCGCTAGTTTGAATAATATAGTTCCAAGCAAAAGAGTAAAGTATTAATTATTAAACAAGTAAACATTGTATAAGAGATTGGCTAACTTAATAAATTAAAGAGAATTATTGTGCATCAATTAGGCGGTGTTAGAAGATTAGAGAAGGAATTTTGATGAAATTTGTTGGTTTAATTTTTTTTTTTGAAGAAACAACCTATTTTCAGAACAATGACACACAAAACTAGTGTTCTACTGGGAATGTATAGGGCATATGTTGGTGATGGAGCTTGGAGGGATATTGGTAAAAGAATTGGGAATAGTGCATGGAAGGGGAAAGGCGACCATGACCACAAGCTTGTGCTTGATTTCGTGCATGAGAGAGTGGGAAAATTTTCTTTTGTTGGTAAGGATGTCAGGGATTGGAACAAATTGCCAAGTGTAGTGATGAATAATTTCCCTAAAACGCTCAAGGAATTAAAATTTGTAAATCATAATAGTAAATGGGGGAGGAATGTACCATTCAAATTATAAAAGAAAAGTAAAAAAAAAGTATATAAAAAAGGGGTAAATGAACAACTGGAGGAATTGCCAACGGAGTGTTAGCTCCATCGCAATTAATAATAATAATAAATCCTCTATTTAGTTCGTGACAATTTGTTGTTGGAGCAGGGTCAGTTCACACATTAGGGTAAAACTCAGCAAAAATGTGTTGAAATGATTGAAACAGTGGCCGATCCAGGAAGGGGGGGGGGTTGGGTGAGCCCCCCAAACCACCAAGGTTACCCCCAACAACATCGGATTTTGGTGACTTTTTTTTTTTGCTCTACTGTTTTTATAAGGATGGCAATCAAGGATCCTCCTCTTCAAACCAAATCCCCCCCCCCCCCAAACCAAAATCCTGGATCTGCCACTGAACTGAAAACACCTGTAAAGTATTGGGGAGATATTTTGAAGCATGTATATGGGCTGTATTACTATTTCTGGAAGACTTTTGAGCGTGTAATTGAATTTACATGTTTTACAGTTGTGGGCTAGCTGTGTTATATTGACTATCAGAGTGCATCTGGTGTGTATTCCTAAGTACCTTTTATCTTTACAGAAGTAGTCTTGAATCAACATTGTTTTCGTGTTCAAATTGAACTTTTAATTCTAGTGGTGGCTGGGAAAAGTTTAAAATAAACAACGGACTGAAATTTTATTCTTGTCATTTCACAATGTAGTTACTGAATTCTACATCTTCAATAATACTAGCCATACTGGCCTACTGCTAGGTGTTTGAATTTCCTTGTGCAATACCAATTATGCCGCTCCTTGTTTAACTACAGCCAGTGGTGGATTTAGGAATTTTGGGAACTGGGACAAAAACTGAGAGATCGCCCCCCCCCTCCCCCGTCCCAGTTGTTGACACCCTGTGTGTCACCGCTGGGACAGTAGACGAGCCAAAAAAAGTTGCCACTTTATAAACTTGCCACCTCCCTGGATGTGCCGCCCGCATGCGGTGCATGCCTTACACTTCCGCTTATGATGGGTCTGACTGGCCCATTCATACTTTTCTAGGCTACAATGTTTTAAGGGCTTTTTTTTTTAAATTCTTAGTCTGTTCTTTTTTTTTACGGATGCATAAAAGTTTCATCATTTTTTCACCTCACGTCTCTGGATTAGAGGTCCTAATCATCTCTTTAAAACAGTGATTTAGTATTTCTGCCTTTTTCATGTCCTCAACAGTGCCCACATTTGTTTTTATACTTTATCTACCCTTTAATTTTCTATCATCAGCACAGAATTATTCAACAGTTTCCCTCCAGCGATAGTATTCTTCATGTATTCATGATTATATTTACTTTTAATTATTAATTATTCTTTGTTTAGTTTTTTAAAACAAGAAAATTTGCATACTACTATACCATTTTCTGATTCTTCCATGTTTTTTTTATATATTTTTTTACCAGCCAATTTTGCTTTCTCAGCTTCTTATTGTTTTTCTTAATTTTTTGTTTTGGAATAAGCATTTCTTCCTACATTCTTAATACCTTTTTAAACCGGTTCCCATCCCTGTTACGATGGATGCCCTTCTTCACACAATGAACGTTACTTGGAAACATTTCAGTTCTTTAACCCATGCCATTTTTATTTTTTACTTATGACTTTACACCTCATCGACATCATGGTCATTAGAGGTGGGAAAGGACTTGGGACAAGGAATGTGAAGGAATTTGGCCATGGCCTTTTGCAGTAATCATCCCGGCATTTGCCTGGAGTGATCTGGGTAATCCATGGAATATCCAAATCTGGATACCTGTATGGGGATTCGGACCGGCGTCCTGAATGCGAGGCCAGAATGTTACTGCTCACCCACCATGCTCCGTGCCATTTTTTATACTTTTACCTATGACCACATTCAGTTTTTGCAACTGGTTTATTCAACTCTTATGGTTTCATTGGAACTACTTCATGGTCATTTATTCATTCTGTATCCTGAGATCCAACATAGTTATCATCTGGCTTTGTTAGGAAGATATCCAATGTTTTACCCTTTTGTACCCCGCTTTACCACTCCTATACTATATAACTGCTAATTTTTGCTCCTTGTGTTATTTATATTATCTCCTAATCTGTCCACTACTGTTAAATTTAAGGCTCCACCAATCATAACTATCCTACTCCACAACAGAGATCAGAATATCAATTTACTTTCTTCTACTATGGTAACTAGTCAGTATCCTTATCTTTACTCATGCAGTTCACATCCCCTGAAATATACCATTAGTAACTCATGAATAGCTTCTATGAACATCAGTGAACTGTAATTGTCTTTGCCAACCAATATGAATACCCCTCCACCATCTCTTCCTCCACGTTCGTGAGTAATAGTATTGTCTGCACTCAATCCTTCAAACAAGACTGCTACAGCTACATATGATTTTTAAATATCCAGTAAGTTAGTGTATTGTATCACTTTGTTCATTATTATCGAACTGTTCACCAGTAGCAATCTTATAACTGACATCGGTATATTCTCATAATTAGTCTTGATGTTCCTTATTGTTACTCCCTCATTTATTCTTTCAGCACCTTCAGCCTTTTCTGAATTTGCAATCAGTACCGGTATCACTTTGGTTACCTATTTTTATCTGATGACTGATAGATGATGCTTCATCACAATGGAATAAATTGAACTAAACAATACAAGTATAGACAAATTGTCACTCTCCTCCTCAGCAATTACCCTATTTGGAAGAAAGCAGAGAGATGAATAACTCCGTATGAAGATTCACATCAACTTTATTTCTATACGTATATCTACAAACATTGCCACAATATTGTAGCTGGCACACTATAGACAGATACACAAAGTATTACAAGCATTCATTTCTATATTAGAAAATTGTTCGACTTTATGTGGCACTTTTCATTACTGTATTATGTATGCTGAGTATAGTTTTAAAATTTAACAAAATAAGACTTACACAACTGCCTCATTAATTACTCTTCAAACAATTCTAGGTTATTTCTATTAGTTTTTATACCTCATAAATGTTAAAAAATATATAGAAATTTTATTATCTATATAAAACAGTGACAGGTGTATTAGATACGACTTAACAGATTTTTATCTAACAAGTGCCTTCCAAACAGCTGTATGTTTTGTAAATCAGCTATTCTTCTACACGTAAGTATATTTTAAATATTAATTTGAGTAATGAGTCCCTCAGAGTTAAAATTTCACATAAATCAGTTTTAAAATAGAGACCAGATATTCTCTTACACAGAATAATGACTATACAATTTATTAAAAATATTAATTTTATTTGGGAAGCCTTTAAGATTAAGATTCAAAATAAATCATTTTAAAAAATACAGATCTATCGAGACCAAGAAATATTCTAGAAGTATATAATTTATTACAAAGTGGTCTAATATATTCTTCATAAGGCTTACAGATAGTTCAGTTTTGGTCATTTGAGATTTGAAACAATCTTAGTTGAAGCACTTCAATTCTTTATTGGAAGAAAACTGTGAAATGTGCATACTATTATGCACTGTGTGAAGATGATTTAAAATCAATGTGTTAAAATTAATTTCATTTTCATTGGTTGCCTTGAGATATACACATGGTATTTTCTAACTAATGTAAACAATTAAGAGCTCAAAATATATGAAATTACTATTTGCTAGTAGAGCACCAGGCAGTAGACCATCATTCCATAACACTTACAGACATTATAATTACTATCCGAAAGGTCCATCAGTCTTGCATTCTGTTGCAACACTCATCTCAAACATTTGAATCTTCCCACAATTCATCACATTACACACGTAAATCATTCATTCACTATTTAAAAACTTACATACAACAATCATTATTTTACAGCTCAACTCATAACTTTATCATTATTTCAACACCAGAAGTAAATCATCCAAAGATAACTTTGTAAGGTAATTTTTGTGTACAGATTCTTTTCTACTCACTTTGAATGTCAAAGAATATTTGAAGTTAAAAAGAACCACTAACACAGGAAAGAATGGAAGATTGCATATAATTCTGATTTACATTACAAATGTCTAACACATCTGCATTAAACAGACAGAAAATGATATATATCATAAATCTTTCAACTTGTTGGGAAATTGACAAATTCTATACGTATTTACTGATAACAAAATTTGTACAATTTTCAATGAAATACTCTCATTTAGCAGAAACAACTACTCTGTATGTTCAGAATATTGTTTCTAATTATTCATGAAAAACTCTTTCCTTTGAATGAGCCAGCATAAATGATAAAAAATTATCAGCATTGTCAGCCTTTCCAAAACTTTCTAAGCCATTACATCTTCCCTGAGTAATGCGAGTCAAGATGAGATGGTGGTCCACGGTGTTGAGGGTGTGACAGAGTAGCTGCTTTGTGTGAGAATCTTGATCCTGGCCTTGAGTGTACAATAGCATAGTGGTCACTGTTAGTTGACATCGAACGTGTTGAATTCATTGTTGACCCCCTGAGGTGTATCCTGGCTTTCCACCATTTAATGAATATCTGAAAAGAAAAGTAGGAAGTTGTATTTCACTTATTAATAATTTAATTCTACGTACAAGAATTCAAAAAAATGTGAAAATTCAATTTAACAAGTGAATTCTCACTACCTTTCTATTTCTCCTGATTATATTGAAATTTAAAGGAGACCAACTAAACTAAAATAAGTCCTAGTTATTGATTCCATTGGTTTTGAAATCATTAATATGATCAATACATAAATTGAATTTTTTTCCTTACAATGGCACAGTTTGAACCATCTGATGACTACCCACTGTATCAAAGCAGCCCTTATTGGCAACAGCTAAACTGAAATATCTGCAAAACCACAGTCATAATGGAACTAGTGTTGCCACTGTAAAACAAACAATGTGGGGATACAGCAAGGGTGAAGACTTATTTTGTGAATGTAGTAACATCCAAACTTGGAACAGCTGGTAATGTACAGATACTGTCCAAATTCTGCATCCTGAAAGATTTATGGCTCACCAGTGATGTTGATACTGTGCTATAAGATTTAAGATCCGGATATGATAAAGTAAAGAAATATTCTTTAGGTCAATATGAGAAGACCGAACTATAAGGAAAGTTGTAATGACGTAATGTACCTTGGGGTTGAGTGTAGATTGGTCATTAGCTCTGATCCTTACGGATAATATTCATACTAATGAAACAGGATTCTGAAGATGCTTGGTTTCTTGAAAATTGGCTGCCAAGCATAGTTTAACCTGTAATAGCTATCTGGTATTACACTGAATAAAAGTCACTTTAGATGAAAACAATATATTCTGAAAATGTTTTCTATATATGAACTGGTATCAGTAGTAAACCTAAGTAAGGCATCAGACATACACATCCGTTGATAAAGATAGCAGGTAGCTCCAACTAACTCACTTGACACTCTGAAAAATCTCTCACAACTCTCCCCCAAAAGTTAGTGAAAATATTAGAAAAGTCTTTCAGTTTATTGTCAAATTAATGGAATTTACTTGTAACTGATTAATATAAATGGTTATGTTACTTCTGAATGAAAAGTTTTATAAATTCCATAACCTATCTTCTCCGCCAAAATTCTATCACCCACATGGTGATGGTTTGCCAAGTTCTTATTGAAACATTACGTGTCCGGCTGTGATGGAATACTGTTAAAAATTGGCTGATGAGCTCAAGATGGCCACCCTCATTATAAGAAAACCTTGTGAGAAAAACTTTTTAAGTCTGCCAAGTTGCTCCTGTCTGTCTGAAATTGTGATATGATAAAGCCCCAATTTTTCTGCCTCTAATTTACTGAGCCGTGCGCGGCTCATCTTCACGCTGCGGCTATCATCTGCCGTCAGCCCACCGCTTCGCTAGGGGCGCTGTGGCGGAATTTCTGCCATCTGGCGAGCGATTGTCTTCTGTCGCACGCCTACTGCTCCGCTAGGCATCGCCGCGGTGGAGTAGTGCCCTCTGCTGGATAGCGTGGGTTATATAAGGAGTGACCCGGCGCGGCCAGGGCCAGTTGGATACCCAGTCGGATAAGCAGTCAAGTAACGTCAGTGCTGCAGAGAGTGTCGGAGCTGCGTGGACTGTCGGAGGCGGCGTACCTCCCTGGGTCGTCGGGAAGCGTAAGGCCCGGACGGGCAGCGGGTGCCCAGGGAGGCCGTTAATGGGGCCGCTCCGTCCGTCAGTGTACCAGTGAGGGCCAGTGCGATATCCAGTGAGGAAGGAGTGTCGGAGCTTCGTTGACTGTCGGAGGCGGCATACCTCCCTGGGTCGTCAGGAATCGTAAGGCCGGACGGCAGGGCGGGCGCCCAGGGAGGCAGTTAATGGGGCCGCTCTGTCCGTCAGTGTACCAGTACCAGGCCAGTTGGATACCCAGTCGGATAAGCAGTCAAGTAACGTCAGTGCTGCAGAGAGTGTCGGAGCTGCGTGGACTGTCGGAGGCGGCGTACCTCCCTGGGTCGTCGGGAAGCGTAAGGCCCGGACGGGCAGCGGGCGCCCAGGGAGGCCGTTAATGGGGCCGCTCCATCCGTCAGTGTACCAGTGAGGGCCAGTGCGATATCCAGTGAGGAAGGAGTGTCGGAGCTTCGTTGACTGTCGGAGGCGGCGTACCTCCCTGGGTCGTCGGGAAGCGTAAGGCCCGGACGGGCAGCGGGCGCCCAGGGAGGCAGTTAATGGGGCCGCTCCGTCCGTCAGTGTACCAGTACCAGGCCAGTTGGATATCGACTGAGGAAGGACTAACGTCAGTGCTGCAGAGAGTGTCGGAGCTCCGTTGACTGTCGGTGGCGGCGCACCTCCCTGGGTCGTCGGGAAGCGTAAGGCCCGGACGGGCAGCGGGCGCCAGGGAGGCAGTAAATGGGGCCGCTCGGTCCGTCAGTGTACCAGTACCAGAGGCAGTAAGAAGAGAGAAGCGTTACCAGTACCAGTACCAATACCGACAGTTGGACCTCCATCGCCGGGCGCGGGAAAGAGGTCAGTCTCTGCGGTCAGTCTCTGCGGTCAGTCTCGGCTAGGAAGTGGACAGTCTGAGGAGGAAGTGGCGGTGTCGCAAGCGGCAGTTGAAGAAGGCGACGTGCTCCATGCACGGGCAGCAGTTAGGCGGAGCAACGTGATACTTGGCCGTCGACGAGGGGTTATGACCTGCCTGGTCTGACAAGCAGTTCTGAGTGGCCGTAAACTGAGTCGTCGCCTCACATGCCCAGACTATATGGCAGTTTGGGGTGTCCTCGTAAAGTGTGCGCTTTGGCACCTTCTGGAGCAACCTGTGCCTTCATGTTCCACGAGTGGATAGACTGTTAGAGAGTTCGTGGTATTCAGACAATTCAACTTCGTTGTATTTTCTGCTTCATCGGTGCAATTGGAGATTTTCTGTTTGGTGTTCGTGCTTGCGTGGGACAATCTAGGTCACTAATGGCTGTTCTTTCACATGAGGGAAACAGTGTATGTATGTTTGTCTGTACCCTTGAGGGGTGCTGAAACATTAAAAACAGACCAGTGTTGGTTGAGCTCAACTGATATAAGTGCCTTGAGAAGCTCGATCTTTGGAAATCCTGTTTAGGAACTTATAGCACCGGATATTCTACCATTATTAAATTGTTGTTTAGACATAAGTAAATTTAAGTGTGTAAATCCTTGGACTCTTGGGCCATCATGGATCATTAAGGCCAACTAGTATTGTGGTTATTTAATATAAGTATATCTTGGGGGAAATTTAAGTAACCGATTGGTAATTAAGCTTATTACATGATATAGTGTGGAAATCTTATGTTTGAAGTTGTTGATATTGTTGTGTAAAGTTGTATTGTATTTTGGTATTTATTGTAATAAACAAGACTGAGACAACTGTAACCATGCGCCCACATGCTTGCCAACCTAACTACCACCTCAAATAGTAGCAGAGCGTGGTTGCATTGGGTAGTCTTAAGTCTTGTTGTTGTTGTTGTCATTTCGGATTCTCTATGGAAGGCACACGTTTTGTAGGGTGGGGTTACCTTAAGAAAGAGCAGCTGCAGTATGAGCTCAAGGTTAGGGGATTGTCTGACTTTGGGATTCTCTTTGACTCGGGGAGTTCCCTCTCTCTGGTTGAGTTTAACTGGTATTTGTAATCTTGTTTCATCTGTCGCCTGCCTGGACTCAGAACCCCCCCCCCCCGCGCATGGATGTTGTCCTCAAATTCTTGCACACCGTCCCCCCCCCCCCCCCCGAGTCTAACCTTGGTGGGGGAGGTTGAGCCGTGCGCGGCTCATCTTCACGCTGTGGCTATCATCTGCCGTCAGCCCACCGCTTCGCTAGGGGGCGCTGTGGCGGAATTTCTGCCATCTGGCGAGCGATTGTCTTCTGTCGCACGCCTACTGCTCCGCTAGGCATCGCCGCGGTGGAGTAGTGCCCTCTGCCGGATAGCGTGGGGTATATAAGGAGTGACCCGGCGCTGCCAGGGCTAGTTGGATACCCAGTCGGATAAGCAGTCAAGTAACTCAGTGCTGCAGAGAGTGTCGGAGCGTCGTGGACTGTCGGAGGCGGCGTACCTCCCTGGGTCGTCGGGAAGCGTAAGGCCCGGACGGGCAGCGGGCGCCCAGGGAGGCCGTTAATGGGGCCGCTCCGTCCGTCAGTGTACCAGTGAGGGCCAGTGCGATATCCAGTGAGGAAGGAGTGTCGGAGCTTCGTTGACTGTCGGAGGTGGCGTACCTCCCTGGGTCGTCGGGAAGCGTAAGGCCCGGATGGGCAGCGGGCGCCCAGGGTGGCAGTTAATGGGGCCGCTCCGTCCGTCAGTGTACCAGTACCAGGCCAGTTGGATATCGACTGAGGAAGGACTAACGTCAGTGCTGCAGAGAGTGTCGGAGCTCCGTTGACTGTCGGTGGCGGCGCACCTCCCTGGGTCGTCGGGAAGCGTAAGGCCCGGACGGGCAGCGGGCGCCCAGGGAGGCAGTAAATGGGGCCGCTCGGTCCGTCAGTGTACCAGTACCAGAGGCAGTAAGAAGAGAGAAGCGTTACCAGTACCAGTACCAATACCGACAGTTGGACCTCCATCGCCGGGCGCGGGAAAGAGGTCAGTCTCTGCGGTCAGTCTCTGCGGTCAGTCTCGGCTAGGAAGTGGACAGCTGAGGAGGAAGTGGCGGTGTCGCAAGCGGCAGTTGAAGAAGGCGACGTGCTCCATGCACGGGCAGCAGTTAGGCGGAGCAACGTGATACTTGGCCGTCGACGAGGGGTTATTGACGTGCCTGGTCTGACAAGCAGTTCTGAGTGGCCGTAAACTGAGTCGTCGCCTCACATGCCCAGACTATATGGCAGTTTGGGGTGTCCTCGTAAAGTGTGCGCTTTGGCACCTTCTGGAGCAACCTGTGCCTTCATGTTCCACGAGTGGATAGACTGTTAGAGAGTTCGTGGTATTCAGACAATTCAACTTCGTTGTATTTTCTGCTTCATCGGTGCAATTGGAGATTTTCTGTTTGGTGTTCGTGCTTGCGTGGGACAATCTAGGTCACTAATGGCTGTTCTTTCACATGAGGGAAACAGTGTATGTATGTTTGTCTGTACCCTTGAGGGGTGCTGAAACATTAAAACAGACCAGTGTTGGTTGAGCTCAACTGATATAAGTGCCTTGAGAAGCTCGATCTTTGGAAATCCTGTTTAGGAACTTATAGCACCGGATATTCTACCATTATTAAATTGTTGTTTAGACATAAGTAAATTTAAGTGTGTAAATCCTTGGACTCTTGGGCCATCATGGATCATTAAGGCCAACTAGTATTGTGGTTATTTAATATAAGTATATCTTGGGGGAAATTTAAGTAACCGATTGGTAATTAAGCTTATTACATGATATAGTGTGGAAATCTTATGTTTGAAGTTGTTGATATTGTTGTGTAAAGTTGTATTGTATTTGGTATTTATTGTAATAAACAAGACTGAGACAATTGTAACCATGCGCCCACATGCTTGCCAACCTAACTACCACCTCATTTACCTGTGACTACTTTTCTCTAAAACCGAATAGTTTTTCTGCTATTCTCTTGAGAAGTCCTATTTCTGTTTTCTGCTAATAAATTTTAAGATTTTATTCTTCCAGTGAGATTTTTGGATCATTTTATTTACTGATATTTTCTCTATCTTTTAGTGTATACTAGACCCATCTTATTCTGAGAGTAATTTATGATTAACAGAAATTGCGCCACTTATCTTCCTCCTGTGTGATGTCAAATTAAAGTTTATAAAATTAAAATGTGGCTAAACCCTTTTTACTTTAAGCTACAATAGCATATTGCTTAGGGAAATTTGTTCTAATTTACTCCTCAACAGTGTTTTTATTATATTTTAATTTATATCCTTGCTGTCATCATCTTAGCAAGGGAAACTGAAACAAACCCTAGACAATCGGGATATTAAAATCTTACTTTCCTCCCCTAAATTTCAAACTTTCCACTAAACTGTTATCATATTCTTAATCATTGGAATTTTCTCGATTTTCTGTTCCTAATTCTATTCTTCTTGGATAAAGGAAACAAAGAAACTGCCGCGAGGCACTGAAAATAAGATAGGATAGGGAAAAAAACAGTTACCCGTCACTTACCACAGATGAAGGCAGGAGGGCAAAACACGTAAAAACACATATACAAAAGAATTACACAATATTTCGACTTTTTAGTCTTACTCATGTAGGAGGCGAGACATATGGCAGGGGGAAAGATGTGGTCACATCCGAGCCTGCCACATGAATGAAGCACAGGCGGAAAACGCGTGGTAGTGGAAGAATTGCCGGGAGGGGGGGGGGGGGAATAGGCTTGACCAGCGATAAAAGTGAAACAAATAAATATAATGTCTGTGTAGCTTAGTTCAGAAAGTTATAATTGAAAATAAAGGGAGATAGAAGAATTTAATATATATATATATATATATATATATATACAAAAAATAAAATAAATAAATAAAGAAGAAAAAAAAATATATAAGAAAAAAAAATATATATATATATATATATATATAAAAATATATATATATATAAATAACCGACTGTAAAAAGAAATGAGAGATGGCAAGTGACAGGTTTAACAGTAGGTTTAGGCCAGGGGTGTGTCTGGTGTCAAGGATATGTTGATAGGCTAGTTCCCATCTGCGGAGTTCTGAAGGGGTGGTGGTATTTGGAAAAACTCTAATAGCTCTGACTGTGAAACAGGTGTTGAGGTTGTTTGAATTATGGAAGTTCGCATGAATTGCCACGGGATGGTCTGGGTTGGAAGTATAAACTGTTTGCCTGTGGCCATTCATTCTGTAGGAAAGTTGTTGAGTGGTGAGACCAATGTAAGAGGCAGTCCAGTGGATGCAGGTGAGTTGGTAAATAAGGTGAGTGGTAGCACATGTGGCATGTCCAATTATTGGGAAAGATTCGCCTGTGACAGGATTAGAGTAAGTAGTGGTGGCAGGGTGCATGCTGCAAGTTTTACAGCGGGGTCTGTTACACGGGAAAGATCCCTGTGGAGGTCTAGGGGAGTCGGCAGGTAAATACTTGTGGACCAAGATGTTGTACAGATTGGGCGGTCTGCTGAAGCAAGTGCGGGGAGCAGTGGGTAGGATTTTGGGAAGGAGGAGACGCATTTCAGGGAAGGAACGTAAGAAATCATGCCCACGGCGGAGTATCTGGTTGACAGATTCCAGGCCAGGAAAGAACTGGGTGACAAGTGTTGGACCACGGTCAGCTTTAGGAGGTGCAGAACGAGGATTGTGGGTGATGGCACGGGAAATTTGTTTTTCCACCAGATCATGGGGGTATTGGCGGGAAACAAGGGCTTGGGATAGTTTTTGGGAGTAACTGGAGATTGATTCATGATCAGAACACGATGCGTCTGCCACGGATTGCAAGGCTGTATGGGAGGGAACGTTTAATGTGGAAGGGGTGACAACTGTCAAAGTGTAGGTATTGTTGTAAATTGGTCGGTTTAATGTGTACTGAGGTATGGAGGGTCCCCTGTCGTAGGGTGATATCTACGTCAAGGAAGGTGATACAGGTGTGGGAATATGACCATGTGAAATTGATGGAGTGATTATCATTTAGTGAGTTGAGGAAGTCTAGGAGGTGGTCCTCCCCGTGGGTCCAGATCATAAATATATCATCTATGTATCTGAACCACACGAGGGGACTGAGGGGGGAATTCTTCAGAAAAATATTTTCCAGACGGCCCAGGGAAAGGTTAGCATAGGACGGGGCCATGCGGGTACCCATGGCAGTGCCGCGTATCTGGTGGTAAATCTGGGAGTTGAAGGAGAAATAGTTTTTGGAGAGGATAAAGTTGGCAAGGGATATGAGAAAGGATGTTCTGGGAAGACTGTTTGGAGGGCGCATATCCAAGAAGTGCTGAAGGGAACTGAGGTCTTCAAGGTGGGGAATATTGGTGTACAAGGAGGTTACGTCAATTGAGACAAGGAGGGAGTCTGGTGGTAGAGGACTGGGGACTTTTGACAGACGTTCCAAAAAATGTGGTGTGTCTTTGATGTAAGATGGAAGGTTCTGCACAAAAGGTTGGAGGTGTTGATCCACCAAGGCTGAAATTCGTTCAGTGGGGGAACCATAGGCCGCAACTATAGGTCGTCCCGGATTGCCAGCCTTGTGTATCTTGGGGAGAAGGTACAAAGTAGGTGTGCGGGGATTTTGAGGGGTGAGAAGGGATAAGGATTGTGAAGAAAGACCTTGTAAGGGGCCTAGGAGGTCCAGGAAGGAGCGAATTTCGAGGCAGATGGAAGAGGTGGGATCTGTGGCATGTGGACGATAGGTGTTGGTATCAGAGAGCTGTTTAAGGGCCTCCGCATCGTAGTCACTGCGGTCCATGACCACGGTGGTGGAGCCCTTGTCTGCTGGAGGATAATGATATTTTTGTTATTGGACAGTTCTCTCATGGCCCGGATTTCAGTAGGGTTGAGGTTATTGGAGTTGGGAATAGAGTTGAGGAAAGATTTTGAGGATAAGGTCGATGTGAGGAAGTCTTGGAACAGGAGGAGGGGATGATTTTGGGGAAGTGGAGGAGGGTCAAGTTGGGATGGTGGTTTGAACTGCTCTAAGCTGGACTCAATCTCACCTCGGCGGCTGTCACTCTCCGTTGTGGTAGCAAAGTGATACCGCCAGCGGAGTGTGCGGCAGAAAGCAAGCGAGTCCCGGACCAGAGCAGCATGGTCGAACTTAGGAATAGGCGAGAAGGAAAGTCCCTTGGAGAGGATAGAGAGTTGTGGTTCAGACAAGGACGTGGACGAGAGGTTGACCACTGACCGTTGTGGGTGTCTACAGTCGAGTGGCACGTGGTGGTGTGGCTAGTGGCAGGTCGGGCAGTGGCACGAGGGATGGGTGGTAATGGAGGTGGGTGTGGCATATCGGGCAGTGGCACGAGGGATGGGTGGTAATGGAGGTGGGTGTGGCATATCGGGCAGTGGCACGAGGGATGGGTGGTAATGGAGGTGGGTGTGGCATATCGGGCAGTGGCACGAGGGATGGGTGGTAATGGAGGTGGGTGTATTCTTCTACCTATTTTTATTAAAGATTCAGATTTTTTTTTATTTCTAAAAAACGTACTTAGAATTTATTCAATTACTCCATTTTTATTCAGCATGTATCTACAATAACCTGTGATATCAAAATCTGGGATAACTCTTTATGTTAACTGGTAATTTTGGATTTTGTACTTTTCCCTTTGTTCACCTCACCCAAGCACAGGGCATAAACGGATAGCATTCTGGCCTCGCATTCGGGAGGACAGCGGTTCGAATCCCCGTCCGGGCATCCAGATTTGGGTTTTCCATGGTTTCCCAAATTACTCCAGGCAAATACCGGGATGCTTCTTTAAAAAGGCCATGACCGAATTCCTTCCCATTCCTTTCCCCCATCCTTTCCCGTCTCTAAAGACCTCGCTGTTGAGAGACGTAAAGCAGTTAAAAAAAAAAAAAAAAAAAAAAAAAAAAAAAAAAAACCAGGGCATAATACAACTTGAAATTGAAATAAATAAAATATTTTGACCATACAAATCAGATCTCAGACTGATCATAATTTTAAGCTTTATTAGTGGAAATGAAAGTAGCAAATGACATTAAGTTTGAGAAATTAAATTTTTGAAATCATGTCCTTTATGAAAATGGTTGGAAATCGTTGAAAATTGTTTATTACTACAAAAATGTTTATAAAAGTTACTTACTATATAAATAGTAGGTGACAGAGCCCCTTCTAAACAGTTTAGGTGAGATTATAGATATATGACAAGGTAAATCCATCACTAAGAAAAACAGAAGGAAGGTGGGCTGTAACAATTAATGGCTTGGAGGGCAACAATGCAATTTCAATACACAATATTTGGGTTTATTTTCCTTATCCTTTTCTGTTTTTGTATATTTACTATATAATTTCCCAAGCTCTCTCACTCACTAGCCTTGATAGCTATTGGCTGGCAAAAGGTGTCAGCCTGTGTTCGCAAATTAACAGCGACCAGCGATATCATTAGAAGAAATTCAAGGTTATGTCCCCAATTTAATAGCTAAGCAATTGCTACCAAATTAATTGCCATAATATATTAATAAGATTGCTTTTCGTAACATTTCATAGTTAAAAAAATATCGATAAATTTTACAGCTGCAAAAACGTGGACCTTTTCAGTAACATGTTGCTAATGAAAACAACATAAAAAATTTTAAAAAATCATTTAATGGTCTCTGTTGTAACCAAGAATTCCAATTGTCATTCCGACCTAGGCTAGATTTCAATTTAATTAAAACTTTCACAAATGTTGCTGCTTGTCCAAAGTTTATACATTACAGTTCATTTACTTTTTATGTATTTTACCGACCACTTTCGTTAATGGTCTTTGTTCATGTTCGCTGTATGTGGGTTATTTAAAGTGGACATCAGACCCGCGATCGTCACTGTTGGTGTTTAATACCTAAGTCTATTAATACTTCTGAATTCTCCAAGTTCAAGTGATTTTAATCACCCTAAGGGTTAAACACAGGTCAAGTTTGTATTTGGTCAGATAAGGTCCACCTATCAATCTTTGACCATAAAAATTGGAACTATTCTAGATCCGTGATAAGCAAAAATGGTCATGGGCTTAAACTAGTTTAATTTCATTGCGATGGAGTGCACAAACAAACAGATTAGGGTAGTAAAATTAACCTGCCATTTCCCAAATTTGAAAGTAATGACACAAAGTTTAAAGTGAACACAAGCTATATTTTTTGATGACACCTCCACACATTTATTATTGTTAAATACAATGGAGCTTATGTCCCAATGGAAATTGCCCAAAAATCCATTGTTGCTTCACATGAATTGAAGCTTTAACTGTTTGAGTAAAGTGTTTAGCACCTGCTTAATCCTTAACTGAAAACTGTGATATTTCTTTGCCTCAAATCAAGTGCTAGTTCCAGGCTTCGTCACTAACACATGCTTTATACATGTCCAACACTCTTTAACCCCCATAAAAATGCAAGATTTTTCAAGCTTTCCCTACTATGTCCCCAATGTGTTATGACTATATGTCTGAATTTACTATGAAAAGTAATGCCAAGATGTTTAAATTCTAAGTCACCAACAAACAATCCCCTCCACCATGTAATCAAACAAATCTTTTACTTCCTTGTCTATTTTCTAATAAGTTTACTATTTTTAGCTTCTTTTCCATTCCATTGTAACATTCCCAACTGGATATTTTGTCCATATTCCTCTGTAAGAATTAACATTCCTTTTACACTCCAGCACTGTTTTCATCCTCCTCCGATTCCAATGATTCCCAACCCACCTCCTTTGTGATGTCAGTTAATGATTGAATTCTGAAATAGTTTTCACACATATATATGGTATATATAGCTGTTGTTGGACCACTTCTCAAGTAAATTCCCTCATCAGCCAGTACTGGATTAACCACTAAGCAGAAGGTAGCAAATGCTACGGGCCTCGTGCCTCCTAGGGGGGGCCACGCCTAGGCTAGATGGGCGACCTTTTTTTTTTTTAGCTCTACAATTTCCCCTGGACAGCAAAAATCTAGGGCCTCTTCTTCACATTTGCTAAGGGCCCCGCGCTGTCTTAATCCGGCCCTGTCATAAGCCTCTCCTATAAATGAAGTATTTTAAAACCAATCCCTTCCATCTTCCAATTGAATATACCATCAAATGTTTTCCCAAGATATTTACACATAAAGTTTTCAACAAGAAATTCTTCTTCTCTTCAATAATCATAGAGCACCTTTATTTTTTTTATCTGCGCACCTCCACACATTAGGGTATATTTTTTTATGGGGTTGTGGTGTGAACTATACAAATGATAAATTATGATATTATGTTTTGGGTCAACACAAAAACAAAAAAATCAAAATTGCTACCTCTTTCTTCTATAAGTGATAGGCCTGAGATGCCCTTTTCACCTTTAGTACAGAAACTTAAAAAGATGAGATAAAGATACACTTTTTTTGTTGGAAAGGCCTTGTATTATCATTATTATTATTGGTGAATTCTCCCAATAAATGGAAGATGGTAAGCAAATAACCCAATCAAGTTTTCTTTGAGTTTTTCTTAATGTACCAATAGGCTTTGATTCTTTCCGAGAAAGCTTGTTTGCATTCTTCCGACCACTTTGGTCTGTATTGTTTTTGTTTTGGTTGCTCAGTTATAACCTCCCATTTGTCTACTTTGTGTGTGAATGTGTCTCTTTCTAAGATGTCTGTTGCTCCTATGCTTGCACTTTTAAGATCCTTCTTATTTTCATTCAGCCAAGGTGTTGGATTTTTAAGTGAAGTTACATAATCTATATCTTTTTGTCAGTCAACTTTCTGGTATCCTCTTAAGGTTATTATTATATATTTATAAAACTTAATTGCAATGGAGTACACACTCTGCTGGCAATTCACTTAGATGACAAATTATCCCTTTTTATTTTATTTTTTAATTATCTCATATAATTTGAATGTTAAATTCTTCTCCCATCTACTTTTGCAAGTTACAAATTTTAATTTTAAAATTCTTCCGCTTTTTTGGTAAATTATTCATCACTTCACTTTGTAATTTGTTGCAATCCCTGACACCCCTATTCCCCCCGCCTCCCCGCCTCCTCCAAAAAAACCATCTTTTCTCAGTATTAATTATTTATACAGCTGCAATATTACAGGCATTGTTTCAGAATAAAGAACTACATTGGTTATGAAAGGCTCAACCTGAAAAAAGGAAAGAAAGAAAAAAATTAAAAAGTCTGCTTCTTTTGTGCCTTTTTTTTATGTTTCAGTGTCAAGTTGTTGACTACGATCAATAAAAACATTTTTTATGGTGTTAACATGATTTTAATACAAAATATCCTGCCCATTCTATGTCACGGTTGTAAATAAAAGAAATGAATGTAAAAAAAATACCTTGTACTTGAGTTAGGGTCACCAGTTACTTTCCTCCTTACCCAACCTAACTGGGAAATCCTACCAGGTAAAGGGTACCTACAGTTTAACATAGTCCACATGCACAAAAAAAGCTTTGTCAGAGGTCAAGGTTAGTTTTGGAGCCCATGACAATCCCCACTGAGACATGTATTTGAACTAGTGACTTTTTGATATCCAGACAGACACCTTAACCACTGAGCCACCAGATCACTCTTAATTTTATTGGGTTTACCTGGAACCATATTGAGATCCATGCCAGCTTCGATATGGGTCATAATCTTCAATGATGCTAGGTTCCTTCTCAATTACTTCAGTACGAGCACAACTGCAAGTCATAGCAGAGCAGAGGAAAACATTTATAATTAGCATTATGAGGAACATGATTCCAAATGCTATGCACAGATACAACAGCCATGGCGGGTTAATGGAATTGTCACAAAGTTCCTCCAATCCTGAAAAAAAAAAAAATATTATTTTGCTTTTCATTCAAAATTTCAACATAGTATTGCTATTTCCTAGGACAAAACAGACAAGGCAAATATTACTGATCAAAATAGATTTTTCTTTGTATGATAAAAATGAAATGAGATAAAATAACTATTAATACTAGATTGCTTTCAAAACAAGAAAGCTACCCTGAAATACTTTTTGAGATTTAAGTTATAAGATTGTCATGACTTTGATATAAACTTAGTGTCTATTTCACTAAGTCCCATAAAATTCAAATAATTTGATTAATTTTGTTAACTGATGAAGAAAAGCAGAAATTCTTAATATCGAATTACCAGTCATTTTGAAATCTTGAAAGAAAGAAATATCCACAAATGGGTATCTATTATGACAAAGGTCATGCATTACATGAGAGTTGGGATACTGACATGTTTTTAGATATCAGTATCACTATTAATCCAGCTCTCTTCCTTTGTTAAAAGTTTTACACATATTAAATTCTTTTTAAATGTATGAACATGGTTATTCTGTCAGCTAAGATAAGTGGTAATTATTTTTCTCCCATGAAATCATTATTCAGCTGCTGTTTTCTCATAAGCTTCATAGTTGTATCCTATGAGTTAAGTATATAGTAAAATTATCAAGACTCTTTACTTGTTTTCGCAACATGATAATTTGAGAGTAAATGTAATTACTACTGAACATTTCTTGGACAATGTCTAGTGTAAACATAACATTTATTACTGAGTACATTCATTTGACTAAATCAGTTATATCAGTTTGCAATTGTAAACATGTTTTGGAGAGAATGAATGAAACAAATAAACCTGAGTTTGTTTTAAACTTTCTGTAGATTGTGAAACATTAAAAAAAATCTTAGAGACACCTTTGTAGTTTTATACAGTTGACACATCAGAGAAGCAACTATTTTTTCAACAATTTTCATGTTGCCATAAATTTATTTGATTTACTGGTTATTAGTTTGGCACTATGTCATAGTTCCACATAATCCTCAATAGAATTAATTTGGCTGAAGGCAACAGAAAACTTACTGGGTGCATCTCCAGCATCAAGTATCAAAAACACTTGTGCTAGCCATGAGAACTCCATCTTCAGAATTTCCCTCAGTGTAGATATCCTTAGTGACTGTTCTTGCCTGTGGCTCCAAATCATCTGGGCATGATGTTTCAGCACAGCTTCCTGCTGTAATCATATTAAAGCAGTTTTTGTATCCAAGTTTTAACAAATGATTTACAAAAAAATTAAAATAAGAGCATCATTAAAATCATATACAAATAAAAAGCTGTTTTGTTTCAAGTAGGAATTTTATTTCGCCCATGGGAACTATGACCTTTTAGTCTTTACAGAAGATAAAGTAGTTTCATTTAATTCTTAGGATTACAAATAAAGCATCAATGAAATCAGAAATCCACATGGAAAGCAAATATATAGTAGACCCATCACTTACTATGGATGAAGAAAGGAACCCAAGAAAAGACAACATAAACTCAAACCACACAATATTTGTGGCTATGACTTTACTTCAAATAAAAATATATGGCCAAGCTCGCAATAGTCGATCCAGCCAGTTATTGACCATTATGAAAGCAAAATCAGTGGAAATGTTATATGCAGCAAATAACTTAATCATAAGATAATATTGATTGAAATAAATTATTATTATCATGACTGAATACTGCCATAATTTTTACGTGTGTGCAGTTTATCCTGCCGCCAAGCAAGGATTCATCTACTACTGGCCTGCCTGTCTGATATAGTTTCGATGTTACAGTGGATTTGTTGCCACCTGTCTGTGAAATGTGTAATTTGTGTTTTGTGTGATAAGTATAATTTTTGTTTGTGAAATGTGTAGGGTATGAAGTGGAGGCTGGGGATGTCTTAGTATTTACCCATATGATTGCAGAAAACCATCTAAAAACACTGTAATCAGGATGTTTGGTTGATGGATTTCCTAGTGCCATTGTACTTCCCTGATTTAGTGTACTGGCGCTTTAACATGCACAGTCACAACTGCAGGTACTAGAATTGTATTAGTGGTAAAAAGTGGTTTACAAAATTAGTAAATCATTAAAATAAATAAGTAAATAAAATTATAATAATAAAAATATATGAATAAAATATAACTTGTAAGTGATGAGTTTACCAGGGTTGGGAAGATGGACATAATCTGAAACTGACGACCAAGGGATGTCTGGTGTTCAGAATGTGGTGTTAGACAAGTTGCCACCTACAAATTTTGGATGGGAATATCAATTCAAAGATGGCTTTTGACTAAAATAGTTATTAAGGTCACAGGAGGAATGAACAGCAGCAGGATGGTATACGTTTTGAGAGAAAACTGTTTGTATCTCACCATTCATTCTGATGGATTACTGATTCATAATGAGGCTGATGTAAGAACTTGGGCAATTGAGGCATGTAGCTAGTATGTGAGGTGGGTTTTACCAGTGTTGTAGTGGGTGGATGCTTATTACCTGTTTTGCAACAAGGCCTATTACAAGGGAGAAGCCATACTTAGGGTTGTTTGGGAGATTTAGAGGGTTGGTATTTGTACACAAATAAGGTGATCTGCTGAAGACAATACAGGGTGTTGTGGGAAGGTTAGAGGGGAAATATGACACATTTCTGGGAAAGGTCTGAGAATGAAGAATCTGGTTCAGGGTTTCAAGACCAGTTAGAAATGGGTGTTCCATTGTTGCTAAAATAAAAAATTCAAGTGCGACTAAGTATTTTATGATAGTTTTCACTAAAACATTACTGCAAAAAGTACTTTAAGTACAAGCATCTGACAGATTAGTGTTTTATTATTGTAAGAGATAGTGAATTTTTTATGTTTGGGAAATAAAAATAGTACCTTCACTTAAAATCCCTTTCAGGCAATTAATTATCTTTTACTTCCTTTATAGTGTTTCCAGAGTAGCATAATGGATGGTAATCATACAAGTGGTATGGATGCAAACTAGGTGCATGTTTTTAAACTTTATACTTATTTAATGCAAAGAGGGTCAAAGAGCCAGAGATATGATGTATTCATTTGCCTTTTCACTTAGATTATTTATATCTGTTGTTGCAAGTGAGCTTTTTTTATGTCCAAATTATTATTTTTTCTTTCTAATTAGTATCATCACAAATTTTCATGCTGACAAAAATTAATGTCAGGCAGTCAGGAAATATAAGCATCTAGTGGTTAAAAACCTTTACATGGAAGTTGAAACAAACTGAGATCTGGATCATAACTGAAAACTGTATAGCATCAAATACAATATTTACAGATAGAGCATGAGGTTTCATGACAAGCCGGAAGGAAAAGAAGCAAAGCAAAATGCCGTAAACTAAAATTGTGTTGGCTAAACTGAAAAATACATGGTATCAGATGTCAGTCCTACCTTTGCAGATAGCAATGTCACACTGCAGGTTGACTTGGCTGCTGTCTGGGAAGCGGAACATGGAGTAGATGGTAGCCTGAGCCCAGCCTTCCTTCTGATTATACTCGAGTGGTGAGATCACTTGCTTGTCCACTGGGCATCTAGAAAATAAAGCATTGGTCCAAAAAAATTAATGACTAAAATTTAATTAATGCAAAATGTCTGAATAGATTTCATTTAGTGCCATCCCACTTGTGTGTATAATGAGGAAGGATTAAAACACATGTTATTTTCTTGTAAAATGCATTGGCAACAATCTTCCAGGCTGTTGGAGGATCTACCGGGCAAAAGCTCACCCACAAATGTAGTGAACTTAGTAGTGTGTCTACTTACTCATTATAAAATTTCTACTAGATAAACACAAAAAAATCCAAGTCAGCCTCAGGTGCCTTGTAAACAAGGATGATAGTTAAGATGCCAAAATACTAATGGGGCATAAAATCATGAGAAATGTTTCAAAATGTTCCTATTGCTATAGTACAATTACGTCAAATGATGCTAAGGGACTAATAAATAGAAATACAAATAACAAATACCTATCCTATCCATTAGGATACAGTGTCATCTGAATTAAGAGCCTCTTCAGTAAACCAGTATTAATATGCTAGCCAAAAAAATGAAAAACTTGGTTTACTAACAACTTATACACTAGAGTATATTAAATGTATATATTTCTAGGATTAAAAAAAAAAAAACAAAAAAAAACAGCATATGGTCCATGTTGGCGATAAATTCCAAGGCACAGGTAATAGTATTTTTGAGCTAGGTCTGTAAATATAAATGGTTTAAATTGACAAATGAGCATTGCTCACATTTTATTTGATTTGAATTCTCCAAACTACAAATTTTTAATGCGATATTCAGTTTTCATCAATTAAATGCATAACCTGCTCTAATCTGAAGTATTTGAATGTATTCCATTGCGAAATAGTGGCCTCAGACCGACGAGCAGACAGAGTCATAACAATAGGCCTTCGTTTCTCTTTGAGTATGGAAATAAAAACAAAACAAAAATATATATACAACAAAATAATTCCTTAGACAGTTTGAAGGTAAATGATGTAATGACTACTTATTACTGAATTAGGATACTGAAATAAACAAGAAGGTGTCTTAACTCTTAGGTTATAGCTACAAAGTAATAATATAATAATAATAATATTTAATTAAAATTTCAATGGAGCACAAGCAATTTCCCTACACACCCATTTCTCCCCTTTCCTGCACCCACCTACATTTGCCCTCTACAAATTTTAACTTTAAATTCTTTCAACATTTTTGGTAAATTATTAATCATTTCTCTTGGTAACTTATTCCAATCCCCGACAACCTTACCTAGAAAAGAGAATCTTCCTACACCCTTGTGCCTGAAATCAAGTGCCAGCTTGTGGTCATCGTCATCTTTTCCCTTCCATGCACCACTCGTCACCAATATACGCCCTGTACACTCCTATGACTCTCTTCACCCTCCTCCTGTCTCTTTTATCATATCAGTTACTGATTTCGTTCTCTGGTAATTTCCAGAAACAAATCTAAATAGTACCGGATTAGTCATGTAGCAAGAGTTAGCAAATGCTACTGACCCCGCACTTTTTTTTTTAAAAAAAAAGAAGCTCTACTACTGCCCCAGATGGCGAAAACCTAGGGCCCCTTCTTCACATTTGCTACACGGGCTCCGCGCTGTTTTAATCTGGCTCTGACTCTAGCAGCCCTTTTTTGCACCTTCTCCAACTCCTGTATTTGATACTCAAAATGTGGGTCCCATACTACACTACCATGTTCAAGCAATGGTCTGACTAAAGTTTTGTAACTTAATTCCCTTACTTATCTCATACATCCCACATAACTCTGTCCAACAAGTGCAGAATTTTGGAACCTTTTCTTACTACCTGTCAAGTGTGTCCTGCCCAGTTAAGCTTGTGATCAAATGTAAGTTAAAGGAATAACAATACACTTTAAAACACTATTGAAAACAATCTTTGGTTTGAGAATCTTCAGCATTCACGAAAATCAGGACACAGAATGTGTATTAATCAAACACATTTCTGCAAAATGAAATGGATAATAATATTTCCATTGAACAGCATAACAATACAACACTGAAAATACCAAATGCCATCAACAACAACGCAAGAAAACAGTGAAACAATGATGTATTTGTTTTAAAAAACAAAAACAAAAGTTCCTAATCAGGTATAGCGAAAGGCAGAAGAGAGTAAGAGACTATATATCAATCCATTCACCGCCAAAATAAATTTAAAGTGAGGGTTTACAGTAATGACAGAATATTTTCCAGGTTTCATATCTTCTACAATGGTCTCTCTATTTTTCGCAATCTCTGGCAAATGCCATTGAATTTTAACTAAGCGCAAGTAGGCCAACCCTAGAATTTTCGACCGATTGACGCATAAGGTGAATAAGAATATGACACGCATCAGATGGGAAGCATATCTGTACAGTGCTTTAAAGGGACAAAATGTCAGTTGTTAACCGTAAAGATAAACTCTAAATTTGGTCACCTTAACTACATTACGATTAAACTTATGCTAGTTAAGACACTCCTGCAATTGCATTTAAATCTGAAATTTTAAGACTACTGACAATAATGTCATCCGGAATAAAGAAAATCTCAACAAAGAGCATTATTGTCATCTTCATGCTGAAATTGAATGATTTTAAATATAATTATATTTATTATTGTAATGGAAGTCGGCGTCATAGTATACGTCTAAAGGCCACCTGAGTGCGAAATGGGTGTCTGGGGCTCAAATTCTGAAGGATTCGAGGCTTTTTCCCATTTGGAAGCTGAAGTCCCTAAAGGCTTTCCATAGCTGCTCTGCTATTTGTGAAATAAGTAACGGGTAGAAAAATAAACACGTGATTGTAGTACTCTGCCTCTACTTTTACCAATGAAAGTGCCGCATAGGCTTGTATTATATGTCTGCGTTCTGTGTAAGCGTTTGGAACTTCAAACCACTACCACGAAATATTTTGTTCCCTCCCCTGAACTCCTTACACTTCTCACGATAAAAACTCGTCCTATCCCAAAAACCAATATTTATTATGAAAATAAAATTTGTATTCCTGATGATTCTCTACTAAAATGCATTTAGAAAATTTTCAAATGAAAAATTAATTTATAGAAAAAAAACCTACATGTGCTTCTGTAGTATTTTTCTGGATGAATTTTGTTTCATGATTATAATTTACTTACTAATTGCGCTTTTAATTCAGAAAAGTATTTTTTTCCCATAGAACAGAAAAGAACTATTAGGATGTTGTGTATGGTACAACCAAGCACTTCTTGCAGACAACTTTTTAAAAAAACTCAGTATTCTTACAATGCCTTCTCAGTATATATATTCTCTTATGTGCTTTGTCATAGATCATTTTAACCTGTTTACTTCTAATTCACAGGTACACAATTTCAATACAAGAAACAGAAATAACTTGCACAAAACACAAACATCTCTGTCATTAGTACAAAGAGGAGTTAATTATTCTAATATACATCTGTTAAATAACCTTCCCAAGAGTATAAAACAGTCTGCAGATAATAAAGATATATTTAAAGAAAAACTGAGAGATTATCTTATTGGCAACTCCTTATACTCCATTCAAGAATTTGAACAAATTAATTAATTGTATTCAATATGACTTTTGCAAATTAAGTTGTAAAAATTAATGTTTATTGTTATTCTCTTTATTACATATACTTGTTTTTTCTATGATTATGACTCATATTGTATGTACGTGTATTAACCATGACATGTTTCACATCCCAGAGGTCTTTCCTCAGCAGGGATCCATGAAACAATATTGATAAATAAAATAAAAAATAAATAAATAATATACCAATATTCTGAATAACTATGTTTTAAGTAAAGAAGGGAGATATGAAATATTTTTTGTTTTGCTTATAGCTTTATGCCTTATCAACGTCGAGATCACTAGAGCAGGTAAGAACTCTTCACGAGGTTCTGCCATGGCTTCTGAAGGAACCATCCCGGAATTAGCCTGAAGTAAAACCGAAATCTGGATGGCGGACGTGGAATCGAACCCGAATCCTCCACAATGCGAGGTCTGAACGTTACAAATCACTAACCGCGTTCGGTATGAAGCTGTTACAGACAAACAAAACATGACAGTGAAGTGTTGGAAGAAACCATAATTGAAAATATAGAAAAACAGCTTAAACTTTTGTTAGGTATATCCCATTATGATTATTTAGAAAAAAAGAACATCTTATTCATGGTTACAGAAAAGTAACTTAATTGGAGAAAATACAAGTTAATACTAATACTTAGTGATACTGTACGAATTGTAAGGTTGGTTTGCAGTCTCTAGTTGAAGGCATAATATTCGACCAATAGAAAGCTGAAGGATCGTTCAGGTTCATTTTCGTATAGCGATCACAAATGTCTTCTCTTTCCGGCTGTACAAGTTTTATGTTTCAAGCAGCCTACTTCTTCTCAGTAATTCTTCATTTGCTTAATCTGTCAGATATTCTCAGCTTGTTCCTAAGGTGACCACATTTCAAAGGCAGATAGTTCTTTCTGGTTGGAGACTTTAAAACATAATTTGGGAAAATAACAGTAATTTATTCTTGGAATAATTGAGCACACAATACAACTGTACCTACAGATTAGGAATACAGACTCATTCGAGATGTTTGTGGTGAATTTGGCATGGAAGAAAACACGATCTGAAACTGAAATTTTATTGACATGTAAGCAAATAATTTTACTGCAACACAGTTACTTTTGATGTTGATTTATTATGCTTTGCGTGACGCATTTCGAGAACTTATTCCCATTTTGAAACGCAATATTAGAACATTATGAATGCATTTTAATGTGCGAAGCGCTTGTGTTTGTTTCTGTTTGACATTAGTAAAACTTTTGGAGTTTTCGTTTTTGAAGGTTTCTTAAAAAACGAAAACTCCAAAAGTTTTACTAATGTCAAACAGAAACAAACATAAGCGCTTCGCACCAGTGGCGGATCCAGGATTTTGGTTTGGGGGGGGGGGGGCTTGACTCGGGCGAGGAGGGGGTGCCGACAGAAATCTCATTATTCCAGATTGCCACCCTCGTACAAATAGTAGAGCAAAAACAAATAAATAAAAAAAAGGTCTCCAAAATCCATGTCATCGGGGGTGACCTTGGTGCTTTTGGGGGGCTTCAGCCCCATAGCCCCCCCCCCCCCTGGATCCGCCACTGCTTCGCACATTAAAATGCATCAATAATGTACTAATATTGCGTTTGAAACGTTCTCGAAACGCGTCACACAAAGCGTAATAAAACAACATCAAAAGTAACTGTGTCGCAGTAAAATTATTTGCTTACATGTCAATTGAAAACAGTTACAGGCTTTCATAAGTCCATTTATTATGGATAAAGTAAAGATGAAATTTTATTATCTGCTTGTTGTTGTTGTAACATAATTATTGTTAAAACTGTTTAGTACAGTCCGCACTTTTACTGTCGAGGAAATGTAAAGGGTGAACACGAAATTTACGAGGCAGTGGATTAATGTTCCCACGTTTACAATGGATTGCATTGATCACAAACACGACATATCGATTCGTCCAAACACTGTGGAGAAATAAATGACCTCGCTGTGCGATGTAAATACGTTAAAGATGGAGATGAGCCATTCTATAATTGCTATTCTCAATGCACAGCTGTATCTGTGAATACTTATTCTTCTCTTCGATTGAAGTATTCATGCTAGCAGAAAGAACCAGTTTGTTCCGAGCTGGGTAGATACCAACAGCAATATCATCACTTAGACATAAATAGAAGATACAGTTAATGACTATAAAATGAAGTTCACTTATAAAAGAAGACGCAACGTATTCCAAGAACCTCAAAGACCAACTGCGATGATGAAACCGAGATAAAACTTTCAATAGGGCACTCCATCATTCATCTCAACTTTGATAACACGGAAGACGTGATTACTTCTCATATATAACGGAGTTTCAGCTTTCATTGGTGATTAATGTTACGTGACGATTTCAATTAACTGATACAGGAGGAATTAAACGTGACGAAAATTAGCGGCCGACCAGATAGGACCATAATAGGGCGCCACAAAGACTCAGCAAGCTGTGGGAGAAAATAAGAGAACTACATGTTAGTGGCGTCCTTGACTCTCGCTTTCATTTTGCTCGCGGCCATCGGCGGCTTCTTTGCATAGGAGAGTCAATCATATCTGGGATACAATTTAAATTGCGTATGAAATTGCGGGGCCGATGTCATGTATTAACAACGGGCCCACCAGAGCCAGGTGAATCCCATTATCTCCGGCCGAGAGACCCGACAAAGAATCAATAATTTGAGCCGTGGGCTATTACAGAGTCAGCCCCTGTCGCCGGCAACCTTTTTTATTTTTATTTTCCGGCGGAGGCAAAGGAGCCCGCATAAGAATGTACACTCACGTGCCTGTGTGTGTGGTCGAAGACTGTACAGGTAATAAGCACCTCTCACAGAAAACTGCCCGACACTTCATGCTGATCAACAGTCTGGCGCGGCACGATAGAGTCGCACATGAGCAAGAAGTATTTTATTTCTTTGAGAGGTCTAAACTTTTTACTAGCGGGAGGCAGGTAATACTTACATAAGATAACCACCAGAAAACATTATTCGAATCTTAGCATCGATAAAATTAAAACAAGAGTCCTCAACTAAGCTAACAAATGGGCAGCATCTGAATTTATCAAATTTTATACGTTTGCAAAGATATTAAGTAAAATACGTCTGTAACTAATCATGGAGGAAGGAATATATGGAGACGAAATAACGATAAATCTGTGAAATCTACTATAAAAGCTCGTCTCCTATTGCGCATGCGTGGCGGCAATAGGAATATCCCCAAAACATTGGACTGTTTGCTCTGTGTCTGCTGCTGAGAATATTTCATTTTCTAATATTCTAAAGTTTTCTGTAATGCCAAATTGTGTTGCATACGGTTGCACAAACAGACAAGATAGGAAACAACCTGGAATAATGTTTCATAATTAAGTCACATTGTAATTATTGTTCTTGAAGTGTCTGATAGGTAACTGCAACGTTAGGGCCTATCGTTATAAATTTATTCATTGCTCTCAACAGGATAATGTCGTTCTCAAATATTTGTTGGTGTATTGTAGACAATCAGCATATGTTACTACTTTGCACATAAAAGGATAGCCTTATTGTAAACAAGTATTGGAGTCTAATTTAAGCGGGTCAAGCTTACATCGCGATACAATGAATATGGTATTCTGCATGCTTTAGTCCAGTTGAGTTTACACTGAAGGTGTACGATGAAATTAATTGTGATAATTTGTGCTGTGCGAACTATGAAACGTGATGAAGCAAACGTTTTTGTTACCCGAAATTTATTTCGCGATGCATTTCATGTGTTTAGATGTGTCTACATAGTTTGATTTTGTAGCGACAATATTAATGGAAATGTGGATAGGTTGAAATGCAGCCTGTACCAGAAGGGACAAACAATTTATTACTAGTTGTTAGTAATTTCATAAGCACCATGTTAGTGACACAACGTGTAGCGCGTATCGCAATGTTATACTACTCCCATTTAAGCTTCTGACTTTTGGAGACAGCATATCTCGAGAACTAAACGAGATATAGAAATTTTTTATTGTTTACTTTCAATTTCTCTCGTCGTGTTACATAAGAATCTATTATCAAATTTGACTTTGAGGATAGTTTACAATGGCGTATATTGGTGATGAGGCATGGAAAGACATTGGTGTAAGAATTGAAAGTAATGCATGGGTGAGAAAAGAAGACCATGACCACAAGCCGGCACTCGACTAAAAGTACAAGGGTGTAGGCAGATTCTTTTTTTGAGGTAAGGGTGTCAGGGATTGAAATAAGTTACCGAGAGAAATGATGAATAATTTGCCAAAAACGCTGAAAGAATTTAAAGTTAAAATTTGTAAAGGGTAAATGTAGGTGGATGCAGAAAGGGCGGAAGATGGGTGTTTAGGGAAATTGCCACCGCAGCATGCGCTCCATTGCAATTCAATTTAATTTAGTTTTATTCTGAAGTTCAACCTAAAACACCTCAATTTTGAGTGTATCTCGAGAACTAAGCGAGATTTCAAAAAATTTTATTCTTTATTTTCGATTTGTCTTGTCGTGTTACATAAGAATCTAACACCAAATTTGACATTGGGGAAATGTTTCTTTTGAATTTCAACACAAAACACCTCACTTTTGAGTCAGTATATCTGGAGAACTAAGCAGGATATCACAAAAATGTATTCTTCGTTTTTGGTCTGTCTCGTCGAGTTACATAGTAATCCATCATCAAATTGCGGTGCCAAGGTTGTCGTATGATTCCCTTGAGGTTTTTGTGCCTATTCCCCGCGTTTCTACGACCGACCAATATGGCGACCTCCCCACCCCTCTTCTCTCTACCCGGTTTCACTCCAGTGCGTGGTGTAGATCCCTTGCGTCGTCTCCATACATTCCTTCCTCCATGTAACTTATAATTCCTCACTGAATCTTCCCTTTGCGATCTGTTAACGAAATTAATATATTTAGGAAAAAAATAAATTATTTTAATTTAATTTAATTGCAATGGAGCACAGGCTCCGGTGGCAATTTCCCTACACACCCATCTTCCCCCTATCTTGCACCTACCTACATTTGCCCTCTACAAATTTTATCTTTAAATTCTTTCAAAGTTTTCGGTAAATTAATCATCATTTCTCTTGTTAACTCATTCCAATCCCTGACACCCTTACCTAAAAAAGAGAATCTTCCCACACCCTTGTGCCTGAAATCGAGGGCCAGCTTGTGGTCATGGTCATCTTTTCCCTTCCATGCACTACTTTTCACACCTTTTTTCAGCCTTTAGTTACAAGTAATTTCCAGCAGCAGGTTACAGCTTGATTCAGTCCTCTTTCCGATACCTTTATGTGTTCTGCTGTTCTTTTTGTCTCCATAAATCGCAATCAAACAATAACATTATCGAACGTATAGAATTTCTTCCTCCTTTCCCTTTTACCCTTTACTATTTTTTCTATAGTTCCTTCTGTAAACGTTGTGTTCATATTTTACGCCAAATTTAGTTTATCTGTATGTTCTTGAAATTCACATACACTCCCCTCCCAGTACTTCGTCTCCCCGCTCACTAGTTGACAGTATAGCTCTGGACGACTCCTAGGATCTAGATCTTTCAAACGCTTTTAACAGTGAGCCATAAAATGGTAATATATGAGTTAAAAACTATTGGAGTGGATGAGAAAATCTTTTTGGGCAGAAGAATTTTTAAAAGGAACGAAAGTAAATGAAATTAAAACATTGAGTGAATTGAAAAGTGAGTTTCTTGGTGACAGAATTCTTGAGAGATAAAAATTAAAACGTTAGGGTAGAAAACGCGGTATAAAGAACGTGGAAAAAAGAACAGTATGGTGTATTGGGATCACTGTTGTTCATTATTTTAATGAATGATTGTATCGGTGGTTTACAGTTCGAAGTAAGGTTATCTGCCGATGACATAAAGTTGTATAATGAGAGAGAATTATGAACATGTCCAGAGAGATCTAAACAGGAAATCTAGTTGGGTATGTCAACAAGGAATTAAGATAAATTCCAAAGTCAGTTTGTTAGGTAAACAGATAGAGAAATTAAGGTTTTGTATAAATATAAGAAAGTAAATGCTTATTGAATGTATAAAGTGTAAATATCTTGGAATAGCATTTTATAATAAACTTAACTAAGCAGGAACATTTGGGAGAGAGAGGCTTTTAATGTCTTCAAAATCTGGAGAGAATGACGAGGGGATGCATCAGAAAACTGGGGAAACTAATTCTGATTCCAATTAATGGGTACAACTACTGCTGCTAGCAGGTTAATAATTCTAATAACCTTACTTTCTTTAGATGCGAATAAAATGATCTTTGTATTCAGTTGATGTATTCAACTTTTACACGTAAGCTTAAATGGGTATTCGTGTGGCAACCAATAGTAGTAACGCGATGAAATGATAGTGAAACTGTCCTGATTCATGAGTCATGTGTCAATGGAATTTTAAAAAAATTTCAAGAGTCAAATGTCCAAAATTAGTCAGTGAGTGATTTTTTTTAAAAAGTTACATTAGCGTCAAACCACCAATTTGCCTCGAATTCACCAAATATGTGTGGTTCTGTGCATCAGTTCCTGTTTTGTCGATACCATAATAACTATAAATACGAATTTCTGAAACAACAATATTTTCTTCTCATGGGGCAAGGTTGTAATGATCTTGCCGAATGACATTTTTTCCCCTTGATTTTTACGTTGTTGTAAATGGGTACGTCTTCATTAATTCGAAGAGCTAGTTATAAAAATATAACATAACCGTAATGAATAGAATTATGCATCATAAATCAGCTAACTACTGTTAATTTTCTTACCTTCAAGAGTCAAATAAATGAGAGCAATATTGCATTAAGACGAGATCTCTTGTTACTTTATTCCCGCAGGGAAAGACCGCCTTCCGACTGACAGCTGACCTCTGTAGTGAATTTAGTGATACTGCCAGCTGTGACAGTCCAGTTATTGATAATATCGCTGCCTCTCCATGAACTTTTATTGATTTATTAAATTGCTTCTGCCTGAAAAGTACCCCCGCCCATAGTAACCGTACTTTATCTAACAAAAATTTTGTAAAATTCTTCTTGGGTGTATTTGTTTCTTTTTAATCTCGCGGGTCGGTTTCCAAAACCGAATGAAGGTCAGGAATACTAGTCCAAGAGCAGGGAGCTTACAACCGACGCAAGTTTAAATTCAAACCTATTAATCACGTTTTCCTTGGGGTTTTCCCGCAAATTACCTGTGTGAATGCCGAAATGTTCCATAAATTACTCCTCAGAAGTACATATTTAACAAACCGAACACATATTAAAACAAAAATTTATTTCGTTCCTAAAAATGTGAGTGATCAAAAGCAATGCGTGCTAAGTAAAATAAAACATAAAAAATTAACAGAACTGGATTACATTGTATATGTTGCTATGGAATATTACCAGGTATTCTCCGTAATCATTATTACAGAGAAAACAGATAAAACTAAGGGAGAGATTGATATGTAACCGCATCAGAAATATATGCGAGGAATGTAAGTAGTTTTCAAGTAGGCAACTCGGCTTTAGGAAAGGATATTCATGCGAATCTCAGTTGGTGTGATGTATGGAAGATATTTTAGATGAAATGGACAAGGGAGCACTAGATCTTTCAAAGGTTTTTGACAGAATGAGCCATAAAATGGTAGTAAATAAGGTAAAAAGTATTGGAGTGGATGAGAAAGTGATTTGCTGGGTAGAAGAATTTATAAAAGGTAGAAAACATAAAGTTAAAGTAGGAAATGTAATATCAAAAGAAGTAGAAGTAAACATGGGAATCTCACAGGGTGACGTATTGGGACCACTGCCATTCATTAATGTAATGAATAATTGTGTTGATTGTTTACTATCACAAATTAGATTGTTTGCATACATAATGCTATAAAAAAAGGATCAAAACGGTAGAGGACTGTAAACAGCTGCAGGGTGATCTGGACAGGATATTCAGTTGGGTTGGTAAACATGGGATGTAGATAAATGCAATGGAGAGTCAGATTATTAGATACATAAATAAAAAAATAAAGGTTGATTGTGATTATAAGGTGGGGAAATAATTTCTTGTTGAAGACTTGAAATGTAAATATCTTGGCATTACATTTGATAACAAGCTTAACTGGGGAGGACACATTGGACAGGTGGAAGGAAAAGGTTTCAAAATACTGCACTTGTTGGAGAAAGTAATGAGGGCATGTACGACAGAAGCAAAGGAATTGGGTCAGACCATTGCTTGAATATGGTAGTGCAGTATGGGATCCACATTTTGAGTATCTAATACAGGAGTTGGAGAGTGTGCAAAAAAGGGCTGCTAGATTTGTTTCTAGAAATTATCGCAGAATGCAATCAGTAACAGATATGGCAAAAGAGCAGGAATGGGATTCATAGGAAGACAGGAGGAGGGTGAAGAGAGTCATTGGAGTGTACAAGGCGTATATTGGTGGTGAGGCATGTAAAGATATTGGTGTCAGAATGGAAGGGAAAAGATGACCATAACCACAAGCTGGCACTCCATTTCAGGCATAAGGGTGTTGGAAGATTCTCTTTTTTAGGTAAGGGTGTCAGGGATTGGAATAAGTTACCATGAGAAATGATGAATAATTCACCAAAAACGTGGAAAAAATTACAAGTTAAAATTTGTAGAGGGCAAATGTAGGTGGGTGCAGGAAAGAAGGAAGATGGGTGTGTAGTGAAATTGCCACCGTAGTGTGCGCTCCATTGCAATTTAATTAAATATTTTTATTATTACGTCACGATGGGATCAGTCAAAACCTATTCAAGTGACCCAAAACTAGAAGACGTGTCAAAACCTATAAACCCTAAAATTTTCGCTAGTATAAATTATGTTGACGTGTTTACTGCTTGGGAAGACTGAGCGAATGAAGGAAAGGAATGAAAGAAAAAGAGAGATGATTCGAATCATAAAGACTTCTAAGATATTTCAAGATAGGAGACTTCAAGCTAAGGCCATCTAATGAAGAAGGACGGAAATTAAATTGGAGGAGGAAAGAGAACTCCGCAAATAAAGGAAGATCCAAAACAACGCGTAAGGCTGGACTATATATAGAAGAAATGAAAAAGAAAATTAGAAATGCGACGCTATTTAATGCATAGGGTGAAGTAAGCAGAATCTGCCTTGTAGGTAGGTGCTGTAGAGACTGGAGGAGAGGTAATAACTGTGTAGTACTCAGACGACCCAGCTCCTTTATTGGTTTCTACGACGCCCTCCCACGCTGGGTCGGTGGCGCGTATATCCGGCCGCCCATCGCAAAAACTTCATCGCCCGCACCGTTCGGCAGCTTTTAACATCTCCGGTGGACATTATTCGGATCTGATATGGGTCCAGCGCGGTCTATTAGCTAGAAATCATCTTAGGCCCGATAGGTCATTAAAGAGGCTCTATAATCAAATATAGAACTGTTGTCACCTTCTGTCAGTGATCTATGATTGTATTATCACAATTCGAATAGCGTAATTCTGTTTGATAAGCCGTTATTTTTGAGACTTGAGGGATGATTATAGAAAACGGGCTGGACATTCGGCACGCGGATCTTATGTAGTGGCTGTCGTTCTTTCTTCAGCCTTATTTTGCGTATATTATTTTTATTTTCCGCAATGTGTAGATCCGCAGGTTAAACATAATAATGTGAAGCAAATACGGTGTTTACACTTTCAGGCTCCTAACAAACCATAGGTCTCTGTGACTCATCGACATCGAGATTATTAGGTATTCCTGCCTGGAATTACGCCATGGGGTATTTTAGACAATTTCTCAGCATTCTTTTAGAGAGAGTATAGCACACCATAAATAACCAGAAACTGTATCGTCAGACTCAGGAGGCTCGGTGTCTCGATGTTTTGTCTTGGGTATATTTACACCGGATCTTAGAAATTCTTGGCATAAATGGTCAACAGTAGGCTTAGTAACATTGATACTTCTCACTTCTTCCTATAAGATAACAAGAAAGAATCAACATGTTACAATCACATAGCTTTTATGTCGATTGTATAATTTATCCATTTCGTTATGAGTACACAGATTCATCTTTCAGCATTTTCGCCAACGCAGGAAGTATTTCAGGAAAAGCCATTTGGTAATAAAGTCTAGTTGCGGCTATGTTTTTATGCTATGATTCATATCAGCTTGACGAACAAACAAAACAATCGTTCTGGTGGTGGAGGGATTCGCATTGTCGTTTCTAGTCCAGCCTAGAATATTGGGTTGCTTAAATTACGTGTGAGCGACCTGGTAGCTCAGTGGTTAAGGCGCTTGCAATTTTTAAAGAATTGTGTTTGATCATAAGAGCTACGCCAGACCGCTCCGTGGTTCGGATTCCACGTTAAACTGTAGGTCCCAGAGGAAAGAAACTGGCCGTCCTACCTCTGACATAATGGCTTAGTATGCCTCCTTCGGGAGGATCCAACCAACCTTCGGGCTGTCGACTAAGTTCAGTGTTGTGTTTATGATACTGTTAATAAAACCATATTTACACATTACATAAAAGGAACACCTAAGTGTAGCAACAATATTTTTCGTTTTCTCATTTTTAATTTTTTTTTTTTTTAAGTAAAGTAAATAATTCAGAGTGCTGTTCACTTTTGCCCCCATCAAAGCGTTCAGTTTATAATACAATATCCCGATGTGTATTTAACTATTCTCAGAGCAAAATTTAGAGATAATACAATATCCCGATGTGTATTTAACTATTCTCAGAGCAAAATTTAGAGATAACATCAGCTCTTGTCGGATACCTTCAAATCCCAAAAGTTTAATATTTTTACACACTCACCATAAATTAAATAACCTGAAAAAAAGTCTTACTCCTGTAGCGTCTGAATGCTTTTATTTAACCCTTTCAAAACAAAAGAGTTCTACAACAAACTGGATATATTTTCTGTTGTTTGAAGCGTAATTACTAATGTTGAATTCTCTCTAAGACTCTATCTTTCTCTATCTTGTCAAAAAATGTTTATATAATAGTGCACATAGCAAGAGATGTAGGAAACTGTCGCCTCGGAGTGAGGAGCTGGGAGAAGCATAAAATGGAGTCCTGTCAAAAGACAGGCACCACCGTGATGACTCTGCAAACAGGGCAGTGATCGCCGCAGCTCACTAAAAACAGTCAGTCATGGCTGGTATCAGACACTGAGCACGCAAAAAGCGCTTCAGTCAGCCGGGCATTTCACGCTCTTCTGTAATTCAAAACTGAGAGCCAGAACACGTCCAGGAGCGAGAAGCAATCGTGACACATGCGCGGCTTTGCTCAGTTCATCAGCCAACTCAGTCATTCGATGATATAGCGTCTTAACATCATGCATTCAGGCTTAATCGCAACTTCAGCTTCAATTGGTGATTATGGAGCCAACTTTTTAAAGCAGCTTGTCGCGAGTCGCTGTTTTGGGAATTGCAAATGGCGCCATTCTCTGAGAGCCGTGTTTCTTCTAATCCCTGTGTTACATGTTAATTTATTTTTCTGTTATTGTGGTTTTTGATGCAAAAATTTGGGATTATCCCATCATTCGCCTAGACCTGGGATCTCAAATTATAAGGATAAGGACATGTAAGAATACTGAAACTGCTAAGTGGGATAGATTAAAAAAAAACTGATGTCATAAAACTGTATTTATTTTATTTTTGTATAAACTGCTGAATTAAATACATACCTGTGTAAAATAAACAGTGTTTATTCTGTTTTCTCTTTACAAACTGTATAATTTAAAAAATGATATATACACAATTATAATATTCTGTGTTTATTGTGATTTTTTACTTATAAATTGTCGAACAAAAGCCCGCTAATAATACAAGACTAATATCTGCAAATTGTTATTAAATTCCAACAAAGATATATTAACAGATGGTTTATAAGCCAGGTAATTGTTTTAAAAGCATCCTCGGGCCCTGCAGGCTAGATCCTTAGGATCGTGTCAATCACAAAACACAATCACCTTCCCTTCACTTCAAAAAGTTAGGAGAATGTAAATAAAACTTAATTTAGCTCCGTAAATACGAGCGGCTACATATTTATTATTGCTATTTATCCTGTTTAAAGTGGTGCAAGTACTGTTTAATCGAAGGTAATTAGCATAGTAAAGTATTCATGCTGTTAAAATCAATGCTTCGGCGTTAGTTTGAAAAAACTAATATAGCACATTATGAAACTGAGAGCGCCATTAAATATTTGCGCAAATTTCATGTCTAGCGTTTAGGTCTTGCTGACTGCGATTTTAGACTATTTGGCTGGTTGCTTAGGACAATGCTGCGACAAAATCCCAGAAAACAGAGCTTATATGATTAGCATACAGATGGCTACACTTACTTCTTTCTTAAGTAAGATCATCCTTAATTACCTCGACGTTGACGGCTTGTGAAGTCTAAACGGAAAAAAATTGTAATTTTCTGTTCGCCACCTTTTATTATGCAAATCCTAATGGTATAATTCAGCTATTCTTGTTTTTACATTTCCATTTAATGTTTTCATTTTTGGTTATTTCATTCTTTTTAATTTGATCTTAATTTGTTCACTGACGATCTTACAATAATTCTTCATATGTGGAAGAATAAACTCATTTCTAAGAACAGGCAACCTGATTATGAAAATTGCAAGAAATGTTTTTGGTAAAGCTCCACAATAGTGTACATTTTAACAAAAACATATTCCGAGTCTTATATTTTTTAATTTGAACTTTCAGAATGAAGAATTGACTGAATACTGCTTTTCCATACACTATAAAATATGTAAAGCAGAGTTAATGGTTATCGTCCCGATTATTGTTTTTGGAGCTCTGTGACTCGTCGACGTTGAGGTAATTAGGGTCAAGAAAGTGGATGAACTACGACTATCGCCTTTTGAAGCCATCCCAACCAGATTCGCCTGGAATGGTTTCGGGGAACCACTGAAAATCAAATCTGGGTGACAATTAATACAGCACGATCAGTGAGTATTTATACAGCAATAACTAACTGTAGACCCCCCGCACTGTAACTAAACTTATAAAGATCACTACCTTCCGAGTTCAAAATTACTATGAGCAATTACTTTCCCCGGAGGCACATGAAAAATCTGAAATAAGATGATATTCTTCTCAGTTGTATATTAATTCCATTTTCATAATTCAACAACATGTGTAATTGCAGAAATTTATGGACACATCGAACGCACTTAAGTGTCTGTATATAGTGTGCAACCACCTATAATGACTTCAACGTCGACGAGGCGTAAAACCACAAGTAAAAAAAGAAAAAAAGAAAGTGTATTATGCAAGGGTACGATTTCAAGGAAAAATATCGAATAATAAATTCTAAAATTTTAGTGTTATTGTATTTAAAGCAAAAAATAAATAGTGGTTGGTTAATTTAGCTGTAGCCAATAAAACCTCACACTATTAATTATCTGGCCAATAATTTCATAGGTCAGATACGATAAAACGCCATATCCAGAGATAAAATTTGCTTTGTCGACTTCCTTAGATATTTGACGGTCTTTGGCTCTTGTCCAGATAGGAGGATAAGAAACGATCCAAGGCAAGCGGGATTGAAGTGTTCCATAAAGCATGTGATATACTGCCTTCAGGACACACGTCTAATTCATCACTAACCGTTGTAACCAAACTCCCTACCACATCTTCTGAGACACAAAATTATTTTAGGTTATATGTTACCTACAATGTTTAACGTTGTTCTTTTCCATTTTTGCTTTGAGTTTATACCTTTCGTTGCCGCAGAAAGCCACGGTTTTTCTAATCAGATAGGTGGAAGCCAAAGTTGCCACATATCTTGTTAGTCATGCCGGCCTCGGTAGCGTAGGGGCTAGCTCCGCGTGCCGAAGGTCGCCGGTTCGAGTCCGGCCGCGGGCATGGGTGTTAAGTGTTGTGTCTTTGAATGCCATGTCCGTCCTTTGGTGTATCTAATTAACTGGAACAAATTCATCAGGCTGGCTGTATGGAGTAAGATGCCGAAAGCCATTAAAAAATCTAGATCGTAATCTAGATGATGTTCAGGATTTAAACCGACATTCTTTTCTTGTCGTATACATCAATCCACTAACGGGTGATCTTCCACTTCGTGAAAACCACCAAAACCTCAACATTATCTCACCACTGTAAAAATTTGAGACAAACTGTGATGTAACTAAATATTAAGTACGAAACTGGAAGATAAGTTAGCGACAAACGTGAAAACAGACCTGTTTCTTTGCTACAATGTAACCAGGGATGAACTTAACGTTTCCTTGGGACCTCCCGACCTCTAGAAGAAATGATAGATTGTTACATTTTAACTTATGATTGTAATAATCTTCTTCATATGTTGTCGAATAACTAGCCGAGTGAACAAGGTGTTTACACATACTATTTGGTGATAAAAATCTCCCGGTGAAGGTGGCGACGCAGGTTTGATCACCGAAATATGCTATGTAAACACTTTGTTTACTTGACTATAGCGCTTTCAGTTAACAGACGCGACTCAAGGTCACTCTACTATATCCCCAGACCACTGCTTTTACCCCTATGTGCAAAGCGAAATGAATTCCCGCTGACAAAGTTGACAGTCTGCCTGGAAAGAGCGGTCTGCTCGGAGGGCAAGGCAACGGGAGGGGGCGGTAAGATGAGGAGTGGGGTCAGGGGAACATAACCTCGAGCCGCCAGTTGAGAGTTAACAGAGTATAGTTATCCGAGAATATATGTTAATTCTTAACGCTGAGAGAAATGTTATTCTTATGAATCTTCTTCATATTTTTCAATACTGTTTTGCCTGCTGTCTGAGAATTTTCAGCATGGCAGCACATTACTCACCCCCTGTCATCGATGAGAGGTACGCTGGCGTTCTGCTTGTTGAAGGCGAAGCAAGACCTCACTCGTATCCCGTAAGTGCCTGCAACACACCACGAAACACGGTTACACAAACCTGCGCAAAAACAATAATCCTTCCTGCAACTTGCATTACAAAAGCAGAGCGCACAGTGGTCTTAATTTGCTTAATCCTCCACAGCTCTCTGCAAAAGTGCAAAGGAAATTTACCTATAACTAATTGAAGTACGTAAATTAGATGTCACTAAATTTGGTGATTTATAGATGGAAATATTTTTATAAATATGAGAGTCCTTAATATGGTCTCTTGACTACAACACTAATCATCTGTAAATTAAAGAATAATTATGCAAAAGAATATCGCCTAGTGTATAGCGGTATTAAAAGCCAGGCTAAGTGCAAAAATAAGAAAAATGATAAAATGTGAGCTTTATGCCACACATAATGCGGTTTGTCTCAAACTCGTACTAACAGGAATTGAAATATTATCCACCGGAATGAGTTTGGGACACTGGAATTATTGGGATAGCTACAAGTGCCAAGTAGAAGATGTTAGAGTCACATTATGCAAAAGCAGATGAGCCTCAAATAACATGAAATTAGTTCACCAATACTCACAGTAACACATGTGCCTTTTCGGTTGAGCTTCAACAAGTTTTTACTATTCCAACTCTAAGGTATTAACAAATGTATTATTTGTTACATGTGGTTACATTACAGATATTAATCAGGGCTTTTATGTTTACGGCAAGAGTGTATTTCTGGTAGAAGGAGGATTAAATTGTATCCTGTATGTTAAAGGGCATTAAAACGAAAATAACCCATGGGAAAATTCCACCGAGGCATGCGCTCCACCGCCTTTAGAAGAAATTACAATAAGAAGTAACAAGTGTGGAAGGCAAAATAGAATTCAAATGCTTTTATTCTTGTGGACCTCTCTAGCGTCGAATGATCATTTTGATAACGTAACTACCTTTCCGATCACTCTTACATTTCTTTTGATCGCGATTTCGCATAAAAAGAGAAAGAATACAAAAAGTGTAAAGTTCCATTACATATTCTTTGAGGGTCATAAGAACACTTTTCTTTTCCTTGATGGATAACTTTTTTGATGTCAAAGAAGTATTTAAACATTGATCGAACATTTGAAATTAAAGATTTTCAAAGCTCGAGTTTCAAAAGCTAATCCAGGTGTGATCAGCATGAAAAGGTACATAACTCATGAAAAACTACAATGGAACTAACAGAATTGGTTGAAGAAAGTATTTTCCTTATTTTATTTTGTTTTAAGTTTGTTCTGTGAGTCTGCCCTTATTAACACGAGAATTTTTCGGGTGACAATGGCAGATCAAGATAGTATTCGCCTAGACGATCACAGAAAACCTTGCAAGAGCTCTGATCAGGATGGTAGGAAGGATTTCAGGCTGTTTCGGAGAAGCCTTCTTAAATTTAGGATGGCGGTCCCTTATTTCAAACTGATGGGGAAGTTCTATTCTTGCGTTGTTCTTGTAGAATTGAAACCTTTTTTCTACCTTACAACTCAGAGACATGCATCATATGGAGGACAAGAAGCAAAAAGAACAATACCCATTTATTAGTTTCGTATATTAATGTATTATTTACTAATTCTCAACATTTATTACTTTTTAATGTCTTTAAACAATTTTCACATCTTCTTCTGAACACAGTAATTTTTTCAAAAACAAATAAATGCCAATTAGTGTAAAAAAATAAATTTAAAAATTATTGTTTTATCCGAAAAATTATATTTTTTGAAGCTAAGCGCATTAATCAGCGAGAATAGTAAAAAATGTATTAAATACTTTCAATGATGATGAAAACCTTAACTCAGAACATTTAACCCTCATCCGATTACATCAGTCCATCAGTTAATTATTGTTTTACACTTTACTGGTGATCTAATGATTTCTGTTGTCCGGAATACCAAATGTTTTTTTTCCCTGTGTTTAATAGTTGTGATGAACGACTAACAGACATTTACGGATTTATATCGTTCGCACGGTGTCTTGCATCTGGAAAGTGATTATAACCATCTCTACTAAAATTGTGCTATTATTGTGTTTGGTTTCTTTTCTGTCAGTGAAAACAAAAATATAACTACATATCTGTCACCAAAATAAAAAATTAAATTCGTTTCGATCAATTCCCTTTGTTTTGCATGAATAATTGAATCACTTAAGCTGATAACATAAATAATATTTGTTTCGTTCTTTTACTCTCTTTATGAAAAATTAAAACTGTCACCACGACTGAGCTACGAGCTTGTTGTCATTTATTAAATGCGCGATTTTCGCTTTCTCTGCTTACTTATCTCCGGCGAGTTAATGTTGACGCTAAATATTTACAGAATTAAAATGAACGTTCCATGGAGCTCTGCAAAATTTAACAGCGCAGTGTGCAATGCAACAACGTTGATGATTACTCCAGAGAGGGAAAGAGACTTGTGCAATGAAAAATAAACGAGTCCTGTTCTGATTTAGAACAGGGAAAAACAACTTGCGATTCAATTATTAAGTATGTTAGGTTTCAGAAAACTTGTATTGTCCGGTACCATTTACAATAGGTGTCCTGTTATTTTTGAAATTTGACACTGTTCATTCATTCCTGTTCTAAACGATGTTTTCTTTTGCTATTAACAAGTTTGTAGCCTGCAAGATAAAAAAATGAGGAAAATAATTTCTGTTTAAAAATAAGGAAATTAAATGAAATATGATGAAAATGTTTGTGACGGAAGCGTATTATGTATCTGTACTGTAAAAAACTGATAATTTGACATAGACCTCTTGATACGTACACGCCATACTTTCAGATCTCGTATGTGTAAGGAAAGATACGAGTTGATCGAGGAAGCTCGTACAGTGATAGACTACACCAATTCTCGTTTGTTGTAAATTTGGAGATTAGTTAGCTCAGGTTAAAATTTCATAGACTGAGTATTCAATAATGTCTTGTCCCCCTTTTTTAATTGGTGATTCATATCTTGCCGAAAGCAAACGTATATATACACATTTTATTGTAAGAATTAGAAGTACCTAATATTGAACTGCTACTCTGCTTGTATACAGTATTTTTGAGGTAGAACTGGAGTAACTTCGTAGGTTATATTAAGGGTAGACAGCTAAAAGGGGTTGGGCCGTATCAGTACAGATTAGAGATGCCTTTAGTTTAAGCACTCACTCAAAGATTTATCATTTTAGAGTATTGTTTCGAAAAGTGAATTGTTTTGAACAATATGTCTCAGACAAATCCTTTCTTATTTTTGCTGGAATCTCACGTTTCTTTGCCTGACATAAGAATGAAGTAAGAACAATGCTTCAAGCAATCACTGACTTTCAAGAATTACAAATACAACGAAACTAGTTACTAGTATCAACAAACGTTAACTATTTGATTATTGGTTTGGTATGACGAAACCCGGCAGTAGAAGTAGAAAACATGTGACGATGGATGCTCGCGAACGTACCTGAAAAGGATCATAATTATTAATCTCTCAGCACAGAACAGTGCACCAGGTGTGCAGAACATTTTACAGCAGCTGCAACCTCCATAAAACTGAAACGCGGGACTGCTAAACGACTCACTCTCAGTCGTTTATGAACGCCGAACAATTACTAGAGGATGCATAAAATGTCGCACCCGCAGCTGAGAGATTTTGTTTGGAATTAAGAACAGACTGTGTGGATATTAGAGGACATAGTTCGTGCTCTTAAGTTCATCTTAATAATGTTGTTATACGGAAATAAAGAACACAATAATTCTGTTAAATAACATAACTTGGAATTTACATAACATCTGGAGGATTACTGTTTCTGAAGCTGAAGACGATTTGATAAGGGAACAACACTACATTACTATCGTCACTGATTGCAGCGAATATATATATATATATATATTTTTTTTTAAAGAAACACCGTTTCAGTCATCAGTGCACTAAGAAAATCATGCAAATCGAATATATATTTATTTATTTATACAGCTTTGTTACTCCTTGTTTCACGATGCAGCCTCTTTAAGCCATTTGAGCTATATTTTACATGTTAATGCTACATAATTTTGTTGCAATTCCTTCCAGGTTGATTGATCTTGAGCAACTCTCTTCCAGTTCACGCCTGTTACTCGTCGAATGTCTTATCCTCTTGCTCTTTTCAGGTCCCTTGGTGTCAAATCCAGAACTGCCGTAGTCCATCTGCCGTCTTTTCTTCGAGCAATGTGACCAGCCCATTGCCATGTTTGGGTCGTCACTCTGTAAGATGTCTGTCACTTTGGTTATAGAACGAATGTAGACGGCCCTTTTCCTGTCTCTTCTTGTAACCCTAGCATTGCTCTTTCCATAATTCGCTGTGAAGTTCTCAGTTCTTGCTTGATTTGACAGTGTAGGGTCCAAGTCTGGCAAGCATATGTGAGGACCGGTAATACACATTTTTCAAATACCTGTTTTTTTTTTGTTTTTAAAAGATATACTGGCATGTTCGATTTAAAAGCTATGGAATTTCTTCCATATGCTCTCCAGCTCAGCTTTATGCGTCTGTAGGTCTCAGGCTTTGAGTCGCCATTCATATTGATCAGTTGACCAAGACAGATGTACTGATCTACGGACTCAATACCAGCATCTTTCGTGTCTGCCTTGTCTTTATCTTTTTCTGTCCATTTGTTTTGCATGATTTTGATTTTGGATATATTTATTTTAAGGCCCACTTCGCTGCAAGCTGCCTCTAGTTCATTTATCATTTCTTTGAACTCTTCCAGACTGTTTGAGAGTAAAACCATATCATTAGCGAATCTTAAGTTTTATATGTATATGTATATATGCGTTACAAATCGTGCGACCATTCTGCAGATATGTTTTGTGCCATTCTGTTTCAACACGAGTAGTTTTTGAAGTACAATGTAATAGGTATGACAGGTTGTCCTAGATTATTAAGAAAACCACTAGCAACACTAATCAGGACGGGTTACATGCTAGCGTAGAGATATTAAACAGCGTCATTTCCAGTAAGGCAGAGATCTAAAATATTTTACGTAACAGACAGACATAAAAGATTGGAAAGCGAATAAAAAATAAGATTAAACAAGTTTTTTTGGAATTGAAGATTTACCCCAACTGTGTTACTAAAACTAGATTTCTGATTTCCTGAAAGCACTCTATACTAATGCAGAGAAGGTTCATTAATAATTGTCGAGCCGATTTCCTTCCAGTTCCTTGCCAATAATTCACTCGTTGTTCTAATAACCTTGTCCGCTGCAAGCGTTAAGGGCAGTGAAAGGGAACGGTGACTAATAATTACACATATATGAGAGTGCAGAGAGTGCTGCGGAAACCTGAACCAATACTATGCTTTTGGTTCAATATTTCTTAGCCTCGGCCAGAGTATTTAGACAGTGATGGGTTATTTTCCTCAGCGCTGTGCTAGCCGCACAGGCAGTGCTACATTATTGTAGGCTTTGTAGGAATTTTTTCAGAGTTTTGCGAGAGAGATTAGCACGCTACTCAACTTTGTGTTCACCTTTTGAATGCGGGTGTTTTATTAAACTCTGCATTCTTCTTGCTTTTATCCTTAAGTTGCTGGGCAACAATCTGTTCCAGCGGTAATTAATGCAACTGTAGGTAATGGAAAACAGTTGGCTGCGTTCTGTATCTCCTGTTACTTACCATCAGGCCTGGAGATGTCCGCCCTGAGAGTGTAGGGGCGGCCGTAGACGACCTCTGTGACCTTGCGCCCGCTCTCCTGCAGCTTCAGGGAGACGAGTGAGGTCTGGTTGTTGGCGTTCCGGAAGCCCGCCTTGCCGCACGTGATGACGTAGAACTTGTCATTGGCCAGCTCCAGCGTGCGGTGTATGCGCACTGCTATGGGCACCGACCGCTCCTCCGTCCTCTGAAACAACATAAACCAAGTCAACGTCGAACGGAACTTCAACACCAATGTGTGTATATTTCTTTTTTTGGGGTCTCCCAAGCAGTGGTCCCGAACCTACCGATTTTTCGGTATTTCTACCGACATGGAGTTTGTCCTAGTCAGTCAGTCCTACCGAAATGCAGCCATTTTTCCATGATGTCTGAGAATATAATTAAATTTTCCCGATTTTTTTCCAATTTTACTTTTTTAGGTTGGCAATCCATTTAATTTATATTTTACGGGGAATTATTCGATCGATTATATGAAAGGTAGTTAGTTACCTTTTGCAAAATATTCCATATATCTTTTTGGAGATTACCCCTGTGAGTTTGTGCCCTATATTATCGATGTTTTTAAGGGATTCCCGAGATAGTTCGCTTGTCTATATTCTATTGGCAACCATTATCATAAACACATATTGTTGATAAAATGTACATACATGTTATCAAAGACAATATGACGGGCAGTGCAGTAAGCGTCAATGCGCCGTATATAGTGAATTATTTGCATTAAACGTGTATGGAGATATTCCCACAGTCGACAACCATGGCCAGGTTAACCGCCCGCAGCTAAGGCGACATCCATAAATTACGTGAGGTGTTTTTCCGGATTTTCGGACCCCCCCCCCCCCGCTCTCTGGTGAGATTTTGGTAAGATCTGGCCCGACCCTCCCCCCCGCCCCTCTTGTGGTGAGATCTGGTCCCGTGAGACGTCCCCCCCCCCCCCCCCCCTACAGATCGTCTTTGCAACTTTTTGAGACTTTTTTTTTATCTCTACAGTCCTGCCCAATTTTAAAAAATCTCACGTGAGATTTCCGTTTACCCCCCCTCCCCCTTGGTGAGATCTGGTGACCTCCCCCTAATTCACCTCACGTAATTTATGGATGCCCCCTAACGGAATAAGCCTTCCAAGAGTTAATATCTTTTTGTCAAATAATTTATTTAACGAATTTCAAATTACTTAGTATGTCGTTTTTGTTATTTTGATTACGGTTTACTAGTATTGACATGAAATAGTATTGATATTAAATTTTTACAAAAAAAAAGAATCCGGTATTAGTTTTAAATTTATAATATATCCTGTATTTTTCCTATTGTTTAAAATAAAATAATGTAGTAATGTAATGAAGTTTTAACTTAAATAACTTATATTTCATACTTTAACTTAAAATAATACCCTCAGTGCCATCATCTGACTTCAATTTATAATATACGAAGCTAAAAAGGTAATATGAAAATCAAGCCCATCTTTGAATGAATTTGAAACCAAAATTTTCTTTCCAACTTTTGATAAATAATTTGTCGTCCAGTTGTGGCAGCAGATTGCCATCAATTTGCTCTACAGTTTGACGTTAAAGTGGTAGCAAGTTATGGAGTTCCAAGCCTGGTAGTAAAATTGATGTCAAACTGATAAGAAATTCTTCGACAGCACATCTTGCCCGGCAAAATGTGGTTATTTGGTTGGTATTTTGTTCATATATCGATTTTGGGTACAAATATAGCGATTTTAGCGGTCAGATCTACCGATTTCTCATTCTGACTTTTGATACCACTGTTCCCAAGGCAGCTCGAGGGTCTTATCAATACTGCCGACAAACAGGGGAAGGCTTTGAAAAATTTTCTTTTTAAGAAATATAAAATATCTTGTCAAAACATTTGATAATAAACTCAACATGGCAGGACGCATTGCACAGGTGGTAGGGAAAGTTTTCAAAATCGTTCATCGATTGGAGAGGGTGATTACGGGATGCAACAGAGAAGCGATGGAAGTGAGCCACAAAACTTTGGTCAGACCATTCCTTAAATATCGTGATGTAATATGGGACATACATTTTGGGTATAAAATACAGGAATTGCAGGGGCGCAAGGAAGAGCTTCTAGATTTGTCTCAGGAAATTACCACAATCAGTAAGTAATATGAGAAAGTAGTTGGAATGGAATTCATTGGAAGACAGGAGGAGGGTGAAGAGAGTGGTCAAACGGTACGGGGGTATGTTGGTCATGAGGCCTGGAAAGAAATTTGTAGAAGAATTAAGAGTGGAACATGGAAGAGAAAAGATGACCATGACCATAAGCTGGCACTCGATTTCAGGCATAAGGGTGTGGGATAATTTTCTTTCTCAGGTAAGGGATTCAGGAATTCGAATAAATTACCAAGGAAAGTTATGAATAATTTACCAAAAACGCTGAAAGAATATAAAGTTAAAACTAGTAAAGGGCAAACGAAGGCGGGTATAAGAAAGGGGGAAAATTGGTTTGTAGGCAAATTGCCACTGGAGCTTGCACTACATCGTAATTAAATTAAATTGTTACTCCGTGACAACCTGAAATATGATGTATGGCTGGTTTAACTACAAGATCATATAACTGACGACACATCCGTTTCTTCTCGGAGAGCAAATCCACGACGCAATGATTTTGTGTGCCTATCGATGTCGGTTGTTACTGCGTTCTTCGATTTTCACGAAACAAGTGACAATCGGTATTCTAAGTTCTGTAATTCAATGTGAAGCGAGACATCGCAAAGAAAGGTAAAATCTATGCGTTTAGAATCAGTGGATAGAATGTCTCCTGCTAAATGTAAACATACCCCACATTCTACCTATGTGAAATGATATCCAGAATGTGTCTTGAGAGAGAAATATCGATAATGATCCTCGGTTACTTCGATCTTGGGACCAGATATTGTCATAATTTTTACGACTGCGTGAAAAATTCGTTTGGTGTGGTTTCAAACACAATTGTTCGAGTACATTCGGCAAATCGTGTCATGTTCGCTTTACCTATCAATATTTACCCTACGTGTCTGACCTACATTTTCCACTTCATATTCCATCGTCCCGTAGGCTGTAAGATAATCCATGAGCAGTATTAAGTTACGATGTCTTTATATAATATTTACTTTCTTCATTCATCCCTCCCAGCCAACCATCACAGCGATAACCAGAAGCAAATCTGCGAAGAGAGGAATATCCTGGGAGCAAAAGAAATTCTTTATCATTTCACTTAAGTAAATAGTATCATCCTTATCCAATATTGAAACAGTTTTTATTTCACGATTGGGTTAACCGCATCAGATTTCTAATAAATTGCATCAAACGTTCAAGGGATTCATATTTCTCCTTATAACTTAACAACCGCCACTTAATGTATCTCCTTATTTTATTTCGCCAGGGTACGCAAAAAATAAATGGTTTCGAATATTTAAGCAATATCTGTGACTCTGTGACTAGAATATCGAATACATCGCTTTGTGCGCTATGCTGTTTTGAATAATTCATAAGCCACATCTGCGGCAGCAAACCCCTAATGGCATTGGTTCAGACAAATTCAGAATATGAATCATTTTGTCGTCTGCGGGGAGTACGTCGAGTTTTCACCCTACAGCATCAATCAGTTCCATGCGGCAATCTCGAACAGCTGTACGTCCTCAGTTCTGAAACTTAAATCAGAACTACTGTTTAATGCACTTGTTTTAGGCTTGGCGCCTCCTTATACTTGGTGATGCACAGTTGAATGGAGTTAGGATGATTTATAGAGCGGTCTATTGGCTCAGTGATTAAGACGTCTGAGTGGAGATCGAAAAGTTACACGATCAGAATCACCGTATCGGTGGGGATTTTCATAGACTCTACTCGACAAACACCTCTGGCACAGATTGCTGTGCAATGTAAAGTACGTCAGAACGCTTCCGTGGTTCGGATACCTCGTTAAGACGCAGGTCCCCTCTTCGGGGTAGGATTACCGAGTTAGGTAAGTAGGAAAGGAACTGGCGGTCCTACCTCTGGTGCCAGGGTTAGTATGCCTCCTTCGGGAGGGTCCAACCAACCTTCGAATTGAGGAATACGCTTAGATTTTTAGGTTTTACCTAACCGTTAACGATTTGCACATTATGTATTTAATTTCCAACATTCCCATCGTTTGTATTTACTGTCTGTTATTAAATGAATGAGCACAAAATGTTTAAGCTATTTCTATATCATTCCTTAAGAATGGCTTTACATATGATACTAATCTGTTGAAAATTTTGTTTCAAGCACCCTGACTTTATCGACACAGCTCTGGCCTCACATTCTGGGGGATACGGGTTCGAATTCTCGTCCGGCCATCCAGATTTGGCTTTTCCACGGTTTCCTCAAATCACTCCAAGCGAATGCTGGGATGATTTTTTCAAAAGGCCATGGCCGAGTTCCTTGCCATTCCTTGCCTCCAGTCATTTCCCGCCTCTAATGACCTCAACGTCGACAAGCCGTAAAGCTAGAAAAAAAAATCAGTTAAAAAAAATAATTTCCTGTATTTTTATTTAATGGTGAGCACAGTATTCAACTCCCAGTATTGAAAAAAATAATGTTTTTGGGTTTTTGTGTCTTGCGTATAAGTGATACAACTTTAGCTCAGGCGGTTAGTATGAATACCGTGAATGAATGGGGAATATTTACTTTCTTGTATCACCAAAAATTTACTTGGACATTCGTTGAGATATTTTAGCTGATGCCATTTCGTAGGTTTTTTTGGCTTTGATGGTCCCTATATTTTCCTCAGACTGTATTTTCTACCTTTAGTGACCTCTCTCTCTTTTTGTATGCATGCGGTACATTATTGTTAGCATTCCACCCAATTTATTTAAATTTAGTTCCCGAACCAGATGAATCAGACATTTTAGAATTCCACAGATAGTTGCTATATTTACTGTAAGAAGTGTCGAAATCAACCACATTTTGTTTTGATTTCAATATTTATTCATATGGAACTGGTTGTGATAAATCGCACTTATTATGAAACTTTATCCACATTTATTCTAGCAGCAAGTCCAGTATTTCATTCAGATTGTATGACTGGCTGTTCCAGAGTTTCAGCCGATACTTTAAAGAGAGATCGACAGATGTTTAATTTTAATAATGAACGCAGAACTCAGGGCGGATATTAAACATGCTGTGAGTTACGCGAGTTATTAAATTTTTCATATCGCTGGCGCATTGCTGAGATAAAACAGAACGAGGCACAGTGAAATGTAGCAACGCACGTTCAGAATAAAAGCTCTCGCTGTGGAGAGAGACGCAACATTTTGAGGATTAACTACGTAATTTCTTAAGATTACTTGTTTACTACATTCAATATTTGAAATACTCTTACACCGCACATCAACCAATGCACGGAAAATTTACAAAAAATAAGGGGCTCTGATAATAGAAACAGTCATTCTATCTGGGAAGGCTAGAGGCTAGGTTACGAATTTGGAGTTCGAAGTTGAAAGTAGGATTTTGAAAGGGGGCCGTCGATTAATTACGCGCGGTGTTTTTTCTTAAATTTGGACCCTCCTCCCTTGGTGAGATCTAGCGAGACCCCCCCCCCCCTCTCCTCCTAACATCAGATTGACATCGTAATTTTGAAGACTTTTTTTAGATCTGCAACTCTTTGAAGGGAGGCAATCTGAATTGAAAAGTTGACGTTAGATTTTGATCGCTCTCCCCCCCCCCCCCTCTCTCTCTTTTTGAGCTAGCGTAATTAATGGACGTTCCCAATTGAATACTGTTTATCAGCTATCTCAAAGGTTCATCATGGCTGAAACGTGTCTGTTTGAAGTGTTTCCTTTGGTTGATTAAACTTATATATAGTCTCTTCGACATAACATAACCAACATCTTTCTTCACGATTTCCGCATTTTGGCTAGGTGCACTGACGGAACGTATTTCCTGTTACCTGTATTTTATTTTAGATACAAGTTTCGACAGTAAACATCGGTGCAGACTTCCTGATATCAATTCTTCTCTATTGAAAACTGCTGATAAGTAATCTTCAAGTTTTTCAAAACATTTAATTTGAATTACTATCACTGTGAGAGTGAGAAATGTTTAAACTTAATGTTCTAAACATTCCGTAGCATGAAAACGGATTTTCACGTAGTTTTTACTGTAATTCGTATCCTGAAAAGCGAGTCTTGCAGTGGGCAGTAATTGAAACACTAACGTTTTCAACTCGGAAGTATTCGCATAACTTACTTTAATTTAATTGCGACAGAGCGCATGCTCCTCTAGCAGTTTCCGTAATCATATATTTATCCCTTTCTTATTGTTATTATTATTTTAACACCCCACATTCTTTCATTGTAAATTCCCCCTTCCACTTGTTAGTAAAAACAACATAATACATCTGCTTCCAACAGATAACGATATTACGTGCTACATAAAACGTGAAATGATTTACTTATTTCAGTGCTGAACACAAGTGATTCTTAGCAATAAATCAAAAGTTCTACGCCAAAGACATCTGTTTCTAGATTGTTCAAGACGATTGTTTCCAAAAGTTGTTCACGGCAATTTTATAGATATCGTGAAACTTTCTAAAAGATTAAATGAGAAATATAGTTTTTTAAAAATTATTTTTTATGTTTTTACTGTTCGTTAACATCGAGATAATTAGAGAATTTGGTAAAAAAAGGGGGGGCTAGAAATGGGAAGGAATTCACCCAAGGCATTCTAAATAAATCACACCAGTATTCGCCTGGAGTGATATAGGAAAACCATGAAAAACTAAAAGCTGGCTGGTTGAACAATGGCTCGAAGCCACGATCTCTTGGATACCGTGTGCCCTTAAGGCTCGTTCCAATAAATTCGATTTTGACAAAGCTTTTCATGCTAAGTACACACAAGAAATTTTTTTCTTGAAACACATCGTTAAAATTTAAGAGTTATTTGTAAGAGCATTTTCTTTTTGAATTGGTAGTGTATCAACTGGGGTGCGTGATGCAGTCAAATGCTCTGCCACTGAGGTATACTCCCCACCATATCAACTGGGGTCTCTTAAATAGTCTCTTAATTTTTTTTATTTTTTTTTGTGGCTTTCGGCGGCTAAGGCCATTCAGCCAGCTCAATGTGATCATATTTTAGCTTCCAGTGAACAATTAGTCATCCAGTGTACATCGTATCTTTCTATGTATGGACACCACAGGACGGACAGGACATTCACACAGACACACAACACTTAACATCCATGCCCGCGGCCGGATTCGAACCGGCGACCTTCGGCACGTGGAGCTAGCACCTACGCTACCGAGGCCGGCTATCAACTGGGGTTAATGAAAGAGATCTAGATAGTTTTCGACTCTGACCGCAGATGGCGACGTCATCAACCAGTTACGAAAGATTATATTTCACGAAAATCTGGTTGTTATCATAATCTGCAACAAGTTCAAGGCCATTGCCTAAATTAACCTGTAATAATAATAATAACCGGCGACTCTATCTATGACCAGGAACGTTTAAGATACTTCTAACAAATTCAATATTGATTCTGGTTTTTTTTTTTTATTTTTTTTTTTATTTATTTGTTTGACCTTAGGTCTTGAAAGACCATACAGTCAGCCTGGTAACAAGTAACAAGGTAATAATATTAATAGTAATTTAATTTTTTTTAATTTTTTTTAATTTAATTGCAATGGAGCACAGGCTCCGGTGGCAATTATGTAAAAATATGCATATATATAAATACATTAAATATGTAGGTCACTGTCTTTGATATAATCCTTGATGATACAATATATTCTGTTATTATTTGTAGCGAGTAGTACTGCAATGTTAGTTGGAAATGGCTGCTGTGCTCGCACAAGAGACTTGATGAATGTTGATTGCTGTTGTTGAAAATTGGAACAGTTGAAGAATAAGTGATTAAGGGCCTGTATTTCCTGTCCGTTGCATGTGCAGTAAGGTGTATTTACCGCCTTGATGCGAAAAAGATGACTACGGAAGGCGCCGTGGTGGAATCTCATACGAATAATAGAAGTAATGTACCGTCGTTGAGTATTCCATCTTGAAAACCAAGGTTTTCGTGGAGGGTAGGTCTGAACTAGAGCGTACTGTCGGCCTCTGTTTTGTTTAGATTCATTCCAGCTCCTCGTCCATTGGTGGTATGCATTGCTGACCATTGTTGCATGATAATCAGTTGTATTGCTGGGTGTTATTAAGCTTCGGCCCGAGCTACATGCCTATTTGCGCAACAGTCCTTTCCGTAATGCGCTGTTTGAAATACAAACTTAAATACTGTTTTGTTGTTAGTGATAAAGCCAGCAGCCTGTATTGCAGATCTTTAGCATGTGTGTGCCAGCTGGTTTCCTCTTTCGAGAGCTACTCGCAAGCGCGACGGCGCTGAATAGAGTGATATCGATACTGCGCTCGAGATTGTGAATAGAGCTCCTCTCTTTATCTCTTTTTAATGAGCGGCGTCCTCGGTGAAAAGGTTTTGCACGGCGCTTCTTCGCCCCAATTTGTTAGTAAGCGTGATTTATTTCCGGAACTTCCGCTGGCTCAGAGACTAGCGTAATTTAGGCGTGGCAAAGGGCTTTCAGACTTGAACACCGCCGCGTGTTTGGGCGGGTAAGAGAGATAGGGCGGTGGTGGAAAGAGAAATGAGGTAGACCCTGATATCAACGTCAACAAACATTAATCAACTCAATAAGACCTTGTACGATCAATTATTTTCTGAAGTCTTAATTTTGTTATTTTTGTCACACTGGGAAACAGACACACACAAAGAGATATATATATATATATATCGAATCTAACGTAGTAATTAATTCAGTTACCATCGAAACTACATTGAAAAATAAATTGATATAAAATGGTTGTGGATCATTTTCCTCAATTGCTGATAATATTAATAAATATATATAGTCTACGCAATTGAATATCTGTTCGATTATTTACTTTCTTAACGCATTTCGCTTCTTAAATGAAGCATCTGCAGCGGTTTTCCTGTTGATTGTGTATACGTGTTACAATATTGTAATGTTTTATATTTTGAATATTGATGTTGTTTTTATAAATTATAATCTGTTTACAGTTATTGAAATACTTCTCTGTTTATCTACCAATCTCAGCCGCAGTGATTTCTGTCATCACTGCTGCTGAGAATGGTGCCTAAATAGAGTGAATTAACAAAAATGTTGGTAGATTATAATCTGTATAAAAACTTCATTATTCAAAATGTAAAACACAACAATATTGTAACATGTGTTAATTGTGACATAAGATGGAGGTCTGCACATGGACAGTCTATGTGAATGAACTTACGCGCAATAGCTAGTCTACAATATTATCTTTTTTCTTATCTGCTTAACGTCTCTCTAACAGCGAGGTCTTTAGAGACGGGAAAGGATGGGGGGCAAGGAATGGGAAGCAATTCGGCCATGGCCTTTTTAAGGAAGCATCCCGGCATTTGCCTGGAGTGATTTGGGAAACCATGGAAAACCCAAATCTGGATGCCCGGACGAGGATTCGAACCGCCGTCCTCCTGAATGCGAGGCCAGAACGCTAACCGTTACACCACTACGCTCGGTATAATATTATCAATGCGAAAATAACTCTGTCTCTCTGTTACGTTGTCACGACTAAACGGCTAAACCGATCTTGATGTAATTTGACAAGGAAATACTATGTATCGTTAGGAAGGACATACGATATTTTTGTCGGTATAAATAATATATTTTGTTACGAAATTTTGAAATCTACCCGAATGGTGACAGACAGACGGATATCGTATCGGTCACTCAGGCTTTGTTTCTCTTGTAGTCAGTTTGTTTATGATCTGTTCATAAATTTCTTGTACAGAGACAACATATTATACAGGGTGTTAAAAAAGTGTGAAATATTTCAGGAGGTGATAGTATGCACCAATATAAGACAAAAATGTCTAATAAACATTCGGTCGCAAACGCATAATTTCGGAGCTAACAACAGATCTGCCATGTTGCCCCCCCCCCCCACCCCCACCCACGGCTTTGCATGACTCAGCCCTTCGGCGTAAGGAATCACGCACGTTTTGAAACTGTCGTGGTTGGTCCTGTACGTGATGACATGCATTGAAGACGTACAGTTTCAAAGAATGCGTGATTCCTTACTCCGATGGGCTGAGGCGTGCATTGCGTTACATTGCGGACCTATTATTAACTCTGAAATTATGCGTTTACAACCCAATGTTTATAAGACATTTTTGACTTGTTTTGATGCATACTATCACCTCCTAAAATATTTTACACTTTTTTTAACACCCTGTATAGTAGATTTGAAATTTATGGAATTATAGGAAGACATTTATAAGTCCACGCGTATGAAGTTGTGGGTGTCAGCTAGTATGTAAGGATATTTAAAGCATTAATGATTAACGTTCTTTTCATTTTCTTATGTGCTTCTTGTTTAGTTTAATATTTTTTGGTGTAATAATTTTTCTGTTTATTCAATTTGGACGAAAGTTATCTCTGTGGAAATGTATATGATAATCTCTGAACAATGAACTGTGAATGTATGAAGAAGATCTTTGACTGAGAGAAAAAAGGTACGTACGTTTAGATAAAGTGCGAATTGTATCCGTGCGCGAAGAAGCAGTAAAATTGGAGGAAATTAAAATAAAAACCAAGCGGAGTTTTTATTTGATTATTTTTTATGAAGAATAATAAAGAAATGTTAATCTTTAATACTAACCTGAAAGGTCAATAAAGTAAAAATATTATACGTGGCATCCCGGACAGAGACGAGGACCTATATAAAACCAGTAAACATATGATAAGTATATACATAAAAGAATGTAGTCCGCCTTTGTAACTAGGCAATAGGCTATGGTGTATCTTTAAAGAGACCCCAGCCAGGAAGTACAGTGAAAACCGGTTGAAAATCGCCCAGTCCCTACCTGAGGCTCCGACTACGTGTGCAAGGCGTCTGTGTTACTCCTGAGCGGTGTTAAGCTGTCCTAACGGAGCAACTATGGCTATTACTATTGCTGGTTGGAGTCTTCCTGCTTTGCACACCGTATCATTAACTGAGGGAGCCTCTCCTCTTTGCTGTGTGGATACGTAACGATGTTTAATGCTCCAATTATACGTCATTGATTCAGAGCTGCGATGCTATTTGCGCCCAGGTGCAGCGGATTGGTTTTTTGTCCGTAAGCAAGTTCAGCTCGTAAACCTTAACTGCACTGGAATATATCAAGACTCACAATGACGTAGCCGTTATACTTAATCGCGAAATTTCTAACAATTAAACTCATGATTAAATTCACAACTTTTACTGGCAAAATGTTTTGGTAAATGATTTAGTCCCAATAATATATATATATATATGAATATATTTCATGTAGCCGTGAGTAACGTTACAGTACCAGTTTGATAACACAAAAACTACCTTACGTGCAGAGGGATTTAATAAGTTCAGTATAAGGTAAGTATAACATTGTTGAGGCTTTTTATTTATGGTAAAACATGTAATTTCCGTAATGAGTCGACCGTTATTTCTAAGTAATTAGATGCAAATATGCAAGTAAATCAGCACCGCCTGAAGAACCATCAGCGGTATTTTATACATCTATTGTTTTATTCATAGTTCTCTTTTATACTCCCTATGGCCATTAAACAAGCAGCAAGATAATAAAGGTTAATTTACGGCTAATGACTACAGATAACTAGCAGGAAAATCGATTAAAGAAATTTAAAGAAAAATACTATGTGAATTAAAGAGGTTTCGAAAGTAGCGGAGAAGATACGCTTAGGAGACGTGTGAGAACGTTCAAGCTAACAGTGATGGTTGTCTGAAAAAAAAAAACAGGTTTTAAAAGGTTGGTAACAAAACTACTGAATCCTTAAATTCTTTTTCAAACCTTCTCTCCATCCCGATAGTGGAAAGTGGTTAACGTCTTGTGCCTTTAAAATATTGGAATATTTGTTCCCTCGTGTCAACACCTGTGCAGACGTATTTGTCTTAAGGAAAGAAAGCAATCTCTACAATCTGTCGGCATTACTTTGCGCTGATGTTTCTCGATTTCTTCTCTTTGCATAATGCATATTCATACAAAGGTCAACTGTGAACAATTTATAATAGTTGAAATGTTATCGGAACTGCTCGTACGCATTTTTTCCCCTATTTTCTTAAAAATATACTGTTCCACTTTACTGAGTTGTCAATATGATTACAAACATTTACAAATTTACTGTTCGCGCCGGAAGATGGAGCCAGAGGCAGGCTCCGAAACGTCGCCTTGTACTTTTGCTGACCGCTATCCCGGTGGAAAGCTCGAGAATATTTTACGCAACTGACCGAGAAAGCCAACATTCTTTCATCAGAGTTTTTATTGTTGTAAGAATCCTTTGTTTCAAAATGACTCTTCAATTTATTTCCTATTTAAGCCAGTAAGTTGCTCTTATTCGTTTTATATTTTAGTAACATACTATTCCAATTTAATATTTGGAATTTTGTAACCTTAGACATATTGTATACGAATATGCATTTATATTTAGTCCCGGAGATCCTCGATTAATTACCAAGCTACAAGCTCACTATTTCGAATTTTAGCCTTTACTTTGGAAGAAAGTGTCAAGGAATCAGAATTCTTGTTTTTGTATTTTGTTCTTTATCGTTTTCTTCGGTACTGACTGCAGAATTCAAATGTTAGATACTGTGAAGGCAACGTGTTGGGGCGGTCAGTGACACAATTATTCCCGATATCCTATTTGACTTTGTAGTAACGACGGACAGGTAGGTTTACTGTTATTTAAAAATAAACGATTCACCTCTCTCTTGGATAGGTGAAATGCACCCTCCACCACACACTTTTAGTGAATTGCGGAGTAATAATAATAATAATAAAGGCGCGTCCCACGGTGTGTGGAAGGCAGTACGCGCCTTTCATCTTTTACCGCCTGGCGATGGGTCGAGGCGCGCCGTCCATGCTAGCATATGCGGCAAAGATGAATGGCGTTCCCTACCGCGCACCGAGAGACGTGCCGTGGGAACGGAGCTTAAGAGAGACAGCAACTCAAATATTCCCAGTTTACAATTTTTAACCGGCTTTTCATAATCATCTAATAAGGAATAGCAGATTCACCATTTCCGTATCTTAATGTATGTTTGTTTGTTCATTTGGGCCAAACTAGGATCACGTTATGCCTTTCATTTGGCTTGTATTTGCTTTGGATGTGTACAAATACGTGTTACAACTAGTGTTCTTATCCCTGGACGGGACCTACAGAGTTGGTTTCGTTTTTTAAGTGGAATCCGAACCACGGAAGCGTTCTGGTGTACTTCACATTATACAGCAAGCTGTGGCAAATGTGAAGGTTGGGTTAAGGGGTTATGAAACTCTCGCTGAGACAGGGATTCGAACCGTGGACCTTTCGATCTCCAATGAGGCGACTTTACCATTGAACTACCAGGCCACTCTCTTTCGTAACTTAATATTCACCAATGGAAAAATACAATGACTGTTAAAGTTAGTGGACAGGTGATGATAGCAAAAGTCCAGTTTTAACACTGATCATCTTTAACATGTCGAAACCCAGTCAATGAAAACTGTACTGCTGCTGCAAAAGCAGTTGGTCCATGTATCCTCTACCGTGTCAAACACTCTCATGCTAGGGCATGGTACAGTTCACCTTGGTCCTATAGCGATGATCGACAATCTATTTACAGGGAGGCGTGAGGTCAGGACTGAGCAGAGGCCAAGGGAGACGTTAAGAAGCCACGACCAGGAAATTTCTCGTTCAACAGGTCACGGTCTAAAAGGGCAACGTGCACTGTAGTTCCGTCTTGCTCCAGCAGGTGTCTCAGTTCTGAGATCAACCAGGCAAACAACATAGTTGTAAACATTTAAGGCAATGTCGTCATCACATTACGGAATTCTGTGCTGGATCTGCAAAATACTTGTTGACTCCCGTAGCTCTTATTTTTTCCCCTGAACATGGGATGGGAACACATACAATTTTGCTTTCAAATAACAGTGGTGTAGCAGCTACATAACAAGCAGTATCTGCTTCAGATCCTAGTTTTCTCTTCTTCCTTCTCTCAAACTTTCAGGTATTCTACCCAACGTTTTAATCTGGAAAACTTTGTCAAGTATGATGTCTCTATGCTCCATGATTGCGATTACACGATAAACTGCAGGTTCCATATAGGAGGAAGTGGATGCCTTATATCTGATACTGGTTTAGAAAGCTTCCTCCAACCAACATTCGGTTGCACCTACTTGTTTATTCTTAATTTTGTTTCTAGACATATAATTTTGTTCTTCTTATAATACGTCTTTCGCGTATAGGATTAATATTTATGTTATTCCAAGTAATATCTGCTTACAGAATTTTCTTTTCGAATCGACAAGTTAAACCGAAAGCAAAGAGCGCTATTCTATTAAGAAGATGAACACCGACCCTCTCTCAAGTCGATTTTACACACTACTATCATTAGACGAAATTTAATAAAAGAAATATCTGCTCTAAGTTATTTTGTTGAAGGTAGCAGTAATTTTCTGTTTTGGCGTTTGGTGTACATTTCTTTCTTCCAGACGCTAAACACGCCTTACGCAAAGAATTATGCGTAAATTCCTGTCTTATGCATCAATTGGAAAGTAACTGTTCAGTCTAGAAGAAACGATTATGAAAATCTACCTCTCCAGCCAGTGCACTATCCTATTCCGCGTTTTGTTCCAGTTCGTATTCTTATTTTAGGCACAGATAAACTGTATTCCACTTGCACATAAATTTCACAAATTAATAGAACACGCACTTACGAGGGAGTTTTCAAATTTTACTATTCATTCTTGCCCTCTTTTAAAACTAAGCTCCATACCAGTAAGATATCTCAGAACATTTTGCCATGACTGCGTTTTAATCCATTACAAAACCCTTACAGACCAGCCTATTGAAGAGATTTCGCTATGACACAGACAGTGCATCCCCATTTCTGTGCCAATACTGGAATGACATAGTAGTATCCAATAGAATTGCTACATAATTATTTACATTCATTACAAATATATGACGTCACTTTCTTGTCTTCTTTTTTCCGCAATCACAAGGATCGACAAGAAAGTACCAACAGTCAGGGAAATTAATACAGCAATCCACGATTACATATCTGTCTAGTAGTGAAGCAAATATCGATAGTACAAAACAAAAAATAATGACATGCGCTGTGCATGCAGGTTCATTTCCGCGTCACGGCAATTCGAGGACCGTTATGGCTGAGCAGCTAACGAATGTGCGTTGGCAGAAGCGCTACAAGACACCTGAATGCCGGGATTTATCTGCGAGTCGAGTTTTGTTCGTGTTGTGGCATTCAGACAATGCAAGGACTACAGCTGCGCGGTAAATCGTCAGCTATCGATTCAGGCGGCAGGAGCTGCGCATCCTACCTATTACAAACTCGCACCGAGCGTGGTGGATGAGTGGTTAACGCTCTGGCCTCGCATTCTGGTGGACGGCGATTCGAATCCCCGACCGGGATCCAGATTTGGGTTTTCCATGGTTTCACTAAATCACTCCAGGCGAATGCCGGGATGCTTCCTTCAAAAATCCATGGCCGAATTCATTCCCGTTCCTTGTTCCCAGTCCCATTCCGCCGTCGACGAGGCGTAAAGCCATAAGAAAAAAAAATAAAAAAAATAAACAAAACAAAAAACAAAAAAACAACCTCGCGGTAGGAGCAAAAGTCAGAACCTCGACTGTGCACTGCAAATTTAAATATGTTGAGATAACTTATAGCATGGTGACCTTATACTTTGCAGAACTACAGTGTATACTAGTGACTTAATCACTTAGTGAACAAGAGTTTTCGGTATAACACTAGGACTATCTCACTTTAGTCTCTTTAATGATGCTTTTAATCCCTAAGCAACCAATATATAAACTGCATAATAGAGGAGCTGAAAACTAATTAGTTACGATTTCTGCGAAATGATGATTACTGATCGAAACTATCTGTAATCTGAGACAGCTTTTTTGCCATATTAAATACAGCATAGAACGAAAAGCTAGCGAGGCGTCTAACCAGCCACAAAAACACGCGAAATTAGAACTTCTCAGACGACCAAATTCGCTAGGAAATTCCGAAGTAATGGCAATGCTCATGATTTGAGTTGATGACGATATCTGATTGTATTTATAAATTTGTTTTCAAACTTTACGATATATATTTAAACACTTCGGAAATAATCTATGCTGATAATACTGACAGCAGTAGTAACTGTTTGTCCGGTAAAGCAATATAGAACGAGCTAAAATTATGGTAGATGTCTCGTAAGCTGAATTTAAACACCAAAAATTAAATTGAAAAAATAAACTGTCAAGACGTGTTCCTCTTTAGCAGAGAAAGAAAATTTTCCAGATATTATGAACTCACGCTATGGACATATGCCAATTAAGTAGCGTATGTTATAAAACACTGATACGCAGGACACGGGAAATTATAAGGCGCTCGGATTGAAGCCTAAGCATATGTTCTGAAAATTCTTCATTTTGAATCCAATGCGACCACACAGAGAAATACTGTGACGGAGCTAATATATGTTTCAGGTACGTTTACTTTCATAGTCGAAACCCTGGGTGCTGTGCACCAGCCCTGGAGAAAATTTTGTCGATGTTGCTCTTTTTTTTCTCTTATGGCTTTCCGCTTCCTTAACGTCTAGGAAGGCCTGGAAACTACGAAGGGAAGGAATTCGTCCATGGAATTTTGAAGGGACTATTCCGCTAATCACCTGGAGCGATGTCAGGAAACGTTGGAAAACCGAAATTTAGATCGACGAACCGCGATTCGAACTCACGTCCTCCCGAATGCGAGGTCGAAATGTTGCCATTCTCAGACGATGTTCGGTGAAACTATATCGAAGGACACAGCGCAAAGTACCGTTAGCATTCCTGAGATAAGCCCATTAATCATGAAACGCGTAAAAGAAATTACTGGATGATCTTCAATTACTCCAAACTATTGAAATAAGGCTAATTTTACTTGTATAGCGAATGACTGTAAGAATGTAACATCAAATTTCGATTGGCCTCAGGTACGCTTTAATTTAGCAGATCACACAACTTCAAAATTATTTGTATGATATCGAAGCCATTACAATACTATTAATTCGTCTACTTTTCATTGATATAGATAAATAGCGAGGTTGAAATACGAGACTTTGTGAAATTCTAGATTTTTATTTTGGTTTGCCTAGAAATGCAACCAACTAACAAGATATTAAATCAAAACAGAAACCTTGTGACATTTTGTGTTATTCGTGTCATTGTTATAGTAAAATATACCTTTCATTCAACTCAGTTTTGTTAAAAACATGAGTGTTGCAAGCATCTACGGTTTGCGTCAGTTAGATATTGCGGAATTAAATCTAGAATGGAATATACCAAATCAGATGTTACAAAATTAAGATATAGTTGAATCCATAACTGCGATCTATTTCAGAAGGATTTTTCGACTATTACTGAGTTTTCCCTACTTTATCAAAACCATCAGATACACGGAAATATAACTAAAGAAAATGATAAAAAGGATATTGCAAATACGAATACACGTCGACATATTGCAATCGATTTTTTTTTAAGAAGAGACTAAAAATAGAACGTGTGTAACGTTTATAATTGTTGAATGTAAATAGAATTAACACCTGTGGAATATATACAGGGTGTTACAAAAAGGTACGGCCAAACTTTCAGGAAACATTCCTCACACACAAACAAAGAAAATATATTATGTGGACATGTGTCCGGAAACGCTTACTTTCCATGTTAGAGCTCATTTTATTACTTCTCTTCAAATCACATTAAACATGGAATGGAAACACACAGCAACAGAACGTACCATCGTGACTTCAAACACTTTCTTACAGAAAATGTTCAAAATGTCCTCCGTTAGCGATGATACTTGCATCCACCCTCCGTCGCATGGAATCCCTGATGCGCTGATGCAGCCCTGGAGAATGGCGTATTGTATCACAGCCGTCCACAATACGAGCACGAAGACTAACGAAACTAAAATGAGGTCTAACATGAAAAGTAAGCGTTTCCGGACACATGTCCACATAACATATTTTCTTTGTTTGTGTGTGAGGAATGTTTCCTGAAAGTTTGGCCGTACCTTTTTGTAACACCCTGTATATTATCGAATAATCAATTATGTCTTTTGGCTTTGCTTCAGTCTGCAGAATGTAGAAAAGATAACATTCCGAGACTGAAATGCCTTGGCCGAAACCGCAATCACTGAGAAAGCTTGACTGTTCATTCAACAGGTCCTCAGAACCGACTACAAATCGTAATGGACGTGGAGTTCGAGTGGATCTGTCGCTGAGGCTTTGTATAATAATTTCCACTGTGGTTGGCTTATCTCCGCGGAGAGCCACGACCGCAGCCTTCTGCTCTCTCTAGTAGCCGAATTACCGGGAAATCTAATCAAGATTGTTTCTCGGCTTCATTTGCGTAAATGGAGGCGCCCTGAATCCGGTATTTAATTTCGCTCAAGTGGTACGCCTGGGGCACAGTGGCGCCTGTTGCCGAGGTAAAACAGACCGGATCACCACTGTTCGACTGTTTACCCACCACTGACTGAATGGCATTTCACTTTAGTGTAGTCTTAGAGGCAGACAAAGAAGGGGGAGGGAAGTAGCTGTGGACGGAGTATACTTCTGCAAATTCACGAGACAAAATAATAAAAGTGAAACAGCATTATAAGGCTCAGCTTACGGAACATTCACTTACACTAATTAAAACTGATTTTAATTAATATTAATTAATTAGACGTTATAACAATTTTTTTACGAGAACAGCCAAGATTCTTTTACCATAAAAAGATTTTGAAGGTCATATTTATATTTGATTGGAATATCAGTTTTAGTAGAGGAATAAATTTTGTAAAGTAGCATTTTACTTCTGCTTTGACATGTCAATGTTGGTGCGCATAGAATTGCATTTGCTTTTTGTTTTGCTTCTAGTAGCAAATAATAATCTTTTGTAATGTAGTATCTATTTAATTTTTACCGTAAACCAAATTTCACAGTTTTGTTATGTGTTCTGGAGTGTTAATCTTTGACGTAGTGGTTTGATTAACGTTTTCGATGTATTCAAACGTACTATATTTGAGAAAACTGAAGAAATAAATATCCAAAATGAAGCAGTCACAAAACAGTATTAACAGAATCTAAAGGGTTGTGTGTTTATCTATGTTGAAACGTGATCTTTGGTGGGTACTTCGTAAAGGAGTGTTCATTTGAGAAGTGATCTGTGGCGCCTGTCTAAATACGAACGAATTAGCGTTTCTTGTTCCGTTACTCTGTGACGTAAAATCATAATTCATACAGCAGATGCTTACATAGATAGACCATAAGCTTTCAAACGGTGAAATCCTCATCGAAATTGGTTATGTAGTTTTAGCGTGATGCCTGTACAAAGGGACAGACAGACGCAATTCGCGTTTATATTTATATTCAAATTCGTCTAAATGTATCATGGTTGCATACGTTTAATTCACGTTAATTTCAAAGTCAGTCTCTGGTTTTATCTGTGTCGATATGTTTACATTTATTAATATTCTTGATTTTTTTCCCGAAGTTCTCATTTCGAAATTTATCTGCGTTGTTTTGTTCTTTCATTGCTTTTATAACTTATTCATTATGAAAGGCTGCCAGTTTAGAACATCTTTAAAAGACATTCCATGATTTTTTTTTTTATCTTGGCTTGACATATATTTTTCTTGATTACTGATAATTTCCAACCGCATACGGTAAAGGTACCGTAAGTAGTAAAATTTAAAATTCGATATTCTACGTGTGTACTGCTCTGCACTTTGGTAGTTATGTTTCTTAATATTTGTATCCCAGTCAGTATTTATTATAAGTATCTTGAGTACCCAGGTGATTAAACTTTAAAGGTGCTTGCATAGGCAAAAATTTCTACAGTGTCGGCAAATTATTGTAGTGATATGGGGATACTGATTTTCATTTTAGAGAAAACACCGATTTTAAATAACAATCACACATAATCGACTGAGACCAGGATACCTCGAATCCAATCTACAGGACTATACTGTTAGAGAACGATACAAATTCAGACATGCTATTTGTATGTAGTGCGCTTTATCTGCGCATCTGGATGAGAATTAGAACGTCTTTGCTGTCTGTAGCTGCCTGGATTTGACTTTTATTTGTAAGTGCCGCTGAAATAGAGCAGGATCCCTGCTTGATCATAGACCTCTCTTGCCAAGTATACTCCACAACACAGAAGTTGTTCTTGGGCGTGGTAATTTGTACTCACGTTGTTGACGAGGACGCCGCAGTAGTCGGGTGACCCTGGCGCCGCCAGTAGGTTGACGGTGAGCGTCGTCACGTGACCTCCGTCGCCGACTGCGAGACACGGTGGCTGCCTCGTGTCGCGGGCTTGTATGGCGCCTGCGGGGAAGGAGATAATGGCTGTCAGTCACTACAGGAAACATGTTTATAGCACTGAATCAATACTTGAGCAAGCAGAAATGACGTTCACGCAGATTCCAAAGATTATTACAAATAAGCAATAGTTTCAAAAAAGTATAAAATGAAATTCAAGGCAAATTTTCAGGGCCAGGGGAACGGAGGAGATGAGGAAACCAAGTGAAGCATGCGTGAGCTTTACTTGTCTTATTTCACTTTTTTTTCCGACGCTGGAAGCCGGCACTCCTTAATTTAATCCCGCAGTATAAGTGGTTTTCTTCTTATTTGTTCACCGAACTAAAGCCATCCTGATCTGGGTTTTCCATGGTTTTCCCAGATCACTCCACGCGAATGCGGGGATGGTTCCTCACAATAGCCCATGGGCGCCTCCTGCCATATCCCTTATAACCCTTCCAAACCATAACCCTTTTCGATAGGTGCAATGCACCCTCCGCCACACACTTTTAGTGAATCGTGGAGTAATAATAATAATAATAAAAAGAAGAACGCGCCATTTCTAGTCCGTATTTGGTATTCCCTCCAAGTGTGTAAGGTGGGAAACACTTGGTACAACTGCAAGGTACACAGTAAGTTCCTAAAGTCTGTTGTAATCATTAATGTTTCCAACCATTACAGTAATATTACACTCTGAAATTTGGCCAGTTCTTTCTTAGATTATAAGGTTATAAAATCCAAGAAGTTATTTTAAAAAAATTTGTGATTTCCTTTTTAAGCTTTTTAACGTTTTCTCGTATAGCATACAATTGATGATTTCCTTAGTCTCAACATTTTCTCAAAGATTCCAAGTGCGGTTTCGACAGCATGATCAAACGCTACTTGATAATATTATTTAATTTTGAAACTAACATCTCGTTCGAAAACGATTTTGTTTTAAATTTGGCTAAATAAATAACAGTACCACAAATATTAAAATTACTTTTGTAGAAAACAACGAAGAATTATTACTTTATTAGAGGCGGGAAAGGAACGGGAAGAAATTCAGCTGTGGCCTTTTTAAGAAACCATCCCAGCAAATACCTGGAGTGATTTGGGGAAATCTGGATGGCCTGGATGGAGATTGAAACCCGCGTCCTCCCGAATGCGAGGCCAGAACGTTACTACTCACGTAGCACACTCTGTTAAACAGAACACTCAAATAAAGGCGAAGTATAATCTAATATAACGCTGACGCTATTTTATTGGTATTACATGCTTATAACAACCAACGAAACGTGTCAATTTTGTTTAAAACTCACGTGTCAGAACAGATTCTGAGTAACATGAAACCAAGAAAAGAATGGCTCAAGAAGATGGCTGGAAAATAATTATCCTATATTCTATCCCTAGATATATCACCACAATTTCGTAAAAAGCTTTCGCATCCATGAAAGATTTTATGGTTATTTGTGGAATACGTGTTTACGGCTGATAATCCCATTTGATAAATCCATGTTAATTTTTGATAATGTTATTAAGTTTTGAACATGGAAATTATAACTAAAGTAAAAACCTTTCCGACTCACATTAACACTAAATTAACAACTACCGCAGTAGTACTTGAAGTTAAAAAATATTATTGTAATAAAATCTGAGGATAAGCTAATTAATTTCAAATTTTACTAAAACTGGACCGTAGTCAGAAACAAAATCAGTTGTTAGCCACATAATAAAAGCATAAAGTTGTGAGCATTGAAAATTTTGTATGCGAGTTTAACTTTATATTACTATACGGACATTATTATATACGATCTGTTGACGTTACTTGAAAGCAATTTAAATTTTGTTTCCTCGTGGAATATTTCAATACTCACAGATTGCAGGTTCAATAAATACAAAAGCTACCCCTTGTGCAAGGCGATTATTTATTCAAACTGAATCATTTAACAATAGATGATGCTAAAAGATTTCTGCAAAATGATAGAATGTTTAGTTTATGAAACTTTTTGTGGCAAGCATTTTACAACAGCAACTTAATTATAAACCGAATTTGTATATTAACGAACTCTTCGCCAAATATGAAGAGTATTGAGTAAACAGGCATTCAAAATGGTCATTCTTCAGTGTCGACGAGACTCTAAGCACAAAAGAAAATGAATTATGAAGGTGAAACCGGTTCTGACAGACAAAACAACTAGGGCGCGAAAACTAAGGAATCAAGTACAAGTCCAGAAACCATAAAGTTAAACCGACGGAAACCTTCTGCTCTACATACATGAGACCACTGAATTTAACGTATCTAATGCATTTTGAGCACTAAATTTGTTTGAATTCGCTCTGCTGGTGAACGTGGACTAGCCTCCATGAAAACTACCCACCACACAGAGGTCCATTCATAATCACGCCCCCCCCCTCCCAACAGAGCATACCTTTGAGACCGCGTAATTACATAAATAAAAAAAATTGTGCCAACTCCTTGGCCAATCCATCACCTTATTACATCACCAGATCCAACTTAAAATGACTAATTCTGTTATAGATTTATAGGTAATGTAGAACAATCTTCCTAAGAACCTAACATTTATTAATTCTGTAATCTCTACTTTTCACACACCGTGCCACATAGTTTTAAATTTCAACTCTCAAATCGAATCTTGCTGATTGAGCCACGCAATTTACCAAAGCGAAGCAAACTTCCAAAATGGTTGCAACTTTTTCCAAACATCAATTAACCCAGAAATGATGCCAAATGCCAATACGTCCTGAAATTTTAGAAAATAACTAAATAATACCAGATCTCCCACAATATTCCAATCAATATAGATATGAGATATATTACTAACAAATTTCTCCGTTACAAAGTCCGTTCAACCAACTGTTATGCACAGTTATTTGTATCAAATGTTAGTAATACGTTAGTACAATACAGCACGAAAGCTTAAAATAGTTATTAAGCAATAGGTCATTGACGGAAAGGCCTAAATACATGTACCCAAAATCAATCTAGATTAAAATTACCAATAAAATTAATTGCAAATATAGTTTTATTACTACAGTAATCATATTAAGAAAACTCTTTCACTGAAAAACACAAAATAAGTAAACATGCAGAATTAATTTGATGTTTAGCAGAATTGTTTCAATTAGGTAAATGAAAAGAGAACTAGTAACGTATTCTAAAGTTTATTTATTTTAAAATTAATTTAATTCCAAATTCTAATTCATTTGCAGATTTTAATTAAAGTGCGTGGCCAAATTTGGCGCTCCCATAAAATCCAAGCACGATAGTGAAACTTAGAAAACCATAGTAAAAAATAAGTAAATATACAGAATTAGTTTTATGTTTAATATAATTGTTTCATTTAGGTATATCAAAAGAGAACTAGTTTATGTATTTTAAAGTTCATATAATTCCAACTTCCAATTCATTTGCAGATTTTAATGAAAGTGTGTAGCCAAATTTGGGCCCTCCTCAAAATACATACATGTTGGTGAAAACTATAAAAACTTAGTAAAATACCCAGTGGTAGTAATATGAATTTAATTCAAACAAACATGAATAAAGGAAGACAAAATTTACAGACGTTTAAGATCGAGCCCTGTCGTTATATGATCTTTTCTTTACATTATAAGTGCTGACACGCAGGTAGTCGATTTCATGCAATAAAAGGTTTTTCTGGATGTTGGAGAGTGCTAGCAATGATGGGAGTCCACCAGCTTGCAGACCAACGGAATAACCGAAGAAAATTGTAAAATACTCCCCGCGCTTGGCTCAACGAGAGACGTGCGGGTAGCGTGTTTTCAGGATGATGACATTGCGTGTGAGTCGCTCCCACCGGTAATCGTTTGTCGATAGCTCCCGGTCGACTGAATGCTCCCTCGATTTTTATCGCAACGTCAGCGAGCTTATTTTTATATCTTCGCACAGAAAAAGTTGCGGGTATCTTGCGTTTCGATTTCCATAGAAATTCGAAAATTATACGTGGCACTTTGTTGCCGGTGTCTCCACGCATTACACGCTTTATTTTTTTTTCTGAAAAACCCTATTCGCATAACTTAGGAAAACACGTTAATACAGACAACGCAACACAAAATAGCGTTACCTGCACGTGTGCCCCAGAGATTCGTTTCCGTCGGTTGCGTTAAGAAAATGTCAACTGCATTAATAAGTTACAAGGTGAACCAATACAGTACAGGGTTATTCAAAAAGCAGGGACAGATTTTGCACTTTTATTTTTCGCAAACAAAATTCTTGCTTTGTCATGGACCATGAAATGTTTTCACGGAAGCTGTATGTGTTTGGCGCTATTATTGTTGTGAAAGTTTTCTTTTTTATGCAGAAAACTGTAGCTGGAATTTCCTATCTGTACGTGCTTCAGCACTGGTTGTTTCCTCAACTTTAAGAAGATGGGAATTATTTTATTTTTATGCAAAACAGTGCTTTTCCTCACTTTCACTGTGAGGCGAAACTCAAATGAATGAAACGCTTCCAAAACGATGGATTTGAATAGATAGCAAAGAGGATCTTGTTCATCATCTATGGCCTCCGAATTCACCAGATCTTACCCCTGCAAATTTTATCTGTAGGGGTACGTAAAAGATAAGGTGTATGCCCGCTACTCTTCAACAGCTGCGAAGTCGAATTGTTTCACCTGTGAATTTGATAACTGAGGACGAGTTAATGGGTGTATGGCAACAAATGGACAACGGTTTTGATGTTTGTCGTGCAACAAATGATGCTCATAACGATTGTATACAGTCAAACTTCGTACCTTCCTCTATCCAGTAGTGTATGGCACGTATTTGTAGCTGTCATAGCTTGAGACAAATAAAAATGTAAAACCTGGTCCTTCCTGAGTAACCCTGTATATTATACACCCATCCATATTGCTGTAAAATGGTTAGATGGTCTTGTAATACATTAAACGAAACATACTGACATGTGATATATTCTCAAATATCGTTAAAAACATTTCTTGCGCTGAAGATTTTTAATTCAGCTTATTAAAAGCCGTTATATGCTTATCTTAGGAGAAGATGCAGTTATATGGCGAATCATCGCTTCAGAAATTTTTTACTTGATAAAAACAATAGGCTCAATGTTTTCTTGATAACTGTGGTTAATTTTCAGATCAAGACTTTAAACACACAGCTGCTCGTGAATGTTTTAGAGCATAAATAACTTTCCCGTGTTAACAACACGTCCCAAAATTAGTGATTTTGGGCAACAAAAACGCTGGTATTATGTCTAAACGTTAGGACGCCTTTAAGTTACACGCTTTGACAATGCGACAAAGAGTCTAAGTCCGACATTAATCAACTCTTTTTTGGAGCTAATACAGCGAGGTACAAACAACGCTGTGGAACATCTCCTTGATCTGTAAATCCTTTCAGTCTACCACAGGATGGTCCGCGTTGTGTCTCATAACCACGCAGAAATATACAATTGTGTGTGATATCACCTTAACCCTCCTCCTCCCCTTTCCCTACTGCTTTTTCTATTGAAGACCCTTGCTTATGGAATTTTTTTTTCGATATCATTAATTTTATTTTTTGTTGTATACAAATATCTTAATAGTAAATGTTCTATTTCCTATTGCTCAAAATCTATTCTGTTGCTTCTATTTTTAATGTTTTGACAAATATTTAGCTTTGATATTGAATTCTGTCATGAAAATTCCACATACTGTATTTACTATTTTAACTGTGAATTATTTAAAAAAGATACGCTAAAAAACAAGCGTTTACACATTTAGAACGTGTGCGAGGAAGTAAGATAGAATGTCTCATTAATATGCGCTAGCGAAAGCACAGAAAAGAAATGTTAAGACGGTTACCTATTACAATCTATTATTTAGTACATAAAAAATCGAAAAGTTTGTATCACTAAAAAGTATCGTTTCTTCAAGCCGTGGAGAGAAACGTACTGTAAATACGGTCCTAGAGAAACATTTAATAAAAATCTGAGGAAAAGTTATCCAGCAGATTTTTTGAAAAACTGGGCGCCTGAGTTTTTCCAGTACTGAAATCACAAAATAATTTCTAAATTGCAGACTTTATCATTTCCAAATAATCTCCCGAGCACAATGCGCGCAACTAGCAGTTTTTTATTATTATTAGGAATTAGTAAAACTCAGATACATTTTTGTGCAACTAAATTGTTTGTTACATAGCATTAAACCAATTTCTGATTTGTTTAACTTAGCACACTGTCCCATGAGCCACGATGTTGAAACTTTGAGGGAAACGGTTACCGGACTTTCGGAAATTAAACGCTTTTCTGAGATTCTTAATAAAAATTAAACATCGCTGTTTTAAACTTTTACTCACAAGTTTTCTCTGTTATTTGACATGTGGCATTTAAATGATCACTGTTTGAGTTTTGTTTTGTCACTGACTGTATTTTCGATAGGTCCAGGGATCGATTTTCGCTAATTTTCTTGTCGATTCAAGCGTATGCAAGCGTAGTAATTGATGAAATACTTTAAAACAGATTTCGAGATTTCTGAGCGATCAACAGTATCCGTAGAGCAGAGCTTCATTTCGTTTTTAACAATGCTTATATATTCAATCTTTAATAAAAGATAGTGGTGGACGCTGAAGTTTAAATCATAATATAAAATTACACAACTAGTAAGTTGCGTTATTTTCCAGTATGGCTCCGACCTCCACTCATTTTAAATGCTCTGGTGCCATAATTCAGATAGTTTATGGATTGCTTGAGGGGCAAAAAATCATTGCTGTATATTGTTTTGGACGTTGAAAAATCAGTTTTTTGCTGACGCGATCTCGGTCATTTAGAGAATAAACTCTGTCACAAGTCTTTCACAAATTTCTCATGGTACGTTGGTTGCTCAGCGTCCCAGGTAAATTAGTACTTGCTACTGTGCGGCAATGCTACCAACCACGCTTTCTGTTTCTTTTACTAGTCTCAATATAAAGTATAATTTAAATTTTAACACATCTCATAAATTAGAGCAAAATCGATAATTATTTTCAATACAGTTGGATTGCCACTCTAGTAACTTGGGCACATAAAAGGAAACCACATTTGTATTCGCTTCAGTTTGAAGGACTACAAGCTCATGGTTGAAATAAAAACAGTAAGTTAATATTTGTATTATATTCAAGTGCAATATCAAATTTGCTTAAAGTGTACGAACTAGTCTTAATTTAGGCGAAAATGAAGATAAATTTTAGCAGAGAATTGAGTACATAATCAGAGAGAAAGAGGAAAAACTGTGCTTTAAAATTTGGAGACAAAGTTAAGTAACATATACAAATGCAATTTTATTATTATGTATATGACTACTTTTTTTGTTGTTGTGATAACATCTAAATTACACATTAGGTTAATATTACGCGGTAATCTTCCAAAATAAACGTTACAGTCAGTTTATAAGGAAGGTTATATTTTTATCAAAGCTCTTCAGTTCACTCACAGTACAGGTTTGATCCTGGGTTGTAGTTTCTGCGTCCGAGTTTACCAGTTATTTAAAATAAATCGGCAAACAAGCCCGTATAAATACTCGAAACTCATAAGGCCTTTTCATCTCATTCACTGAAGAACCGAAATAGATTTTCTCCGAACCTGTTAATTCTCGCAGTCATTATAATAAGTGAAGTAACGAGGTAGATATTAAAACATAATGAAATTAAATTTTACAGTAAATTTAAAGGAAAGTCAAGGCGTAGCTACCAAGGAAAAAGCTACACCTCGGCATTATGCACATTAGTTTCAGTTTTTAATGCGCAAAATAACGAACCATTTTTCCGCTATAAAATTACAGGTTCAGCGAAATGAGTTACGTTATTAACGTATCCACTGTGAACGAATAATAACACAGAGAACTTGATAAACAAGTGGATGAGAAAATCGAGATTATTATCTGGTTAGCTGCATCACTTCGTGGAACTGGAGTTAATTTAGTTAGGATACTCTTCACAGTGAAAAGAGAATTACGACTAAAAAGCCACTCCATTAGCCGTTCACTTGCACCGCAGTTCCATGTACATTTTACCGAATGAGTGCTCTGTGTACCTACAGAGAATCATTTCCTCTAGGTAGTTTGGTATTTCAATTAACTGCAAGTTCCGTTTCGTTTTATTCGTTTACGAGTTCCGCACTCTCTGCTTTTTGGCGAGTATCATATTTGCTGAATGTTACAAAAGGAATGCATACAGAAGGTCGAATTCTTTAACCCTTGAAACAAATACGACAGTAATTTGCGCTGTAATTATTCACTTTCTGCAGATTAAGAAAATTGTTTCTGCTACAGGAAAGGATACAAGGGGAGGGAGGTAGGGGGCTCAAGCCCCCTCCCCCAAAAGTATATGTCCCCGAAATCGTAATTTTGGAGCCTTTGTTTGTTCTCCTGATCTTTTAAGGGGGCAACAATCTGAGGAGGAGACTATAAAGACTCAAGCCCCCCCCCTACCCCAAACCAAAACCAAAGTCCATCAAGCCCTCCAAACCAAAATCTGCTCAAGCCCGTCCCAAACCAAAATCCTGGATCCACCCATGATCAGTAATATAAATACTGAACATACATACTCACAAAGCATCACATTTTCTTCCGTGTATGAACGACTGGTATCGATACTTTAACTGTTGATTCAGTTCATTATTTAAAAAAAAATGTATAATTCCTCTTCTCTTCATTTCTGGCCATCTTAGAGCCACGAAAAATAATCCAATGTATTCATCTCGGAACCTCTTTTCTTGACTTCCAATAGTTCTTCAACCTTTCATTTTGCTGTTTCCTCCTTAATTGGATCCATATGTTTTTACCTTTCCTCTTTTTCTCCTGGAATTACTTGAAATTTTGTATCAATCTTCTGAAAGTTACTGTATCTTGTATTTTACCTTCTGTAATCCCGATCTCTATTACATCTTTATTTTTCCTTGGATCTTCTGGTTGCCTATTCTTACTTTCTTTTGTAAGTCTGCTGTTATCACGTGACCAGAAACCCGATTCCCCTCTCTCTGATCGTGCCTGATATTCTTTCGCTTCCTTCGTCCTTCTGTAGATCTTTATTCCTTCGATGCCTAAACTCTCCTTGTTCGGTTTTCAATGGTCCCAAGATTTTTCTCAAGATTTTCCTTTTTCCCTATCTCTTCTGTTTCTCCAGCTTTCATAGAGACCATGCATTCTGAGGCGTAAACACCCTCTGGTGAGTGGTGTTTGATTTTGGTTTTCCTTGAGAGATTCTTCTCACTGTACAAGTATGTATCTTAAGTCAGTTGGTATGCTAGTTCTAGTTTTTTTGCTCTTGATTTGTTTACTTCCTTATCAAGCCTACTAATTTGAATCATATTATATATTATTCCTAAAAATAAATTATTATGTATTAGTGTTTCTTTTGTAAGAATTTAATGTGGCGAATAATGTTATTTAATGAGAAAGTTATAAATTCCTTACAGAATGGGATTAACAAATAGACGTCATCATATTTTAAAGTTACCTCTAGTACTTACTAAGAACTGAAAGTAACATTTATGGAATCAACAACAATGGAATAGCACTCCTTTAAAGAACAGATTAATCGAGTGCATCCACGAATATTGAGCACAATCATTGAATTATCTGCAGTTGTATGTGTTAAGACCTTGAAGTGAACCATGAACTGTAACAATTTGAAAAGAATCGATAAGAAACTATTTTAAACGCGGCACTATAAAAGCCTTTTAATATTACGAGCATGGATAAATTACGTACTAGTGAAAATTGTCTGAGAAAGTTGGGCGCATCAATGATTTTATGGAAGAATGTTACAAAACGAAAAGACAGATTGTAGGCGATTTTTCAGAGGAGGCTGGATGACATTTAATGCTATATCAGTAAGGATCCTATGTATTCATGCTATAGCGTTTGTGTTTGTCTATTTAAAAATAGTTTCTTATTGCTGATTTCATTTAATAGTAATTTAAAATTGTATATGACATTTGGAACTGACGTATAGTACCAGCCACACATTTATGATCTAACGGGAATCTTTAAATAAATCAATCAAGGAGCGTCTAATTCTAATAGTCTCATCCATTAATTTTGTTTGGAGCTGATATTTCTATGGACAGCAAACGACAAAATCAACTGCCAGCGACTCGTCTTCTGCAATATTCATTTTCAGGCGTTTAATATATTTATATTTTTCAAAATGGAAAAGCGACTTCTATATTTTTATTGGAAAATTGGTTGGAAAGGTGCGTTTATTAAAGAGATTAAACGACATGGAAGCTGATGGCGGTTTATTTGGTCTTACAGTGTATAAAGCGCTAGGCCTAGTACATTCATAGTACTCTTAAAACAGGGTATTCCACGTCATTGCCACAACATTGTGAGGAAAGAGGTTCAATAGCTTGAAAGTTCATAAATACCGAGCGAAGGTACTAAAAATCAAACGATAGAAGAAAAAAAATTGACCCTGTTTCTCATTACACCCCGACTGATTGATGGTTTTAATGTTTGTTAACAATAGATGTGTCTGCAGAGAAATGAAGAAGTATTTAACAAGGAAACAGAGAACCTGTAGGAGCTTTTATGTCGAAGACGTAACTTCATGGCTTGACAAAGTAACGATCGAAACGTGAACACTTAAACGAAGTGATACTAACCTAATTCCCGACATCCGCTTTGTTGTGATTGTGGACGATGTGCTGTGGCTAGGGATAAAACGATACCATTGAGGTATCGATACTTCTACTCGATACAGTATCGGTCGTAAAGTATCGATACTTATTCGGTATCCATTGAAAAGTATCGATACTTACTCGTATCGATTGATTTTTCGTAGTGAAATTTGGAATAAATAAGAAAACAGTATCTAATAAGTTTTGATAGTCTTTATGGATACAAAAGTATATATTTACTTGACGAAAGATATTTATTACATTTTCACCTTACTGATCGTTACAGGACTAATACCGACAAGGACAAAATAAAACTAATTTTATGAAAAAAAAGTCGGTTTTTGTAGTGCTCCCCAAAAATATTTGTTTTTCTAAGTGTTTACCTGTTAAGTTTAAAGTTATTTACTTGATCGATACCAGTCAATACTTACAATATGATTATATCAAACAATATCGATTAACATATCAACACAACACTATTCACAATCAACATCCAAACGTATCAAATAATAATTTTGTAGATTAATTAATGTTGTGCTTACATTGAAACCTTATCGTTTCGATTAACTGGTGCAATATCGGGGTGGCTTTTTAAATGCTTATGCAAATTAGAAGTATTGCCACAAAACCGCACAGTTTTAAAGCATTTTTTGCAGCTTGCGATTTGTCATCATTTTTCTTGAAATATTGCCACACATTACACTTTGGAGATCCCATTTCAACAGCAAATATACCTAATACAAAACAAAACACAAATCAACGGCGACAGCCCTAGGTTAGAATGACAAACGCAGAACGAAAACAAAACAATGAGTCAATGACGACCACATAAAATGGCAACTGACGGAATGGCAGAAAGTTTTTTTTTGGCCAGGCATAGACAAACAAGTTTGCCAAGAACACATATTTAGAAAAATAATGTGTTATAAAAACGCAATAATGACAACCAAAAAATATTCTTTACAGTAAAGATGAGCGTTTAATGTATCAATTAACGTGTTAAATGAAATCATGATATTCGTGATATTGGTATACACACCGATACGAGTTCTTTTGACCGATACCTACTTGGTACTTATTTTTAAAGTATCGATACAAAAAGTACTTGGTATCGGAAGGAATGTATCGAGTAAGTACTTGTATTTACTCGTATCGTTTTATCCCTAGCTGTGGCATCGAGCTCAGGATGTTTACGTCTCAATCGGAATCCAAACAACCCGGCTATCCGCTAGCCGAGCCGTATAAAAGGTCTGCGATTGGTGCTTTGTTGGGGTTTATGCCTGTCGTTATTGCCGTAAAGCCTTCCGCCTCTGCAGCAGCAATCATTCTGCTCAATCTATAGCGCGGTGGTCACCCTCCGCGGGGACTGGCAATGTGCGTGGACGCGATAAGGGGCAGAGTCAACCAACACCCCTATAACACATTTAGTACCTTATCAATGTACAGAAGGAGAGGAATGAGTCAGCATAATCATTACCAACATTTAGCAGGACAGTTATCTCTAGGCTCAGTGTGAATTATATAAAACAGGAAAGGGTTCATGCTTCTTAATCACACCTGTATTAATTTTCCCATCTACAACTTTTTAATCTCCTGATCTCTCTCCGGGTGACCTCGGCGTCGATTTTAAATTAATTTTCCTCCTGATTGCTCCATTGAGAATTATTGTGTATTTTGGGGTTTCATCCCTTCTCATATTACGTAATTACTTCCCGAGGTCACGGTTTTAGGCGTTTCAGTGTTGTCACGGAGGCAGTAAGGAGAGGGTGAATCATTTTCGTTGTTTAATTATTATTGACACTGTTCACTAAAACGTGGTGTAACAGGACCTGTAAATCCTTTCTCATTTTTACTTCCATTCGATTAATCGTCAGCATTATTACACACTCACATAAACTCCATGTCTAATAATTGAGTTCCAATTCCAACTGCAATATCTATCACGAAGTCTTTAATTTATCTTATCTGCTGCCTGTTTCTGCCATATGTCTCACCTCTCACATGATTAAGGCTCATGCCGAAATATTGTGCATTTGTGTTTATTTTTTCGTGTTTTTATGTGTTCGTCTCGCCCTCCTGCCTTCATCTGTTGTAAGTGATGGGTATCTGTTTCTTTTTACCCTATCCTATCTTATATTCAATGATTTACAGATAACCATAAAAAAAAAAAAAAAAAAAAAAAAAATCAAAAAAAAAATCATGTGAATTACTCGTGTGCCAAGGATTTGTGGGCTGATTCAGCGCAATTTCCTTCTTCGTAGGTTTTAGACTTTCCTGTATGTCGGTTTTAGACTCTCTGTTTTCTCCTGGCTCGTCTCTGTTACAGATTCTTTCTCCGATAGACTGAAACCTTGCCCTTACGTATTATATTTGCTGTCTTATGGTATTAACTATGTCATTGTTTGTTGCTGAAGAGACGAATTGGGAAAACAATTCATTCCTTAAAAGGAATTCTAAGTTAAATTTACCTGTTTAAAATAAAAAATTAATAAATGAACAAAATGTGAGATTGGAGAACGAATCTAATGTCTTCAGAGTTGGAGGAGATATTTTATTTGCAACTATTCCAATATTTATTGGGATAGCATGGGAAAAGATTTAGGGGCTCAAAATACAGGAGTAGGAATGTATGCAAAGGAGGGTAGCTGTATTTACTTCTAAAATCTATAAATTTAGAACTCAATTATCGTGTTAGAGGGGTTAGCAGTGAGCCAGTGACGCTCTGGCCTTGCATTCGGGAGTACGCGGTTTCTTATTCTCGTCTTGCCATCCTAGATTAGGGTTTCCATGGTTTTCCAAAATCACTTCAATTGAATGCTGGGATGGTTACTTCAAAAGGTCAGAGACGATTTTCTTCCCGTTCCTTGTCCGCTGTCTTCTCGTGCCTTAATTACCTCGATGTCGGCGAGGCGTAAAGCGTAAGAAAAAACAGTAACCAATTAGTAAGTGATACAATAAAGGATCTGGTTTATGAATCCTTGGAATATAGGAGGCCGATGAACAGAGTGGCTAGTGTGTAAAAAGCATGTCTCGGTGATGTTAGTTACGGGATGAAGAAATATGAGAGCGGAATGCCGTTCCAGGGGACTCTACCTTCGGAGCGCACTGAACACCAAGAAAAATAAACCGAAGTGCGGCTGTGACAATTAGTGGTGGTAATAGTAGTATTAGTAGTAGTTGTAATGGTATTAGTAGTAGTAGTAGTAATGTTAGTAGTAATATTAGGGACAATAGCAGTAGTAGTGGATGTAGTAGTGGTGTGGTGCCCATTCTGTTTAACAACAGTAGATGTTGTAATAGATATTGGAAATTGAATCAAAATTTTCTTGCATTCATTGTTTATATGTTAATACGTTATATATATATATATATATAAGATAAAATATATGTACATGTAAAAGAATGGAAATAAGGGCCCAGATTAGATACTAGGTGCTGGGCTATGTTGTATATGGGAAAATAAATAAATAATAATCATTACAGCAAAATACGTCTTGAAATCCGTTAAAAAGAGTCAAAGTTCTCATGTAAAGCTAAGAGGATGGAATTAATAATTGAGGGAGATGGTTTATTACATATTTCAACTCAAAAAGTGAAAGAATTTAAAGTATAAAATGCTGTAATGCAGAATTAAGTGTGTAGGGGAATTTTTACAGCAAAATAAGCTCCATGAAGATTAAGAAAATAAAAATATACTTGGTGACATGCCGTGCATTCTCAATTACCATCTTAGGAAACGTCCATTAATCGAGTGAGCTCAAATTAGGGGGGGAGGGGAAATCCGTCGAAATTTCATCAAATCTCACCGGGGATGAGGGGGGGCCCAAATCTTACCAGAAAAAGGGGGAGGGAGTGCAGAATTATGAAAACACACTCACGTAATTAATGGGTGCCCCCTTACCAGTCTCCAGATAGCTGGAATGTATTAGTTGCTCGACTCCAACATTCGCCTACGCAATATGCATTCTCTGCATTCCACTGCACTGGACAGTGGACACGGCCAGCCTTCAGCAGTGCCAAGGTCTCAGGTGTCGCATATGAGCACAAAAGGAATTACAAGCGCGGCTAATTAATGCGGCGAACGTCGAGTTCCTAATGAAGTTCGCGGCGTTAATTGCTGCGAGCCCCCTGCGGCACTCACCGTAGAACGACTGGTTGGTGGCCACCTTGATGGTCATGTAGCCCGCCTTGCAAGACGCCGTCACCACGGGAGAGAAGTCCTGGTCCAGCAGCGCCTGCGACTGCTGCAACACACCGTACACAACAACGTCACACACTATCATTTGAACAGATAACAAAATTATGGCAAAAAAAAAACATACTATTGCAGCAATGTGAACTAAGAAGTTAAAAAAAAACTTAAATAAAAGGCTTTGTTCAACAGCGATAGGCTGTCCACTATGTAGTATTACGTATTTTTGAAAATAAAACTTAAAATAAGAATAAAGTCATTCACCAAAATATAAATCATAATGTTTAAAAAAAAACAAAAAAAAACCGGGGACTGCTTTCTACCACTTTTCATAATGACTCAATCTTTACGAATATATAGCAATAAAAAATGTAAATCAACTGATATCTTTTTTTTAATTAAACTTAATTTATGATTTTATTCGTATTTTAAACTTTATTAAAAATTAAATTATACTGAATTGTGATGTATTCTATTGCTGTTAAAAGTGTTCTTTAAATATAAAGATTTTGTTCAACGTTTTAGTTCACATTGCTCCAACAGCATGCTTTTTTAATTTTGTAAAAAGCTTTTTTTTGGTATTAAAACGAAATTTTACATATCGTTAACAAGGGAACCATTCTAAACATTTTACGTGTGACAATGAGATTAAAATTATTTCAACCATGTTCGCTTAACTTAACTATTTCATCTAACACTTCAATATCACTTGGAACTTTCCCTGTCAGCTTGGATCAATTTCTTCTATTTGAAACCACACATTAACTGAACGCGATTGATAGCTATAATTCCCCTGTCCGGTAGCAAAAAATTGATCTAACTCTAAGCATACTTTTTTTTAAAATAGAGGAAGTTATTTTGAATTTCATGTTTCCTAAGAACGAGCTGAGTAGATGCCTGTGTGTTGCAACCGACTCAACACTTCTGTCCGCGGATAGCATAGCACATAGGCGACTATTTGCTGTGGTTTTTTTTTATATATATATATATATAAATATGTAGAAGCAATGAGAATACCAGGAAATAGCTACAAAATTATTTTATTGTGATCAGTTCTTAATATTTGTGCAAAAATTTAAATAATTTGGAGGTCTGGAAGTGGGTGAAATTTCAATTGAAAGATTCTATTCCATTCATTCATTCATGCATACATACAGGTCAAGCTGATAAAAGGGTGTTAAAAAGGCGTATAATACTGGACAATATGAAATTCTCGGTCTGCTGTAAATCTGATGCACTCGGAATATTATTAGCCTGATTGTGCCAACGTAGATAGTGAGATGTGTTCTTCTCATAGAAGTACTAGCCTCGTTGACAGAAATTATTTTGGTACCAAGACGGTGTCTGGTGCTCGAAAATAGGTTAGTCGGTTCGAGACCTAGAGGCGGACTTGGCCTTAAGGCAGGAAAGTTGGTGGCGCAATATTCCTTATCATCAGATTATATACTAAAGTCCTGGCTTAAATAACAACTCAAAGTTGTTGTAGATGTAGATGAAAGTGGTGTTACACGACACGGTTGGTATTCTTCCGTCGAATAGGGACGTTAACTTCGACGGCAGCTTTGTCTCCTATGATAGGATTCATTGGCAGATACGAGGCGAGTGGAGAAAGTGCTGAGTATGGATAACGCATACACTGGGTATATGGGGCGGACAGATATTAGGAGAAGAATTGAGATGGAACAGATAACCTGACCATGAATTACCGCTTGATTTCAGGCAAATTGGAGTGGGAAAAGTAAGGGTTTAACATATGAAATTACTTGGAACTTGGTGCTTTTAAACTGATTCGCAAAAAGTTACAGTTTTTTCCGGTCGCCAGTATGTTACTTTTTTGATACTTCAAAACGAAAGGTAACTTCTCGAATTATAACACCGTCGATAAACTTTTAAGTCACATAAAAAAAGACATCAACAGATGTCTTTTAGAAGATTTAAAACACAATTCATATAAGCAAATGAAGTAGCGCGCTGTTTTTGTAAATTTGGGAGCGAGCTTGCCTGGTCGCGAACACTGGGTCTTAATATACATCGTAGACATTTCCACAAAACTATAGAGGCGCCGAAAGATATTTCTCCAGCGCCAACAATTGCAAAAGCAATACAAATCATTAAAAAACAATTAAAACTTACTTAAAATCATAGGAAAACGCTCTGAAATGAAAGTAAAAGATATTTACATACATTTAACAGTATATTTAACATACTCGTATTTCACATTTTTAAACAGTCAAAATCTCGTTCAAAAAGTCGTAGCGTATACAGCTGTTCTTAATTATAGTCTTTTAATTAACATTTCAAGCACAGTACTGCTTTTAAATAAAAGTACAGTTATTTTAAATCATTTGCTTCCATCAAAACATCACTCATTCAGGTAAAAATTATACAACTTTACAATCCATCATTTATCTTTAACTCAGATTTGAATTTAGTTAATTTAAAGGATTTTAATTATTAGGAACTAGGCTTTTCAGTTGTTCTTAATTAGGGTATTTAAATTAACATTTCAAGCACTGTACTGCTTTTAAACAAATTATAGTTCATTAAAACCATTTTCATCCATCAAAATACCACTCATTCAGATAATTACACAAATTTACAATCCATCAATTATCTTTTCATTCGGACATAAATGTAGCTAATTTAAAGGATTTTAATTGGTAAGAGCTTGGCTTAGGGATGTAATAATGTGCTAAACAATTTAATTTGAACACTGAATGAATTTTAAAGCAAGAATGCCACCGTAACACGAACTCCATCGCATTTAATGAAGCTAATAATTACTTTGTTGCAGAAGTTTGTGTATCTTGTCCAGACAGACCACTTGTGTAACTCAGCGAGGAGTCTGTATCAGCTCACGTCTTGTTTCACAGTCACGTTCGAGCAAGTTGCAACACAATGCAAACTATTGTAGAGACACACAACAGACTACCTGGCGGATACCAGTCGGCGATGTTTGGCGACACAAAACGAGGACGCGCGAGCTCTTAAATGAGGACAATGGGGAAGGACACAATCGACAGGGGAAGTCATCAGATCAGACAAATGACGTCTCTGTGTACGGCGGAACTCGTTAAGACCTGTAACGTGTGCCGTACTAATGCCCCGAGACCCATACGAGGTGTCTTTATTCCCTGTGGTACTACTTAACTGCCTCTGCGGGGTATCTCTTCGCTGTACGCATCCTTCTTGATGGAAACAAGAGGGGCAATGGGGATTCCCTCTACTGACACTTCACTTCATGAGAAACGCATTTACTATTCTTCGTATTGCGTTCTGAAAAAATTGTCGGCAAACGGTCATACGTGATTTTCATTTCGTTTTTAGTGTCCGTACTGAAATGTCTAGGCTCGTTATGCCGAGAAAACATTTACGTGCATGAGATGCAAGATTTTAATTATTAAAAAAATGTTCTTTTAATATTTATTTTTAATTGCAAAAAGCAGGCTTAAATTTAAATTACACCCTCTAATTACAAAAGGACAACACGAGTGCAGAATTAAAAGAAAAGAGTACATTTATAAAATAAAACACAAAGAAATACATGTTTGCTTAAGATTACACAAAAAAATTAAACTCAGCCAGCAAAGAAAAAGAACAGAAACTGACAGACGATAAACAAATTGTTCCCGGCTAGGGAGAGCATGAAACTTCATCAGTTTGGGCGTATACTGGGTAAATGTTTATATGAATTTTTATCACTTATCGTTATGGAGTAAGCTGTCGGTGACCTCGATATTTCCTTCACAATGATGAAACACCTTTCAATGCCATCCACCAACTGACAGGGATGGGTTCATTCTTGGCAGCACATGACTAAAAACAGCACGACAAATGATGTCATAACAAAAACGCGTCCTCCACCTTTCTTTGACAAGTCCGCGTACACACACACACATGCGGACTATACGGGGTCCAGTCCCCAAGTGCCCGCGACAGCTTGACCACTCTCACCCCCCGCCTCCGGCAGTGGCATCTCTACCTGCGTCAAACAAAGCAACCCAGCCGACAACAGGACGCCAGCAGGAATTTGCCAACCTTCCCTGTCTTCCAAAACGGCTGGATGAAATGTCTCACAAAATACATGGAGAGGCGACAAAAAATCAATGACAGCAGAGGCTAGACATTACAGTACACAATGGAAAATGGAGGCCTATTGTTGTTCAGATTAAGTCTGTAAGAGATCTCATAAACGGAATAATTTGCTGTCTTCAAATTTGCTCCGCTTACGAATTTAGCTAAGCCAAAACTCGAATAACTTTCAAAATTTTGTAAAACTATGTTCTAAGAGAGATCCATCTAAATAAACTCTACTAATAAAAAATTCTATCTCAGCCTGTGAGATATCGATGTTGAGAGCTTCTTCGGTCATCATCAGTGTTCTGCTCTAAGACAGGTTTTCACATGGCTACTCTCCATGCTCTTCTGTCTTCCGCCCTTGTCTTCATGCCCATGTAGCTGCTGTTTTCTCTGATGTTATCTGTGATCTTGTACCTCCTTCTTCTTCTCCCTCTCCTCCCACGAACTAGTCCTTCTAAAGCCGCGTTCCCATGATTTCTTGTAACGGAGACGAGACGGGACGAGACCTCATTAGCCGACGGGCGCGGGCCGCAGGTTAGCCCTAGCTTACCTCGCCGCCACCTCCCCACCACGTTGCCTAGAGTCGTTTGGCACAGAGCACTTTACAGCAACAAAAGGGGTGCATACCTCTGCTGCAAACCGATGACAACGGCACACCTCTACAAATGCCTGTGATGTTTACCGACACAGAGTGGGTAGCTGCGTCTCATCTCCGCTAGCAGAGGCGGCCCTGTTCCCATGGCGTGTTGTTGAGTATTTGTCCCGTCCCTTCTCGCCTCTGTTACAAGAGATCGTGGGAACGCGGCTTAATGCGCCTTTTAACAAACACTCCCCTCTCAACGACTGTCCTGTTCAATTCTTCTTTCTTTCTCTTATGACTTGGAGTATTTTCCTCTCCAGCACTTCTACATTATTCACTTTTTCCGTCCAGCTTATACTCTCCACTCTCTTCAACGTCCACATGTCAAACGTTTCGATAAGTTTTTTAATCCTCTCGTCTCCATGTCTAAGTTTGTGTGCCATAATGTGCCACATACCCTACGAAACATTTGCCAAGTGTTTTCCTCAGTGCTTTATCTAGTTTTCCGGTTGATTGTATCCTCTTCCTATTGAACACCTCCTTCGCTACAACAATACAGGTTGGTGGCATCGATTGAACGTCCAGGATATTTGAAGGCTCTTACTTGGCTGATATTTGATTGTCCTATCTTAATATTCACCAGTTTCCTTCATTTGCCAATCACCATATTTTTAGTTTTTACTGTAATGATTGTCATCCCATACTCCTCACAAGCTTCATTTAGGTCTTTTAAGATTTTTTTACAGTTCGTGTACTTTCCGCTAATAAAACCATATCATCGGCAAATCTTATACATTTTACTCTTTTTCCCACCATTACGGTCTCCTCATTTCCATATAAGCATTTCCATATAATCTCTTCCAGGTATGAGTTGAACAATAAGAGAGAAAGGCAACAACCTTGCCTAACGCCTTTCCCAATGCTGCTTTCTCCCGACATTTCGTTTCCAATCTTTAATCTTATTTCCGTCAATCATGGAACCAATATTTTTTTTCAGTCTCGTTCACTTGAAAATAAAGATGAGACAGGCCGTCAGATTTGTCAATTTAAGATCAATTTTCCCACTTACCGAAGGTCGCCGGTTTGAGTCCGGCCGAGGGCATGGGTGTTTAAGTGTTGTGTGTTAGTGTGCTTGTCGTGTCCGTCCTGTGGTGTGTCTACAATTACTTGAAAGTTATATATACACTGGATGAAAATAAACACATACTGGAGCTGGCTGTATGGCCCAAGGAAGCCAAATGCCATTAAAAAAAAAAAAAAAAAGATTAATTTTGTTAATACGTCTATTTAAAAAAATACTGTTACATAGTAACTTGAAATTTGTGTCTAATATAAATTAGCATGAAAACTGTTGTAAATTACTGCAGTATTCAAATACACAGCTTCGTCCCAGTAGTACTTCCAATAGAAAAAAGTGTGAAAAAGTAAATCCTTGGCACTGTATTGGTGATTACATACAAAGGCCTTATACAACAGTAGTATAGGTTAGATGTTAGTTCTTAGCATTAAGCTGGCATGAAATAAAAGGTGCAGTATGGAGGAAAAGATCTGCATTAAAGGCTTGAACACCATTTCACCGCCTAACACAGCCATAAATACCACACACAACTTTGCCATACTGAAAGTCTCTTGTACAGTCACCCGCTTCCTGAACGCTGATAGAATAGTAGCCAATTTTCTTGCATAAGATACGTTATCAGACACAGAATTGAGTTTACTAACGAAGCATACTAAGACTCAATACCGAAACCAGTATTGGGTCTATGAACTAGCTCTTTCCTTCACGAAGCTCTCTTTACCGTTGTTGTAATCTATCTCGCGTATGGAGAAATCTACTTTTTCATTCCTACTCAAACAGCAGTTACGAAGTTTCAGTTCTGACTCTATGATCGAAATATAGAAACTCTACCATAAAAGAGAAAGATTTAAAAAAAAAAAAAAAAAAAAATTCAGAGATACGTAATTTTAAAAAAAATAAAATTTTGTAAATATTGTAGTAACTTTTACCTGATTGAGAGTTAATTGGTTTCAAGTCCTCTGAAAAAAGTGGAAATCATACAAAGCACGTTAATGAGCAGAAGCCATAGAAATTTAGTATTGCGATGCTTGTGTTCGGGAGTCCCAGTCAGGATTATAAAAGACATGCATCACACCAACTTGCAAGTGTGTATGTAAATATAGATATATTTTATTATGTATATTATATCATAAATTCCAGTAATAATAGAAGACGAATTACGTAAACATTGTTGTGGCTGCGACCAAGTAGAGAGATATAGCTGTGTAAAAAGTTGAGTGCAGTAAAACGCATGTGAGGCTGCAAAATAGATTTATATCCAAGCGAAACTAGTTGGTCAAGAGGTTGATGAATTTCGTTACGTAGACGAGAGAAAGAAAGGTGTAATAGGCTTATAATTTTCGCTTTTAGTAAAAGGAAGTACCATTGATGCAAAATATAACGGACAGCCCACATTAGTCATCATCTAATCCATAACAGAAGACGCAAAATATACTCTCTTTGTTAGGAGAATCCAGAGAAATGGGTAAAAAGTATTATTGTATTAGAAACGACAGACGATTTGGAGTAACAACTTATGGGTGATATACCATTGAAGTTAAGGCTTCTGGCAGAGGTTGACCGTCATAGGGTCCAGATCCAATCATCTGGTTTCCCCTGTGAGATTGGCGGAGAGAGCAGAAGTTGACCTCATCTCTCAGGGGACAGCGTTCACTTTCTGTCGCCACGAGTCCTCCTCGGGAAATGGACTTTCTCTCATCGGCGTTGCAGCCTGTTCTCCGGATCACTTAACTCAGCATTTCGGCTACTGAAGCTCATTACGACACTGCTATTACTATTTTGCAGATTTTGATATGTTTTTCCTTTGGAAACAGACATGGCATTCGTGTTTAAAAAATATACACACAAGAGAAATTATTTTTTTTGCTTCGAGAATTTCTGCTGGTCGGCGTTGAAGACGCAAGACAATGGAGACGAACAAGAAGGAATTCGGACATGGTCTCTTGAAGGAATCATGCCGGCATTCGCCGGGAGTGATTTATGGAAACCATAGAGTTAGTATCATCGGTAAACAGTTTCTGCTGCTCAAAATTTAACAAGTTGGTATTTTTGGATCATTATGCTTTTGGAATTTTAGTTTGCTTTAGAAAATGTGATTCCACGTTCATTCAACAAATATTCAATTATTTTACTTGGTCTACGTAGTTGTTTCATGTTGGGCTAACACTTCCGTAATAGATGGAAGCAAATGAACTCTAAAAACCGCAACTAGCAGCATCTTAATTAACCTGATCAGCGTAAAGTGCTATTGTCCATTATATCCCGTTAAGAAATACAGTTCTCAGGCGAAGACAAAAAGTAATTACTGTGTTTTGCTGCAGCGAAACCGTCGAGTCAGCTTTCATTTTTTTTTCCTACAGCTAAAGAGATAAAACATGTTTGTCCTAAAATGTGACGAAATATTCGTGTAGAACAAGTAAACAAATTTTTTCCAACGTCAGCGTTTGATTGTACGACCATGATGCGACAAATTCGAAGCTTCGTGTAAAGAGATTGGTTGTAGTGTTACTGTGCATTAATATTCTCATCCAGAGCCACGCTTCGCTCACTTTGCAAGGCATATGAGCCTCTCTGCCGTGTGAAACTCGACCCAATCTGCCTGTCCTCCCTTATGCACCGTAATTTGATGCGCGGACCAATTAAGTTGACTTTGACGCGGCAGCTACGACAAAGCGAATACTGTATTACAAAGTATCACTCAAACTTAAAAAGCAATTTTAAGCTTAACTCAAACTCGAGGTTGTTGGAAATGATGAATATGTTTACTGGCAAATTCAACAAAATTAGCTAGTACATTACTCAGTGCGAGATTTTGCTCAATAATGTTTGTGCCACTGATAGAAAAATGCAGCCGATCGTCCAGAAGAGATAATTTGAAACAGTTAGGAAAAAACTTTGATTGTTTTAAGGTTTCTTCTTTGCGTGACTCAATCCTTCGCATAACTTGTCCCAATGATTTCATAATTACGGTGTATCGTGCCTCAATATCTCACCGCAGTTTTATTCAGCAACGAGGCTGAAGCTATTAAAATACTATAATATTCATCTAACTATCTTATTGATATTCTTGTAATATTAATTTTTACTGTTCGGGATCCAGAAATGAAAGATCTCTAACTAGGTAACAAACTGCATTTAATCTACATATTAAAAGGTGATATGTAAAACAAACAAAGAAATGATTATATGCACATATATATCCCACTATCACTTCCTCAATTATTTACACTTAATATAAAATTAAAAATTTTCATTCATACTGTGGTATAAAATCATTCTCGCCTCGAAATAGTATGAAATCAAATATGATTAAGCCGGCTAGCTAATCACCCAACAGAAAGCATTTGTATTGTTAAATAGAGCAATGACATTATCTTTAAGGGCGTGTTACGGTTTCCGTATTCCTCATTGTTCGTGATAATTCGTTGAACAGAACGATGTGATTTAGCGTTTCTAGAATGCAGGAAGCGGCCACAGGTGAGTCAGATAGTAGACTCGAGATCCTTATTTCATCCCCTTCGTGTCTCCTCGCAAAAACAGGTGAGCAAATAGATACAGTAAATGCATATATCGTTCCTAAGCACAGGTAGAACCAAGCTTAACCCATCAGCTGCTCGTTAGTCTGGTTCATGCTGCATGCAATCAACAGAAAAAAATATTTAACACTACTACTGGGCAGTCAGTAGGAAATACGTCTAGAATGTTTCGTGGTCCAGAAAAGAATGAATCTAAAAATGGCCGAAACTTAGTTTCCAAACCGCTTCGTTCTCGACTTGGGTGCTTTCCATTGGCTCAGCGCGGCTTCGGTATAGGGAACTATTTTCTGAACTTGTCTTAGCAAATTCCTACGCACAAGTAGAGAGAGGCCTTTCTCCCGCCAGCAAAGGATTGCTGGTGCTGCTAAGTCGCGAATAACAGCATCGGCTCAACGAACATATTCAAGCGAACTGCCCGTTCGACACTTAGAGAAAATCCTCCAGCACCCTTCCTTCCAGCTCCCGCTAATGACCAATACATTCTAGACAAACACAAAATGTAATTTGGACCATGACAAGTCTTGCACAAGTTCTATTAGGATTTGCCTAAATAATATCAGACAAAATGATGGACGGGACTGAAAGAAGTCATATCTTTTTTTTAAATATTTAGTATTAGTAATTGACCTATTTCCGATGTAGTAATTGAAAGAAATATCCGGATTCTTTTAGCTGGTAACACTAAAAAAAAAATTCCACATGAAATTGCGCTAAGATGCTTTGACTTTCAGCTGATTTACAGGTCATTCCTGCAAGAAATGGCCTCTGTATGGCTAGCACGCTTCTCTACGTGCTACTGAAATCTGTGAAGCGTGTCAAAGGAGTAGGCTGTGCTTTGTCCTTCAGCTGACAAGGCCGTCGCTGTAAGGCCGCTCCGAGAATTGTTGATAACACATTGCTCAATAGCTTACGGAGCATAACGGCTCAGTTCAACAGGTGTTTCAGGGTTTTGAACCTCTTCAACTGTCACGAAGTCTACCGACTTCTACGCCTTTAGTTACTGCATATGTTGTAAGACACTATCCTATCACCTATAAGTCAACATATGCCCGTTAAAATTCTGTACAGTAATTGTTTGAGAGCATGCTTATAGTCAAAGCAGTAATTTAGATTTTGTCATCCGTATCTCGACAGATTTGATGGTAATCCTCCATCCTTTCCTATCTTGCGCTACGTCTTCAGTTTCCTGCTCCATATATTATAATCTTTCACTTGCTCTACAGTTCTTACACCGAGTGTGGTGGTGTAACGGTTAGCGTCCTGGCCCTGAATCCCCGTTCGGCCATCCAGATATGGGTTTTCCATGGTTTCCCCAAATCACTCCAGGTGAATGCCGGGATGCTTCCTTCAATAAGGCCATGGCCGAATTCCTTGCCCCAATCCTTTCCCATCTCTAAAGACCTCGCTGTTAAGAGACGTTAAACAGTTTAAAAAATACAGTTCTTACCTCAGACTGTTCCTTCCACTAAAAAATTAACCAGTCCTGCATCTCTTAAAATATGTCTCACCACCCTGTCTCGTCTTTCTATAAGACACTTCCATAATCCTCTTTCCTCACCCATCATTTCCAAAATATGTTCACTTCATAATTATCTGACCACTTAATTTTCAGCATCCTTCAGTATCATCACATTTCAAATGCTTCAATTTTTATTCTTTCTGGTATGATTAATAAACAAAATTGTTTACCCGCATTTACCTTCGAATCGTATTATCTATGTTACTATTAATTTCCATCAATATTGTCCATTAAATTCTTTCACTTTTTAAATTTACTCAGTACAGTTTGCTAAATTATGCCCTGCTTGACGTAACAGTAAATACATTTGATTAGATTTTCTGGGGGATCAAGTGAATAGGTAGCCGAGTAATGATTTGTAGAAACATTTATAAATTATTTAGAAATAATAGGCACAGGAATTCAGTAAGGCAAGAGAGGAGCGAATAGAGAATTCCCATCTCAAATCAAAAACAATTAAAAATATGTTCCGAATGTTCTTAGGAATGGTTAAATTTTTTTTAAATTTGTGACCGACCCTGGTGGATGACTGGTAACGTTATGGCCTGGCATCCGAAAGGACGCGGGTTTAAATCCCCGTCCAGCCATCCAGATTTCGATTTTTCATGGTTTCACGAAATCTCTCTAGCGAACCATTGGATTATTCCTTTTGTAACGTCCCTTGGTGACGGGAAATTTATCCGTGTAAATTCCACGTTTCTTCGGCGAGAGCTAGGTGACTCATACCTGCGCTGAAAGACCGAACGATTTATGGCAGGCTGTAAAGTTAAAAGCTTTACGCATTCAATGAATTTCAAAGGACAGTATAGGGCCTGTGCAGAAAGAGGATTTTCTGGTAGAGTAGAAAGTTGAAACTAGAGAAACGATGCTTCGGAGAAAAAGTCAGGTTGCGGAACACCTCTGTTGGGAACCAGCGAATCAAAAAGTGTGTTACGAACTTTTAGAAACCATAAGTTTTTTTATGTTGCATGAGGAGCGCCAATGGAGATCGTGGACGACCCGCCAAACGCTGCAACTCGCTGAAATTTCCCGCGTCTGCTAAAACTCCGGAGCCTGCAAGTTTTCAACGGGGCGAACAAGTGGGAGAGAAGACATTCTGTTTCTGGCCAGCAAACAATCCGCACCGGCGCACCCCGGGAGATTGCCGGAGAGGTCACTACCTGCAGGGAGCTACCTCGCCAAGTGGACGACACCAATGACCTTCCGCCCAGATGATCAACAGGGTCCGTGAAACTCTGTTTTATCCGCACCTCATCTGCTACGGTAAAGAACTCCGGCGATGTATAGACACTCTTGCGTTATTCAACCCTAGGCAACGCTCTGAGATGTGAATCATGCTCTAAATTGTTCAAAAGAAGCTTTTAATATTCAGTTCTGTTCAATAAATCAATCAATTTTATATTCAAAGAAAATAATAGGTGTTGTTAACCCTGCTTTCAATAACTTCCTTTCCAATGTATCAGTATATCATTTGAATAGATGAAGATATGTGTTTTTAAAAGTACAATTGCTTTGATAAAAAGTATTTCAGAATTGGAATGTCGCTTCTCTCGGATAGAGAACACTTCCATTGTTGGGGCCTACCCGGAATTAATTTTGCAAATTAACTTATTAATTAATGCATCTTATTTTTAAAATTTTAACGTCATAAAACTAGACGCTACACTTTAAAAGTCCATGACCGAATTCGTTCCATTTCCTTACGCCCTATCTTGCCAGGCTCTTATGACGTCGAAGAACCATAAATCCCGAATAATAATAATAAAAAAAGATTCCGGTAGTGAAAAGTGATATCGTTGCACTTTACGTTCTACTCATCGTAATATTTCAGTAGACCTTCTGTCGACACTATTGATCTTAGGGAGATGATGTTACTGGTAGTAGCCTTGTGGCCATTACCTCTGCTGTAACAGACGAGGTTGTCTGATTATAAGTCTAGTGGTGGAAGAAATATCACTATCCAATATTTAGTCAGCAGGGTACAACAAGTAGTAGTGCACGAGTCCTCACAGATAGATTGTTTACGAAAGATCTGCGTTAAATCACAAATATCTCCACAGTAACTGTGGAGTGAGGGTTTAATATACTGGTTATTGGGATTCGTGTCTTACTGTTTGTTAGGAAAATACACATCCTTTAAATATCAGACCATCCTGTAAGATAGTATTTTTGCAGTACTTGGATTTTCATGTGGCGAAAAACTATTATTAGCAGTACAGGAAGATCTAAAGTCTAAAGCTTCTAATCTCAAGTATCATCGAAATTCTAAAACTTAATTGTCCATATCGAATAATAAAAGCAAAATATACATAATTCGGATACTGTAGCCCAAGCGCTAGTAGCCACATGATAACACATCAAGTATTTTCTTACAGACGGATAGATTATTACCAAGCAGAAACTTTCTACCGTTTTCCTCATTATGCGTTGTCTCCGGCTAGCCATTAGATATATCAGCTTGATCCGTTCATAGCATTTCGAAAGTATCCCTTGATGTCGTTTCAAATCAATTTGAATATAGCCTCTGGACACAGGTGACATCCAAGAGTCTTAATAGTCTCGTTAAGGATAAGAGAGTTGAAGATATATTTTATTTTGCCTGAAAGATATTACCAACTGAGGTCACAACTGTCCATAACTAATCTTGCGTGACATGTTGCATGATAGTTTTATATGAACGTTTAGCGCAGATAACGGTAATTGGAGCCCGCCCCGTTGGTTCTGTTAGGTGCGGCACTGTGATGGTTTCTGGCGCCTGACATCAGGTTAGCTGGTTGTAGTCTTGATGATGGAAAAAATTTTAATCATCAAGAATTGGCAAGAGAGGAGAGAGGTGTGGAATTTCTGTTAACCGAGATTGTATACCGAAGTCCTGATTTAAATCCCAAACCTCGTCACTAATGACCTCGATGTAGGCGCGCCCTAAAGCAACAACAACAAACAAACAACAACAACCAAGACCAAGCGTGGTGGTGTAACGGCTAGCGTTCTGGCCTAGCATTCGGGAGGACGGTGGTTCGAATCCCCGTCCTGGCATCCAAAATTGGGTTTTCCATGGTTTCCCAAATCACTCCAGGCAAATGCCGGGATGCTTCCTTCAAAAGGCCATGGCCGAATTCCTTCCCATTCCTTGCCCCCCATCCTTTCCCGTCTCTAAAGACCTCGCTGTTAGAGAGACGTTAAGTAGATATAAAAAAAAAACAACAACCAAACCTCGTTCAGTGTGTATGGAGTCAAAATCAAATAATCGTACGGGATTGTTGGGATGCTTTCAATTCGTCGCGCAATGCCTCCTTGTCTGGGGTAACTGTTATATCAGACCATGGGTACAAAATCTTTGAAGTTTTAAAATGATACCATCAATTTTCAAACTATGAAAACACCATAAATTTTTTTACTGCGTGATGCCGGAACAAGTGGGAATGGGTAACTGGGAACCATCAGAACAGTTTATTAAACGAGAAAGTCGGTGGTGAGACGATTCTACTTATTTATGATGAGTGATACTCCCTTCTCACTGCAGATGCGTTCGACGTTACGATATTTACAGCAACGGTGAACCTGCTGTCGCCACAGCGGTGGGGGCCAGTGACTCGTTGAATGTTTGCCTTCACTAGAAAAGGAAGGCGACACAAAAGAGCGGAAAGAAAACAGTGGCCCTCGTCCCGTCGTGTGTACATACACGCACGTGGCATGCTGATGACGCAGACTTCACTGGTCCAGCGCGGAGAAGGTGACGCTCAACATAAATAGACTGTTGGACGTTTCTTTCCCTATTATTATTATTATTTCGTATCATAAACATACAGTTACACAATCACAATCATCAAATTATACTGGACCAGTACTTGGCCACTTCCCTTAATAAAGTAGTTTATGATGATACGTTAGCAGCCTTCATTTTTTTTTTTTTTTTTTTTTTTTTTTTTGTAACAGTTTAACGTCCCTTTTTAACAACGTGGTCTTTAGAGACGGGAAAGGATGGGGGCAAGGAATGGGAAGGAATTCGGCCATGGCCTTTTGAAGGAAGCATCCCGGCATTCACCTGGAGTGATTTGGGGAAACCATGGAAAACCCAAATCTGGATGCCCGGACGGGGATTCGAACCGCCGTCCTCCCGAATGCGAGGCCAGAACGCTATCCGTTACACCACCACGCTCGGTAGCAGCCTTCGTTTGGGATACATATCAGAGAGCATTGTTAATTAACGAAAAATTATTTTATTTAAAAAAAGTCAGCAACGTACTAAATTTGTTGAGAGATTGTTTAACTCGGAACCTTAGAAAATAATTCATTATATTCCTACTGATTAGCTGAATACATCAATAAGTATCCTGGAAACTGATCAATAAACAGATCACCAGATAATTGGACGATTCAGGTACAAAAAGACCAAGAAAAAAAAAGTTACTGAAAGAGAAGTGATGGCAATGCAAAAGGTTATGAAATTAGCTGGTTCATTATAACACCCATGTATTAATGTTTGCAGTTATAAAAGTGGATGCTCTGTTATAACTTTTTTCCCATAATAAATTGCTTTCTTCTTGGAGGCCTGGTACCTTCAAATAATAAGTCAGTGTATTTATTTTCACTGGCTCTTTACCAGCTACACTCATCTAGTAACATTACCGCTTGCGATGGAACACATCCCTCGGTTACAATTACCATACACGTCTTCTGCATTTCACGAATTTGTACTGTAATTCTGTCGATATTTGAGGTCTACTGTTCAGCATATTCCTCGGCAATGTATTCTGGTATTTTACTCCGTTACCTACAAAGAATTTTCTTTTCCTCTTACACCTCACATCAAGGGCTAGAGTCAGGTTTTTTTTAATGCTTACACCTGGTACTCATAAGTTTTCTACCGATATCCATACATGCCTGCTCACCAACACTTGTCCCAAGAGAAACGTTCAAAGAGCTATAAATTGATTTCATAATGAAAACCGAGACATTACGTAAGTAATGTAGTACACAGAAAAATGCTATCGTTATTAAAGTAAGCCAGTAAGAAATTGTTTTATCAAGCTTATAATAAGAATTTACATGGTTTTTCTTCCTCTGAGTATTTAAAGGATGAAGACTACCTAGAAAGATTACATTTGAAGAGAGCTCTCCATCCGATATTTGATAGGTACATTGTTTTGGATCTAATTGGTTACGGAATTTGAAAATATGCGTGGGACTGGGCACACCATCCAGAATTCCCTACTCTGCTTCTGCCATGAAAAATGCTTGTATGCTGCCATTATAAATTCACTGAGACGAATACCATGAGGAACACAAGCATGGAACGTGTAGATGACGGCTACTGAGACCAGGAATGAGCGAAGAAACGGCCTCGCTTCCAACTACACAATCCCGCGGCGTGACTAGCGTTTTAAATATGTATGCACTGCAAGCGGGAGCTTGAAACGAACTGGGAATTGTTTTGTGACTCGGGAGGAGGGGGGACGTGTGTTGTGTCTCTGGTTGCCTCTCTCCAGGCGCTGCACGTACTGCTCACACAAAGGCTAGGTTCCCACATCCAGAGCGCAAACACACGCACATGCCGACAACCGCTCGTGAATTCGCGCCCTGCCGAACTTTCCCAGGGATCTCACTGCGCTCGTGACCTTACGGACCTCCTTCCAGAGTAAAAAGGAAGTCTGCTGACAACGGAAACAACATACCTCCATCTTTCTTAGTAACACCTCCAACCAACAGTACCGATAAAATTTGGCCTGGACTACTTAGAAATAATAGGAGTTATTTCTAGTTGTCGAATTGATATTTTAAAATGTTTACGTCCTCCAGATGATCTACTAACAAAATCGTACTATTCTATTGTCAATTTAAATATTGTAATGTTATTACAGACCACTTTTTTCGCATTTTTTTTATTTAAAGAACGCCAATCAAATATATATATATATGTTTACTGTTGTACGAGTTTCACCTCTTACCTCAATATGACTTTGAGGTTATATTATAGAATGCCTTTAGGCTCTTTTATTATTTTTATTGATTTTTGTATAATTTCTAATTAAAGTATTGAAAATAAGTCTTTAGGTAATGGAGAACTGTTGTAAGTGTCAAGCCAGAGTTATGAAGTTTTCAAAACATTCAAATAATCGGGTGCTCTCATTGGACACTTTTAAATCAGAGAATCGTTCTGATTGGTGGAGTGCTTCTAGAACCTTTGATAGTAAGCGATCTCTGGCAGACAGGATTTGTCTTCAGGAAGTGTGACCCACATATTTCAAGTTTCTAAAGGCGTAGTTACTGTAACCTATAAAACTTCTATATTGCACAGTTTCTTTGACTATCATGAGTAAATATTTTAAAATTAATTCAAAGGGCAATATATTCCGGTAATTTACAATTTTTGATAAAAGCATTGTCAGTGAACTGATGAGAATAATTAAAAGAAGAATATTTAAAATACGTTCTGTTACGAATTATTTGGAAATATCTGCACACATTTTCCGCAGAACTCTTATAAGATGTTTTTAATATCAGGACAAAAACAAACAATCCAAATTTTTTCCAAATGGAAAGAAACGTAGCGACGGTGGTATGGGGTCTCTTTACGAATGGGTGAGCATTTCCGGCTGCTCAAATAGGAGACAGCCTTTGAACAAATGAGTGGATTGTAACCATATCCGATATATTAAAAAAAATAACTTACTGCACAACCCAGAGGATGGTTAAATCCTCCCGAAGGAGGCATACTAAGCCTTTGTGTCAGAGGTAGGACGGCCAGTTCCTTTCCTCTGGGAGCTACAATTTGACGTCAAATCCGAACCACGAAACGTTATGGCGTAGAGCATATGATCAAACACAACATTTAAAAATTCCTGACTCCACGGGGATTTGAACCCGGGACTGGACAAGGAATCTTTCGTTTTTTTTTTTTTTTTTTTTTTAAAACTGCCTTACGTCTCTTTACAGCGAGGTCTTTAGAGACGGGAAAAGATGGGGGGCAAGGAATGGGAAGAAATTCGGCCATGGCCTTTTGAAGGAAGCATCCAGATATTTGCCTGGAGTGATTTGGGAAACCATGGAAAACCAAAATCTGGATGCCCGGACGGGGATTGGAACCGCCGTCCTCCCGAAAGCGAGGCCAGAACGCTAACCGTTACACCACCCCCCTCGGTCCAGGAATCTTCAAAATCAAGCTCTTTAACCACTATGCTATTCATATGTCACGAAATACCGAACCCTTTCCCCATGCTTCGCATCCAATTCTGAGTTCTGACGGTTCTTCAGGTTCTGTAGTCTATTAGCACAATTCTTTAAGGTTATAATGAAAGGGGTGTTTTTCGATACAGGGACCAGTTCACAGGGCAGTGACATTCCTTTTCAAGATAGCCGTCCCTTGAATGCTAACCGCTAGAAATATGTATAGTAGGAACGAGCATCAGTGTTCCAAACCACTAGGGTGAAAAATCCCTCGGGTCTAAGGTCTGATATTTTACAACCAATCCTCGTATAGTAAACATCCCGGACTGGAAGGGCAGCTGTAATAATGGTATAAAGGTTAAACAATTTCTAGAAAAAACTTGGTACAAGTACGTTTTGTGTCCCGGAATGCAGTTATTTATAATATCTAGAGGAAAGTCTTTTAAGAAATTCATTATAAAATTTAAAACATGCTTCCATAAATTTTTATTTTTCTAGTGACATGAAGAAATACTTTTGCTTGCAATAATGAAGCTGCTTTAAGGGTGTAACATCAGATCTGAATAGCTTTAATTCGCATAATCCAAGACTGCACTGGTGCAAACACAGCGAAGAGCGCAGAACAAATTTTTCCATAATTGTAATCTGAATAGAAGTATTTAAGTGCATCTTTAGCGTATACCTTTAGGCTTTGATCAGATAATATGTACAAGAGCCTGTTTGCATAAAACTATTACCACTTTCATCTCTTAAGTACGAAGTTTCTATTTAAGACAACCTGTTGAGGATATAACTACAGGTCCAAATGTACGCTGATGGAACTGGTATATTGTGAGTAGTTCATGTTTACTAAACTTATAAATGTGGAAATAACTAAGTCTCTGTCTGTTTATTACTTTTTCGTGACTAAACGGTTGAACCGATCTAGATGAAATTTGACAAGTAAACACAATTTATCACTAAGAAGGCCATTTTTTTCGGGATAACTAATATATTTTGTCGTGAAATTTTGAAAAACTAACCAAACGGTGTCAGACGGACGGTTAGATTGCGTAAGTCTCTGCACTGTTTCTCTCGCAGTCAGTTTGTGTATGATTTGTTCACGCACAGACACAACTTATTACATGGTATAGCTGTGGATTTGCGCTGCACAAGACTATTATTTTGTGTTTATATGTAGTTAACTCAGCAGTTTACAACCCCAAAGGCCATATATCATAGCAAAAAACATCAAAACCAAAAAGTTGTGTACAACGTGGTACTGACATAAGATGTCCCCAGAAAACGACAAAATTTGTAACTACAAACAAAATGGTAGTAGTCTTCCATAGTTAACCTCCAACTGTTTGTTTGTGTACAACGTGGTACTGACATAAGATGTCCCCAGAAAACGACAAAATTTGTAACTACAAACAAAATGGTAAGTAGTCTTCCATAGTTAACCTCCAACTGTTTGTTTGTTGCTGTTTTTAAACATGTTGCGAAGTGGTTCTCTTCAGCAGATAGGTTCACTAGTAGCATGGAATGGTGATGGCTTCTCCGTCATATTATACAGACTCCGACGTAACTTACATCTTTTTATATCCAATTCCAACAGTAAAATTCTAAGTGCACGGTACGAAGTCACGCGTAACAACTAATGGTGAAAATAAAGTTAAGAGTGACAATTTTGCGGCACTTTGTGTCCGAGTAGGGTGGCTATCATGGTTCTGTTTCCTGTGCACTGCTGCGTCCCGTTCACGCGCCGCTGGAAGAGGAAGAAGTTTTTTAATAACACGCCGACTGGTTGCGGCGCACAGTGCAAACACAGCGTGCGGCCGCACACGACACCTGTGTTTACAGCGTCTCCTCACCCAAAGCACGCGTCCGTAACACGCCCCTCAACAAACCAGCTGCTGCACATATTTCTACTACTATTTTTTCCCCTTCGTAATCGACTAGCTGTAACCCGCGACTTCGTGCGCGTGGACTTAGAATTGCTTATATTAAGCTGTAAGTTACGTAAAAGTGTCCCAAAAAGTACGGAGCGGGGATGATATGACGGGGAAGTCATCACCTTGCCATTCGACCACTGAACCTTTCTCAGGAAGGAAGCTAATTTTCAGCAAGTGTAAAAACAGCAACAAACTAAAAAAAGGGGGGGGGGAAGAGACTGCCTAACACACTTCCTTCAGTAGAATTCTGTTTTTGGTTTGGAATTATGTTAATTTCTGGGCACATCTTGCGTCAGTGCCGTTTAGTACACAACGTTTTGCTGTACTTTTCTAAGATATATAGATTTTGGTGGTTGGAAACCCGTTAACTAACTCGTATAACCGCCCATGAGAAAAATACGCCTTTTCTAAGTATACCCTGTTACTTTCACTGTCTGAACTGACTACGAGAGATATAAAGCCTGAGCGACAGATATAATATTGCAGAAACTCACACACGCTATCCGTCTGTCTATCAGCGCTCGATTAGTTTTCAAAATTTCATCACGAAATTATTATTATTATTATTACTCCGCGATTCACTAAAAGTGTGTGGCGGAGGGTGCATTGCACCTATCGAAAAGGGTTTGGAAGGGTTATAAGGGATATGGCAGGAGGCGCCCATGGGCTATTGTGAGGAACCATCTCCGCATTCGCGTGGAGTGATCTGGGAAAACCATGGAAAACCCAGATCAGGATGGCTTGAGTGCTTTATCGAAAGCTACTCCTGTCGGATTTTAAGTTTACTCGCCCGGTAAATCCTTTCTATTCCATTCCCTAATCGCTCGTGGGAAAAATGAGTACAGAAATGAATCGGTTCTGGCCCTGATTTCTCTTATCTTATTTTCGCGGTCATTTCGAGATATGAATGTTGCTGGTAGCAATATTTGCTGGCTGTCATTCCGAAATACGTCTGTCGTGAATTTTTCAATTAGCTTCCGTCGAGAGCAACGCCTTCGGTGTTCCAGCTCTTCCCAACCTAACTCCTTCAACATCGCACTTACGCTTTCCCTCCAACTATATATACCTGTCACGAATCGGGCGGCTCTCCTTTGGACCTTCTCTAAAGCCTCCATTAACCCCCTTTGATGGGGACCCCATACAGAACAACAATACTCTAAGTGAGGACGTACTAGTGACTTGTATACAATCGATTTAACTTCCTGAGTGCATTGATTTAAATTACTACCTCGAAATCGGAGCATACGATTTGCTTTTCCCATTACATTCTCGATATGCTCATTCCACGACAAATTATTACGAATTGTTACCCCTAGGTATTTAGCGGAATCTACCGTTCTAAGGACAGTGGCATTAAATGTATTCATAGTTAATACCTTTTTACTTACACGCATGACTTGGCACTTTTTAGCTTTTAACTCCAACTGCCAATCTTTACACCACGCAATTATTTTCATAATATCGTCTTGTAACAAAGCGCAGTCTTCCTGGGTTTTGATTTCGCGATAAATAATAGCATCATCGGCAAATAGTCTTTTCATCCCCCCTATTATGTCGCTTAGATCATTGATGTTAACTATCAAGAAAAAAGTATCCTATGTCCTTCCTAATGATACATACGAGTGAAAGAGCAGTGTCAACCACTTCACTTTTGTCCTTAGCGTATAGGTTTTTTAGCCGTTGAAGTTCAGTGGGCCCAAGAATTATCCGAATGACCAGGTTTCATCCCACTATACAGGGCCTTATTATTCACTGGTCCTTATATATGAAACAAAACTTATTAAAGATCAGTGTGAGGTAAAAGAAGGTACCTTTGTAGAAGAGTCTGTACAGAATAACAAAGTCATCTTCCATACAGCTTACGACTCGCTTTTGAGTCGTAGACTTCAAAGTTCCATGTTGGTATAAACGTACGAATGTATAAATGTACAATTTTTTTGTTATTGCTCATCGACGTCAAGCTCATTATTACAGGAAGAGGACAGGAGGCACGGAACGCGAAGAAATTTGGCCTTTGAATTTTGAAGGAACCATCCTGTAATTCACCTGGAGTAATTTATGGAAACCATAGAAAACTGAAATCTGGATGACTGGATGGGGATTAGAACTCGCGTCCTCCAGAATGACAGGCCTGAGCGTTACCGCTCACTCACAAAGTTCGGTTATAGTATTTAAACGGCGTATTAACTGCTAACGACACAATAGTCATCGATTTTTTTTGGAAATGGCAGGGATGAATTGTTTTATGATGAATCGTTGCGACAGATTGAAAATGTTGACGGCATTGTTTCGCGTCTGGGATGAGTGGTGAACCAATATGGAAGTTGTTTTTCCCTTTAACTGGCTACCATTATTTGGAAAATGCCTCTCATGCAGCAACCATTGATTTTTTTAATGGATATAATGGAAAACAATTATTTTGTATTTTGAAGTATACTGAATTATAGTGTTTATGAGTTTTATTTTAAGCAGAAGACTGGTTTCATATATTCCAAATATAAGGAAAATAAAAGTGTTTCAGTGAAAATAAAAAAATAAAAATAAAAATATTTTGTGCTTCGACGAAGCTTTTAAGAGAGTAAAAGCAGCTAGGAGAACTAAAACTACAACAACCAACCGAATGAATCTGGTGATAACAGTAGTTCGAAAAGTCAGTATACCAATTCTCGAGATGACAATGACTAATTTCATTTACTGTCACAACAACTTTTATGAACCGAGCTCTCATAATTCTGCCTTGGGTTTTTTGCGAAGCGAAGCAGGTTTGAGATCTCTTCGATATTTTCCTACGATAGCTGAAAGTCCTTTTGTGAAGGTCGTCAACTATACGGGCGCTGCGGGTTATAAGTGAGAGCTGCTATCTCTCCATGAACTGAGTTAATGTTTGCTCTGTCTTATTGTGCGAGAAACTTTTATTTGTCACGCGGGCTACGAGTGAGTACGCCAGCAGTGTGCCAGGTGATTACGGGAAACCGCAATCAGGAAACCGCAATCAGCAGAGCTCGCGTGTCCTGAACACGCAGTTAAATGCGCCTCTCCCATCATCATTACGACGCACCTTAAGGCTCAGCTGCCGGGTTAATTCAATTCCCAGCCCAAATGGAATCATGCAAACAAAACCATCGCAGGAAACAGATCGCTAGATGTCTTCTACATACGTTATGAAGTGATGCTGAATAACTATGAGAGAGTATGTTGATGAGAATCTCGTTTCAGTAACCTTGCAGTAAACATGCGAAGTTAGTTTTTTTAAAATGAAACTTCTTTTGCACAGTCAGATGAAACGTTGAGGAATAATTCTGTTACGTTACACGGGCATTTGACAAAATCTTAATCCCGTCTATAGGTTGTTGTGTATAAGTATTGAGTAATGTGTCTTCAAACACGATATTCAGCCTTAGAATTGTGATGGAGCTTATAATTGAAAGCAATTTCCCTACAATACCTTCCTGCTCATTTAATTTTTTTAATCTTAAATTCGTTGATAGAAATTTCACTTCCTATCTGCTTTTGGTTTTTATAGACATTTTTTCCCCCAGTGTTTCAGACTGATGGATCATCATTTTCTTTCCTTGATTCCCTCATCTACAAAAGAAAATTTTCCTTCTCTTATACTTGAAATCAAGAGCTGGATTGTGGGCATGGTAATCTCTTCCCTTCCTCATACTCTTAATTCATTTACGAATATCCAGACAATCCTCATTGCCAACATACACCCTATACACTCCTAGAATTCTCTTCACCGGTCTTCTTGCTTCCAATGATTCCAAGCCCAGCTCTGTTATTATATCTATTACAGAGTGTAGTCTGCGGTAATTTCCACAAACAAATCTAGCTGTTCTTCTTTACAGCCCTCCAACATAATGTGGGCCCGATACTTCACCGGCACACTCAAGCTTTGGTCAGGGCTTAAGTTTTGTAACATCATTCCGTCACTTCCCTGGTACATCCCCCCAAACCTCTCCCCATATTTGAAGGACTTGAAACCTCTGCCCAATTCAGTTAACTATCAAATATTACTCCAAGACATTTACACTTCCCTCTCCAGCCTACAATATATATATTTATAAAATATTTTTCGGTCTGTGCACCTAATAAGGTAACTCTTCTTGGCATTTAGCTTTATTCCATGTTGATTTACCCGGCAAGATATCCTGTGCAGATTCCCCTTAAGTTTTTCACATTCATCTTTCGTTTAATCCTATTATATAACATTATGTCATCTGAAAATATCTAACTGTAAACACAAAAATCCATTTAAATGAAGAATAGGAATTGTCCCGGTAAACTACTAACACGATACACTAGATAAACGTGATTGTAAGTAACACGGGAAACCATTCCGTCAGTACTAAGTATGAATAATTGCCATCAGCATCCGTTAGTTTTTAAATTTTGGTCGTTCGTCAAAAAATAGTGCAAATACAGTTGATAATCCCATAAATAATTGTCTGTATTATTCAACTACTTAAGAATACATTAATTTTATGGCTGTAATCAAATAAAAGTTTTCCGTCGCTTCAGTGCACATGCTCTTTTTAAACAGCAAAAATAATTATGCTGAATGACACTGAACAAGAGAAGTATAATTTCCAATGTGTGGGTACCATACGGTAAAAGTCATCTTTTTGAAATATTCATCTGTATTTTATCAAATTTCTTCTATAAATTGGTACTTCAGGGACGAATATGCAAAATACATTATTATTTTGTGAATCATTGAAGTGACTGAAGCTTTCCAATAACGTTCATGTTTCGATACATGACACTACATTTTCAATGCAAATCTGGTTGTAGGCCATCTTCCGCAGTTGTTGGATCATAGATTATAAATCAAAATTCCGTTGGAACAACTGTTGATGTTACTGTTTTCTTTGTTTCCATACGCGTTTCGCCCTTATGGTGTGGGGCATCGTCAGTGGCTGTGAATTTGTTTTTACCTGTGATATGTTACATTTGACAGAGGAATTATAAATTATTATATATATCTTTACATTGTACTTACAGCTAGGGTGATGGTATTTACATGGCGATCTGGAACAGCACTTTATGCATCTTACAGATCTTCTATTTCACAATTATAAAAACTGTTTTACACATATTACTGAATAAACACTGGCATTGTATCCATTGCAACTGCAAACTTCTTGTTTCGTTTGTCTGCTACATTATATACATGTTGTTTTGATGAAATGCAGTGCTACCAACTTTTTTTTCTTTTTTGTTTGTTATTGTATCTGTGTTGCTGTATTATATTATTTCTCTGTTTTCATCAGCTGTTTTGTGTATGTGAGTGTGTGGTGGTTATTTTTATTGAGTTGAATAGTTTGTATTAGTTTCCCTGTGTAGTGTTTATTTTTAGTGAGTTAAACAGTGTTTTATTGGTTAAATTGGTGAATTCATTCAATAGTGATTTTCCCATTCCTATGGCTTTGTGTATTTGGTAGCTTTCTTGAATTGTATCAAGTGTTGTCTGTGATTGCTAATTTTTAATACACTCATGTATGTCTGTAGGGAAGTAGGGGGGTGGTTATGGTCTAGTAAATGTTCAGCGAAAGTAGAATGGTTTGTGCATGTTATTGCTCTTATATGATCTTTTTACCTTATATTAAAGTTTCTGGATGTCTGACCAATATATATTGCTTTACACTGTTGGCATGTTAATTGATATATGCCTGATTGTTGGTACAGGTTATTCTCAGTGTTGGTGTTCAAATGTTTGTGTATTGTGTTATTTGTCCTGAATGCGATTTTTATTCCTTGTTTCCTAAATATGTTGCTTATTCTGTGTGTGCGTTTATTATTGTAAGTCATGGTATACCATTGTTTTTTAGTGTGGTTGATGGTGTTAGTGTGTTGACTGTCTTGTGGTGTCCTTATTTTTTTTGATTTTGTTGTTGAGTTGTTCAATTAGTTTCTCTGTGTACCCATTATTCTTTGCTATTTGACTGATTGTGTTGTATTCCTTTGGGTAGTCATTTTTTGATAGGGGTATAGTGTTTAGCCTGTTCAGCATGTGTCTAAGTGCTGCTTGTTTATGGTTGTTAGGATGGTTAGATGTATTGTGTATGATGGTGTCTGTGTATGTGGGTTTTCTGTATATGCTGAAAGAGTGTGATGGACCTTTTCTGGTTATTGTTACATCAAGGAAGTTCAGTGTATTGTTTGTTTCCTGCTATATGGTAAAATTTATGTTTTTGTGGATGTTGATAATTTCGTTGTGGAATTGGTCGATATTGTGTTTTGGTTCATCCATCAGGCAGATGACATCGTCAACAAAGCGAAACCAGTAGATTATGTTGTATTTTTTGTTTTTGAAAATGTGGTGTTCTATGTGGTCCATGAAAATCTTGGCCATGATTCCAGAAACAAGAGAGCCCACTATTGAATGAATTCACCAATTTAACCAATAAAACACTGTTTAACTCACTAAAAATAAACACTACACAGGGAAACTAATACAGACTATTCAACTCAATAAAAATAACCACCACACACTCACATACACAAAACAGCTGATGAAAACAGAGAAATAATTTAATACAGCAACACAGATACAATAACAAACAAAAAAGAAAACAAAGTTGGTAGCACTGCATTTCATCAAAACAACATGTATATAATGTAGCAGACAAACGAAACAAGAAGTTTGCAGTTGCAATGGATACAATGCCAGTGTTTATTCAGTAATATGTGTAAAACAGTTTTTATAATTGTGAAATATAAGATCTGTAAAGTGCTGTTCCAGATCGCCATGTAAATACCATCACCCTAGCTGTAAGTACAATGTAAAGATATATATAATAATTTATAATTCCTCTGTCAAATGTAACATATCACATGTAAAAACAAATTCACAGCCACTGACGATGCCCCACACCATAAGGGCGAAACGCGTATGGAAATAAAGAAAACAGTAACATCAACAGTTGTTCCAGACGGAATTTTGATTTATAATCTACATTTTCAAAGTGGCCAACAAAGAGGAAAACGCATTTGAAATAAGATTGACCGATGGTCTCAAATTAAGTCCTTCACTACAAATACTGACACTTCAGTAATCTACTAAATTAGTAATTGCTTGATTCATGTGGAATCTAGAGAAACAAATTAAACACCTGAGGTAGATTTTCTGTTGGAATACATTACTTACTATCGTACTTTACAATTGACAATCCTTCGTTTCATTTCAGAACCGAGTAAAAAGCTTTTTATTTAATGTTTGTATCTGTATTGTGTTTTCTGTACAACTAAACATCATCATATGCTCTTCTCTTCGTAGATAAATACGTGCACAATATAATAATAATAAGAAAGAAACAAAAAAATAAAAAAGTATTGGCTGTCTAATCAGAAAAAGAGTTTTTTTGCCTTAAATCTTTACGTTGTGTGTTGAGTGAGAATGCTGTTAAATTGTTAATTGAAGGAAGTCATGAATTAAAAACGAAGAAATCCGAAAGCGGCACATCACAGCGTCTACTCATCATTACCATCGTTAGTATCACCTTGAGCAGCTTACAATCACTGGCCTGGTCTGCTTGGAACAAAAGCCTCTCCACCGTTTCCTCTCCATTCACTGTCATCCAATATCCTCCTCTCTCCTCAACACACATTTTAACACCTCTCACCCATCTGTCACTCTGTTTTCCTTTGAGCCTCTTCCCTTTCAGCGGCAGCTTCCTTGTTATCTTCTCCTCTCTCCTCCAGATGACCATACCACTGTAACCTTGATTTCTCTATTATTATTATTATTATTATTATTATTTTGTATCGGTTCCTCCCAGATCTCTCTGTTTTTCTCATTCCCGATTCTCTCCCTTCTCGTTACTTCTACTCTACTCCTATGAAACTTCATCTCCTTAGCCTGTACTCTACTTTTGTCCATCATGACCCACGTTTTCGATCCATATGTCAAAACTGGCGGGAAGTAGGTTTTATAAGTTGCTTCCTTACTCTTTTGCCGCACATCCCTACTCCATACCAGGCCTCTAACACACTTAAAAATTCCAACAGCACATCTTCCTCTTTTATTTACTTCCATTTTCTTCAATCCAACTTACCAAATACTTTTTAAAAAAATCCATTTTATTCAATTGCTCTCCACAAAGCGATATGCCTGTGTCTTTCCTGATCCACTTTATTGTTGTAATTACAGATTCACTCTTTCTTGCAGTGAACTTCATGCCATATGATGCAACTTCTCCTTCCCAAACATCCTGCTGATCCTGATGCTGATTGAGGTCATCTCCAATTCACTCCGTGCTTTGCTAACTGTTTGGAGGAGGATTTTGATCTTGAATGAGGTTTAGTCTGTGACTCTTATTCTCTCTATGGGACTCCACTGTGTGAGATGGGGAGCCCCGCCTTATTACCGGCGAATCGTCCAGAGGGCGGATCTCGCTCGTCGACGTCGTTGGAGATCGTCAGAGCGTGGCTACGTGCTGCTAATGACACCTCAGTCGGCCTGCCGCCAAATTACTTGACGAAAGTTCACAGACAGCTGCCGTCCCGACAAATGGCGAGCAATCGCACAGATAAAAGGCCCGCCGCAAACGAGTTTATCGACCGCATTAGGCTCTCGGTAAATACTACCCATTCACCTGATTTTGCCTTTAGAGAAAGTATTTGCGGATATTCCTAAAAGACTTTTGTCCAGTATCTGTAGTATTCCTGGAATAGTCTTTAAACAAATTCAATTCTTCGATCATCAGAGTGAACGCCGCTTAAATCTACTAGCTAGCTGTTACTGTGTTCAAAAGGTAAAAATATCAGAGTCGATGAACATTCGGTGAATTTACATTTCCAACATTTTAGCCTAGATCGATTTTTGCTGGCACAAAGGTATGTCAATACAATCAATTTTAAGCGTATTATGAAATCTAAATCTATAATGAATAACACAAACCGAATGGAGTGGATGAAGACGAAAATAAGAAAAAAGGCAGAAAACTGGGACCGAGCGTGGTGGTGTAACGGTTAGCGTTCTGGCCTCGCTTTCTGGAGGACGGCAGTTCTAATCCCCGTCCGGGCATCCAGATTTCGATTTCCATGGTTTCCCAAATCACTCCAGACAAATACCGGGATGCTTCATTCAAAAGGTCATGGCCGAATTCCTTCCCATTCCTTGCCTCCCATCCTTTCCCGTCTCTAAATACCTCGCTGTTAGGAGACGTTAAGCAGTAAAAAAACTGGAATTGACCTACAGGTTAAAGCAGAACAGGTACATTAAAGAGTGGTATACTACAATACCAAAATTACACACCAAACACTAAAGAGATTGTACAGCTGGGTGAGGAAAAAAGCTGCAAGAGATCGAGAAAAATAATAGAAAAAATCCTGAAAAAATTCAGGATCACAAAAACTACAGAAGAGACGTGGAAGAAAAAGAAACGAAAATTTCTACAAATGTATGTAAAGCTTAAGGACGCAACATCAAACCTAAGGCTGAAATACCTAAAGGCATTTAGTAAGAATGAACAAAACTTGTCTGATCAAAAAGATTTTCATGTAGGTTGGAGGATTAAGAGAAAAAGCACCGACATGTGAATAGAGGAAGTTTAAATGGACGCACAGGAGACTGGATTCGTAGCAGAGAAGTGTTTTTTGTTCTTCTCTGCGTGTTGCATGCATATCAAAATGAAAGAAGGGAGAGTGTGAAGCCCATCCATTCAGGTTCAATCTACGAATGACACATTGGTGGCCTGCCAATTATACGACACATACAATCGACGAATCACAATCAGCAGTGACGCAGCCTCTAATTCCGGAGTTCCGGTGAGTTTTTGACGTAGACCAGACCTGTGGTACACTATTAAGTGATTACGAATAGTGCACCGCCATCTCCCCTACTCTGCCGGTCTAGTCCTGAATGATGACCGACTCGGACCACACTGTCACAATGTTTTAACGATTTGGACCAAGATGAGGGTTGAGCAGTGAGCGCATAAGAGAAATTCATCAGTACGTCTAGGCAGCAACGAGAAAACAGATGTCAGATACAGCAGAACACTTCAGTAAAGGTGCAGCTCTAGGGTGTTTAATCCAGATCTAAGCAGTGTCGGCCGCGTACTTTAAAACTGAAAAATGTCCGTGAAGAGAGTACTGTTGTCGCGTAAAACTCGAAACTAAAATACTGTGACACTTTTAAGCCTGATTTTGTTTCCCATAATGGTTCGTTCCTCATTCAGTAAATTATTCTAAAGTGAATTGGAATCAGCTTTTGTGATCACTTTACAATAATTTACAAATTTGCGTTATTAAAAAAGTATAGTTATTATCACATATGCAGAATCGCGTAGCTACGTGAATGCTTCTCTCTCATCCATCATGTTTTGTGGCCTCTGGTGATATAAATCTCCGGCTCTCGTTGTTATTTGGTACGCGACATACACAGAGTTTAATGACAAACAAACATTCAACAAGTGATACGTGCTCCAACACACATCAGCAATTGGAAGTCAAACATTATTTATCACCAGTTTTTATGTGTGTGGGTTCTCTTTTTGAGTGATTTATCGGTCCGGTAACTACCGAAGTTGTCTGGGAAAATTTATGGAAAGATGTGGTCATCATTCATTGCTCTCCATCCTCAGAAGGAGTAACATGGCAGGATTTTAACCAAGCAGTGAAACAATTTAAAAAATAAAATAATAATAAAAAGTAGTTTTCAGTCGAATTATGAATATTATTAATAACGATGTCTTTGTAACAATTACCAATAATAACAAATTATTAAAAAGCAATTAATGTCGTTCAGAATTAATTACACTTATAACATACCTTCAGATTCGATTGAAAGACTATCCAGTCACAGAAAAATATTCAGTATAAGCAAAACTAAGAGGAACGTCAGGAAATTAAATGGAATTGAACCTGAAGAGACAAACACTTTGTCATACCAAAAAAACAATGCAATGAGAACTTTGGAGTTCATAGTTAACAGACATTAACGAGTTAAGACGGCCATATTTAGTTTACCGTTGTGGGATAATAAGATGATAATCGCACACGGGCTTATACAGGGCGTTCGCCGGGAAACGCTACCCTCCCAGTCTGTTGCCGTCGGCAATTTGCTGGGACAGTGGAGCCAGCAACTCCCGCCACACGGCGCCGTGAATGACCGCACTGTAGCTAGTTTGTGACTTCAGTCTCTTATTAATCAGTGTTGTGAATAAACGTTTCTTTGCGGTTTGGCTGGTTTGGGACTTCATACTCTTACTAATCTGTACCGTGTTTGAGTGTGAGTAAAATTATGGTACGTTACAGTTTGCAACAAAGAATATTTCTCTACGATACATATGTGAAGAAGAAGTCGTTTAAAAAGTGTCGCAGTAAATTTCGTCGCGAATATCCTGGCGCTTTACTGCCAGCTAAATCAACAATTCTGCGTCTGGTTAAAAAAGTAAGAGAAACGGGTTCATTTTTTAACAAAAAGAGACTGTCGGTCAACCGTATTCTCACAGAGGAGAAAATTGACGATATCGCTTTTCGACTAGAACAGTCACCCAAAAAATCATAAAGTCAGTTAGGGCAGCAGGCAGGCGTATCTAAGACGTCAGCTTGGAAAGTAACAAAGCTAGTTCACTTAAAGCCATACAAAACAATTGTGGTGCATAAAATTACAGAAATAGACCAGGGGCCTAGGATTAGATTTTGCAACTGGTACCTGCAGGGTGTCCACGATGACACTTTCGATCCGCAACTGACGTCACATTAAAATGCTTAGCACATACAAGTTTATGAAGAGTAATTATTATGGAATAGTCCGCGGCCGACGGTCAACCAATGCCGGAAGCTGACCGCTCGCTCACCGGGAGCAGTTTCTTCCTTGTAGCGCTAACAGTGGGTAGCGTTTCCCGGCGAACGCCCTGTATATCTTCACTGTGATTAATTTCTTAAAACCTAACGAGTTTTATATTCCGACTGCTGCACCAGAATTTTGACCCAAGTTATCCTAATGTCTAGTGCGAATCAATCGTTGCAACATATTTACCAACAAAACTATAAATTAATTTTTTAATTAAAACTGTATTTAATTTTTCTGACGCATTAAAGTTTTTGGTTGTAATACGGATCCAATAACTTGTTTATAAAACCGAAAAATATGTCGAAATATCTATGACTACTCTGATGACACAATTCTGAACTCATAATTCTTTTAATTAATAAGAAGTAATTAAACGAATCGTTTTCACAGTTTGAAATCTTATGTTCTAGCTCAAAATCTGCGATATAACCTCTGAATACGTGACGGGGGGACGTAGCCAGAGATGATAAGCTGAAAGATATGCACCATAGATGCTTAATACAACATCAAAGACAAACAACTCCAATAAACTAGAAAGTATAGTATCTGTTTCGACCTGTCCAGCGATTTTGGAAATCTGCTCAGCAACTTTTTAATATTAATATTAGTTTATTATGGACAATTTGTGGTCAAATCAGGCAGTTTTAACACTCCTATCGAGAGATTGCATACTACATCAAAGATAACAATTTTAGGGGTATTTAGAATAAGAAAACGTATCTAACCTAAATTCTAACAAATTATAAATTCCTAACAACTTAAATAATTTTTTGAGCCACTATTCCTTATTTTTTGGCATTAAAAAGCAACGTTTGCGATGAAACTATGGTGTTTGTTTAAGTCTGATAATTGTGAACACGCTTTAACGAAATTATGAACCGGAGAATTTACAGTAGTATTTTAAGTTCTATTTTACTTTTGGAGCTACTATTCGTAGTTCGAGGCGTTTCGATGGAATTTTCACTTTTTCAAATTTACGGATTTGACTTAAAACATGCCCCGACAATTTCTTATGTTAATATCTTTCCGCCACCTCTGGAGATGGAAAAATCTTTCCTCAAAGATCTAAGTGAAGTTGCAGGAAAATGCTAGAAATAGACAACTCTTGAAAACTAATATTTTCCTTCAGTTATTCCGCCTGTGTCGTGAAGATTTTCTGGGTTTGCTGGTAGCCAGGAAAGTACATTAGCTTTACACGTAAACACTTCACACATTCCTATTTTCCGTTGCCCCAACATTGCTACATGCCTCTACAAACTGTCATAATAAAGTTGAAAGCTACACGAAGGGCCGGCCTCGGTAGCGTGGGGGCTAGAATACTGGCCCCACGTGCTGAAGGTCACCGGTTCGAGTCCGGCCGAGGGCGTGGGTGTTTAAATTACAATATACACTTGAAGAAACTGAAAGCACTGGATGAACTAAACTCATACTTGAGCTGGCTGCATGGCATAAGGAAGCCAAATGCCATTAAATAAATAAATAAATAAGAAAAAAAGCTTCACGAAAATAAACATCTCAGCTACGAGATTGGATACAATAGAAAGCGAAGAAAAATAAAAATGCAAATGCTTTATTCGGTACCTACGTGTGCTGACGGAGTTCTGCCGTTGCGAACACATTTAGTGAGGGAAGGTGATAAAAAAAGGTAGGCGTCGCTCCATTACCAGGCATTTGCCAGAGGCGAGGCTGGCGGTAAAAAGTCAACACGCGGCGATAAAAACGAGCGCGCAGCGAGATAAGGGCAGTCCTGCCGAGCCGATAGCCGTTTACAACTTGAGGTAGCCATTTGCATACGTTCTTGGTCGCTTCGTTAGCTCGGCGCGTCTATTATGGAAGTTAATGGATAGTAAACACGAGGTGCACACGCCCAGGCGCTTATTACTGAAGGTGTAGCAACAGTACAGTAACGGACAAACGGGCAGCACCAACAACGGAGCTAGTGCGCTCTGCTCGGGCTCCGTCCAAGTCGCTGAGATACGTCACCGAAAAGACCTCTGAATCAGCAGTTCTAAGAAATCCTCACTCAACACTTCGAGCCGTTTCACATTTAACGTGATTCTGATAAATGCCCAATTAACTCTTTTCGTTCCAGGAAAGACTTCCAATTGCGACGATTATTAAGATTATATTTTAGGCCCAAATTATAAAAAAAAACACCAATACAAAAGTTGGTAACATTGGTTAATATTTAAAAGTATTAACTATTTCAGTACTTAAACAACAGGAATGCAGTGTTTATTGCTTGGTGGGTGTGAATGGAGCAGAATTTCCTTTAAGCGTGGATCAAGGAATTTCTTAAGACAGAAAACGTGAAACCATTACAAAGTCCATTCACATGACAGGCTTGGATGTGTACGCATTTGTCTCCCTGCGATATGTCTCACCTCAAACAAGAAAAACATTATTAACGGAAATATTGTAAAAAGCGTTCATGTTTTTTGTGTTCGTTGACCCATCCGCCTTCATGTGTGGTAAGTGACGGGTTACTTTCCCGATCCTATCTGACTTTAACTGCCTAATGGAAGTTTTAATTGTCGTCTTTAATCCATCTCAAAGTTCTTTTTTCTTTTTAAGGAATTATTTAGCAAGTAAGAAAAGTACATGGCTTACTTTTTTTTAATGTTATGCATATGATGTTGTAACTGATAGTTATGGTTGTGCTTTCGTGGTTGTGTTACATTGCAACTAACTTTTAAATACTTGGACACGGCCTCTTTTATGATCATACAGTAGCAATAAGTTTTGCCTTTGTGATTTGTGCTTCAATGCTAAAAATCTTGACCAATGTTTCAAATTATCAGCAAGAATTCTTCATATTATAGTCATATATCCCTATCAATGTATTTTCTTTTATGAATTACTGTCCCACTTGAAATAAGTTACGAGACGTTTTTACTATGTTTTACTTAACTTGAAAAACATATCTATTTTTTTTGTTATAGTTTTATTATGCCTTGTTGACGTTGAGGTCATTAGAGGCTGATAAGGATGGGGGTTAAGGAATGGGAACTAATTCGGCCAAGGCCTTTTGTTGGAAGCATCCCGGCATTCGCCATGGAAAGCCCAAATCTGGTTGCCCGGACGAGGATTCGAACCCAGGCCCTTCCGAATGCGAAGCCAGAGCGTCAACCACTCACCCACCACGCTCCGTCTGTTGGAAGAAATGATAAATGCTATTGCAAGTGAAACAGCGTGTATGAGGAGTGCCAAGACAAAGATCTGGCAAAGCGAACGCAGTTTTCTCTTGCCGAAATCAAGAAGGAGAGATCGAAATGCTTATCTTGAACGCCGATTTTCAGTCTCTTCCTTGAAAATCTGTTATGCTCGTATATAACTTCATTATTGTTATGAAACATTTACCTATTTTAAAGTCAGCAGGGAAATTTCTACACTTTATCGCCAATTATGCTAAAAATTTGTTTAAAATATATTGATAATGAGGTCATTACAGTAGGAAAAGGATGATCGCCAAGGAACGGAATGTAAATCGTCCATCCTTTATGAAGAATCTTCCCAGCGCTGGGCCTGAGTGAATTTCGTAAACCAAGGAAAGTAAATCTGGCTGGTTGAACCGGTAATCGAATTCACGTTCTACCGAATTCCGGGCTGGATCGTCACCCCGCCAAACCACCATTGATGGTGTGGTGCCCAAGATATTTTAAACCTTTCATAACATAAACATCAGATTTTATGCAGTAAAGAAAACAAACTTCAACACTTTTATATTTTCATTTATGACTGCATGTTAGATTTCGCTCAATATTATGTGCCTAGACGCTAAACATGTGTAATAAATGTGTTTAAAATACCAATTGTTTTCCCTCTTATTTATGTAACACTATGTTTTGATTTGTTACAACAAAAATTTCATTTCTTGTTTGGAAAATACATGTTCAAACGCTGTTTTGAATTCTACTTATGATTATATCTAGCCATGAATTATGATAACTGCTTTGCCTGTCGAGATTCTCGTAGTGCTGTCCTGGTTAACAGCATATATCTTATACCAAGATATGCCATCGGTTGAGGAGGTAAAAGTGGTGTTTAAACGCATCCGTAAAATACGATGTGTATACCGAGGGGAGCATGCCAGAATGTTAAGAAGCCTGAATATTTAGGAGACAGCTGTGCTGAATACTATACTGTGAAGGACGCAGTAAATTGAAATTCATTTTCGTGGCGAAGTCGAGGAAAAATGCCGTAGCTTTTCTGAAAAATGGCCGCGGTTTACAGACAGTGAAGGTGGTCTGTCGTAACAGGTAATGCGCCCAAAGAAACAGAGTCATTAGTGTGGCAACTAGGTGATTAGTGATACTTTAGGAAGACGCTTAAGCATTCTTTCCGTTTGGATGGCGAGTGCCGCCTCCCATAACCAGTCGACTCTTCTTTGTAAATACCAGCTCCGCTCCAGTCTGGCTATTGGTGGCTCGGCGCTTGATGTCCAGATCATATTTCTTCACTCCGCAAACTTATTTTGATACTTGTAGCAAACCTCCCGCACTTATATCTGACATTAGCTCACAAAACGACTCTTCTGCTTGCTGGGAACTAGACGTGGCTGTTTGAAAAGTACTCGTTCTCGACCACATATAGAGATGTTCTTATTGTTGTTCCGCTCGAGTTTCCAGGGTATGGTTGACGACCTTTCCCTGTCATCGTACAGCTTTTATATATCAGTACAATTCCAGTTGATTCCTCTTGCTCTTTCTTCATATTTCACTGTTTCCATTTTTCTTTTGAATCGTATCTCTCCAGATCTCTCATTCTTCTCCATGCAAGGTATCGTCACAACATTTTAGTGGCACTCATCCTCATTAAGTGAACAGACCTTCTGTGTTTTGATACTTTAATTTATTTTGTTGTTAACTGTTTCATTTCAGCTTCTTCCCTCTATGTTTTTAAAATTATCTCATCTGTCCCAGTAATTCGGTTCATTGCTCTTGCAGTACTTAACCTAAATATTTGGCGGTCGGATTATAAGTCCTGTACGTAAGTACTAGATAGCCTATAGCATCCGACGGGAATTTGCAAATGGCTTTGGAAACGCCTAATCAAATGATAAAAGAAGTGATGAATCACAGTCATAATATCTCTCCTGTTTTCATTAGGATTATGTGGTTCGTTGGCGGTAAGATGTTTACAACTGGGAGAGGACTGTTGCGAAAGAACTGCTATGATATTTGCCTGCTGCGATTTTGGCAAACCGCGGAAAACCGAAATCAAGATGGACGGTTCATGGATCAAGCAAGGTCAGCTACTTAGGTAAACAATAATAGTTGCGTTAACCAGGTAGCAGCGTTCATTAACAGCTGAAACCAATGAAGTCACAACAGATATTTAAAAATAGCACTAACTAACTATTAGTGAAAACTTCAATGCTCAATAGATAACAGTAATAACTGAAATAACGAAATTAGATCGATCACCCGATTTTTGCAGAGTGATCCTCTTAAACGAAGTCATCCTAGGCCGTGATACAAAAGGAGGGTGGGCAGGTCCTTTGCTCAGTGTATCTAAGCATTGTTGTCTGTGTAAGGACAGTGCATAGTATTGTGCATATGAGAATATGAGAAGTAACAGGGTTA